>CM022299.1:278149594-278757325 GCA_011799875.1 Thinopyrum elongatum | reverse complement strand
GCCGCGCTCGTCGCGCAGTGCCTCGCCATGCAAGAAACCGTCGACCTAGACATCCACGTCTGTGAGGAAATCATCTACATAGGCCACTACAAGGCCAGGGAGGATAGAAAGACATTGGCCTTATTCCACTGGCTGGAATCTTTGGACGCCATTGTTGAGAAGCACGTTGACCTGGCCACGAAAGCCGCTGCTACTTAGCCAGTGGGCCGACGCCCTGAGCCGAGGAGGAGGAGGTCGTCGATGGATGTATCTTTCTTCTCGTCTCCTGTAACCAGCACTGCATCGCCTCGTGGCCTTGATGTTTTATTAGTGTATGGCATTTTTATTCCATTTGTAAATGACATGTTTGATCCCTTGCTCTTATTTGGCGTTAATTATATGTAGTATCACTATCTTCGTCCTGGTGTACTACCTAGGTCCTGGTTTATTAGTCCCTTTTGTAATAAATTTTGACCAAGGATCTAACTGAACATAGTTTGATTTGTATCGTTTATATCGTTTGATTTGTATTTGAACATAGTTTTCAATGATATAATTTTGGTGTCATGCATGAATCTTTTGTTTGTCAAATTTATGGTCAAATTTTGGCACAGATTACGATGGGGAGCAATAAACCAGGACGGAGGTAGACTGGTCACCATCGTGTTTTGTGTCAAATTTTGACTTCAGCGACCCAACCTACATGGAGGGAGTATATATATTCGCGCGACAACGAAACTTATATATTCAAAACTGAGCGTTACTACATGTCACGAGTTCAAAATGAGAAAGTGGAACAAGTACTACAGCACGCCTGTGCCGTTAGCGTCCCACCCCACACTGTCATTCCGGCCCACCGCTCATCGCGCATTGGCTTGGCAGATTCTATGTACAAGTTACAAAGGTAAAGACTGCCTCGTTCGCGTCGCACCCCCACATGGTCTGTCCGGCACGGCGCTCAAGCAAGGGAACGCTTGTTATCTTAGCATTTTCACTGTCAGGTGGGGCCGCAGTTGAGCAAACCGACTATCAGCAAATCCCCACCCCGCCCACCGCGCATCGGCTGAGTTAGAATTAGAAGAGAGAAACGAGGGAGAAGAGCTAGCTGTAGCACGGACGCTGTTGTCAGATGGAGTACTGAGTACTCGTACGTCTAGTACTGAGTACCACTAGGTGGGTGCGTGCGACCTATACCTGTCATCACTTTAGGTCTCCTTTTTGAACCGCAGATACACTTCATAGTACATATTTTTTCACGCATTTTTCCTCCTATATGTACTCCTAGGCTATTTCCACGTGCTTCCTTTCGCCAACACGTGGGACATAGATCATCTGGGTTGTAGTGCATGCACGACTCGGAGCATATGCAACCATGCCGGCGTACTTTACATTTCAGACCTGACAAATTACATGCAAACCCCCCGCAGAATAATAAATAAATAAATGAATTACTACATGCAAACTTGATTATTTTCATAGAAACCGGAGCACGTTCATTAAATTTTGGACATAACACATTTATAAAAAAACGACCGGACCTAAACCAGTCTAAGGGCCTCTTTGATTCGCAGGATACTGAAAACACAGGAATGGGAAAAGTATGATGGCGATGAACCGAGAGGAGGAGGAAGAGGTGGAGTACTGTACGTGCTAGAGACTGGACTGTAGTACATTGTTTTTTATGGCCATATCACCACATTGTTTTCTATGGCCTATAGCCTGCTGGTTCACTGGGCTTCCGTGTTTCGCACTCCTCCGACGTGAGTAGTACTATACTAGCAAGATGCCCATGCATTGCACGAAACATCAAGATGCATTTTTTTACAAAACACCTATTGTGATTGACCCATGCAGGAGTAATCCCATGTGTAAAAACTAATGATATCTCGAGAATTTCATCGGAAAAATGGTATCTCAAGAATTTCATCGAAAAAATGATATCTCGAGAAAGATGAGAGATAAGGTGAGGAGGAGTGGGGTGTGGTGGTGACTGGTGGTCGGACTTGGCGGAGGCATGGGGATGGACGGCGCCGGCAGCGGCCACCATGCCAGATTATTCCAGAGACTTCCTTTTTTAATTGCTCAACAATGAGGTTGTGGGAGATAAGGATGAACGAGGGAAGGCCTTACTGCAAACGTGGAGAGAGGTGCGGGTATCTTTTTGCAAAATTGCCATAGTTTGCTTTCTATCTGTCAGATATAGATCGGACAGTCTATATTGCAAGATGGCAGGCACACCATCATCACCAACTCGGTTTTTTTATAAGAAGTAGAGATATACCGCATGATTCTTTGCTCCTTACTTCGTCGACATGTGGGAGAGCCAGCATCCGGGTCGACGTGTCATGCACCCAATTTAGAGTGGGGAACGGAAGGGGGCATCACCCCGGTCGTAGCGCCAGAGTATTTTTTTTTAAACTACGCTGGAGTAATAATGACTATAGTGAGTAGTCATATCACAAGACCCCATCTTTCCAGCAGTAACGAGTCGTCAAAATCGCACAACCCTACCTTTCCAGCAGTAAGTTGAATCCGCTACTCCCTCACCCTCCTCGCCTCTCTGTCAAACCGGCTACACGAAAACTGCCGCGCATACTGCCCGGGAAAAGCCCCGCCCTCAACTTTTAAATACTCATATTATAACTTTGTATCGATGAATTGCGCCATGGAGCAGAAAACCAAAAGAAAAAGGTGGTACATGTAAACAAATACAGTTTAAGCTCTAGCTAGCGATTCGGAATGTAAACCGTGCATGTGTTTATACGTATAGGTTTCTTCAAAGTACTGAGTCCATTGATGCGATGTGGTCAAACTATACCATCGATATCTCAAAGCCAAAATAGTTCGAGCTTGTTCGTTCTATATAAATAGTACTGTATGTTTATTCACCCATGGGGCTGTTCAATGAATGGAGGGCCAGGGAGCACAAGTGAACAAAGTGCAAATTGCAGTCAGTCACGTTAAATACAGAGTTTCTTTTCTTTAATGCCACGTACACAAATTGAAACGCTTGTTGTGGAGAGAAAAACATAATCACTCCACTATATATATAGGCAGGGGCCTGAGCGCTTGCTTTACTAGGGTTGCTCTCTTCATTCTCTCATCCTCTCCAGATCTAAACAACACAGCGGTAGCGACATTTTCTCTCTGCTGACCGCTGGTCAAAGATCCGGTCGGATCCCTTCGGCTGGTGTGTGTAGGGGACTAGGTGCATCATTCACGCGGTCATCGGCGGCGAGGGAGGAAACCCACAGCTGCCGGCAAGTCCCGATCCTCTACCCGTGCCATTCTCTCCAACACAGCGCCGGCTCGGGAGGTCCTCCGACCCCTTCTTCCTCCCTGTTGTATTGTGGGCAGATCCGACCTGCCTCCGGCCTCCTAACCACATCTCGACGACCCTCGGGTATAGGTTTCTTCGAAAGCGGCCCTACTCTACTGCCCCAGCTCCACACGTGTCTGCATGTGGATCTTTTTCTACTTCCATCAGCTCTTCCAAAGCCACCTAAATTTTTAGTATTATTAGAGGTAAAGTTACTTCATGCAGTCGAATCTAGGACTTGGTTCAAACAGCGAAGGGGGGAAAGTTGTAGCATGAATCTAGGATTTGATTCAAAGAGGAGATAACAGGGGGAAAGTAGTAGAGACTGGATACCCAACCGGTCTCTTGCTTGAAAAGGGAAATAAAGGGAAAAGGCAGTACAAACTGGATAAGGAACAAATCTATTATTGGTTGAAAAAAGGATAGAAAGTGGCGGCTGGTGGACAAGTCAACAGAGTATGTCCAAGATTAGATTTGGTGCCCTCACATAGTAAAAGGTATCCAGGATTAGATTTGCTGCCCTCACAGAGTATGAACAAACTCAGCATCACCACTTTATGCCTCCTTGTAGGTACATTGTGCTGATGCGTCCACTGTCGCATGTCATTATACCAACTTTTTGCAGTTGTTAATATAAGGGCGCATGTAAAATGAAGCAATCACACTGTTAGAGTAAGGACATGTCTAACCAATGTTATTGTTAATCTAATGCCTCCATTAATATGATGCAATTAAACTGTGTTACAAATGGTACTCATGCTATTTTTTCCAGTATGATAAGTAAGTTGCTTCTTTACTCTGCTGAGTGTCCTGGTGTCCCCACTGTCCCATGCCCTTAAACCAACTCTTTAGCTGCTATTGATCTACTGTATCTGGTAAACAAGCAATGCCACCATTAAAGTAATCCCATATTTGACAAATGTCATTGTTGATCGTAATGCTTCCGGTAACATGAAGAAATGCTGTTGTTTTTAAAATTTCTACTGTTCTTGCGTGATTGCCATGAACATAATCAAGATGCTTCTCTTCATTTCGTGTATGTTTTGTTGGGGAGCGTTGCATGGAAAACAAAAAAAATTCTACACACACACAAGATCTATCCATGGAGATGCATAGCAACGAGGGGGAGAGTGTGTCTACGTACCCTCGTAGACCGTAAGCGGAAGCGTTTAACAACCCGGTTGATGTAGTCGAACTTCGCGCTCCAACTGATCAAGTACCGAACGTACGGCACCTCCGCGTTCTGCACATGTTCAGCTCGGTGATGTCCTCTGCCTTCTTGAACTAGCAAGACAGCGAGGTAGTAGATGAGTTCCGTCAGCACGATGGTGCGGTGACGGTGATGGTGAAGTGATCTCCGCAGGGCTTCACCTAAGCACTACGAAAATATGACCGGGGGTGTAAACGGTGGAGGGGGGCACCGCACACGGCTAGGCAATTGTCTGCTGTGTGCTAGGTGCCCCCTCCCACATATATATAGGTGGGAGGGAGGGAGAAGCAGCCAAAGGAGGCACCCAAGTAGGAGGAATCCTACTTGGGGTCCCTCCCAAGCCGTGCCCCCTTTCCTTATTTGGAGTGCGGGGAAAGGCCGGGGAGGGTGGCGCCCCCCCTTTCCTTTCTCCCATGAGAGGGAAAGGTAGGAGGGGCTAGCCGTCCCCTTTTTCCTTCCCTTGGGCTGGACAAATTAGGGAGGAGGTGCACCAGCCCCCTTGTGGGCTGGTCTGTCCCCTCCTTTGGCCCATAAGGCCCATAACTTGCAGGGGGTGCCCGGAACCCCTTCCGGTGACCCAATTCCTTCCCGGTACGTCCCGAAACACTTCCGGTGTCCAAATACCATCGTCCTATATATCAATCTTTACCTCTCGACCATTTCGAGAATCCTCGTCATGTCCGTGATCTCATCCGGGACTCCGAACAACATTCGGTCACCAAAACATATAACTCATATAACACTATATCGTCAACGAACGTTAAGCGTGCGGACCCTACGGGTTCGAGAACTATGTAGACATGACCAAGACACCTCTCCGGTCAATAACCAATAGCGGAACCTGGATGCCCATATTGGCTCCTACATATTCTATGAAGATCTTTATCGGTCGAACCATTATGACAACATACGTAATTCCCTTTGTCCATCGGTATGTTACTTGCCCGAGATTCGATCGTCGGTATCTTCATACCTAGTTCAATCTCGTTACCAGCAAGTCTCTTTACTCGTTCCGTAATACATCACCTCATGACTAACTCCTTAGTCATTTGCTTGCAAGCTTATGATGTGTATTACCGAGAGGGCCCAGTGATACCTCTCCGAAACTCGGAGTGACAAATCCTAATCTTGATCTATGCCAACTCAACAAAAACCTTCAAAGATACATGTAGAGCATCTTTATGATCACCCAGTTACGTTGTGACGTTTGATAGCACACAAGGTATTCCTCCGATATCCGGGAGTTGCATAATCTCATAGTCGAAGGAATATGTATTTGACATGAAGAAAGCAATAGCAATAAACTGAACGATCATTATGCTAAGCTAACGGGTGTGTCTTGTCTATCACATCATTCTCCTAATGATGTGATCCCATTATCAAATAACAACACATGTCTATGGTTAGGAAACCTTAACCATCTTTGATCAACGAGCTAGTCTAGTAGAGGCATACTAGGGACACGGTATTTGTTTATGTATTCACACATGTATTTAAGTTTCCGATCAATACAATTCTAGCATGAATAATAAACCTTTATCATGAATAAGGAAATATAAAATAACAACTTTATTATTGCCTCTAGGGCATATTTCCTTCAGTCTCCCACTTGCACTATAGTCAATAATCTAGTTCACATCACCATGTGATTTAACACCCATAGTTCACATCGCCATGTGACCAACACCCAAAGAGTTTACTAGATTCAATAATCTAGTTCACATCGCCATGTGATTAACACCCAAAGAGTACTACGGTGTGATCATGTTTTGCTTGTGAGAGAAGTTTAGTCAACGGGTCTGTCACATTCAGACCCGCATGTGTTTTGCAAATTTCTATGTCTACAAAGCTCTGCATGGAGCTACTCTAGCTAATTGCTCCCACTTTCAATATGTATCCAGAATGAGACTCAGAATCATCCGAATTGGTGTCAAAGCTTGCATCGACATAACCCTTTACGACGAACTCTTTATCACCTCCATAAATGATAAATATCTCCTTAGTCCTCTTAGGTAACTAAGGATAATCTTGACCGATGTCTAGTGATCTACTCCTGGATCACTATTGTACCCCCTTGCCAAACTCATGGCAAGGTACCCAACAGGTTTGGTACACAGCATGGCATACTTTATAGAACCTATGGCTGAGGCATAGGGAATGACTTTCATTCTCTCTCTATCTTCTACCGTGGTTGGGTTTTGAGTCTTACTCAACTTCACACCTTGCAACATAGGCAAGAACCCTTTCTTTGACTGACCCATTTTGAACTTCTTCAAAATTTTGCCAAGGTATGTGCTTTATGAAAGTCCTATTAAGCGTCTCGATCTATCCCTATAGATCTTGATGCCCAATACATAAGTAGCTTCACCGAGGTCTTTCATTAAAATTCTTATTCAAGTATCCTTTTATGCTATCCAGAAATTCTATATCATTTCCAATCAACAATATGTCATCCACATATAATATCATAAATGCTACAGAGCTCCCACTCACTTTCTTGTAAATACAGGCTTCACCGTAAGTCTGTATAAAACCATATGTTTTGATCACCTCATCAAAGCGTATATTCCAACTCTGAGATGCTTGCACCAGTCCATAGATGGATCACTGGAGCTTGCACACTTTGTTAGCACCTTTAGGATCGACAAAACCTTCTAGTTGCATCATATACAACTCTTCTTTCAGAAATCCATTAAGGAACGCAATTTTGACGTCCATTTGCCAGATTTCATAATCATAAAATGCGGCAATTGCTAACATGATTCAGACAGACTTAAGCATCTCTACGGGTGAGAAAGTCTCATCATAGTCAACCCCTAGAACTTGTCGAAAACCTTTTGCGACAATCGAGCTTTGTAGATAGTAACATTACCATCAGCGTCCGTCTTCCTCTTGAAGATCCATTTATTTTCAATGGCCTGCCGATCATCGGGCAAGTCCACCAAAGTCCACACTTTGTTCTCATACATGGATCCTATCTCAGATTTCATGGCCTCAAGCCATCTATCGGAATCTGGGCTCATCATAGCTTTTTCATAGTTCATAGGTTCGTCGTGGTCTAATAACATGACTTCCAGGACAGGATTACCGTACCACTCTGGTGCGGAACGTGTTCTGGTTGACCTACGAAGTTCTGTAGTAACTTGATCTGAAGTTTCATGATCATCATCATTAGCTTCCTCTCTAGTTGGTGTAGGCATCACGGGAACGGTTTTCTCTGATGTGCTACTTTCCAATTTGAAAGAAGGTACAACTACCTCATCAAGTTCTACTTTCCTCCCACTCACTTCTTTCGAGAGAAAACTCCTTCTCTAGAAAGGACCCATTCTTAGCAACAAAGATCTTGCCTTCGGATCTGTGGTAGAAGGTGTACCCAATGTTTTCCTTAGGGTATCCTATGAAGACGCACTTCTCCGCTTTGGGTTCGAGCTTATTAGGCTGAAGCTTTTTGACATAAGCGTCGCATCCCCAAACTCTTAAGAAATGACAGCTTAGGTTTCTTGGCAAACCACAGTTCATACGGTGTCATCTCAACGGATTTAGACGGTGCCCTATTTAACGTGAATGCGGTTGTCTCTAATGCACAACCTCAAAACGATAGTGGCAAATCGGTAAGAGACATCATAGAATGCAGCATATCTAATAAAGTACGGTTACGATGTTCGGACACACCATTAAGCTGTGGTGTTCCAGGTGGCGTGAGTTGTGAAACTATTCCACATTGTTTTAAATGAAGGCCAAACTTGTAACTCAAATATTCGCCTCCACGATCGGATCGTAGAAACTTTATTTTCTTGTTACGATGATTCTCCACATCACACTGAAATTCTTTGAACTTTTCAAATGTTTCAGACCTGTGTTTCATCAAGTAGATATATCCATACCTACTCAAATCATCTGTGAAGGTCAGAAAATAACGATACCCACCATGTGCTTCAACACTCATCGGACCGCATACATCGATATGTATTATATCCAATAAGTCATCAGCTCGCTCCATTTTTCCGGAGAACGGAGTTTTAGTCATCTTGCCCATGAGGCATGGTTTGCAAGTATCAAATGATTCATAATCAAGTGATTTCAAAAGCCCATCTGCATGGAGTTTCTTCATGTCCTTTACACCAATATGACCTAAACGGCAGTGCCACAAGTATGTTGCACTATCATTATCAACTTTGCATCTTTTGGCATCAATATTATGAATATGTGTATCACTACGATCGAGATTCAATAAACCATTCACATTGGGTGTATGACCATAGAAGGTTTAATTCATGTAAATAGAACAACAATTATTCTTTGACTTAAATGAATAACCGTATTGCAATAAACATGATCAAATCATATTCATGCTCAACACAAACACCAAATAACATTTATTTAGGTTCAACACTAATCCCGAAGGTAGAGTGAGTGTGCGATGGTAATCGTATCAACCTTGGAATCACTTCCAACACACATCGTCACCTCGCCCTTAACTAGTCTCTGTTTATTCTGCAACTCCTGTTTTGAGTTACCAATCTGAGCAACTGAACCGGTATCAAATACCCAGGGGCTACTATTAATACTAGTAAGGTACACATCAATAACATGTATGTCAAATATACCTTTGTTCACTTTGCCATCCTTCTTATCCGCCAAGTATTTGGGGCAGTTCTGCTTCTAGTGACCATTCCCTTTGCAGTAGAAGCACTCAGTTTTAGGCTTAGGTCCAGCTTTGGGCTTTTTCTCAGGAGTGGCAACTTGCTTGCCATTCTTCTTGAAGTTCCCTCTATTTCCCTTGCCATTTTTCTTGAAACTAGTGGTCTTGTTAACCATCAACACTTGATGCTCTTTCTTGATTTCTACCATCGCCGATTTCAGCATCGCGAAGAGCTCGGGAATCATTTTTGTCATCCCTTGCATAGTATAGTTCATCACGAAGTTCTAGTAGCTTGGTGATAGTGACTAGAGAACTTTGTCAATCACTATCTTATCTGGAAGATTAACTCCCACTTGATTAAAGCGATTGTAGTACCCAGACATTCTGAGCACATGCTCACTGGTTGAGCTATTCTCCTCCATCTTGTAGGCAAAGTACTTGTCAGAGGTCTCATACCTCTCGACACGGGCATGCGTCTGAAATACCAATTTCAGCTCTTGGAACATCTCATATGCTCCGTGGCGTTCAGAATGTTTTTGAAGTCCCGGTTCTAAGCCGTAAAGCATGGCGCACTAAACTATTAAGTAGTCATCATATCGAGCTTGCCAAATGTTCATAATGTCTGCATCTGCTCCTGTAATAGGTCTGTCACCTAGCGGTGCATCAAGGACATAATTCTTCTGTGCAGCAATGAGGATAATCCTCAGATCACGGACCTAGTCCGCATCATTGCTACTATCATCTTTCAACTTATTTTTCTCTAGGAACATATCAAAAATAGGGGAGCTATATTGCAAGCTATTGATCTATAACATAGATATGCAAAAACTATTAAGACTAAGTTCATGATAAATTTAAGTTCAATTAATCAAATTACTAATGAGCTCCCACTTAAATTAACATCCCTCAAGTTATTTAAGTGATACATGATCCAAATCAACTAACCCATGTCCGATCATCACGTGAGATGGGGTAGTCATCAATGGTGAACATCTCTATGTTGATCATATCTACTATATGACTCATGTTCGACCTTTCGGTCTCCAGTGTTCCGAGACCATGTCTGTACATGCTAGGCTCGTCAAGTTTAACCCAAGTATTCTGCATGTGTAAAACTGTCTTACACCCGTTGTATGTGAACGTAGAGTCTATCACACCCGATCATCACGTGGTGTCTCGAAACAATGAATTGTAGCAACGGTGCATACTCAGGGAGAACACTTTTATCTTGAAATTAAGTGAAGGGATCATCTTACAATGCTACCGCTGTTCTAAGCAAAATAAGATGCATAAAGGATAAACATCACATGCAATCAAAATATGTGACATGATATGGCCATCATCATCTTGTGCTTTTGATCTCCATCTCCAAAGCAGCGTCATGATCTCCATCGTCACCAGCTTGACACCTTGATCTCCATCGTAGCGTCGTGGTCATCTCGCCAACTATTCCTTCTACAACTATTGCTAACGCATAGTGATAAAGTAAAGCAATTACATGGCGTTTGGATTTCATACAATAAAGAGACAACCATAAGGCTCCTGCCGGTTGCCGATAATTTACAAAACATGATCATCTCATACAATAACGTATATCACATCATGTCTTGACCATATCACATCACAACATGCCCTACAAAAACAAGTTAGACATCCTCTACTTTGTTGTTGCAAGTTTTACGTGGCTGCTACGGGCTTCTAGCAAGAACCGTTCTTACCTACGGCAAAAACCATAACGGTGTTTCATCAAGTTTGCTGTTTTAACCTTCTTCAAGGACCGGCCGTAGTGAAATTCGATTAAACTAAAGTAGGAGAAACAGACACCCGCCATCCACCTTTATGCAAAACTAATTGCATGTCAGTCGATGGAACCGGTCTCATGTGCATGGACATGTAAGGTTGGTCCGGGCCGCTTCATCCCACAATACCGCCAAATCAAAATAAGACATTGGTGGTAAGCAATATGACTATCACTGCCAACAACTCTTTGTGTTCTACTCGTGCATATCATCTACGCATAGACCTGGCTCGGATACCACTGTTGGGGAACGTTGCATGGAAAACAAAAAAAATTCTACGCACACGCAAGATGTATCCATGGAGATGCATAGCAATGAGGGGGACAGTGTGTCTACGTACCCTCGTAGACCGTAAACGGAAGCGTTTAACAACGCGGTGATGTAGTCGAACTTCTTCGCGCTCCAACCGATCAAGTACCGAACGTACGGCACCTCCGTGTTCTGCACACGTTCAGTTCGGTGACATCCTCCGCCTTCTCGATCCAGCAAGACGGCGAGGTAGTAGATGAGTTCCGTCAGCACGACAGCGTGGTGACGGTGATGGTGAAGTGATCTCCGCAGGGCTTCGCCTAAGCACTACGAAAATATGACCGGGGGTGTAAACGGTGGAGGGGGCGCCGCACACGGCTAGGCAATTGTCTGTTGTGTGCTAGGCGCCCCCCTCCCACATATATATAGGTGGGAGGGAGGGAGGAGCAGCCAAAGGAGGCACCCAAGTAGGAGGAATCCTACTTGGGGTCCCTCCCAAGCCGCGCCCCCCTTTCCTTATTTGGAGTGCGGGGAAAGGCAGGGGAGGGTGGCACCCCCCCTTTCCTTTCTCCCATGAGAGGGAAAGGCACGAGAGGATAGCCCTCCCCTTTTCCTTCCCTTGGGCTGGCCAAACAAGGGAGGAGGCGCACCAGCCCCCTTGTGGGCTGGTCTGTCCCCTCCTTTGGCCCATAAGGCCCATAACTTGCCGGGGGGTGCCCGGAACCCCTTCCTGTGACCCGATTCCTTCCCGGTACGTCCCGAAACACTTCCGATGTCCAAATACGATCGTCCTATATATCAATCTTTACCTCTCAACCATTTTGAGACTCCTCGTCATGTCCGTGATCTCATCCGGGACTCCAAACAACATTCGGTCACCAAAACATATAACTCATATAACACTATATCATCAACGAACATTAAGCTTGCGGACCCTACGGGTTCGAGAACTATGTAGACATGACCGAGACACCTCTCCGGTAAATAACCAATAGCGGAACCTGGATGCCCATATTGGCTCCTACATATTCTATGAAGATCTTTATCGGTCGAACCGTTATGACAACATACGCAATTCCCTTTGTCCATCGGTATGTTACTTGCACGAGATTCGATCGTCGGTATCTTCATACCTAGTTCAATCTCGTTACCGGCAAGTCTCTTTACTCATTCCGTAATACATCTCCTCGTGACTAACTCCTTAGTCATTTGCTTGCAAGCTTATGATGTGTATTACCGAGAGGGCCCAGAGATACCTCTCCGAAACTCGAAGTGACAAATCCTAATCTTGATCTATGCCAACTCAACAAGCACCTTCGAAGATACCTGTAGATCATCTGTATGATCACCCAGTTACGTTGTGACGTTTGATAGCACAAGGTATTCCTCTGGTATCCGGGACTTGCATAATCTCATAGTCGAAGGAATATGTATTTGACATGAAGAAAGCAATATCAATAGACTGAACGATCATTATGCTAAGCTAACGGGTGGGTCTTGTCCATCACATCATTCTCCTAATGATGTGATCCATTATCAAATGACAACACATGTCTATGGTTAGGAAACCTTAACCATCTTTGATCAACGAGCTAGTCTAGTAGAGGCATACTAGGGACACGGTATTTGTTTATGTATTCACACATGTATTTAAGTTTCCGATCATTACAATTCTAGCATGAATAATAAACCTTTATCATGAGTAAGCAAATATAAAATAACAACTTTATTATTGCCTCTAGGGCATATTTCCTTCATGTTTTGTATCTTGTTACTGACTAGTAACCGTTTTCTTTCTATCTGTTTGTGCGGATAGGGATATCCATTTCACCTCGTTGCTATTGTGACCTTTTGGAAAACTGCACAAAACACTTTTTTTGGAATAAGTGTCTTGTGCAGTTCAACTAAAATGTCACGTGGGCAACGTCTCTCAATTTTGGTTGAACTACACAAAGGTTGATTGAAGTTTCCAACATCTCCGTCAAACTCTGCTGGTAATCTCGTGCAACATTTTATTAGCCTTTGCAAGATGAGCCGTGCTACTTCTTGAGCTTGCGTTGGTTTTTCTCTTGAAGAGCAAAGGGTGATGCAGCAAAGTAGAGATAACTATTTCCCTCAGTTTGAGAACCAAGGTATCAATCCAGTAGGAGACAACGCACAAATCACCGAATACCTGCACAAAGAACCAAACAACTTGCACCCAACGCGATAAAGGGGTTGTCAATCCCTTCACGGTTACTTGCAAAAGTGAGATCTGATAGAAAAACCAATCTAGTTGGCCAAACCAAATTGATAGTTCGAAGAGAATTACAAAGATATCAAATCATGCATAAAAGAATTCAGAGAAGATTCAAATAATATTCATAGATAATCTGATCATAAATCCACAATTCATCGGATCTCGGCAAACACACCGCAAAAAAGTATTACATCGAATAGATCTTCAAGAACATCGAGGAGAACATGGTATTGAGAATCAAAGAGAGAGAAGAAGCCATCTAGCTACTAGCTATGGACCCGTAGGTCTGAGATAAACTACTCACGCTTCATCGGAAGGGCAATAGGGTTGATGTAGAAGCCCTCCGTGATCGAATCCCCCTCCGGCAGGGTGCCGAAAAAGGTCCCTAGATGGGATCTCATGGGTACGGAAGGTTGCGGCAGTGGAAAAGTGTTTTCGTGGATGCTTCTGGTGGTTTGGGAATATATGTGAATATATAGGTGAAAGAATTAGGTCAGGAGGGTCACGGGGGGCCCACAAGGCAGGGGGCACGCCCTACCCCCTGGGCGCGCCCTCCACCCTTGTGGCCGCCTCGTGGCTCCTCCGACTTCATCTCCAAGTCTCCTGGGTGTCTTCTGGTCCAAGAAAAATCATCGCGAAGATTTTATTCCGTTTGGACTCCGTTTGGTATTCCTTCTCCACGAAGCTAAAAAAACAAGGAAAAACAAAAACTGGCACTGGGCTCTAGGTTAATAGGTTAGTCCCAAAAATAATATAAAATAGCATATAAATGCATATAAAACATCCAAAACAGATAATATAATAGCATGGAACAATCAAAAATTATAGATACGTTGGAGACGTATCAAGCATCCCCAAGCATAATTCCTGCTCGTCCTCGAGTAGGTAAATGATAAAAACAGAATTTTTGATGTGGAATGCTACCTAACATATTTATCCATGTAATTTTCTTTATTGTGGCATGAATGTTCAGATCCATAAGGTTCAAAACAAAAGTTTAATATTGACATAAAAATAATAATACTTCAAGCATACTAACAAGGCAATTATGTCTTCTCAAAATAACATGGACAAAGAAAGCTTATCCCTACAAAATCATATAGTCTGGCTATGCTCCATCTTCATCACACGAAATATTCAAATCATGCACAACCCCGATGACAAGCCAAGCAATTGTTTCATACTTTTGATGTTCTCAAACTTTTTCAACTTTCACGCAATACATGAGCGTGAGCCATGGACATATTACTATAGGTGGAATAGAATATGGTGGTTGTGGAGAAGACAAAAAGAAGGAGATAGTCTCACATTAACTAGGCATATCGACGGGCTATGGAGATGCCCATCAATAGATATCAATGTGAGTGAGTAGGGATTGCCATGCAACGGATGCACTAGAGCTATAAGTTTATGAAAGCTCAAAAGAAAACTAAGTGGGTGTGCATCCAACTCGCTTGCTCACGAAGACCTAGGGCAATTTGAGGAAGCCCATCATTGGAATATACAAGCCAAGTTCTATAATGAAAAATTCCCACTAGTATATGAAAGTGGCAACATAGGAGACTCACTATCATGAAGATCATGGTGCTACATTGAAGCACAAGTGTGGTAAAAGGATAGTAACATTGCCCCTTCTCTCTTTTCTCTCATTTTTTTATTTGGGCCTTCTCTTTTTTTTGGCCTTTTTTTTCATCCGGAGTCTCATCCCGACTTGTGGGGGAATCATAGTCTCCATCATCCTTTCCTCACATGGGACAATGCTCTAATAATGAAGATCATCACACTTTTATTTACTTACAACTCAAAAATTACAACACGATACTTAGAACAAAATATGACTCTATATGAATTCCTTCGGTGGTGTACCGGGATGTGCAATGAATCAAGAGTGACATGTATGAAAGAATTATGAACGGTGGCTTTGCCACAAATACGATGCCAACTACATGATCATGCAAAGCAATATGACAATGATGAAGCGTGTCATAATAAACAGAACGGTGGAAGTTGCATGGCAATATATCTCGGAATGGCTATGGAAATGCCATAATAGGTAGGTATGGTGGCTGTTTTGAGGAAGGTATATGGTGGGTGTATGGTACCGGCGAAAGTTGCGCGGCACTAGAGAGGCTAGCAATGGTGGAAGGGTGGGAGTGTGTATAATCCAAGGACTCAACATTAGTCATAAAGAACTCACATACTTATTGCAAAAATCTATTAGTTATCTAAACGAAGTACTACACGCATGGTCCTAGGGGGATAGATTGGTAGGAAAAGACCATCGCTCGCCCCCGACCGCCACTCATAAGGAAGACAATCAATAAATAAATCATGCTCCGACTTCATCACATAACGGTTCACCATACGTGCATGCTACGGGAATCACAAACTTTAACACAAGTATTCCTCAAATTCACAATTACTCACTAGCATGACTCTAATATTTCCATCCCTATATCTCAAAACAATCATAAGGAATCAAACTTCTCATAGTATTCAATGCACTTTATATGAAAGTTTTTATTATATCCCTCTTGGATGCCTATCATATTAGGACTAAATTTATAACCAAAGCGAATTACCATGCTGTTTAAAGACTCTCAAAATAATATAAGTGAAGCATGAGAGTTAAAAAATTTCTATAAAATAAAACCACCGCCGTGCTCTAAAAAGATATAAGTGAAGCACTAGAGCAAAATTGCCTAGCTCAAAAGATATAAGTGAAGCACATAGAGTATTCTAATAAATCACGATTCATGCGTGTCCCTCTCAAAAGGTGTGTACAGCAAGGATGATTGTGGCAAACTAAAAAGCAAAGACTCAAATCATTCAAGACGCTCCAAGCAAAACACATATCATGTGGTGAATAAAAATATAGCCTCAAGTAAAGTTACCGATAGACGAGGACGAAAGAGGGGATGCCTTCCGGGGCATCCCCAAGCTTAGGCTCTTGGTTGTCCTTGAATATTACCTTGGGGTGCCTTGGGCATCCCCAAGCTTAGGCTCTTGCCACTCCTTATTCCATAGTCCATCAAATCCGTACCCAAAACTTGAAAACTTCACAACACAAAACTCAACAGAAAATCTCATAAGCTCCGTTAGTATAAGAAAATAAATCACCACTTTTTGTACTGTTGTGAACTCATTCTTTATTTATATTGTTGTAATATCTACTGTATTCCAACTTTTCCATGGTTCATCCCCCCCCCCCCCCGATATTACCCATAGATTCATCGAAATAAGCAAAACAACACAAAGAAAATAGAATCTGTCAAAAACAGAACAGTCTGCAAAGATCCAAATTGTTCTAATATTTCTGTAACTCCAAAAATTCTGAAACATTAGGAAGAAAGAGGAAATTTATATATCAATCTCTTATAAAAAATTCAGGGTTTTTCAACGCTCTAATGAATTATTAAAATTCTGTGACTGGACGCAAAAGTTTCTATTTTTCAGCAAGATCAAATCAACTATCACCGTAAGCCATCCCAAAGATCTTACTTGGCACAAACACTAATTAAAACACAAAACCACATCTAACCAGAGGCTAGATGAATTATTCAAAGCAAAACAGGAACAAAAAAGCAAAAACAAAAATAAAATTGGGTTGCCTCCCAACAAGCGCTATTGTTTAACGCCCTTTGCTAGGCATAAAAACATGAATAGATCTAGGTATTGTCATCTTCTCCCTTTTGGTAGTAAAGAGAGAATTTCTTGTCCAGAGCGCTTATCTTTCTATTTTGTGTAAGTACGTGCCCATTAATGGTTGAAGAAAGATTAAGCACACTTCGAAAATTTGCATCTAAACTAGCCTTCATCTCTTTGATTATTTCATTTTGATAAAAGCACATAAGAGTAGTTGATTCAACATTTTCACCTTTGGAGTGCCCAAATATAGTTTTCATATTTTCATAAGTATCGATGGCATCCCCTTCAAGAAAACCATTTTCGAATATAGAATCCAAAAGTTGCTTAAAAGAAGGGGGTAAACCAACATAAAAGCTTTTCAAGTATATCTCAATATGATATTGGGGCACATAGCTAGCTCGGATCCTTAACAACCTATCCCAGGCATCTTTCAAAGATTCATCAAGCAGATAACAAAAAATTCCGGGGCCATCTTCATCCAAATTGTTAAAATTCTCATTAACAACCCCGGTAGGTCTTTCCGTAGCATTATTATTTATGAGCTTAGAGAGGATAGAGGGGCTATCTAAAGAATTAAAACTCGGGAGAAAACCCTTAACCCTTTTTGATTCGGCCATAACGACAGAAAGGCGAACTTAAGCAAACAAGAGGGCAGTGAGAGAAAAGGCAAATGAAGAAGACGAACAGAAGAAGGGCGAGTAAAAAGGCAAATCTTTTCGAAAATCATTTTAGAAGTGGGGGAGAGGAAAACGAGAGGCAAATGGCGAATAATGTAATGCAAGAGATGAGAGTTTATGATGGGTACTTGGTATGTCTTGACTTGGCGTAGATCTCCCTGGCAATGGCGCCAAAAATTCTTCCTGCTACTTCTTGAGCTTGCGTTGGTTTTTCCCTTGAAGAGGAAAGGGTGATGCCGCAAAGTAGAGATAAGTATTTCCCTCAATTTGAGAACCAAGGTATCAATCCAGTAGGAGACAACGCACAAATCACCGAATACCTGCGCAAACAATCAAACAACTTGCACCCAACGCGATAAAGGGGTTGTCAATCCCTTCACGGTTACTTGCAAAAGTGAGATCTGATATATATAGATGAAACTAAATAAAAGATAAAGTAAATATTTTTGGTATTTTTGGTTTATAGATCAGAAAGTAAAAGATTGCAAAATAGTAGATCCGAAACTTATACGATGGAAAATAGTAGATCGGAAACTTATGTGATAGAAAATAGACCCAGGGGCCATAGGTTTCACTTGAAGCTTCTCTCAAGATAGCAAATAATACGGTGGGTGAACAAATTACTACCGAGCAATTGATAGAAAAGCGCAAAGTTATGACGATATCTAAGGCAATGATCATGAATATAGGCATCACGTCCGTGTCAAGTAGACCGAAACGATTCTGCAACTACTACTATTACTCCACACATTGACCGACTCCTGCCTGCATCTAGAGTATTAAGTTCATGAAGAACAGAGTAAAAGTAAGATGACATGATGTAGAGGATAAACTCAAGCAATATGATGTAAACCCCATCTTTTCATCCTCGATGGCAACAATACAATACGTGCCTTGCTGCCCCTACTGTCACTGGGAAAGGACACCGCAAGATTGAACCCAAAGCTAAGCACTTCTCCCATTGCAAGAAAACCAATCTAGTTGGCCAAACCAAACCGATAGTTCGAAGAGAATTACAAAGATATCAAATCATGCATAAAAGAATTCAAAGAAGATTCAAATAATATTCATAGATAATCTGATCATAAATCCACAATTCATCGGATCTCGGCAAACACACCGCAAAAAAGTATTACAGCGAATAGATCTCCAAGAACATCGAGGAGAACATGGTATTGAGAATCAAAGAGAGAGAAGAAGCCATCTAGCTACTAGCTATGGACCCGTAGGTCTGAGATAAACTACTCACGCTTCATCGGAAGGGCAATAGGGTTGACGTAGAAGCCCTCCATGATCGAATCCCCCTCTGGCAGGGTGCCGGAAAAGGTCCCTAGATGGGATCTCATGGGTACAGAAGGTTGCGGCGGTGGAAAAGTGTTTTCGTGGATGCTTCTGGTGGTTTGGGAATATATGTGAATATATAGGCGAAAGAATTAGGTCAGGAGGGTCACGGGGGGCCCACAAGGCAGGGGGGCGCGCCCTACCCCCTGGGCGCGCCCTCCACCCTTGTGGCCGCCTCGTGGCTCCTCTGACTTCATCTCCAAGTCGCCTGGGTGTCTTCTGGTCCAAGAAAAATCATCGCGAATATTTTATTCCGTTTGGACTCCGTTTGGTATTCCTTCTCCACGAAGCTAAAAAAAAACAAGGAAAAGCATAAACTGGCACTGGGCTCTAGGCTAATAGGTTAGTCCCAAAAATAATATAAAATAACATATTAATGCATATAAAACATCCAAAACAGATAATATAATAGCATGGAACAATAAAAAATTATAGATATGTTGGAGACGTACCAAGCCATCACTGTCACCACAATGGCACTTTATTTTAGTGGAACTACACAAAAGGATAAGCAAATTATAGTTGCACCTTACATGAGCAGGACAACCAACCTTAATGTTGCTCAATTTTAGTGCAACTACTAAAGAAGAACTGCTAGCTCATGAGAGCAAGTACTTCTTGCTAGCTGCATGATACAATCTTTGCTTCATTTCAGGTGAACTGCAAAAAAGGTCGCCTGAATTGAATCATCCGAGTGGATCTGCAGGTTCACCACATCGAGTCGTGGCGGCGTAGGGCCCCTCTCTTAGTTATGGTTCCCATGACCGGGTATGTTCCTTCTTGGTTGATTTTGACTCTGCATCCAGTTAGTGATCTTGTGCTACTGTTATGGCACTGCTATGAGAAAGCTATAATGATATTGTTTTTGCATCTTAATTTAATGCCACTAATAATTTGTGGCAATCTTTTTGCGCCACTACTGCCACTGATAAAATGAAGTAATAATACATTTAAAATAGAGCTACTGTCTTAGCTACCATTTCATTTCCAATGTAGATAACTTGCAGAAGGCCTATCCGGTAGAATCAAGTCCATGTGCACTGCATCAATCACATAACTGCAATGAACTAGTTGAGTCCATCACACGTACCGTTGAGGTGTCATGAGCCCCCTCTCTAACTGGCGGGCGCCATAATTTTAGTTGAACTACACAAAAAAGTGATTGAAATGAGTCAACGCTCCTCCTTCTACTGCCACACTGAGGTGTTAATGGATGTCAGCGAATCGCCTTCATGGCAAGATACGGGGACATGAAAAATAACTTGATCTCCCAAAGTCATCTCACACAGGTTAGTACTGTCCTTTATCAACATGATTGTGCTTTGTCATACTGTGCTAATGTTGTATTTTTTTAATAAAGCTATTCTATCACAATCTTTTCTCGTTTTGGAAATAAAGTTGCTTTAACTAGTGCCAATATTATAGTAATCATGCTCTTTCTTATTTATGCAAACAGGAATACTCAACTACAGATGTTGTGATGGTCAAAAGCATTCACCAAGTTCTTGGGTTGTATGACACGGCTAGCCAAGATGGATTTAATCCCGAGATTCACTTTATCGAAAGGCTCCGAAGTGCCATGCGTGTGTGCAAGGTGGAAAGAGATATTTCAGGACATTGATTGATGATTCCACTAGATTCTGCTTTGTGTATTTGTTAAATACTAAGGATGAGGCTCTATGCACACTACTTCAAAATCTAGAAGGCCCTCTTCTGCATATATTGTAAGTGGTAGTGCCACCAGTGATGCAGAATATTTCAGCTGCCAAAGTTTGACATGTGTGGCCTTAAAAAGGACTGGTTTCAATGTTTAAGCAAATCCTTGGATCAAATTGCTTACATGAAGCATCGATCAATTTTTATTTATCTGTTCACATTCTCACAACATTTGAGTTGTACAGTTACGATTGGCTCTGATCTGTGAATCATTGAGATGTGTAGGCATCTTTGTTGTACTTATTATTTGAATCTAATGGGTTGGTTCTGAATCTTGCAAGCTGGGAATCATTGTGATGTGTAGGCATTTTTGTTTTACTTATTATTTCAATCTTATTGGTTGGTTCTAAATCTTGCAAGCTGGGAAACACGGCATGATGATGCAGAGGACAGCAACCATAACAAGCTGTTCAAACTTGGTAGAATTGTCTGTGAAAGTGCGGCAAATGAGCCTATCGTTTGTGTCCTGAGAATAATAATTCTAATTGCTGTGCATGTTGATCCTGTGGCACTGATAGAACGAGCCAATGTTTTGCTTGTTTTAAGAATAAATTTTAATTAAAGCTAATAAAATTTATGTAAAGTGACCACTAACACTTGTTATTACAGTACCAATACAGACCCGCTTGTGAACCCGAGGGGGCATGTTCTGCCGGGCGTGCAGCAGGCGAGGGAGGGGTAGTAACTGTTGTCGCCTGTACACACTCAGTTTACTGTTGGATGCAGTTCCCCAAGAGTTGAAAAACGAACTGCTACCGCCGCGTACCCACTCATTCACCGTCAATTGCAGTTCCCCAAGATTGAAAAAATGAACTGCTGCTGCCGCGGTGCCGCCCCCCTAGTACCCCAGTACACAGCGATCGTCTTCATCTCCCCCCTACCCCCAATCCCCACAAAACAAGAACCACCACATCAACTCTGCATGAGAAGAGACTCCAATGGCAATCCGAGGTGTGAGCCTGCTGGATATGGACTTCAGCAAGGAGTTCACCTTTGAGTTCGCCGTTCAGACCCATGGCAGCACCAAGTTGAATGTGATGTACACCAATGATCCGGACTCAGTGAAGCTCTGCCTCGCCAAGTTCAAGCAGTACCTACAGGAGGAGAAAGCACAAGGGCACGGGACTAGACCTTGTGCCCATCCATTCGTCTCCTGACACGGACCAGCAGATCACCATCGCCCAGGTATGCGTGCGGGACGAGGTTCTCGTCTACCACTACTATAGGGCCATCAGAGGTCCTGGAGCATTTGCCCATTTCATCGACACCACCGACTGCACCTTCGCTATGGGGAGAGCAGGAAGAACGCGACTGTGCTTTACGATTCGGTCATCTGGTGGAACAAGCTTGTCGACATCCAGAAGCAATACAAGGTCATCGGCAACGGGCAGGGGAAGGACTCCGTGGTTGACCTCGCCGCGACCATCATCGAACCCTGCTATGCCAACATGAAAGAAGATGTCGATACTAAGGACCTGAACACGTGGGAGGTACCTCTGAATCTAGCCTACATAACCTACGCGGCCAAGGACGCATAAGCATGCTACGACATGTACAGGCAGATCTTGGACATGAGGGCGTGTCTGCTTCCCGTAACCGACAAGTACACAGACAGCCACAACGTCATGATCAAGCGTGCCAGGAAGGTCTAGATGATGTACTTTTCTGTTTAAGCACCTTTATCATCTACGTGTTTCATGGATTAGCCTATGTGTCGTAATTATCAGTTTTGTCTGAACTATTTCATCTAAAAACCCATTAACCTGTTTGCTTTTTTTGAGTGGCTATTTGCTTATGTATGTAACTAGTTCACTTGGCTGCCGTGCTTTGAATCTCCTTCCTCCCAACATATTCCCCTTCTCAGGTGGACCCAGCAAGTCTCGTACACAGACATCTGGGACCAACCACCTATCCATTTGTATTTCTTTATTTTGTTCAATCTTTCGTCCTCTTCCTACAGCGGCTGGAGGCGCTGCCGCGTATGCCTCGGTGACCCATCCTAGCCTATGGCGCTGGCCAGGCCATCCCTCTACTCCCACACATTCTCCGGCAGCGGCAGCTCCACCGGCCCACCCTGCACCCGAACAAGTCAACCCTCGTACTCCCCTCCGCCTGTGTCTTCCCCGGCTCCGGTTCATTCTGGTCCGAGGTCTCGACGTTGTCCTCCGCCTTGGTGCTCTCACCGCGGCGCCGCCGTTTGTCGTTCCCAACATGGTCAACAAAACGAGAGGAATCAGGAGACGACTGCTCATCGAGAGGCTGACAGTCTGGGCCCACCAGGTTCATGGCCTAGGTTTCATTGTTTAACACGCGCAACCCACGACATGCAGACATAGTTGATCCAGCAGGTTTCAACTTTTTTTTTGCGGTCCAGCAGGTATCAAGCGGCCTCTGGGCCTCCCAGCCTAGCTTGTCTATAACATCAGCAGCCCCAGTTATGTTTGTTTTTTCAAGACAACGCACAACTCAGTTCTATTTTTCTATAAGAATGCAAAACTGAACCTATGTTTTCCCTTCAATAATAGTATATATATACTTATATTTATATTTATATCTTATTTTATTACATATATATAATAGAAACAACATAAGGTTCCGTTAAACCTGTCCTTCGTCCAACCATTGTATAGACCTTCCAACTTCCTTTATTTTTCATTTTTATTAATCCTATATCTGAATTTTCTCCCACTTTTTTTTCATTGTAATCTGAGTTTTCTCCCAGTAGTTTTCCCTAGAACCAACTCAACTGTCCCATGTCTAGCCTAAATAATAATAATACCCCATGTCCTATTAACTCATCAAATTAAAATGATATTTTATTTCGTAAATCGAAAGTTCTTACAAAATAATAATAATAATTGTTTATATATAACTTGGCAAGTTAACTCCTGATGATTGCGTACATAAGCTTTCAAAGATTTTACTGACCAATCAGTAATAGACGTGCAATCATGTGTTTATGTTTTTATAACATTTCTCCATCCAGCCCAACACGATATTTTCACCCAGCCCAGCAAGTCCGTGGATTTCAAAAAAATGCAAATGGGCTTTAAATTCTAACATAATATATAAACGGGCTGCATAGACTCTACATCATTGTTTCACCCAGCCCACCAAATGGACTAAAAAAACCAAATGGATTGGCTGACATGTGGGCCAGTAGATAGAAGCCTAAGCACTTCTGCAAAAAAAAAATACAAAGGTCAAAGCCTAAGCAAGACGTTCAATTTACATCCAATGGCTAGCATTCTTCTTCAATCTCTCGTCTTCTTCCTCCAGCGCTGCCGGGACCGCCTGCTCCAGCCTCCGGCGTCCAGTAGCGCAGTTTCGCACGCCTTGCAGTGAAACGCTACCCCACCGACGGCCAGGCCATCCCTGCACTCCTCTGCACCTCCTGTTATTCGCTGCCGAGTGTAGGCCGACCCCGCACCCGAACCAGTCAAGTTTCCCACTCCTCTCCATCTGCGACTCTACTACCGCGTCTTCCCCATCTCCAGGTCGTTCTAGTCTGGGGCCTTGCCATCGTCCACCGGCCTTGGTGCGCTCGGCACGGTGTGGTCAACATGGTCAACAAACGAGAGTCATTGGAAGTTGACTATACGTGAGAGGCTGACAGCGGGGACGCACCACGTCCATGGACGCATGCATGCAACTTCATCCTTTTAACCCTGAAAAATAATGTTTTCTCCCCCTGACAGCTGAGACCCACTAGCTACATCTTCGCACGCAAGGAAGTGCGTTCTTATTATGGGCAAAATAAACGATTCCTTCGCCTGACAGCTGGGACCCATTAGCTATATCTTTGCATGCAAGGAAGTGCCTCCTTATCCTCCCTGACAGCTGGGACCCACCGGGTCAAATCGTACGTAGGGTTGTCTCTCTGGTAGCGAACGTGTACGTATATACTGGTCGATCGGTCTCTCTGCAAGGATGAACCGTGGCCGAGCAAGGAGCAGCACGTGTGACGTAGTAGTTGAGGCAGTCCTGTATAAATCATGTACACGTACGTACAACCACGCTGCAAGAAAGTAAATACGGCTACATACGTACATACGGGTGGGGTCTCAAACATATACAATGACGGCGTCCTGTTCATCGGCAGCCAACTGGCTGGGTCAGAACAAAGAAACTGCGTCGTGTTCATTGAGAGAGAACGGAATGCGTCGTGCTCACCGGGAGCCAACCGGCTTGGACGGAACAGCCGAAACGAGGTCTGGCGTACCGCAGAACGGAGGAAACGGCCTTCTGTTCGAAGGCGTACGGTCGAAACGGGGCATTGTTCATCGGGAAGGGTCTGGCGTACCGCAAAACGGAGGAAACAGACTTTTGTTCGAGGGCCTACGGTTGAAACGGGGTCCTGTTGATTGGGAGGGGTCTGGCGTACCGCAAAACGGAGGAAACAGACTTTTGTTGGAGCGCCTACGGTCGAAACGGGGTCTTGTTCATCCACTGTCTACTGCCTCGCTCCAGCCTCCATGGGCTACTGTTCATCCATCGTCGACTTCCTCCAGCATCCACCAGCTACTGTTCATCCACGGGCTACTGTTCATCCAGCCTCCACTAGCTACCGTTCATAGAGCCTCCATGGGGTCCTGTTCATCCACCCCCAATCGGCTGGGGTGCGGCAGCCTCCTCGGGGTCCTGTTCATCCAGCAGCAACGGCCTACTACCACGGGGTCCTGTTCATCCAAGCCCCACCGGGAACTACTCATCCATAGCCAACCAACCGGCTCGACTCACCATGTCTCGACTCGTTCTACGTACCGCGCGCACGGTAGCAAAGGTCACTATTCTTCGAGAGGCAACCCAACACCGGCTGGCTACGTCTCGCACGGGGGCTCGATCGACTTCAGTAAGCAGCAGCAGTGATCGATCGCTCAGGTTCAGTTAGCAGCAGTGGCGAAGGAATAGCTCGGGTTCAGTCAGCAGTGAATGAATCACTCGAGTTCAGTGAATAGCCAAGGGATCGATCGCTCGGGTTCAGTAAACGTAGCTAGTGCGATTGCTCGGGTTCAGTTAGCCAACGTCTCGCACACACGCGCATACACGAGAGAAACACGCAAACCTCCATGCATTGCTCGGCCCCGACCACCCACCATAACCGGGAACTCCCCGATATTTTCCTCGCCCTCGCTTCTAACACAATTTTTTCCATCATGGACGGCGCAAAGAATGTCATGCAGGCGCGTCCCCTGCCCGCCCAGGACGAAAAGCCCATTTTCTGTCATGATTTTTGTCATAGAAGTAGGAGCCCACCACATCTATGATGATACGTGCTTTTTTCACAATTATCGTCATAGAAGTGTCATAAGCATGACAGGAAAAAAAATCGTTCGGCCCAAAATGTCACGGATGTGTCTTTTTTTTTGTAGTGTAGGCATCGAACGATTGCCTGCCCGCTCGAAACTTCTCATGGTACCTTTCTTACTTTGCTCTCGAAATTTTCTTCAGTTTCAATTCGAGAGTTACTTTCTGCCACCTTCCCTGATGTTATCTATCAGATAAGCAACCTTGTAGAGGTCCGTTCTTCCGAATTTGCCCTTATCCTTTTTGTAAGTACGTTGGAGTTCCCGAAGGAAGGATGACGGATTCATCAGGATGACCTGAATCAGAGGAGTGAAGACATCAACGAGAAGGATCAACTTCTTCGAAAAGAGGAGCCAAGAACAAGAAGACTCGTTAGAATTTCGTAACCAACTCTTTCCCTCTTACTCTACCTCTTAAATCTCGGGACGAGATTTCTTGTGGCGGAGGAGATTTGTGACACCCCGATAGTTAAGCTACAGTAAACCCCTGCTAATGATGCCAGGTCATCATAAACCTCACTTGTTGCTAAACCTCACTTGTTTCAAACTGAGTTCAAATGCAAATTCAAATGACAAGTCAAATTATAATATCATAAAACAGTGAATTAAAATTGTTTAAAAGGTTTTAAATATTCACTAACTAATTAACAAACATCAACCAACATTTTTGGGAATGTTTATATGCCTCTAAGATAATTAAAACAGGAGCAAACAATATTTAAATTAACCTTTTAAAATAAACACATATTTATCCTTTTCAAAATGACTTGAAACTTTATGAGCAGCTCCATTATATGACCCGATATTTATGAGCCAAGTTTCTTATTCACCAAAACTCATTTGCTACTTAAAACTAAATGTAAAGCAGAGGAGAAATAAATAATAAAAACAGAAAAGAAAAAGAGAGAGAAGTGCTACTGGGCACCTAGGCCCAACTGCAACAGTGAGGCCCCAGCCCACCAGCACCCCTCTTCTCCTTCCTCTATTCGCAAAGGGCGCGATGGATGCCGTGTAGCCACCCATGGCCAGCATGGCCACGTGCCGGCCATCGGACGCTCCCCGATGACTACTAGACGACCCCCGCAGCCCCCTGGCAAAACCCTAGCAGCCCATCTGCCCTCTCCTTGCTCCCTCGTCTTGATCTGAACCCACTCGAGCCGCCGTTGCCATGGCTCACCTCGCCCGCGCAGACACCGTCCTCCCCGGCGCGAAACAAGGTGTCGAGCAGCTCCACCGTACTCGACTACATCCTCTACGCCAACAAACACGAGCCGGGAGCTACTGATACGTCTCCAACGTATCTATACTTTTTTATTGTTCCATGCTATTATATTATGTGTTTTGGATGTTTTATATGCATTAATATGCTATTTTATATTAATTTAGGGACTAACTTATTAACCTAGAGCTCAGTGCCAGTGCCAGTTTCTATTTTTTCCTTGTTTTTGAGCTTCGGAGAAAAGGAATACCAAACGGAATAAAACCTTCGCGATGATTTTTCTTGGACCAGAAGACACCCAGGAGACTTGGAGTGCAAGTCAGAAGAGCCACGAGGGGGCCACAAGGGGGAGGGCGCGCCTAGGGGGGTAGGGCGCGCCCTCTGCCTTGTGAGCCCCTCGGTGACCCCCTGACCTCGATCTTCCTCCTATATATTCACATATATTCCCAAACCACCAGAAGCATCCACGAAAACACTTTTCCAAACCACAAGATCTTGGGGCCTTTTCCGACAATGTGCCGGAGCGGGATTCGATCATGGAGGGCTTCTACATCAACTCTATTGCCCTTCCGATGAAGCGTGAGTAGTTTACCTCAGACCTACGGGTCCATAGCTAGTAGCTAGATGGCTTTTTCTCTCTCTTTGATTCTCAATACAATGTTCTCCTTGATGTTCTTAGAGATCTATCCGATGTAATCTTCTTTTGTGGTGTGTTTGTCGAGATCCGATGAATTGTGGATTTATGATCAGCTTATCTATGAATATTATTTGAATCTTCTCTGAATTCTTTTATGCATGATTTGATATCCTTGTAATTCTCTTCGAACTATCGGTTTGGTTTGGCCAACTAGATTGGTTTTTCTTGCAATGGGAGAAGTGCTTGGCTTTGCGTTCAATCTTGCGGTGTCCTCTCCCAGTGATAGTAGGGGCAGCGAGGCACGTATTGTATTGTTGCCATCGAGGATAAAAATATGGGGTTTACATCATATTGCTGGAGTTTATTCCTCTACGTCATGTCATCTTACTTAAAGCTTTACTCTGTTCTTCATGAACTTAATACTCTAGATGCAGGCAGGAGTCGGGCGATGTGTGGAGTAATAGTAGCAGATGCAGGCAGGAGTTGGTCTACTTGACACGGACGTGATGCCTATATTTCATAATCATTGCCTTGGATATCGTCATAACTTTGCGCTTTTCTATCAATTGCTCGACAGTAATTTGTGCACCCACCGTATTATTTGCTATCTTGAGAGAAGCCTCTAGTGAAACCTATGGCCCCGGGTCTATTTTCCATCATATTACTTTCCGATCTACTATTTTGCAATCTTTTATTTTCAGATCTATAAACCAAAAACCCTAAAAATATTTACTTTATCTTTTGTTTAGTTTTATCTATCTCTATCAGATCTCACTTTTGCAAGTGACCGTGAAGGGATTGACAACCCCTTTATCGTGTTGGGTGCAAGTGTTTGATTGTTTGTGCAGGTATTGGTGATTTGTGCGTTGTCTCCTACTAGATTGATACCTTGGTTCTCTAACTGAGGGAAATACTTATCTCTACTTTGCTGCATCACCCTTTCCTCTTCAAGGGAAAAACCAACGCAAGCTCAAGAAGTAGCAGGAAGAATTTCTGGCGTCGTTGCCGGGGAGATCTATGCCAAGTCAAGACATACCAAGTACCCATCATAAACTCTCATCTCTTGCATTACATTATTCGCCATTTGCCTCTTGTTTTCCTCTCCCCCACTTCTAAAATGATTTTCCAAAATATTAGCCTTTTTATTCGCCCTTCTTCCGTTCATCTTTTTCGTTTGCTTTTTGCTCGTGTGTTAGATCGCTTGTCTTGCTTTCATGGGTAGTCCTCCCATCATTGTTAGCACTCCCGATAATGAATTCCTCAATTTTAAACAAAGGGAGGGAAAAAATTTAGAAGATGCTTGGTATAGAATTTGCAATGCTCAAAATATATCTACTCGAAAGCAATCTACTGCCGTTCTTCTTCGTAATTTTTATGTGGGCATTACTCCTTGGAATAGATATGTTCTAGATACCATTACCGGGGGAAATTTTTTGGGGAGCCATACTTTTGATTCTTACAACGCTATGATAGATTTGTTAGGCCCACCACCTCTTTGGTTCAATGGAACTATTTTAACCTTGGAACATGTGATGCAAAGGCTTGATATTATTGAGAATAAAATTGCTACCGTAGAGTTGATTGAAAATTTGGATAAAAAGATTCATAATCATATTACTCAATATGGATCTAAGGTAGGAGTTACTTTAAAGAATCTTAGAGAAAAGGAACCCATAGTTAATGAAAAGATAGATCAAGATTCTACTAGAATTGGCAAACTAGAAGATATTATTACCAACTTGGGTTCCGCTTTTTCCTCCATTAAAACTACTCAAAATCTTCCTCCTACTAAGACTTCTAAGTTTATTTACGTTCCTAAGAATAAGGGTGAATCTTCTAGTAAAGAAAATGAAGATCTCAAAACAATAAGTGTTCACCCCAATTTTTTCGATATTATTAAGGAACCAATTGCCATGAGTGAATTTCTTGCCTAGGAGTTTGATCATTGATAAAACCAAAGAATATCCTAAGGATTATAAGTGTGCAATTAAAGAATTGCATACCAAAGATGACAATACCTAGATCTATATATGTGTTTTTATGCCTAGCTAAGGGCGTTAAACAATAGCGCTTGTTGGGAGGCAACCCAATTTTATTTTTGTTCTTTGATTTTTGGTTCTGTTTTTAAATAAATAATTCATATAGCCTCTGGTTAGATGTTTTTTTTGTGTTTTAATTAGTGTTTGTGCCAAGTAAGACCTTTGGGATGGCTTACAGTGATAGTTGATTTGATCTTGCTGAAAACAGAAACTTTTGTGTCCAGTCACAGGATTGTTTAGATTCACTGGAGCGTGTAAGAACACTGCATTTTTTACACAAGATTTGTATACAAATTTCCTATGTTTTCCTAATTTTTCCGAATTTTTGGAGTTACATAAGTATTATAACAATTCAGATCTTCGCAGACTGTTCTGTTTTTGACAGATTCTGTTTTCTATGTGTTGTTTGCTTATTTTGATGAATCTATGGGTAGTATCGGGGGGTATGAACCATGGAGAAGTTGGAATACATTAGATATTACACAAATATAAATAAAGAATGCTTTTACAAAAGTACCAAAAGTGGTTATTTATTTTCTTATACTAACGGAGCTTATGAGATTTTCTGTTAAGTTTTGTGTTGTGAAGTTTTCAAGTTTTGGGTAAGGATTTGATGGACTATGGAATAAGGAGTGGCAAGAGCCTAATCTTGGGGATTCCCAAGGCACCACAAGGTAATATTCAAGGACAACCAAGAACCTAAGCTTGGGGATGCCCCGGAAGGCATCCCCTCTTTCGTCTCCGTCTATCGGTAACTTTACTTGAGGCTATATTTTTATTCACCACATGATATGTGTTTTGCTTGGAGCATCTTGTATGATTTGAGTCTTTGTTTTTTAGTTTGCCACAATCATCCTTTCTGTACACACCTTTTGAGAGGGACACACATGAATCGTGATTTATTAGAATAGTCTATGTGCTTCACTTATATCTTTTGAGCTAGGCAATTTTGCTCTAGTGCTTCACTTATATCTTTTTAGAGCACGGCGGTGGCTTTATTTTGTAGAAATTATTGAACTCTCATGCTTCACTTATATTATTTTGAGAGTCTCTAAACAGAGTGGTAATTTGCTTTGGTTATGAATTTAGTCCTAATATGATAGGCATCCAAGAGGGATATAATAAAAACTTTCATATAAAGTGCATTGAATACTATGAGAAGTTTGATTCCTTATGATTGTTTTGAGATATAGAGATGGTGATATTAGAGTCATGCTAGTGAGTAATTGTGAATTGGAGAAATACTTGTGTTGAGGTTTGTGATTCCTGTAGCATGCACGTATGGTGAACCGTTATGTAACGAAGTTGGAGCATGAGGTATTTTTTGATTGTCTTCCTTATGAGTGGTGGTCAGGGACGAGCGATGGTATTTTCCTACCAATCTATCCCCCTAGGAGCATGCGCGTAGTACTTTGTTTCAATGACTAATAGATTTTTGCAATAAGTATGTGATTTCTTTATGACTAATGTTGAGTCCATGGATTATACGCACTCTCACCCTTCCACCTTTGCAAGCCTCTCTAGTGCCGCGCAACTTTCGCCGGTACCATAAACCCACCATATACCTTCCTCAAAACAGCCACCATACCTACCTATTATGGCATTTCCATAGCCGTTACGAGATATATTGCCATGCAACTTTCCACCGTTCCGTTTTATTATGACACGTTCCATCATTGTCATATTGCTTTGCATGAACATGTAGTTGACATCCTATTTGTGGCAAAGCCACCTTTCATAATTCTTTCATACATGTCACTCTTGAGTCATTGCACATCCTGGTAGACCGCCAGAGGCATTCTTATAGAGTCATATTTTTGTTCTAAGTATCGAGTTGTAATTTTTGAGTTTAAGTAAATAAGAGTGTGATGATATTCATTATTAGAGCATTGTCCCTTGTGAGGAAAAAAAATAAAAGGGAGGCCAAAGAAGCCAAGCAAAAAAAAAGAGAAAAAGAGAGAAGGGGCAATGTTACTATCCTTTTTTTCCACACTTGTGCTTCAAAGTAGCACCATGATCTTCATGATAAAGAGTCTCCTATGTTGTCACTTTCATATGCTAGTGGGAATTTTTCATTATAGAACTTGGCTTGTATATTCCAACGATGGGCTTCCTCAAATTGCCCTAGGTCTTCATGAGCAAGCAAGTTGGATGCACACCCACTTAGTTTTCTTTTCAGCTTTCATAAACTTATAGCTGTAGTGCATCCATTGCATGGCAATCCCTACTCACTGTAGCGACCCGACCCGAATGGATCGGGTCTCTGTGCATAAGTGTCATCCCTGGATCGGTAATGCTGACACACACAGTACTTGAAGGATTTATAACAGAGTGCAATCACACACTTATTACATCGAATGTCTCAAAAGAGAACTTAATAGAATAATATGCCTTAAGGCCATCTAAATAAGATAACTGCGGAAGCATCGAAGGTAAGTGAGTCCATCAACTCCAACGGCATAGCTGAGTGCACGACAACGACCTAGCGCACCTTACTCTTCGTCTAAAAAGTCTGCAACATGATATGTTGCAGCCCGAAACGGGTTAGCACATGGAATATGCTGGCAAGATAACACTATAGAGCAATGAACAAAGTAAATGCTATCACTACATGCATATGTGGCTGGTGGAGGCTCTATGGTTATCATGATTTTGCGAAAAGCTAATTTTTCCCTACAACAAAGGAATACATTTTATTTACTACTGAGTTTGTTGAAAACATTGAGAAGGTAACCCCAACTCAATCCCAATTAAAAGTTAACAACCCAATCAAATTAATTAAGAGTGATGAGATCAACACGATAATCGAAGAACCAGATACTCAAGATGTCCCTAACCGGGGACACGGCTAATCATGATTAGTTTGTACACTCTGCAGAGGTTTGCGCACTTTTCCCCACAAGACTCGATCTCCTCCGTTGGATTTCTCGCACTACATGGTGTTTGAGAAACGGATGACCGAGACACAGTCTTTCAGAAGCATTAACTCTAACCCTGGGTAGACAGTACCAACCTACATCCCCTACATCTGCTAGCCTACCACTGGAAGAGGTCATGCAACATACTCAACTATGCTAGAGCCCATAATAGCTTGTGGCTGCACACGGAAGTTTCTAGCACGAATAATCTTATGATCCCTTTGAGCCTGGGTGGCGAACCAAATGGACAGCACTGGTATATCCCCAGGTGCCCACAACCAATCCACCCAGATGTGTGTTTAAGTAGCCACCTTAAGTTAACCATTAATTAACAATCTCACATCTTTCATGGATACACTCAAACCCAATCCACGTCTACGAGCATAGCATGGCAATATAAGCATAGCGTAGAAGTAACTCCCAAGGTTTGATAATAAAGGGCAATAGGTTCTACCTCATCATCTACTTCCCAATACCCACAAGTTAAATCACATCCTAATCATGCAGTGTTTGAGGATTGTAACTAATGCATAAAAACTGGGTAATGAAGGGATATGATCAAAGTGTTACTTGCCTTGCTGACGATCTGCAAACCCTAGAGACTCATAGTAGCATGCTTCGCACTCCGGGAATTCTATCGCAAACAAACAATAGCATACATAAGCACTCAAGCATAGATGCAAGGGTAAAACTCAGATGAGAAAGATCAAATCTGAAAGTTCAACTGAAAAGCTTCGATTTGCAAAAAGAATCAAATGAATCGGAGCTACGGAACTGAAACTACGGTCAAAAGAACTTCCAACTCAAAACTGCTTGAAACCAAATTTTAAATTGTCAAAATTATGTTTAAGTTGATTAAACAGAAAGAGGGGTTCGAGACGAAGATTTTGGCATTGGTTTCACTGGATTTGGACAAACGGTTTAGAAACGGCGAGGGTTTGAAGATCAGGGGCTAATCTGTGATAAAAAATAATCGCGGATGGGTCCCTGGCAGAAAAAGAAAAAAAATCTATCGGACGAACGTCCGCTAACAGAGACGAACGGACGAACGCGTTCGTTTAAAACGAACTAACGAGCGGGCGCTTGCTAAATAACGAAACCGAAGAAAAACCGAACCGATCTAATAAAAAAAACCGAACTTAGGGTTTTAAGAAAACCTGCGGTTTTTACCTAAAACCGAAAAAAAACGGACGGCGAGATCCGACGGCGGCGGCGCGGTGGAGACGGCGGCGTCGGTGAGGCGGCGGCTCCGCGGGCGGCTGCGCGGGGCGGCGGGGCAGGTGGCGCGCGGCGCGGGGCGGCGGCGATGGGGGGGTGCGGCGGTGGAGCGGGACGAGGTGAGGGGGGCGGCGGCGGCCGGTATTTAAGGAGGGGAGGGGGCAGCGTGGCTTGGGGAGGGGGCCGGCCCGGGGTAGAGTCTGGCTCGGACTCCCCTCGGCGTCCGTGCTGAGCACGGCGGCGCGCGGGAGGAAGGCGGCGCGGGGCGCTGGGCTGCGGCCTGCTCGGCTGGGCTTCGGCCCAGTCGGGCGAAAAGTTTTTTTTTTAAATAAAAATCCGCCGAAGAAAAAATCTAATAAAATATAAAAAAATTCTAAAAATGCCAAAACAATTTTCACCGTCTAAATAAAATACTTAGAACAAAGTGAACATTTTCTTGGCCTAAAATGCACTTTTAGAAAATGCATATTTTTCCTAATTCAAATAAAATAGCAATAAAAATCCAAATAAAATATTTATTTGATTTTAAAAATTTTCCTCAAATATTTCTTTTATTTTGGAGAAGTCATTTTATCTCCTCTCTTTTATTTTTGATATTGGAAATATTTTGGAGAGAAAAATTATTAAAACCAAAATGATCCTCTTTTCAAATTTGAGAAAATTCAAATATGAAAATAAATGAAATCCCCAACTCTCTCCGTGGGTCCTTGAGTTGCTTAAGATTTCTAGGATCACGAACGGAATGCAAATAAAATATGATATGCATATGATGACCTATGTATAACATTCCAAATTAAAAATTTGGGATGTTACAAACCTACCCCCCTTAAGATGAATCTTGTCCTCGAGATTCGGGTTGGCTAGAAAATAGGTGTGGGTGGTCTTTCCGTAGGTCTTCCTCTTGCTCCCTGGTGGCTTCATCCTCGGTATGGTGGCTCCACTGAACTTTGCAAAACTTGATAACCTTGCTGCGTGTGACTCGGCTGGCAAACTCAAGGATCTTGACAGGTTTCTCCTCGTAAGTCAAATCACTATCCAACTGAATTGCTTCCAGTGGCACTGTATCTCTCAGTGGGATATCGGTCATCTCAGCATGACACTTCTTCAACTGGGAAACGTGAAACACATCATGAACTCTGGACAGTCCTTCGGGTAACTCCAACTTGTAGGCTACCTCTCCCATACGTTCCAAAACTTGGTATGATCCTACAAATCTCGGGGCTAACTTTCCCTTAACTCCAAAATGTTTAACTCCTCGCAGAGGTGACACACGAAGATATGCTCTGTCTCCAATTTCGTAGACTACCTCCTTGCGTTTTGTGTCGGCATAATTCTTCTGCCTGGACTGAGCTACCTTTAGTCTATCTCGAATCAACTTAACCTTCTCTTCGGACTCCTTGATCAAATCTGGTCCAAACAACGGACGGTCTCCAACTTCATCCCACATTAACGGTGTCCTGCACCTCCTTCCATACAAAGCTTCGAAAGGTGCCATCTTCAAACTGGCCTGGTAGCTATTATCGTATGAGAACTCCGCGTAGGGCAAATTGTCATCCCAACTAGATCCATAATCTAGCGCACAAGCTCTCAACATGTCCTCCAGAATCTGGTTGACTCTCTCGGTCTGTCCATCGGTCTGCGGATGAAAGGCTGTACTGAACTCTAGCCTGGTTCCCAAAGTCTGGTGCAGCTGGTGCCAAAACTTTGAAGTGAACTGTGTTCCTCTATCTGATGCGATGGTCCTCGGAAATCCATGCAGACATACGATCCTGGTCATGTATATCTTGGCCAACTTCGCACTCGTATAGGTGGTTTTCACTGGGATAAAGTGAGCCACTTTGGTCAAACGATCCACTACTACCCAGATAGAATCATATCCCGATCGGGTCCTGGGCAATCCGGTGATAAAATCCATGCCAAGCTTGTCCCACTTCCATTCGAGTATCGGCATAGGCTGCAGTAATTCTGCTGGCTTCTGATGTTCTGCCTTCACTCTCTGACATACATCACATACTGCTACATACTCGGCAATATCCTTCTTCATTCCTGTCCACCAGAAACGCTCCTTTAAATCCAAATACATCTTGGTGTTTCCGGGGTGTATCGAGTATGGCGAGTCATGGGCCTCCTGAAGTATTAACTTCCTGATCTCTGCATTATTGGGTACATAAACACGGTCCTCAAACCACAAGGTGTCATGCTCATCCTCACGAAAACCTTTGGCTTTTCCTTTGCTCATCTTCTCCTTTATCTCGGCAATTTCTTTGTCATCCTTCTGAGCTTCTCGAATCTCCCCCAATAATGTTGACTGAACTTCTAATGCTGCAACAAAACCTCTCGAAACTATCTCCAAACGAAGCTCCCTGAGATCTTCGGCTAACTCCTTTGGCAATCCTCCGCTTACGAGGGTATTGACATAACTCTTACGGCTCAAAGCGTCTGCTACGACATTGGCCTTTCCTGGATGATAATGCAGCTTCATGTCATAATCTTTTATGAGCTCCAACCATCTCCTCTGCCTGAGGTTTAACTCCTTTTGCGTGAAGATGTACTTCAAGCTCTTGTGGTCCGTGTACACATCACAACGGTTTCCAATAAGAAAGTGTCTCCAAGTCTTGAGTGCATGCACTACTGCTACTAACTCCAAATCATGCGTGGCATAATTCAACTCATGCGGTCAAAGCTGACGTGAGGCATACGAAACAACTCTTCCGTCTTGCATAAGTACTCCTCCAAGTCCTAAGCGAGAAGCGTCGCAATACACTTGGAAATCCTTGCGTACATCCGGTAGAATTAGCACTGGGGATGTAACCAAATGTTTCTTCAGCTCCTGAAAACTTGCCTCACATTCCTCTGTCCATTTGAACTTGGTGTCCTTCTTCAACAACTCCGTCATAGGCTTCGCAATCTTGGAGAAATTCTCAATGAATCTTTGGTAATATCCTGCAAGTCCAGGAAAACTGCGGATCTCTCCAACAGAGGTGGGTGCCAACCACTCAGTGACAGACTGAACCTTGGTAGGGTCTACTGCTATACCTTCTCCTGATATAACATGTCCAAGGAATCCAACTTCCTTCAACCAAAACTCACATTTGCTGAACTTGGCATATAGTTGATGTTCCCTGAGCTTGTCGAGGACTAGACGCAAATGCTCCTTGTGTTCTTCTTCATTCTTCGAATATACCAAGATATCATCAATGAACACCACAACAAACTTATCCAAGAACTCCATGAACACCTTATTCATCATACTCATGAAATAGGCAGGAGCGTTAGTCAATCCAAATGACATAACCGTTTACTCATATAGCCCATACCTTGTGGTGAAGGCTGTCTTAGGTATATCCTGTTCTCGGATCTTCAGCTGGTGGTATCCTGATCGCAGATCGGTCTTGGAGAATACTTTAGCTCCTTGCAGCTGGTCAAACAAATCGTTGATCATTGGTAGTGGGTACTTGTTCTTGATCGTCACTTCATTCAATGCCCGATAATCAACAACCATTCTCAAAGATCCATCCTTCTTTTCAACCAAGAGCACTGGGGCTCCCCATGGTGACGAACTTCGTCGAATGTGACCTTTCTCCAATAACTCCTTAATCTGCTTCTTAATTTCCTCCAGATCATTTGCGAGCATCTGGTATGGTCTTTTCGATATCGGCCCGGTGCCTGGCAACAGCTCTATCAAAAATTCAATGTCTCGATCCGGCGGCATACCTGGTAGTTCCTCTGGAAATACATCCGGGTAATCCTTCACTACAGGCCCTTCCTCCTGGACAACTCCTGAGAGGGAATTTACTTGTGTCTTCTTTGGCGCATGCCTGGATACATACTTGATCCTTTTTCCCTTCGGGGTGGTGAGCAGAATTAACCTACTCGCATAGTCAATTTTTCCTCCATACTTCGATAGCCAATCCATGCCTAGTATCACATCCAATCCTTGTGACTCCAAAATTATTAGGTTTGAGGGGAAAACATGGTTACCAATGGTTAAGGGTATCCGGTCGCACCATCGGCTGGCCATATACTCTGCTCCTGGTGAGCTTAATAGCATGGGTGACCTAAGGGCTAAGGTGGGTAACTTAAACTTGTCCACAAATCCCTTTGAAATGTATGAATGCGATGCACCAGTATCAAAAAGAACGAGAGCGGTAAATGACTTAACCAAAAACTTACCGATAACTGCATCTGGCTGCTCTTCAACCTCCTCCACGTTCACGTGGTTCACTTGTCCCCTGTTGAAAGGGTTGGGCTTCTTCCCAGAGCTTCCATTGCCATTACCATTCTTTGGCTCGGAGCACTCATTGGCGTAGTGTCCAGTCTTCCCGCACTTGAAACAAGTAATGTGACTTTGGTCCTTCTTGGCGGGTGTGGCTGGGTTAGAGCGGTTCTGATTGCTGCCTGCTCCATTCCCGTTTCCATTCTTGGGGCCACTGTGGTTATGCGAGCTTCCTCCATTGTGGGTATGGCCTCCATGGTTATGGGTATAACCTCCCGAGTTCGGGGTAAAACGGGGCTTCTGCTGAGCTCCTGAATTGTACTTCCCTTGTCCATACTTCCTTTTGTGGTTATCTATCTGCTGCTGCTTCCCTTCAATCATAAGGGCCCTGTCTACCAACTCCTGGTAGTCAGCAAATGTTGCCACCATCAACTGCATACTCAGCTCATCATTCAGTCCTTCAAGAAATTTCTCCTGCTTCGCGGCATCTGTGGCCAAATCATCTGGGGCATAGCAAGACAACTTGCTGAACTCCTCCATGTACTGCCCCACAATACGATTTCCTTGGCGTAAGTTGCGGAACTCACGCTTCTTCATGCTCATAGCTCCTGCTGAGACATGTGCTGTGCGAAAAGCCTGCTGAAATTGATCCCAAGTAACATTGGCCACGGGGAAAGTGGCAGTGTAGTTCTCCCACCATGAGGCTGCGGGTCCATCCAATTGATGTGCGGCAAAATGCACCTTCTCAGCATCTGTGCAACCTGCTGTGGTCAACTCCCTTCCAATCCTGCGTAGCCAGTCATCAGCAACAATCGGCTCGGCGCTGCTGGAAAATACCGGCGGTTGCAACCTCAGAAAACGAGCTAGGTTGTCGACTGGAGGGGGTGGCGGTGGGTTGTTGTTGTTGTTGCCTTGATTCTGGACTAGTAGCTGCATCAGGGTATTCTGCTATTGGATCAACTGAGTGAGCTCCGGTGGGAAGACAAAACCGGGGTCACGTCTCGGAGGCATCTGATGGGTTTAGAGGGAAGAGATTAGAATAGAGTGAGGTCAAGTGAGAAAGCACTACCCATATGCACATGAGGCAAACACATTCATATCACACCAATCAATCCAAACAAGGGCATACAAACAATCTAACTACCGTTACAAAAGTGCTCGGACTACTACTATATACATGGGGAAAATACTACTGATAATATGGTGGTCATCTAGAAGTTTTGATCGGTCGAAGACTCCATGATATCCGCTCCAGCTTCATCTTCATAATCATCATCACTACTGTCGGGGTCGGAGTCGGTGTCGTCGATGATGATGTAGTCTTCAGAACGAATGTAGTCGGGATGGTCGTCATCTCCTCCTGGCACGGGGTCTCCCATGAATACTCCTAGCTTCCTCTTCAGGTCGTCATTCTTCTCCACTAGTGTTGAGATTTCCTCCTCGTATCCATCGCGTGTAGACTTGAGTTCCTCTTCTAGCTCCATGTTTCGGGTCATCACCTTCTTCAAATCCATCATGCTTGCGCACATTTGGTTCTCCTGGCGACAGATGTGTTGGTTTAACTCCTGGATGAAAGCTGCAATGGACCTGTCCCTCCTGGTGCTGATCATCTCCCATTACTCATCTCGGCACCCACATATCTGGTAGATGGTGTCCTTAAGATCCTCGTGATAAACTTCGCCGATGCGTCCCATGGCGATGTGGGCTACCATGCTCTTTCCTAGACTCCAGGTTGGTGCATCAAAGGAAAACTCTATGGGCTCAGTAATTGGCGTGAATGTCCTTCCTGGAACTTGAACTCGAATCATCCAACGCTCCTCTTCTGGTAAGGTGGCGGTGTAGGTCCCGGTGAAGCTTGGTATTCCGATGTTCAGGTACCTAGTAACTTCCTTCAAGTGTCGTCCAAAAGGTGTGTCTTCATCCGGTTGTGCAAACTTGTTCCTTGAGTCCATCATCTATAGAGTAGAAAATGGAGAGAGTCATAAATGAGTAGAGAAGAGTGACCTATGGCTTTTCTTAGTGGTCGTGTCTTACAGTCAGCGTGTGCTCTGATACCATCTTGTAGCGACACGACCCGAATGGATCGGGTCTCTGTGCATAAGTGTCATCCCTTGATCGGTAATGCTGACACACACAGTACTTGAAGGATTTATAACAGAGTGCAATCACACACTTATTACATCGAATGTCTCAAAAGAGAACTTAATAGAATAATATGGCTTAAGGCCATCTAAATAAGATAACTGCGGAAGCATCGAAGGTAAGTGAGTCCATCAACTCCAATGGCATAGCTGAGTGCACGACAACGACCTAGCGCACCTTACTCTTCGTCTGAAAAGTCTGCAACATGATATGTTGCAGCCCGAAATGGGTCAGCACATGGAATATGCTGGCAAGATAACACTATAGAGCAATGAACAAAGTAAATGCTATCACTACATGCATATGTGGCTGGTGGAGGCTCTATGGTTATCATGATTTTGCGAAAAGCTAATTTTTTCCTACAACAAAGGAATACATTTTATTTACTACTGAGCTTGTTGAAAACATTGAGAAGGTAACCCCAACTCAATCCCAATTAAAAGTTAACAACCCAATCAAATTAATTAAGAGTGATGAGATAAACACGATAATCCAAGAACCAGATACTCAAGATGTCCATAACCGGGGACACAGCTAATCATGATTAGTTTGTACACTCTGCAGAGGTTTGCGCACTTTTCCCCACAAGACTCGATCTCCTCCATTGGATTTCTCGCACTACATGGTGTTTGAGAAACGGATGACCGAGACACAGTCTTTCAGAAGCATTAACTCTAACCCTGGGTAGACAGTACCAACCTACATCCCCTACATCTGCTAGCCTACCACTGGAAGAGGTCATGCAACATACTCAACTATGCTAGAGCCCATAATAGCTTGTGGCTGCACACGGAAGTTTCTAGCACGAATAATCTTATGATCCCTTTGAGCCTGGGTGGCGAACCAAATGGACAGCACTGGTATATCCCCAGGTGCCTGCAACCAATCCACCCAGATGTGTGTTTAAGTAGCCACCTTAAGTTAACCATTAATTAACAATCTCACATCTTTCATGGATACACTCAAACCCAATCCACGTCTACGAGCATAGCATGGCAATATAAGCATAGCGTAGAAGTAACTCCCAAGGTTTGATAATAAAGGGCAATAGGTTCTACCTCATCATCTACTTCCCAATACCCACAAGTTAAATCACATCCTAATCATGCAGTGTTTGAGGATTGTAACTAATGCATAAAAACTGGGTAATGAAGGGATATGATCAAAGTGTTACTTGCCTTGCTGACGATCTGCAAACCCTAGAGACTCGTAGTAGCATGCTTCGCACTCTGGGAATTCTATCGCAAACAAACAATAGCATACATAAGCACTCAAACATAGATGCTTGGGTAAAACTCAGATGAGAAAGATCAAATCTGAAAGTTCAACTGAAAAGCTTCGATTTGCAAAAAGAATCAAATGAATCGGAGCTACGGAACTGAAACTACGATCAAAAGAACTTCGAACTCAAAACTGCTTGAAACCAAATTTTAAATTGTCAAAATCATATTTAAGTTGATTAAACAGAAAGAGGGGTTCGAGACGAAGATTTTGGCATTGGTTTCACTGGATTTGGACAAACGGTTTAGAAACGGCGAGGGTTTGAAGATCAGGGGCTAATCTGTGATAAAAAATAATCGCGGATGGGTCCCTGGCAGAAAAAGAAAAAAAATCTATCGGCGGTTTTTACCTAAACCCAAAAAAAAAAACGGTGGCGAGATCCGACGGCGGCGGCGCGGTGGAGACGGCGGCGTCGGCTCCACGGGCGGCGGCGCGTGGCGCGGGGCGGCGGCGGCGGCGGGGTGCGGCGGTGGAGCGGGACGAGGTGAGGGGGGCGGCGGCGGCCGGTATTTAAGGAGGGGAGGGGGCGGCGTGGCTTGGGGAGGGGGCCGGCCCGGCCTGGGGCAGAGTCCGGCTCGGACTCCCCTCGGCGTCTGTGCCGAGCACGGCGGCGCGCGGGAGGAACGCGGCGCGGGGCGCTGGGCTGCGGCCTGCTCGGCTGGGCTTCAGCCCAGTCGGGCGAAAAGTTTTTTTTTTAAATAAAAATCCGCCGAAGAAAAAATCTAATAAAATATAATTAAATTTTAAAAATGCCAAAACAATTTTCACCATCTAAATAAAATACTTAGAACAAAGTGAACATTTTCTTGGCCTAAAATGCACTTTAAAAAAAATGCATAATTTTCCTAATTCAAATAAAATAGCAATAAAAATCCAAATAAAATATTTATTTGATTTTAACATCTTTCCTCCAATATTTCTTTTATTTTGGAGAAGTCATTTTATCTCCTCTCTTTTATTTTTGTTATTGGAAATATTTTGGAGAGAAAAATTATTAAAACCAAAATGATCCTCTTTTCAAATTTGAGAAAATTCAAATATGAAAATAAATGAAATCCCCAACTCTCTCCGTGGGTCCTTGAGTTGCTTAAGATTTCTAGGATCACAAACGGAATGCAAATAAAATATGATATGCATATGATGACCTATGTATAACATTCCAAATTGAAAATTTGGGATGTTACACTCACTCACATTGATATCTATTGATGGGCATCTCCATAGCCCGTTAATATGCCTAGTTGATGTGAGACTATCTCCCTCTTTTTGTATTCTCCACAACCACCATATTCTATTCCACTTATAGTGCTATGTCCATGGCTCACGCTCATGTATTGCGTGAAAGATGAAAAGGTTTGAGAACACCAAAGTTATGAAATAATTCTTGGCTTGTCATCGGGGTTGTGCATGATTTGAATACTTTGTGTGATGATGATGGAGTATAGCCAGACTATATGATTTTGTAGGGATAAACTTTCTTTGGCCATGGTATTTTGACAAGACATAATTCCCTTGTTAGTATGCTTGAAGTATTATTGTTTTTATGTCAATATTAAACTTTTGTTTGGAATCTTATGGATCTGAACATTCATGCGACAATAAAGAAAATTACATGGATAAATATATTAGGTAGCATTCCACATCAAAAATTCTGTTTTTATCATTTACCTACTCGAGGATGAGCAGGAATTAAGCTTGGGGATGCTTGATACGTCTCCAACGTATCTATAATTTTTGATTGTTCCATGCTATTATATTATCTGTTTTAGATGTTTTATATGCATTAATATGCTATTTTATATTATTTTTGAGACTAACTTATTAACCTAGAGCCCAGTGCTAGTTTCTGTTTTTTCCTTGTTTTTGAGCTTCGCAGAAAAGGAATACCAAACGAAGTCCAAACGGAATAAAACCTTCGCGACGATTTTTCTTGGACCAGAAGACACCCAGGAGACTTGGAGTGCAAGTCAGAAGAGCCACGAGGCGGCCACAAGGGGTGAGGGTGCGCCCAGGGGGGTAGGGCACACCCCCTGCCTTGTGGGCGCCTCGGTGACCCCCTGACCTAGATCTTCCTCCTATATATTCACATATATTCCCAAACCACCAGAAGCATCCACGAAAACACTTTTCCACCGCCGCAACCTTCTGTTCCCGTGAGATCCCATCTTGGGGCCTTTTCCGGCATCCTGCCGGAGGGGGATTCGATCACGGAGGGCTTCTACATCAACTCTATTGCCCTTCCGATGAAGCGTGAGTAGTTTACCTCAGACCTACGGGTCCATAGCTAGTAGCTAGATGGCTTTTTCTCTCTCTTTGATTCTCAATACAACGTTCTCCTTGATGTTCTTGGAGATCTATCCGATGTAATCTTCTTTTGCGGTGTGTTTGTCGAGATCCGATGAATTGTGGATTTATGATTAGCTTATCTATGAATATTATTTGAATCTTCTCTAAATTCTTTTATGCATGATTTGATATCCTTGTAATTCTCTTCGAACTATCGGTTTGGTTTGGCCAACTAGATTAGTTTTTCTTGCAATGGGAGAAGTGCTTGGCTTTGGGTTCAATCTTGTGGTGTCCTCTCCCAGTGACAGTAGGGGCAGCGAGGCACGTATTGTATTGTTGCCATCGAGGATAAAAAGATGGGGTTTACATCATATTGCTTGAGTTTATTCCTCTACATCATGTCATCTTACTTAAAGCGTTACTCTGTTCTTCATGAACTTAATACTCTAGATGCAGGCAGGAGTTGGTCGATGTGTGGAGTAATAGTAGTAGATGCAGGCAGGAGTTGGTCGATGTGTGGAGTAATAGTAGTAGATGCAGGCAGGAGTCGGTCTACTTGACACGGACGTGATGCCTATATTTCATAATCATTGCCTTGGATATTGTCATAACTTTGCGCTTTTCCATCAATTGCTCGACAGTAATTTGTTCACCCACCGTATTATTTGCTATCTTGAGAGAAGCCTCTAGTGAAACCTATGGCCCCCGGGTCTATTTTCCATCATATTACTTTCCGATCTACTATTTTGCAATCTTTTATTTTCAGATCTATAAACCAAAAACCCTAAAAATATTTACTTTATCTTTTGTTTAGTTTTATCTATCTCTATCAGATCTCACTTTTGCAAGTGACCATGAAGGGATTGACAACCCCTTTATCGCGTTGGGTGCAAGTGTTTGATAGTTTGTGCAGGTATTGGTGATTTGTGCGTTGTCTCCTACTGGATTGATACCTTGGTTCTCTAACTGAGGGAAATACTTATCTCTACTTTGCTGCATCACCCTTTCCTCTTCAAGGGAAAACCCAACACAAGCTCAAGAAGTAGCAGCTACCACAACGTCGGCATCGGCCTCGTCTTTGTCTTCGGCCACCGGAGCTCCACCGCGTCGATCCGCTGCCTCCGAGTTCCCCCAACCTCACTGACCTCCCCTGCCGCATTGATGTGAGCTCGCTGTCCTTTCCCCCCTGTTCCCCTTCCATTTATACGCCGTAGGCCGCCGCCCCGCGCTTCGGTTGCCGTGGCCGGAGCTTGCTTCCCCGTCTGCGCCCAGCCTTTCTCTGGCCGCGCCCTATCTCTGTCCCATGCGCGCCCAGTCGTGCGCCCCCATGCCCGCTGCGTCCTAGCCTCACCTGCCTGCACTGCTGCTGCTCCTACTAGCAGCCGCAGCCGCCACCTCTGCTCCCGCTAGCAGCCACTGCTGTTGCTACTTTCTGCGGCCGCTGCCACTCCCCTGCCGCTGATGCGCCCACTACCGCCCGCGTATGCCCCTGGCCTCCGCCCGCTCGCACCGCCTGCGCCGCTGTCCGCCCCCGTGCATGCCCACTGACCACCGGCACCGTTGCTCGACACCGCCGCTAGGCTGCCCCGACCACCTCTCGTCCTCCCGCGAACTCCCCTAGACGCGCGCGAGTGAGGGCAACTCGCTGGTGCCCTCTTTCACTGTCGGCCACTGCTCCCCGCGCCTGCCTTCAGCCGCCGGCGCCCGCTGCCGCACGCCCGCGTGCACCACGCTGATGTGGCGGGGCGAGCCGCCCCTCAAGTGCCGCTGACAGCGGGCCCCAAGGCCCCAGTTGACCGGTCAACTGTCCCAGTTGACCGGCTCACTTGGCTGTTGACCGGGTGCACCTAGTATTTAGTTGTTGTTTTAAAAAAAATATAAAATAAATCCAAAAAATTAGAAAATCTTTTAAAACTTCAAAAAATCATATAAAATAATCTGTAACTCGGATGAAAATAATTTATATATGAAAATTGCTCAGAAAAATCCAACGAATCTGAATATGCAATCCATTCATCTGTCACATGCCCCTAGCATACTGAACATGGAACCGTCCCCCTCTTTTCATTTGTCCCAAAAATGCCAAACATCAGGAAAACCCCTCGGGATATTTTCCCTCTCCGTCTGCAACGTGTAATACTGCGTTAGAACAGCCCTAGCACCGTATATCATCATGTCATGCTTAGTGATGCATCTGTGTGCTTTATATTTACTGTTTCTTCCCCCTCTTCTCTCTGGTAGACCCCGAGACTAACACTGCCACTGTGATTGACTATGTCACCAAGGACCCTTCTTCCCTTTCAGCAGAGCTTCCAGGCAAGCAAACCCCCTTCATCATTCTGATATCGCCCATTCCATTCTCTCTCATGCTTGCATTAGATTTTGCTACTGTAATTGATTGCTCCTATTCTGATGCATAGCCTTCTTTTGTAACCTGCTCTTGTACCTTACAAGCTTATCTAAACTTCTTAGTATAGGTTGGATAGTGATCCACCAGTGGCCCCTCACCTTGTCCCTGTTGCCTCGGCTTGATGACCGATGACTCGATCAACGTGATCGATGTCCTGAGCCCGACACATCAGATCAGTCCCATTAGTTGTACGACTTTGCAGAGCTACTATCGAGTGCTGAGGGTGATATCTCGTAACGCACTCCTGATGATAACTCTGTAGTGTAGCTAATCGGTCGTGGTCTATCGAGGGTGATTCCTCCTTCACCACTCCTGATACGACTCTGTCGTGCAACACCTCAAGTGTGAACCTCGAGGGTGATTCCTCCTAAGTTCACCTTGTCGATTACATCAAGTGGATTCCATCGAGGGTGATTCCTCGGATTCCCCCTTGATGTTATGGACACACAGTTACCTGGACTTTACTTGAGAACATTGTTGAAGTCGGGTCGGCCCCGAGGGGTACCCGCGAGAGTTACTGAAGTCGGGTTGACCTGGAGGTACCCGCGTGATAATTATGTGGCCGACCGGGCAGGTAGACCGCCCTAGAGTGATGGTTGGGCCTGGCCCTTGCTGTATTTCCTCGAGATAGGGCAGCAAGGTCACATGATCGTGAGTCTCTGCTCGTCTCCGCGAGCTCCCAATACACTAAGGGTTTGGGTATTTGATCTGAGTTGGCCACTGGCCTATAGGCACTAACCACCACACGGGAATAGTTATGGGCACTCGGTGTCGTATGTTTCTTTCGAAAGCTCTGTCAGATGTCCAGTTCAGCATTGTGGCATGGTCGGAACGTGCCATCCATGACAGAGGTGGCGCTGGTATCCACCCTGCTCACAATGACCCGGATTGCAAAGGGCAATGGGCCAAGACCCCAGAGCGCTTAGGATGTAGACCGGCGGGGACCTCTCTGCGGAGCCTAGGTAGGACTATGATGTGTTGATCTTCCGAGGCCGGGCAAAGAGTAATTAAGCATGTTGGGTAATTTGGTGCACCCCTGCAGGGAAGTTATCTATTCGAATAGCCGTGTCCACGGTAACGGACGTTCGGATTTGTATCCTGATTTATTACAACTAGAAATGGATACTTGAGACATGAGATGCATATGATGGCTCCGGGATTGCTTTCTCGTAGGGAGTCGAGGAAGGATCTCTGGGCGTTAATACTACAACATGCTTGTTAATTATAATATGCTGTTCTGTACTCTTCTGAATGCTTCAAGACGCTTGAAGATGCTAGTCTTCGATAGGCTAGGCTTTCCCTTCTCCTCTGGCATTCTACAGTTCAGACCACAAATACAACTCATTCCTTTGATACTAATGCATACTTAGTATAGATCTGATGTTAGTCTTGCGAGTACTTTGGATGACTACTCACAGTTGCATTGCTACCTCTTTTTCCCCTATATCCGGTTGCTGCGATCAGATGGTGGATTCCAGGAGCCAGATGCCAATCCCGTCGACTACTGCTACTACCCTGAGGGTGCCTACTACTAAGTAGAGACTGCCGACGACTAGGAGTAGTTAGGAGGCTCCCAGGAAGGTGGCCTACGCCTTTTCGATCTGTATCTTGTTTGTGCTTGCCTTCTTAAGGTAGTCTTGTCTAACATATTTCTTTACACAGATATTGTTGCTTCCGCTGACTCATTTGTATTCGAGCCCGCGAGGCCCCTGGCTTGTAAGATGAAGCTTGTATTATTTTATTTGTGTCTAGAGTTGTGTTGTGATATCTTCCCTTGAGTCCCTGATCTTGATCGTACACATTTGCGTTTATGATTAGTGTACGATTGAACCGGAGGCGTCACACTTGCCCTTCAAGGGGTGATTTGGGAGAGGATTGGGCTCATCTACAGCCCTTGGATCAAAGGAGAGATGCCACATCACGGGAGGAGGCCTTAGGAGAGCTCTTATATAACCACCATCAACCCTAGCCGCCACCTCTATCATCATCTTCTTCATTTATCATCTCATCTCCAAGTCCAGCCACCATCCACATCAAGACACCATTCTTGAAACCTTGAAGGAGACCAGAAGGGAGCCGCCCCGATGGGGCGTGGCCATTGGCTGCCGCCACGCCGCCGTGATCACCATCATTATCCACGTCGCCACTATCGTCATCACCATCCCTTCTTCCTCCTGCATCACGGCCTCCATGATGGCTTGTAACAAATCTTGAAACCCCTTATATGCGATGTTACTTGAGTAATTGTTGGCTATGGGTCGGTCAATTAGTAAGTGGTTATTTGATATGTGTTGTCTAATTATGCATGTTGCTTCATGTTGCATAATTACCTCTATAATTTAGTGATGGGAGATGTCCTATCCATTTGCGTAGTTGGAGACATCCAATTCCCCAAGCCACACATGAAGTATATAGATGGTTGTGGAAACCGAGAGACCTGCGATGTGACAGGCGCAGATATCTTAAGGGGAACACGATTATTCTAGGAGCATGGTTGTCCATCGAACTTAATGCCTTCATCCGGTCCTCAAACCACAAGGACCTTAATATCTTCGTGTTAGCCGCCTCAGATATGGGACTAGAAGTAGGATGAATGAGTCATCTCAATATAGTGTGTCATGAGAGTTAATGTTATATGAGGGACCGCCCAGCAGAAGTAGACCACTCTATCCTATAATGCAGGTACTGACATAATCACAACATGGCATAGTCATAAGACCCGAACTCTATTCCGCACCTAAACCGAACGAGGCCTTACCTAGATGCCAGCAATCTCTTCTAAAACATCACATACTTCTCTTAGTTTATTTCCCATGTATAGTTTAGTATTTGTTTTCCGTTCTCTCTAGTACTTAGTTTAATTTCTTCTTTTTACCATTCCCTAGCAACTTATTTAAGTGAGCTATTTCCAAACTCCGGTTTGGGTGTGAGCGTGGTTGTGTTAGTGACAACACAGCTGCGGGGATTGTGGTTCCATCCTATTCACTCCCTGTGGGATCGAAAAACCTTACTTATCACGAAATTTCTACATAGCCCTGTGCACTTGCAGGCCATCAGAGGTGGCAGCTCCATCTTGTAAAATGCGATAAAACTTTCTCTCTGATTTTTTTCTTGGAACGACGGTGTATGTAGGCTTGGAATTAGGTCAAGCGGAGGTTCATGGGACCCACAAGCTCACATGGCGCGCCCTAGGTGGTGTGCGCACCCCCTGAGCTTGTGGGTCACTGGTGGGCCCCCTCCGACAGTTCTTTGCACCAGTATTTTTATATATTCCGTATAAAATCTCCGTAAAGTTTCGTCCAATTCCGAGAACTTATATTTCTTCACAAAAATAACACAAAGGTAGTTCTGCTGAAAACAGGGCTATAGTCCGGGTTAGCTTCGTTCAAATTATGCAAATTAGAGTCCAAAATGGGAGCAAAAGTGTTTAGAAAAGTAGATGCGTTGGAGACGTATCGATATCTAGCGTCCATCTCGAAGTATTTAGTTCATACAAATGAAGTAACACATTAAGAAAGATGACATAATGAAGACAAAGTTAGACCAAGCAATATGTTCGAACCCCATCGTTTTATTCTTAGTAGTGACAATACAAGTATGTGCCCTTGTCCTTTTTGTCACTGGACAGGATCACGACAAGATTAAACCTACTACAAAGCACCTCTCCCATTGAAGATAAATCAATCAAAGTTGGCCAAACTAGACCGATAGATCAGAGAGAAATACAAAGCTATAAAATTACACAATATGATGGCTCAAGAACTCAAAATAGATAAATGAATAATCTGATCATAAACCCCAAATTCATCGGATCCCAACAAACACATCACAAAAGATTACATCAAATTGATATCAGAGGAGATCATTGTATTGTAGATTAAAATAGAGAGAAAAAACCATCTAGCTATTGGTATGGACCCGATAGGTCCTGTAGGAACTACTCACACATCATCATCAAGGCAGCAAGGTTAATGAAGATAGCCTTCCCAATGGTTCCCCTTCGGCAGAGTACTGGCAAAGGGCTCCATATGGGATTGCGTCAGAACAGAGGCTTGCGGCAACAGAAGAATTGTTTTGGATCTCGCTCCAATTTTACAATATATGTGAATTTATAGGCCAGAGATTAGGGCAATCGGAGCAACGAGGTGCCAACAAGTCAGGGGGTGCCGTCCTGGCTTTTAGGCCCCTCGTGGGTCTTCTCATCCTCCCCTGAAGCTTATAGGGTCTCTCGTGGCCCCTCGTGTTTGTACTTTGATAAGTATGGCTTTTCTACGAAACAAACAACATGCAAAAAACAGGAACTGGCACTTGGCACTAAATTAATAGGATAGTTCATAAAAATAATATAAAATGGCATATAAAGCATACAAAAGTGATAATATAATAGCATAATACAATAAAATATATAGACATGTTAGAGACATATCAGACGTATCAACTCCCCCAAGCTTAATTTATTGCTTGTCCTCAAGCAATTCAGTTGTCAAACTGAAAGTGATGAAGAATTTTTTTCACAAACTTATTTCCTTTTGTTGTTGTACATAAGATTAGCTAGTAATCAAGTTTTTAGCAAAATTCATCAACTAACCACATATGTGATAACACTTAGCAGCTAGATTTACTCATGTCAATAACATAATCACCTAGCGAGAAATAATACTATCTATCAAATAGCAACACTTTGTCAAAATAACCATGATACAATATGATAGAATGGTATCTCGCTAGCCCTTTCTGAGACAGCAAAACATAAATGTAGAGCACCTCTGAAGTTCAAGCATGGGCTAAACATTGTAATTCAGGGTAAAAGACATCCAGTCATGCTATCATTTTACCCCCCTCAACGATACTAACACAAACCATGGCTAACGGAATCCATAGGTGTCTGGCAACAATCAACTGTCTGGGGGAGTGTTATTTATAAAGCAATATAGGACTGGGCGTCGCTATTACTAGCCTGCCTCAAGAGTGATGAGTGAATAAACTCTCGTCATGAGTTAAACACACTTAGCATGAAAGATATTGACTACCCAACCACTTCATGAGCTTTGAGGCACACAAAACAGATGTTTATTTGAATATTTAGAGATGGCACATGCAAATTTACTTGGAATAGCAAGGTAATACCATATATAGGTAGATGTGGTGCACTCTTATGGCATACCTTTTGTTTTAGGATTTAGGATGCACAAGCAACATTTGTGCTTAATATAGTCAAAGGCTTAGGAATAGAATGGGAAGCGACCAACTAGAGAGCGACAATGGTCATAATCATGCATTTTGAATAATTAATATTAAACATGAGCATGATGAGGATATAAACACTCTGAATATATATACCATGGAGGCAATATTGGGTTTGAATCAATTACATGCGCAAACATGTGCCAAGTCAAGCCACTTTAAATTTTAGAGGAGGATACCTTCCTAACATACCTCATCATAATCAATTTAATGCATGTTGACACTCGAGATAACATATTATCCACTCCTAGTTACTTAAGCATGACATGAGTAACTGTGAACTCTAATCATCACCATACACATGTTTATCTATAATAGGCTTAATCAAGACTACTAAGGTAAACATATTTACAAAAACAAAAAACAAGTAGAGTTCATACTAGCTTTTCTTCACCATAGTCACTTCATCAAATGATCGCCATTATTGCCTTTCACTTGCACGACTGAATGATGTGGGAGATATAATGTAGTGCCAGTGCGCCATGGACTAAGATGAAATCTACAAACACTATATACAAAGGAGAATACAAGGAAATATTTGGTCTTACATTAGATCAATGATAAAGTACACAAGAGCCAATTGAAAATTGTTTTGGAAGTCTTCTCCTATTCACTAGACTTACTATGACTCAAGAAAATTCGGAGAAACACACTATTTTTTTGGAGTTTTTGGTTTTTCTGAAGAAAGCAAATAAGCGAAGAAAAACAAAAAGCGTAAAAATATTTACATCGAAGGACTCCAAACAAACGACAAAAGAAGAAACAAGAAATATTTTTAAATTTAGTTTTAATAAAATGAACCATAAAACAAAAGAAAGAAAACCGAAATAAGTGATAAATATTTTTGGGTTTTTTAAAGTTTTATGAACTCACAAAATAAAGTGAATAAAAACGAAACATGGATATACAGAGAAAATGATGAACATTGACACGTGAAATAAATCTGTGATATATGAATGAAATGTCGGTGAGAATACATACTCCCCCAAGCTTAGAATTTTTTCCTAGCTTGGATGATGCCACTAAAAGAATCCCTCGGGTCCAAGTATGTACTGAGTCGACTGTGGTACCTGGTCATCCCATGGGTGGACTGTACCTCCTCATTTTCTGCAGCGGCCAGTACGTTCTCATATTTTATAATGTCCTCTGGCATGATAAGATATTTCCCTTGGCATTCACATCAAATAGCAGGAGCAGGCAGAGTAATAATCTTACGGGTAGCCTGACTGAACACCAGGTTATACCAATAAGCGTTACTTGGAGTCTCCTTAACAAGAAAATCATGTCCTATCATAGAATTATAATCTAGATATGTGTTAGGAAGCATGTGAATGTGATCCTCACCATTCCTAATGGGTACATTAAAACATGCAGCAAGCCGGCTAGCATAAATAACACCAAAAATAATACCCTTACATCTATTTGTGTGTAAACGACGTGCAATGATCAATCCCAGACTATGAGTTCTCTCACCATAAAGTGCAGCTCGCAAGATAGTGAGATGAGGGGCATGCTACTTGTGAGCTGCGTTGGGAGTTTCCTCGAAGAGGAGAGGACATGCATCATAGTAGAGATAAGTATTTCCCTCGATGAGAACCAAGGTATCAGTCCAGTAGGAGAATCACGCAAAGCCTCCTGAACAACGCCTGGACACACAAAAGCAAATACTTGCACCCAACGTGGCCAAGAGGGTTGTCAATGCCCTTGAACTCGTTACTTGCAAGGATCAAATCTTGTAGTGGTAGATAGATAAATTAAAAAAGAAAATAAAAGATAAAAAATTGCAGCAAGGATATTTTGTTTTACATATATATGATAAAATTAGACCCAGGGGCATAGTTTTCACCAGAGGCTTCTCTCTTGAACACATATCATACAGTGGGTAAACAAATCACTGTTGGGCAATTGACAGAAAAGCGCATAGTTATGACGATATCCAAGGCAATGATCATGTATATAGGCATCATGTCTGAGACAAGTAGTGTAGCGACCCAACCCAATACGGCCAAGTCTATGTGCTTTTTATGCCATCCCTGGATCAGTATGCTGGCACACACAGTACTTCGATGAAATACCATAACATCACATGTAAAATAAATACCGTAGATCCAAAGTATACCTAATTTATCACAACGGAAATAAATCAATAAGGGTGTGGAGTCCCATCAATGCCAACGGCAAGTTGAGTGTAGAGCGTAAACCTATATCGTAACTCTTACTCGTCGTAGAAATATCTGCAACATGATAAGTTGCAGCCATGTAGGTCAGTACATTGAATGTACCGGCAAGATCACAATAGAAAGTAGATGAAAAGTCTATACTATATGCAATATGGCTATGTGGCTCTATGTCTAAGTTTTTGCATAAAAGCTGGTTTGTTTTATTTTCCCTACAACAAACACTGGTACAACAAGGTGCTATACAAATGGTTTTTAACCCCTTTCGGCGACGGCATTCTGAACCATCGCCGAGTGAGTGTGTGTGATAGGGAGGGTCCTTCCCACACGACCCAGAAACCGTCAGGGATTGGCACTCCTAGCACACACGCTCGGCAAAATGAGGTCGTGTGCGATGGGCGAGCGATCAAATACGATTATATATACAGTTGTGCTAAAAAATAAAATTATACAGGCCAAATCGTTTCCGGTCGTAAGTACATCTGACACAGTCAGTCCCGGCTAAACGTTTCCGTTCGTATGTACATTTCACCCAGTCAATCCAAGGAATACGTTTCCGTTAGTATGTACATCCCACACAGTTAATCCAAGAAGTACGTTTCCGTTCGTATATACATCCCACACAGTCAGGCCAAGGAAAATGTTTCCGTTCGCAGGTACATCACACACAATTTTCCCCATTAAATCATTTGTGATAGCGTTGTCATTGCAGATGATATTAACAATTTTATCGTTTGAGTTTTTGAATGCATCACACACGGTGCGTAGAAGAAACTGTGTGGCATAAGCTGTCCATCACACACACTTTTTATGTGGTAAACGTTTACGCAAGGTGGCCTAACGCAAACAGTTTTCAAGAGGATGTCGTGTGTGATTGTTCATTGATCCAACATGGTTTATTCCTAGAAACTGTGTGCGTTGCCTGAGGTCATCGCCCATGGTGTTTCTCAATAACCGTTTGCAATAGAAAAAACCAATTAGCCTATTATTAATAATCCATTTATTAATATAATTGACATTTCATATTAAGCACAAAATATATTTCATTTTCGTATTAAGGAAGCAGGATTTCATAATTGAAATACATCATAGTACAACATCATATAGCTTCAGCACTCAACTACCCCATTGCACAACTGCACCAGCACCAAGTTTCACATGCAACATCTATAGCCTTTCAAAATTAGCATCATAGACGGTACATAGACAGATGAATCTCATCTAGAAAACTGCTGAAGTGGAAGGCAAATATTGAGCCTTCATTGATGTTGAAGGTCTTTGCAACTTTAGGCCAGTGCCTATGGATGATTGACCGTCCATCCTTCATCCTCTTCAGGAACAATTCAATATTGAACCGTGGGTGTTGTATGAATACCTTCCTCGCCTCCTGACTATATAGGTGGTTTGAGAGGTAATCATCAGTGAACTGCTTTGGAAAGACCTGAAAACAAGGATGTGCATAAATATCTTCTCTAGATTGGAAATGGGGCAAAGGAATAAAAAAGCCAAGGTATAATAGTTAGTACCATCCTGTAGTGAACTGATGTCTTCTTCATTGTGCAGACAAAGATCTTGTTGTTTTTTGTCGCTAATTTTTTATCCTAACAATCTTTCTGAGTTTCTTGACTTGAATGATATTCATGGACAAGTCATTTCCCCATATGCAAAAAGGGTCGAACAGTGGGTCAAAACCTCTGACAGCAGGACCTACATGTGCAAGACCAAATTGTTAAAAACCTAAATATTATAATGGTTCCTGCAGGACCCACGCGGCTTGGGGATGATGCAGCCCGAAGGGCGCTCCCAATGGAGTGAATCAAGATGCAAAAGGATACATGTCGCAGGGACAGGCCCATGTGATCTGGTGATAATGCTGCCCGAGGGGCGCCCCCAACTGAATAAACTGGAAAATGTCACCTGGTATCATTGCTGAAGAGATGTTGGAGTAGCTAAAGATGTGTGCTGAAGAAGTCGCTCCTCACGAGTCGCCTGGGCCCTGAACCTCGGGAAGCTCTGGAGGCTCAGGGGGCTCGCGGAGAACCGTCGCCATCTCCACCAGGATTGCCTGGCGCCTGGTCTCCTGAGCCGCCAGGACGCGCCGCAGGTGGCGCTGGAAGGTGACAGCCACGTTCGGCAGGCCGTACGGCATGCGAACATAGCTGTGAGGGGGGCCCTCGCACCGACCAACACGCGATGGCCATAAGCGCTCCTGAGACGCAGCCCTGTTTAGCCCGGGGTAGCTGATGCAGACGCGCAGCTCACCGTCCTCGCCAGGACAAGGAGCCGAGCCAGGTGGCGGGCGGCGGTCGCCACGCATGGCTCTTGCATCTTGAAGCTCCTCGATTGCCTTGCTGACGAACTCCTGAGCACCGGGCACCTCGTGCCTTGTGCCCTCTTGGCGGAAACCCGTGCTGAAGCACGCCTCCACGTGGTGCCCGAGCGGCTCCCTCATGACATTGGCTAGTTTAGAGGCCCTCCAGAGGGGAGCCCCCGAGCCTAGCCTGAGAGGGGCGTCGGGCGCGCCTTCCTATGCGAGAAAGGGTGGTGCCCCATCCGAGGGCGCTGGTCCTGAGGTGGTGCTGGTGGAGACGCCGTTCTCCTGAGGCCCTTGGCGGAACAGCTGTTTCTTCTTCTTGGGGATAGCCTCAGGAGGGTAGATGGTGCTTTCGTTGTCTGGGTCCTCAACCGCCGCGGCCTGGTAGGCGTGCTCAAGAGAGCACACCGCATCCTTTTCCTCGCAGGCGATCGTAATGATGTCGCGGCTCCCTGGCATCTTGAGGATATTGTAGCCATGATGAGTCACCGCCATGAACTTGGCTAGGGCTGGGTACCCAAGGATGGCATTGTACGGAAGACGAATGTGGGCGACGTCGAAGTCGATGAGCTCGGTGCGGTAGTTGTCGCGCTGGCCGAAAGTGAAAGGGAGGCGGATCTGCCCTATCTGGGTGGTGGAGCCGTCGGTCACTCCTGAGAAGGGCTTGGTGGGCTGCAGCTGATCATAGGGCACTTGGAGGCGATCGAACATTTTGATGGAAATGACATTGAGCCCCGCACCACCATCGATGAGGGTCTTGGTGACGAGGACGTTGCTGATGATGGGAGAGCAGAGTATCGGGAGGGCGCCGGCGGTTGCTGCGCACTTGAGCTGGTCTGCCGAGCTAAAGGTGATGATGCACTTGGACCACCTGAGCGGGCATGTGGCCTCGAGCCTGGGGAGAGCCGCGTTCACCTCACGGGCGAACTGCTTGAAGATACATTGGGAGGCTGGGGCCTGAGCACCGCCGAGGATGCAAGCGACGGCACGAGGCTCCTGGAAGCCCCCAACCCCCTCATCCTAGTGGTGGTCGTCGTTCCTCCTTGGCGGCGGTGGCAGCGCAGGGAGGCCGGCGTTGCCCTGAGGACGGTCCTCACGAGGCTGATCTCTCCAGGCGCCCTCGCGAGGCTGGCCCTGCCAGCGGTCCTCACGAGGCTTGTCACGCCACTCTTGGCGAGGCCCGCGGTCGTCCCAGTGTCCTCCGCCTCGTCCTCCTCCGTGGCTGTAGCCTCGATCGTTGCGCTTAGGGCGTCGACCGAGGCACCCGTCGTGGATGGCCCTGAGCTCATGGCAGTCGTTGGTGTTGTGACTGTGTACGTTGTGGAAGACGCAGAATGGACGGTTGCCCTTGGATGACTCTGGGTGGTCACAGCCGCGATTCATCTCTGGTTCAGCCGCAAGCACGGCCGTCCCCTTGCATTTCACATCCTTGGCCTTGGCCTTCTTGTCTTCTGGGTCAGCCACTGGGAGCTCGAGGAGGGAGAGGCGTCCCTCCTCAGCTCTCGCGCACTTGGTCGCCATGTTGAACATCTCCAGAGCCATGCACAGGTCCTCATGTAGGGCGAGCTCCTCCTTCATCTTGACATCGCGGACGCCATCAGAGAATGCTAAGATGATGGCCTCGTCCGACACCTTGGGGATCTTGAGACGGATGCTGTTGAAGCGCTGGATGTACTTCTGCAGGGTTTCCCCTGGCTGCTGCTTGATGCGTCACAGGTCGCCCGCGGCAGGCGGGCGGTCACGGGTGCCTTGGAAGTTGGCGACGAAACGCTCGCGCATCTCATCCCAGGAGGAGATTGATCCTGCGGGCAAGTTCAGGAGCCATGAGCGCGCGCCATCCTTGAGAGCCATGGGGAACCAGTTCGCCATGACCTTCTCGTCGCCGTTGGCCGCCTCGATGCTCAGCTCGTAGAGTTGCAGGAACTCAGCAGGGTCGGGGGTGCCATCGTAGCGTGGAGGCAGGTTGGGCTTGAACTTCCCCGGCTAGACGACGCTGCGTAGCTCGGGAGTGAAGGCTCGGCAGCCCGCGGTGGTTACGGGAGCCCGACGTGGAGGTGGAGCTTGATCTTGGCGCCCGCGCGCCACCACCACATGCAGCACGCGGTCTTGGTGTGGGGGCGCTGGGAGTGCAGGAGCATCTTCCTGTGGCCGATGGACCTCCTGGCAGCTTGCTTCTTCACGCGCGGGCGCCCGGCGCGGCGGGTCACACCGTGGGGCCGCGCGCCTTGGTACGAGGGCGACGTCTTGACAGGGAGGTGGCGGAGGCGCCCCGTGGGCTATGTCGCCCGCGGCAGGTGGCTGGCGAGGCAGCGAGAGAGAGGGTGCGGGCGAGCCTCCTGCGGCGCTGATGAGCTCGGCGATGCGCTCGAGCCAGTCCTTGTAGAAGTCGTTGACGGGGGGGTAGCACAAGAGCTCACGCGCCATGAGCAATGCAGCTTGTGCGTCCGCCGGCCCGCGACGAGCGTGAGACGACGAACCCGCCGGGGTCAGCGACGGAGTGGCTGTGCGCCCATCACGCTGCACGGAGGGGTGCAGCGATGAAGCCTGCTGCTCATGTCCCGCCGGGCCGGTGGCGGCGTTAGCAGCAGGCGATGGAGAACGGCGGGGAGGCCCGCCGGCGGGCGCCGTCTGGGCGACGCGAGTGGGGAGGGCGGCCCGACGCTCAGCACGGGCTCGGCGGGTGTCAGCCATGGAAGCGGTGGAGCAGCGGCGGGTCAACCGACGAGAGAGAGGCTCCGACGCACCCCTACCTAGCGTGCCAAATGTCGGATTCAGCGTTCCGCAGACCCTTGAGAGGTTCAAACTCTGGGGTGCGTGTGAAGAACTCTCTCTCTCCAGTCTGCCTACTCAACAATTCCACGACCTAGCTCGACGAACCCAAGGAGCAAGAGACACATAAGTTTATCCTGGTTCGGGCCACCTTGCGGTGTAATACCCTACTCCAGCTTTGTGGTGGATTGCCTCAGGGGGCTGAGGATGAACTAGTACAGAGGTGGAACGACCTCAGGAGGTGAGGTGTTCTTGAGCTTGATGAGCTGGTGAGGTGGTGAGGGTGGAATGGATCTGATCCAGCTCCCGTCCCCTTCCCATGGTGGTGGCTAAGTCCTATTTATAGTGGCCTTGGTCCTCTTCCCAAATGTAGGCGGGAATGGATCCCACAACGGCCAAATTCGAAGGGAGACAACTAGTACAAGTTATCCTGACAAAAGTAGTCTTTGCCTGCAAATGCCTCTAGTGGTGACGCTGCAGTGGGCTCCTCGATGACCTCCGTCCTGCCGTCCTGGCGGTCCTGGTCTTGTTGCACCGATATGGAAACCTTTGCTTGATTCCTTGGGACTCCGCGCCTGCGCTTGCCTCCTTTGCACCAAAGAGGAAACTGGTACACTGCGCCCGCTGGCGCCCGCCTGGTCCTGGTCATCATGGCTCACGTCAGGTGAACCTCGCGAGGTGCAGCTTACATTGACATCTCCGCTCCTCGGGAGCCAGCCTGGGGAGGCCGCCCCTCGTGGAGGTCTTGGTGTCGTCCGCCTCGCGAGGCCTGGCCCCTCGCGAGGGTCTTGAGTTGTCGTTGCTGAAGCTGGGCCGTACCAGGCCGTTGATGGAGCCACGCCACGGGACGCATGCAGGCAAGTCTGGGCACCCCCAATCCCAGGACGCCGACAGACAACTGCTGTGCCGCTCTCGCCAGTTGCTATCCTCGAGGCAGATGTTGTTGCCGCCACCTGAGAAGCAACAGCGGCCGTTTGGGCTGCCTTGGCCGCTCGGTCGCAGATTGCGACCGCGCTCACAAAGCTTGTTAGCACGTGCATGGCGGTTGCAGTCGCGCTCTCGCCAGAGTGGGCCGCCGAAGTTGCCCTCATGAAGCGGGTCCATGTCCTCATCTTTCACCGGCGACGACTGAACAGTGAAATGATATTTGGGGATCGAGCTGGTGTGCTTGACATGCCGGCTATGGACTGTAGCCGACGCACCTTCTCGTGTAAGTCATATGCATACTATACTCCGACGGTGCTCCAAGATATTTTGTGCTGCATCTCACATGGTTGGTGATAACAAACTGTGTGCGATCTACTTGATTTTTCGTATTGATTTAAATTACATAATGGGGTCAAAGTGGCAAAGGAGGATGTTTGAATTGCTAGAACTTTTATCTGCAGTGAACATGCAACTATAGGTGTGTCGTCAAAAAAATGGGAATTGTTCAGGGTTCGTTTGGACATTTTTATACATTAACTTGGTTTTCTAGGCATTTCAAGTGCACAATTCGAAATTAAACTACATGCACATGCTCCGGTGCACCAAAATGGTTTGTAAAATCATATATGTGTCCATGGGTTGATGCTTATGTCTCATGCAAGAAATGGGGATGAATTTCAAACACCACGGAACCATGGCTCTCCGGCAAACGTTGAGGTACTTGCTTTTGAAATTCTAGTAAATTCAAAACTCGTCTGAAATTCATGAACCTTGGCATGCTATCATGGAATGGCATCAACATGCTGGGGTAAAAAATATTGTCCCATTTCGGGCAGGTTATGATATAAGATTCTCACAAACCAGAGCTTCTCACAAGAAGCCTAATGGTTCTGGTTTGGAAACATGTCACCTTTGTGGACAAAACGATATTCGTCACCTCTTCTTACTTTCAATTTTTTTCTGGTGTCAACATAGAACAACAGGAGTGTCGTGTTAAATTTTGGAATTTTTGGGGTTCGTTTGGACATTTTTATACGTTAACTGAGTTTTCTAGGCATTTATGTGCATAATTCAAAATTGAACTACATGCACATGCTCCAATGCATAAAAACGGGTCGAAAAATCAAATGTGTGTCCTTGGTTGCAAGTTTAGGTCACATGCAAAAAATGAGAATGAATGTCAAACACCTTGACACTGTCGCTTGGCCGCTAACATTGAGATACATGGTTTTAAAATTCTAGTAAATCAAAAACTCGTCTAAAATTCATTAAACTTGACATGATATCATGGAATGGCATCAACATGCCATGGTAAAAATATTGTCCCATTTGGGGCAGGTTTGGGTATAAGTTTCTCGCAAACCAGAGCTTCTCACAACAAGCCTGATGGTTTCGGTAGGGAACGTGCCACCTTTGTGGATGAAACGATATTCGTTGCCTCTTCTTGCTTTCAAAATTTTTCTAGTGTCAACATAGAACAACAGGAGTGTTGTCTCAATTTTGGGATTTTTCGGGGTTCGCTTGGACATTTTTATACATTAACTGAGTTTTCTATGCATTGATGTGCATAATTCAAATTTGAACTACATGCACATGCTCCAGCGAATATAAATGGGTTCAAAATTCAAATGTGTGTCCTTGGTTGCAAGCTTAGCTCACATGCAAGAAATGATAATGAATGTCAAACACCTTGACACTGTCGCTTAGCCGCTAACATTGAGATACATGGTTTTAAAATTATAGTAAATCGAAAACTCGTCTGAAATTCATGAAACTTGACATGATGTCATGGAACGGCATCGACATGCCGTGGTAAAAGTATTGTCCCATTTGGGGCAGGTTTGGGGTATAAGCTTCTCGCAAACCAGAGCTTCTCACAACAAGCCTGATGGTTTCGGTAGGGAACATTTCACCTTTCTGGACGAAACGATATCCGTTGCCTCTTCTTGATTTCAATTTTTTTCTAGTGTCAACATAGAACAACAGGAGTGTTGTGTTAAATTTTGGAATTTTTTGAGGTTCGTTTGAACATTTTTATACATTAACTGAGTTTTCTATGCATTTATGTGCATAATTCAAATTTGAACTACAGGCACATGCTCCAGTGCATATAAATGGGTTCAAAATTCAAATATGTGTCCTTGGTTGCATGCTTACATCCCATGCAAGAAATGGGAATGAATGTCAAACACCTTGCCACCGTCGCTTGGCCGCTAACATTGAGATACATGGTTTTTAAATTCTAGTAAATCATAAATGGGTCTGAAATTTATGAAACTTGACATGCTATCATGGAACGGCATCAACATGCCGTGGTAAAAATATTCTCCCATTTGGGTCAGGTTGGGGTATAAGCTTCTCACAAACCAGCGCTTCTCACAACAAGCCTCATGGTTAAGGTAGGGAATGTTTCACCTTTCTGGACGAAACGATATCCGTTGCCTCTTCTTGATTTCAATTTTTTTTCTAGTGTCAACATAGAACAACAGGAGTGTTGTGTTTAATTTTGGAATTTTTCGGGGTTCGTTTAGACATTTTTATACATTAACTAATTTTTCTATGCATTTATGTGCATAATTCAAATTTGAACTACAGGCACATGCTCCAGTGCATATAAATTGGTTAAAAAAATCAAATCCGTGTCCTTAGTTGGATGCTTAGGTCCCATGCAAGAAATGGAAATGAATGTCAAACACCTTGCCACCGTTGCTCGGCCGCAAACATTGAGATACCTGGTTTTCAAATTCTAGTAAATCCAAAACTCATCTGAAATTCATGAAACTTGGCATGCTATCATGGAATGGCAAGATTTGTCCCATTTGGGGCAGGTTTGGGTATAAGCTTCTCACATACCAGAGCTTCTGACAACAAGCCTCATGGTTCCGGTAGGGAATGTGCCTTCTTGGTGGATGAAACGATATTCATTGCCTCTTCCCGTTTTCAATTTTTTTCCTAGTGGCAACATAGAGCAACAGAAGTGTCATGTCAATATTTGCAATTTCGGGGTTCATTTGGACATTTTTATACATTAACTAAGTTTTCTAGGCATTTTATGTGCATAATTTAAATTTGAACTACATGCACAAGCTCCAGTGCAGAAAAATGGGTAAACATATCAAATGTGTGTCCTTGGGTGCATGCTTAGGTCCCGTGCAAGAAATGGGAATGAATTTCAAACACCAGAGCACTATTGATTGCTGGTAAAACGTTGAGATACTTTGTATTTAAATACTAGTAAATCCAAAAACTCGTCCGAAATTCATGAAACTTGGCATGCTATCATGGAATGGCACCCGACATGTTGTGGTATTTTTTGTGTCCATTTTGAGAGAAGGCTGTCGGTGCAACTAACCCTGGTGTATGTTGCCCGGGCTATACACAGGCTCAAGGGCAAGGTTACAGCATCCAAGAAAAGCCAAGAGAGCAATATATCACTAAGGAAGAACCTCCCTTACCGGGCAGGCAAGCCTGGCGGGGTCGAGGTTACCTCGAACACAAGTCTCAAGACTCCCCCGGCAAGCTTGCCGGGGGCGCCAAGGGCGGATCGCCCTGCCAAGACACCACCGCTCCACCTCATGACGACGCAAGTCACCTCCCAGTGTGGTGTTGAGCCCCTAAGTGATTAAGTGGCTGTTCTATGGCACGTGACAGCCATTTCTGAGGAAGATCACCCCCAAATGACACATGTCCAGAGGCGTGTCACGCAGGCAGGCGAGGAGGTGGACGAATGGCACGGCAAGGCTGCCGGGCTCCCCCGTGATGTGACACTAAGCAGTGCATTTAATGCACCCTGTCCTGCCTGCAGAGTTAGGTATGATAGCACTGTGGCTATCTAATCACTGGATAATGACTGTTTTGCCATTGTGGTAACCCCTTAACCTATAAAAGGAGGGCCGTGGCAACCTTAGAAAGGATTCGGATCTTTGTACATTCATATGCATGTAGCTGCTCTCGTCCCAAGGCGACCTTGCCGGGCCAGAGCGCTGCGTCTCCACCACGGTCCATACATCAATCCACCAAAAGCAAGAGTAGGGTTTTACGCCTCGCGGCGGCCCGAACCTGGGTAAAAACTGCCCGTATCATCGCTGTCGTGCTGCTCTACGCCCTCCGCTCTTTGTGCAATGTGCTCTTCCCCCTTGCCAAACCACAAGGGGCTGATGGTCCCATAGGTGGCCGTGTTATACCATGACATCTTTGGCGTGCCAGGTAGGGGGAAGCGCTTGCACGAACCTGAAGGTGTAAGCAGCGCGTCATCATCATCTTCATCGCCTTCTTCATCGACGGCTTCATCATCCATGGCGACCAAGAAAAAGCCCGGCGCTGCAGCTCACCCGTCCACCTTGAAGGCTCCTTTGCATGCGGCCACTGATGTCGTGGGGGCTACGGAGGCGCACGGGGACGTGGGCGCTGCGAGGGACGTGGCCGGCGCAGGTGGCGTCGTCACCATTCCCCCTGCGGCCGAAACGGGAGTGGGAGGCGCCGGAGGATGATAGCGTCAATAGCATCCCAGCGGCCATGCTCCACAAGATGCGGGTGGAGAGATTGTTCCATCTCCACCTCTCCGCCCCACTAAGGGATACAGCCACAACGATGGTGCTTGTTCTGGGGGAAATCGCAACCCTCTAGCCGCCCCCGCTGCGGGTGTGGCTACTGGACACGCGCCACCCCCAGGACAAGCTAGCCGAGACAATACACCGAATGGTGTCGCCGATCCCCAAGCGCATCCACCTCGTCGCCACGCCACCCTGGCGACCGGCTCGTGATGACAAGAGCACAGTGCCGTCGCCATCGGCACCGCCAGAAGCCAGGCGACATCGCGGTCTATGTCGTCATCTATGCCGAGCACCGCTTCAGAAGCTATGGAGCGGGCCCAACTCCTGTTGAGATTTCCGTCGGTGGCCGATCAGATGGATGAGTGGAGAGCCACCATTCAGAGCTTGATTGGTTTCACTGAGGCGGGAGGATTACAAAAGAGAGGCCCGCCACGGCCTCCACTGGCGGCGACAACAGCCCGAGACACTGGCCGTACCAAAGGGGCCACCCCCACGGTGCAATCCCCTCCGCGGAAGCCAGCGTAGGGGCCACAGCCAGAGCTACGCAGCCAAGAACCCGACAACCTATCGATGGCTTCATCTGATCCCTGGGCACATTGAGATCAGCGACGAGTCCCAGAAGATAGGCAAAGTGAGGACGCGCGCGTCACCATCGATCGACGTCGCGAAACCTACCGCCAATCTGATAGGCGCAATGGCCCCGACGTCGACGAGCCCATGCCCGGTGAAGACGGATATCTGCCTTTCGAGGTTGGGTGCCCCGCCTTCACCCGCGAGCTGCGGCAAGTCCGTTGGCCATCTGCCCGTACGTTCAAGCCAAAGATACCAGAAAAGTACGATGGAAGATTGAACCCAACAGAGTTGTTGAGCATCTACACCATTGCTATTCAAGATGCCGGGGGAAGAGATGAGAAGGTATTCGCCAACTACTTCCCTTTGGCACTCAAGCCAAATGTGAGGTCGTGGCTGATGCATTTGCTGAGAACTCCATCTTGACCTGGGCTGACCTGTGCCATGAATTTGTTGGCTCCGTCACCGGCGGTCATCAAGAACCAGGGCGGCCCAGTGACTTGTAGCTCCTACCACAAAAGGAAGGAGAGAGTTTGCAGAAATACATGCGGTGGTTCAGCCGAGTGCACAGAAACAGTTCGGACATCCACCCGGCAGCGGTGATAGCTGCATTCCAGTCCAACGTACGCAATCGCAGGATACGTTCCAAGATGAACGTACGGTTGCCCGGGACTATGAATGAGGTGTACACTTTGGCGGATAAGTGTGCCTGAACAGAGGAGGAGAGGCATCTCCCCGGTGAAGAGGATGGTGTCGACGTTGAATCGGAAGACAACGATGACGCCGCCAGTCAGAAGAAGAAGAACAAGAAACGCAACCAGAAATGCAAGGATAAAGCAGTGTTAGCTGCTGAAGGATCGAGCACTCCTGGTGCCGGCAAGAAGGCCAGGACCGAGGCTCCCAGAAAGGAAGTTGCTGCATGCACTGATTGCCAGGAAGCCGCAGCTGCCGAAAAGGCTGGGAAGGCTGATGGGCCGTACTGCAAGATCCATCAGACCAAAGGCCATGATCTTCAAGAGTGTCATTAGGTTGAGCAACTTGTCAAGAAGCATAAGGTTGAGTACGAGAAGTGAGACAAAGAGAGAGATCAAGATGGCGTTGGCGGAAAGGGCCAAGGCGGCAGAGGAGGTCGCCCCGGCAAGGCCCCTCAGTATCAGGGGAGACCTGCCAGAGGACGTGAGAAGAAGGAACGCGGTGATGAGAGTGATGAAGGAGATGAAGAGGAAACCAGTGAGCAGGAGTTCCAGAAGGCCACTGACGCCCTGTGCATTGACGGAGGTGCATCCTTGCATTCCTCTCACCGTTAGCTTAAACAGTGGGCGCGTGAGGTCAATGCTGTGGAGCCAACGACAGATTCTCGGAAGTCACTCAAGTGGTCCCGCACGCCCATCATCTTTGATGAAGAGGATCACCCAGACCGCACCACCGTGGTAGGGTGTTTGCCATTATTGGTTTCATCAACGATCGGCAACCTCAAAGTCACGAAGATGTTGGGTTGACGGCGGGGACGGGTTGAATCTGATTTCTCCCAAGGTCATCAGCAAGCTCCAGATAGTAGATGAAGAGCTCAAAGTCACTGGTACTTTCCAAGGGATCAACCCCGGCAGGAGTCGTCCTAAGGGGAAGATCACACTGTCGGTAACGTTTGGGGGGGGGGGTGGGGAGCTAAACTACCGGACTGAGAAGATCGTGTTTGATGTGGTTGACCTCCCCCTGCCGTACAATGGAATCCTTGGTCGCACAGCCTTGGTGAAATTCATGGCAACATCCCACTATGCCTACAACACGCTGAAGATGCCAGGGCCAATGGGCGTCATTTCCATTCCATCAGACAAGAAGGACGCAATTATATGCGTGGATAAGATGTACCGAGAAGCAGTCACTGTAGAAGCCGCGGAAGCTATTGCTCCCACCAAGGAAAGCAAGAGAGGGAAGAAAGCTAGCAAGGACACCGGCAAAGAATCCGGGAAGCGCGCCTCTCTGGAGTGCGCTGCGCCTGTTGATGACTTGCCGGGGAGCTCCAATAGCAAGAGATCAAAGGTTGCCGCACCCGCTGTGAAGAAGGTCCCGGCAGGGCTGGTTGGCGTTGATGGTACATTTACCATAAGCTCCACCCTCGATGACAAATAGGAAAGCGCGCTCGTTGCCTTCCTGCGGGCGAATGTATATGTGTTTTCTTGGCAACCATCTGACATCCCCGGTGTTCCCAAGGAGGTAATCGAGCATTACCTTGCTGTCTGCCCACATGCCCAGCCTGTCAAACAGAGGGTCCAAAAGCAAGCTTTGGAGCGGTAGCAGTTTATTGCCGAGGAGATCAAGAAGCGTGAAGCTGCTGGTTTGCATAGAGGGGTATTGCATCCAACTTGGTTGGCGAATCCTGTGGTGGTGCGTAAGGCGAATGGGAAGTGGAGGCTTTGCATAGATTTCACAGACCTGAATAAAGCATGCCTGAAGGACCCATTCCCTTGCCGCGCATCAATCAGATTGTGGATTCCACCTCTGGATGCGCCTGCTTTCCTTCTTGGATGCCTACTCCGCGTACCACCAGATTTTCATGTCAAAGGAAGACAAAGAGAAGACCATGTTTATAACCCCATGCGGCACGTACTGTTTTGTGCGGATGCCCTTTGGGTTAAAAGCGCTGGATCCACTTTTGCAAGAGCAGTACAGATTGGCTTCAAGTCCTAGCTGCACAGGAATATTGAAGCCTACATGGACGATATAGTGGTCAAAACCAAGGACAAATCAACTCTTATTCAAGACTTGAAAGTGACCTTTGCAAATCTACGCAAGATCAACTTGAAGCTGAACCCAGAGAAGTGTGTGTTTGGCGTTCCTTCCGACAAGCTACTTGGCTTCTTTGTGTCCCACCGGGGGATAGAGGTCAACCCCGAAAAGATCAACGCGATCGAGCAGATTCAAGCACCCAGGACAGTCAAAGACATGAGGCGCTTGACTGGATGTGTTGCCGCGCTGAGTAGGTTCATTTCCATGTCCGCTGAGCACACCCTACCATTCTTCAAAATCATGAAAAAGGCAGGGCCCGTGGAGTGGACCCCGGAGGCAGACGGTGCGCTACGAGATTTGAAGACCTACCTTTCCTCTATTCCCACCTTAGTCGCTCCAAAACCACAAGAGCCGTTGCTCCTATACCTGGCGGCAACCAATCAAGTGGTTAGTGCAGTGCTGGTGGCACATCGGGAGGTAGATGAAGGAGCAGCTGCAACTACCATCCCCTCTGGAGAGGAAAGCGAACTCATATCGGCAAGGTTAGATGCAGACCGGAACAAAGAGGAGTAGGGCAACGGAGACAATTCCAGGATCACGGCAAGGAAGAAGGTGGTGCAGTGGCCAGTGTACTTTGTCAGCTCCCTACTGCAGGGGGCTAGATCAAGGTACTCTCGCATGCAAAAGTTGATTTTTGGCCTCATCATGGCCTCAAGGAAACTGCGCCACTACTTCCAAGCCCACGAGATCACGGTCGTTACCCGCTTCCCCTTGCAACGCATACTGAGAAACCCTAAGGCCACTGGCAGAATAGTGGAGTGGGCTTTGGAGTTATCAAGCTTTGGTTTGAAGTTTGAGAGCACGTCAACTATTCAGAGCAGAGCATTGGCGGAGTTTATTATAGAATGGACACCAACTCCAAATGAAGAAGCACCGGAGACAAGTATCCCCGGCAGGGAAGCGCCCCAAGATTGGATCATGTACTTTGATGGTGCCTTTTCCCTACAGGGTGCAGGGGCTGGCATGCTTCTCATCGCACCCACTGGGGAGCACCTCAAGTACATGGTTCAAATGCATTTCCCCCGGGAGAAGGCTACCAACAACACTGCAAAATATGAAGGACTCCTTGCCGGGCTCAGGATCGCAACAGAACTGGGAATCAAGAAGCTGATCATTCGTGGAGACTCACAACTTGTGGTGAGGCAAGTAAACAAGGATTACCAAAGTCCATTGATGGAGGCATACATCGAGGAAGTGAGAAAGCTGGAGGAGCGCTTTGACAGATTGCAAACAGAGCACATACCCCATGCAGAAAACAACATTGCTGATCATCTGTCAAAGTGCGCTGCGCAAAAGCTTCCTGTGGAACCAGGGACTTTTGTTCTGCGCCCGACTCAGCCCTCTGTATCCCCGACAACAATGGCCCGAAAGAGGAGGAAACTATACTCCGGCAAGCCTCTCCGGGCAGAGCTTCCAGAAGCCCCCAGCAAAGAAGTTGGCAGGATCAACTCCACTTTGCTTGGCGAGCAGCACCCTCCCGCTGAATTACCAATCTTCGCGGTTGAGGCCTTCGCTCCCACGAACGAGGAGGTGCCGTTGATCCTTGTTGTCGAGCCTCAGGCACCAACTTGGGCGCGGCACATCGTCCATTACCTCCAAATAGGAGAACTTCCCGAAGAACAAGAAGAACCTGAAAGAGTAGCCCGGAGGACCAGTATGTATTAGTTCGTCGATGACGCACTATACAGAAGAAGGCCCAACGGTGTGAAATTGAAGTGCATTTGTTGGGAAGAGGGAAAGGAACTACCGGCCGAGATACACAAAGGCATGTGCGGCTCCCATATTGGATCAAGGGCCATGGTTGGAAAAGCTTTCTGGCAGGGTTTCTAATGGCCCACGGCCCTCCAAGATGCAATCGAGCTAGTCACCAGATGTGAAGCCTTCCAGTTCCACTCCAAGAATATCCATCAACCTGCTCAAGCTCTCCAGACGATCCCTTTGTCATGGCCTTTTTTGGTCTCGGGGCTCGACATCTTGGGCCCCTTCCCCCATGCTACCGGGGGCTTTGAGTTCTTGTACGTCGCCATCGACAAGTTCACAAAGTGGCCGGAAGTGGAGCCCGTGAGGAAGGTGACCGCATAGTCAGCCATCAAGTTTTTGAAAGGATTGGTGTGCCGTTTCGGAGTACCCGCCAGAGTCATCACTGACAATGGCACCCAATTCACAAGCCGCGCCTTCATGCAATATGTTCATGCCCTCGGAAGCAAGATCTCATTTGCCTCTATTGCTCATCCCAGAAGCAATGGGCAATCTGAGAGGCCGAACGCCGAAGTGCTGCGAGGATTCAAGACAAGAACATTTGATAGGCTGCAAAAGTGTGGCAGGCGATGGATCGACGAGTTGTTGGTGGTTCTTTGGTCCCTCAGAACGACATCAAATTGAGCTACCGGCCAGACTCCCTTCTCCCTAGTCTATGGGGCAGAAGCAGTGATCCCCACGGAACTCATATACGGGTCACCTCGAGTGCTTGCCTACGAGGAAGTAGCGCAAGAACAACATCGGCGTGACGACGCTGTGCTACTTGAGGAGAACCGTCTCCGGGCTGCTACGCGTGCTGCATGCTACCAGCAAGCCCCGCGTCGCTATCACAGCCGCAGGGTTCATGCCCGGAGCTTTGAGGAAGGCGACCTTGTCCTTAGGCGTGTTCAGTCCGCCAATAGTGCAAACAAGTTGACGCCGAAGTGGGAAGGCCCTTACCGGGTAGTACGAGTCACCAGACCCGGCGTAGTCCGTTTGGAGACCGGAGATGGCATTCAGTTGCAAAACTCATGGAACATTGAGCATCTCCGTAAGTTCTACCCGTAAGGCGCGGCTGTCGGGCCCTGCCCGGCAGCCACACTTTTGTACAAGCTTTGCCTATGTTGCATGTAACCCTTTGATCAATGCCAAGCACAGACCCTGAGTAACAGATAAATAAACGAAGCGCTGGGGGCCCCTAAAACTTGCATGCATGCATAAGCATAACATGAGCATAGCATGATCATGTAGATCAGGGCACATGTAGCATTGTTTTCCTCTGCACTAAGTTGCAGGTTCCTTGCCGTGGGCTTGGTCTCGAAGAGAAGAAATGGAGACAAGCCTACATATCAATCCCTGACAATCCAAGCAGATAAGTTATTTCTTATCCATACACGTCCTGCAAGATGAAAACTTGTGCATATGAAAACCTCGTCGCCTTCGAAGCATAGGTGCTCCCATCCTACGTCCCGAATGTTGCTTCGGCCAGGATGGTTGAAGTGGCCTTTGACGGAGGGGGTTCGACGAGGAGCTAGTCCCTTTCAATAGTTTTGTGCCCGGCAGGCCTAGCCCCGCGGCAACAAACGAAAGGCACCGGCAAGATAGCTTGCCGGAGAAAACTTGTTTACTTAAACATATAGAGGCATCTCGCCTCTGCGTGGACATGACACATGCACAAGTACTCGACAAGGCTTGTCTTTTTCATTAATATGCTGATAAGCAAGTACAAATCTTACAGGACACAAACATGGATGAGACAGATTACATATTTTAGACTAAAGTTTGGCAGATGCCTACATATTTTAGACTGAAAAAAGATAAATGCCCCGTAATCCCTTTCTTGTTCCCCTCCTCCTAGGAACTACCGCGGGAGGCGAAGAGGGCAAAAGGAGTGCCTGGGCAGAAGCCCAGCCTGAGCCCATCAGGCCCCCATGACAAGGAGCCTGACAAGGTCTAGAGGGCGCGATCGAAGATGATGGTCAAGAGAGTGGCGGAGACGGCCCCATGGCCACGGCCACCAGGGCCAGTAGGACGTGGTAGGGCGAACGAAGCCGTGCCCGCAAGGAAGCCTGCCGGGGCCCAGCTGGAAGGATGCTGGAAGAGCCGGGGATACCATCCACACCTCCACATCCAACTCCCCGACAAATTGCCTTGCCGGAGAGGAGGTGTAGGTGCAGATGATGGTGCTGCCGCCTAACGGTGATGGTGCGGCTGGTGTTCAGCTGGAGTCGGAGCCATTGTCCTCTCCGTCGGCATCATCGTCATCACCGTCACTGGCCTCCTCGTCGCTATCGCTCGAGGAGGAGCTTTCATCGTCAGTCGAGCTCTCCGCGCAGCACCCTAAGCGAGCATCCGAGTGTCCGAAGACCTTGACGGAGAGCAGGGTGGCATCCATTAACATGAAATGAAGGACGTGCCTGGCCACCAAGCTATGGGCACGAACAAAAGTCTTCCAACCGCGCCGGAGAAGCATTACATGAGGAGCAGGGAACTCTACGTCTGCCCTCATGTTACCATTACAACAGCCCCTCATGTGCAGCCTCAACCCCAGCGGCTGCTCGATCTCCATCACCCTCGCGAATGGGGTAGGAAGCCGAAGACGGCTGCGCAGAGGTCCTCACAGCTTGACGATGAACTCCAGCGGCTGGTTCCCGATGTGGCCTTCATTAGGATCTTGGGCAGCGGGAGGAGGTGCGATCAAAGCACCACCTGGCCCCCTCGACCCCAAGAACTACGGCGACCATGACCTAGTCCTCTCCCGCCTCCCCTCGCAACGGGCTCCATTTCCGCGTCCCCAAGGGGAGGAGGGAGGTGCTGTCGAGCAAAGGCCCTCGTCGCCACTACTGGAGTGTCGCTACGCCCTCTTCCCCTCACCATGATGAAGAAATAGTATGATAAGAAAGAAGGAGGAGATGGGTGTGAGCCAGCACCTCGCCTGCGTCCCCTTTTATAGGAAAAAGGGGTCGGGGGCTGGCTCCTCACTCAGAAGAGGCAAACGCCCCTCTTTACCAATCCGGCTTCCCCGCGCCATCAATGACTCGTGGAATCAAGGCCGACCCCATGCGACAATCCGTGGCACCTGGCTTTCTGCCATGGCATGCATTTCCACGCTCACCGCGTCCACCACCAACCCTATGCAATGCATGCAACATACGTGGCGGAAACACCAGTGGCGGAGAAGCTAGTGGAATGGCAGTTACCGCCCCACGAACATGGGACGTGGGTAGCCCACGGATCATGGCTCGCAACCTCCTCAAAACGTCGCGCGAAAAAAATGGAAACTGACACAAGCACAAGTTAATGAAGAAGCAAAGAAAATCTCAAGGATGAGCTACCACAAACTCTTCGCCTGTGTAATAGAGAGGGCCTACCCCAACGACGCTCAGCAGCACGTTCGGACCAGGCCCGGGGGCTCCTGTCGGTGCAACAAACCCTGGTGTATGTTGGCCGGACTGTACACAGGCTCAAGGGCAAGGTCACAGCATCCAAGACAAGCCAAGTGAGCAAAATATCACTAAGGAAGAACATCCCTTACCGGGCAGGCGAGCCTGGCGGGGTCGAGGTTACCTCGAAGACAAGTCTCAAGACTCCCCCGGCAAGCTACAGCATCCAAGACAAGCCAAGTGAGCAAAATATCACTAAGGAAGAACCTCCCTTACCGGGCAGGCGAGCCTAGCGGGGTCGAGGTTACCTCGAAGACAAGTCTCAAGACTCCCCTGGCAAGCTTGTCGGGGGCGCCAAGGGTGGATCGCCCCGCCAAGACGCCACCGCTCCACCTCATGACGATGCAAGTCACCTCCCAGTGCGGTGTCGAGCCCCCAAGTGATTAAGTGGCCATTCTATGGCACGTGGCAGCCATTTCTGAGGAAGATCACCCCCAAATGACACCCGTCCAGAGGCGTGTCATGCTGGCAGGTGAGGAGGTGGACAAATCGCATGGCAAGGCTGCCGGGCTCCCCCACGGTGTGACACTAAGCGATGCATTTAATGCACCCTGTCCTGCCTATAGAGTTAGGTATGATAGCACTGTGGCTATCTAATCACTGGATAATGACTGTTTTGCCATTGTGGTAACCCCTTAACCTATAAAAGGAGGGCCATGGCAACCTTAGAAAGGATTCGGACCTTTGTACACTCATACGCGCGTAGCTGCTCTCGTCCCAAGGCGACCTTGCCGGGCCAGAGCGCTGCGTCTCCACCACGGTCTATTCATCAATCCACCAAAAGCAGGAGTAGGGTTTTACGCCTCGCGGCGGCCCGAACCTGGATAAAAACTGCCCGTGTCATCGCTGTCATGCTGCTCTATGCCCTCAGCTCTTTGTGCAATGTGCTCTTCCCCCTTGCCAAACCACACGGGGCTGATGGTCCCATAGGTGGCCGTGTTATACCACGACAAAGGCGCACTGGAATAACAACCAACAAAGGAATTTTGAAACAAATAGCTGCCACTTTAACATCTCAAATATTTTGTAGAATTTAAATCATGTGCGTTCTGTTAACCATTCACGTGACGCCATGTGTCACTCTTTTAATGGCTAGGAGGTGCCGTGCGGACAGCTGCTTGACTGCACGGGAGGCGTGCGATGATACGTCCATTTTGCATCATGTTTTCCTACTATTATTTATAATGTTTTTATGCATAATAATGCTTTTGGGAGTAATTCTAATGCCTTTTCTCTCATAATATGCAAGGTTTACACAAAAAGGGAGAATATCGGCAGCTGGAATTCTGGACCTGAAAAGGCACGTCAGAGCTACCTATTCTGCCCACAACTCCAAATAAGCTGAAACTTCATGGAGATTTTTTATGGATTATTTAAGAATTATTGGAGCAAATAACTACCAAAGGGGGCCCACCAGGTGGGCACAACCCACCTGGGCATGCTAGGGAGCCCAGGCACGCCCTGGTGGGTTGTGCCCTCCTCGGCCCACCTCCGGTGCCCCTCTTCTGGTATATAAGCCATTTTGACCTAGAAAAAATGAGGAGAGGACTTTCGGGACGAAGCGCCGCCGTCTCGAGGCGGAACTTGGGTAGGTGCACTTAATAATTAATTAATTAGTGATTTAGATAATTAAGTTAATTAGTTTAATTACTCCCTGTCAGTGGCCCCGATCACCCTAATTATCTAATAAGTTTAGTTAAACTAAATTATCTAAGTTAATTGACCTCTGTGTCAATGACAGGGGGGCCCCACCCCATGTTGATCAATCAACGTTGACTGGTCAACTGGGACCCTCTGGACCCGTTGTTAGCCTCACATGTACACTGTTGGGTATTTCTGGGTACCCATAGCATTTAATCATTATTTTCGAATTAATAATAATTTCAGAATATTGCTACAACTTTAGAAATTCAACCGTAGCTCGGATGAAAAATTTTTATACATGAAGGTTGCTCAGAAAAATATGACGAATCCGAATACGCAGTTCGTTCGTCTGCCGCACATCCATAGCATATCAAACATGCAACCATCCCCCTCCGATTCATCTGTCCAAAAATGCCAAACTTCGGGAAAGCATTCCCGGATGTTTTCCCCCTTCACCGCTGTCGTGTAGCACTGCGTTAGAATACCTCTAGCGTTGCTTTTGTCTTGTCATGCATATGTGTGCCTTGTATTTACTGTTTCTTCCCCCTCTTCTTCTCTGGTAGACCCCGAGACTGCTGCTGATGCCACTGTGATCGACTACGTCGACGATGACTCTTCTTCCTTTTCAGTAGGGCTTCCAAGCAAGCCCCCCCGTTGATCACTCCGATATCGCCCAGCTCATTCTCTCTCATGCTTGCATTAGATTTTGCTACTGTTATTGATTGCTCCTATTCTGATGCATAGCCTGCTTTTGTAACCTACTCATTGTACCTTACCTGCTTATCCTAAACTGCTTAGTATAGGTTGATTGATGATTCACCAGTGGCCCCCACTTTGTCCCTGTTGCCCTGGCTTGATGACCGATGACTCGATCAACATGATCGATGACCAGAGCCCGACACATCACATCACACCTCCTTAGTTGCTCGATTCTGCAGAGCTACTATCGAGTGCCGAGGGTGATACCTCGTAACGCACTCCTGATGATAACTCTGTAGTGTAGCTATTCTGTCATGCTCATCAAGGGTGATTCCTTCTTCACCACTCCCGATACGACTTTGTCGTGCAACGCCTCTAGTGTGAACCTCGAGGGTGATTCCTCCTAAGATCACCTTGAGGATTACATCGAGTGGAATCCATCGAGGGTGATTCCTCGGGTTTTTCCCTTGATGTTTTGGACACACGTTTACCTTGACTTTACTTGAGACCTTGTGAAAGTCGGGCAGGCCCAGTGAGCACCCGCAAGAGATACCTGTGAAAGTCGGGCGGGCCCGGAGAGCACCCGCGAGATGTTATGGTGGCGGCTGGCCATTTAGCGGTATCACCCGGGAGGGGGTGGTAGCTCCGGACTTGTCCCGACAGCCGTCACTTCTTTTAATAATGCACTAATAGTTTTGGGTATTTGTTCTGAGTTGGCCACTGGCCTATACGCACTAACCACCACGCGGGAACTGTTATGGGCACTCGGCGTTGTAGTATCAGCCGAAGCTTTGTCAGATGTCCAGTTCATCATTGCGGCACGGCCTGGTCGGCGCCCCAGTGGAGGTGGCCTGGATCGCCCTGCACAACGACCCAGAGTGCAACGGGTGATGGGCCCAAGACCCCGGAGTGCTTAGGATGTAGACCGGCGGGGACCTCTCTGCTGAGCCTAGGTAGGGCTGCGACGTGTTGATCTTCCGAGGCCGGGCATTGACCCAGTAAGGTGTGTCTGGCCAGAGTAATCAAGCATGTTGGGTAATGTGGTGCACCCCTGGAGGGAAGATTATCTATTCGAATAGCCGTGTCCACGGTAACGGACGTTCTGTAACACCCCAAAAATATTTCTTTTGGATTTTCAAAATCTTTCCCTTAAAATAAAATATTTTTGAATTATTCTTGTCATTATTCTCTTTATAGTTCTTTTATTCTGAAAATTATTTTCAATTTTAATGGGATTTCAAATTTTCTTTAGTAGTTCTGTTTTGTGAGGTTTAAAGATTATTTGGATATTTAATTTGGAGGTTTTCAAACAATTTTCATCCAGAAAAGTTTTGGGAATCATTAAGTTTTCAAAGGAAATAACCTTTTCACTTCCTTTTAGCCCATCTAAAATCCATCCAACAATTTTCTTCCATTCCAACTTTATCCCACAAGTCACTCACATCATCTAGGACAGAATCCAACTCTCTCCTACCCCACAGAAATATTTTTCACAATCCAAATAAATTCCAAAGTTGGGATTCATATTATCCATCATTCCTTTGGTTTACAAAGGAACCACAATTTCCACAAGGTTTCTACCTCCACCAAAATTATCTTAACAAATATATGGTACCCACAACCTATTTCTCCAAAGACATGGGGTACCACAGTTCAAAATTTTCAAATTTCACTCAATTCAAATTTGGACCAGATTCAATAATTCTGATCCAAACATATTTTTAAAAGCTCCAAAAATTCCCAAACTTTGCCAGGACCTCTCTTATGCATCAACACGTCACCAAAAAAATTGCCACAAAATCTAAAAATCCCCAGCACTCTCTGCCTTACACCATATGAGTAATCAGGGCACTGTTCATAACTGAAATAAAATTCAGTTAACTGAACTTCGACAGACAGCAGAAGGAAATGGTGCCGTGCACCCCTCCTCTTCCTTTTCCTTCACGGTGATGCCAAGACCATCAATGCTTCGTCCTTCTCTTGCCCACTCCGCAGTCACTCCTCGCCGGTGAGCTGGCGGCTGGCCGGTGCAACGCCCTGCACCGTGCTCATCCGCGGCGGGCGAGAGGAGGCACCTCGGCCATCAACCTCCATCACTGTGCCGCAGCATCCCCGCCTACCTCCTGGCCACACGTTGCTCCTCTCCGCGTCCTCGCACGCCGTCTGCATCAGCCAATCCCTCCCTGGCCCGCTCGCAGTCGCCGAAGACGGACACGACCGCCGCACCGTACGGGAGCTCCGCTCCGGGATAAGCTCGAGGAGCTCAAGCCCGTCCACGCCGAGCCTTCCGGAGTTCTCCACCGCTCTCACTGACACCCGCTGCCCACGACCACCACCCAAAACCAACCTCGCCGACCACCATAACTCCGGCGTGATACGAACCTCACCGGACCGCCTCGGGATCACCTATATAAAGGCCCCGAGCCCCGTTCTTCTCACCCATCGCCTCCACCACCTCCCAATCGCCCCTACACCACCCACCCGACCTCGACGAGGTCTTCTTCTTCCCCTCCGATCATCGCTCCGCCGCCACTGTCACCGATCCGTTCATCGTCGTTACTCCACCTCAATTGCTCAAATCTTGCCAGTAGTCATATATCCCACCAAATCATCGATTCCCCGCTTCAATTTCACTCCCCGAGCTCTCTCTGACGAAATCCCAACACCACCGAACCACCGTCCGCCACCGTCTACCTTGCCGGCGTTCAGGTGCTCTCCGGCGACCACCACCACCTCCCTTCGATGCGGCACTCCGCCCTGGTCATGTTCCGACCATCGCCAGCCGCAAGAACCCCGGCGATCACCGCCGACGACCGCCGTCACTTCTCTGCCTAGCGCGCGATCAGGTTCAAATTTGAACCTGACGGGTGGGCCCCCACCCCGTGCGGTCCTTTTATTTTTTTCTCTGTTTAAGGCGAAGGCGTATTCTGCTTTTTACAACTTCCGCGCTGAGAAGCGTATTTCGGCCCGAAGCATTTTCTTTATAAACGCACAGGGACTAGCTTTTTGCAGAAAAACCCCTGGTTTTGAAAGTTTAATAACTTTTAAACCACAACTCCGTTTGAGTTAAACTTTTTTTTTTGAAATTCTTATTTTTCTCTCTAGTTTTTTTAGTATTTATTTAAAAATGTTTTGAGACAACTTTTTGTGCTGTTGTCAAATTTTTTAATTTAAGTTGAATTTGAATTTTCAGAAAAAGAAGAAGGGGACTTTGCCGGGAATTTTGAAGGGTTTTCACCTGACTACTTTGGACAAGGCAAGCATTATTGAACTTGGGATATGGTGATTGCATTTGCATTTGCATGTTTGCATTGGTTGATATTGCACCATATGTGTAGTATGTCACTAGCACTTGCATGCATGGTCATATCTCTTTTGCTCATAGCTTGCACATTACTCAAGTAAGAGATTCTTCTGACATGGTAAAGTTGTGGAAATACGGGAGAGTGTCTCCTACCTTGGATGTGCCGTTGGGCACGGGCCATTATGTTTGACACGGTGGTGTCATGTGACTTAAGTGGAATATTCCGGTGATGTTAATTAACACCTCCTGAGTCGGCCTAGATCGAGTCTTGTTCCGTTACACCTAGATGGATACCGTGCTGCCACGGGTCCTTCCGTAAGGAAGGTGCGGCTGAGTAAGTTGTTAACCCCTGTCCAGGTACACACCGTACAGAGGGCCACGATGAGGGTTTCCAAAGGCCTTGGACTAAATCCTGTCATCGGGTCAGGGGCATGGGTATTTCCGGTTGTGACTGAGAGGGGGGCACCCCTTGGAATCCGCGCGTATTAATAGTGATCCCATGCTACTCGAGATTGTTGTCTCCCCGACTTAGAGTTTTTCTGTAACGATGCTTTGGGTGATTCCTGGCATCCGGACGGTTAATCTGGTGTGTACATGTCAGGTGTGTTTTCAACACAAAGACCGTAGTGGGAATTAGCTAGTGCCACGGTGCTGACTAAAGGAACCCCATGCACGTGGGTAAAGAGTACACCCTCTGCAGAGTTAAACCTATTCGAATAGCCGTGTCCTCGGTCAAAGGGCGTAGCTGGGTCGGTCCCGGTGTCGGTCTCCGGAGGAAATGATTTAAATGTGTCTGACTTATTTTTGCAGGATAATTATTGATACCCTGTTGCTACATGAATATTTTATGCTTGTTAAATATTATTATGGCTATGCATAATATTGAGGACTAACCCGTTTCTCTCATTTTGTATTCTTCTTGAGTGTCTCAGGGGCTGGCTAGGCTACCCCGGGCACTCAATTTTTATTTTCAAGTCCGACTGTGGCGTCACTTGATGCCCGACAGGCATTTCTTTTCAAGACCTCTCGTGGCGTCTCTCGAGTTAACAGGCGGTTTATCTCGCCACTACTCCTGTAGACACCCGATTGGCATTTCTCTTCAAGTCCGACTATGGTGTCACTTAATGCCCGATAGACATTTCTTTTCAAGACCTCTCGTGGCGTCTCTTGAGTTAACAGGCGGTTTATCTCACCACTACTCTTGTAGACACCCGACTGGCATTTCCCTTATTTTTCTGAATGTCACTTGGGTTGGCTAGACTACCCATGGCATTCACTTGCTTTTATTTTCAAAAGACTAGTTATGGCTAACATGTTCTATTTACTTCCGCATCATTTTATAATTATGTCATGACCAGGATTTTAGTCAGCATGAGCAGGTGCATCCATTATATCTTTTGTTCATAATGTTTGTGAGTACATTCCAACGTACTCACTGGCTTGTCCCTGGCTATTTACTTGGCCAGACCTGGAGGAGGACGAGCCTGTGGAGGAGGATTGCGCTAGCGAGCCCGACGCTTAGAGGAGTCCCAGTCAGTCAACCTGTGAGATAGGAGTCTACCACATGTATCATCCGCCGAGCTTCCGCTACACAAATAAAATAGTCAAGCCTCACTCTGACGCTTGGCTTTATGTTATTAGAGATGTATCACCACCACACCACTGTCATATTCCGCCACTGCCATATATTGGCGAGTTTGTAATAATATTGTTGAGCTCTCAGACTCAACCCTGTGTAATATTATATTGTACTGGTTATCTGTATCAAGGAAGTCCACCAGTTGTGTTGATCTTGGGGCTGGTGTGACTTAGGGCTTTTTCTGTGATTTATCCCAGAAAGGGGCCCGACACATTCAGACTTGTATCCTGATCTATTATAACTAGAAATGGATACTTGAGACATGTGATGGATATGTGGCTCTGAGATTGCTTTCTCGCAGGGAGTCGAGGAAGGATATGTGGGCGTTAATTCTACAACATGCTTGTTAAATATAAACTGCTATTCTGTACTCTTCTGAATGCTGCAAGACACTTGAAGATGCTTGAAGATGCTAGTCTTCGATAGGCTAGGCCTTCCCCTATATTCTGGCATTCTGCAGTTCAGTCCATAGATACAACCCTTCCATTTGATACCAATGCATAATTAGTATAGATATGATGCTTGCGAGTACTTTGGATGAGTACTCATGGTTGCTTTGCTACCCCTTCCCCCTTCTTTCTTCTTTTCGGTTGTTGAGACCAGATGGTGGATCCCAGGAGCTAGATGCCACCCCCATCAACTACTACTACTACTACCCCGAGGGTGCCTACTACTACGTGGAGACCGCCAACGACCAGGAGTAGTTAGGAGGTCCCTGGCAGGAGGCCTTGCCTCTTCGATCATTGTTGTTTTTGTGTTTGCCTTCTTAAGGCAGTCTTGTTTAACTTATGTCTGTACTCAGATATTGTTGCTTCCACTGACTCTTTTGTATCAAGCTTGTATTCGAGCCCTTGAGGCCCCTGGCTTGTAATATGAAGCTTGTATTATTTTATTTGTGTCTAGAGTTGTGTTGTGATATCTTCCCATGAGTCCCTGATCTTGATCGTACACATTTGCATGTATGATTAGTGTACGGTCGAGTCGGGGGCGTCACAAGTTGGTATGAGAGCCGACTGCCTGTAGGAATCCCCCTTCCCAACTCCTTGGCCGAAGTTGAGTCTAGTCTTTGCAAAAACTTTTACTAACATGGCTGTGTGGCTTACGGGCCCACGTCGCCATTGGGTGGTATTAGGATCTTTTATTCCTCGTCCTTACTCTGGGATTATGATCTCTCTTCTACTCGGTTTAAACGATTTTGCTAAATCTAAGATTAGGATCTCATGATCACATCCACCCAGAGATTTGTATTACGCCTTTCTTGAATTGTGGGCCAGGATCTGCTTCACAATATTCAGTGATAGTAGGATCCTCATATCGAGGGCACCCTACATCATCACATGCAAATCCCTCGCTCCAGTGGTTATCTTCGACGATTATGTAGCTTTTGCTATGTCCCGTTGTTGTATCCCTCCATCGCGTGCATGCATGCCGTGTAGTATGTCTAGGGTGTTCTCTTGTCCGAACTCATACGAACAATGTGTAGATGGCTCCGTATATGTATCTGTATGTCTTTAATGACTACTGCTTGTACATACTGTGCCTTTGCTCATTGTTCTGATTACATCATGAATGACTCCATACACTTGATCCACCCCTTGCTAAAACTACCCCATGTTGCATTTAAGCAAGATGCTTAGACCCGCTGGTCGTTGCTACTTCTTGAGCTTGTGTTGGTTTTCTCCTTGAAGAGGAAAGGGTGATGTAGCAAAGTAGAGATAAGTATTTCCCTCAGTTAGAGAACCAAGGTATCAATCCAGTAGGAGACAACGCACAAATCACCAATACCTGCACAAACAATCAAACACTTGCACCCAACGCGATAAAGGGGTTGTCAATCCCTTCACGGTCATTTGCAAAAGTGAGATCTGATAGAGATAGATAAAACTAAACAAAAGATAAAGTAAATATTTTTGGGGGTTTTGGTTTATAGATCGGAAAGTAAAAGATTGCAAAATAGTAGATTGGAAACTTATATGATGGAAAATAGACCCGGGGGCCATAGGTTTCACTAGAGGCTTCTCTCAAGATAGCAAATAATACGGTGGGTGAACAAATTACTGTCGAGCAATTGATAGAAAAGCGCAAAGTTATGATGGCATCTAAGGCAATGATTATGAAATATAGGCATCATGTCCTTGTCAAGTAGACCGACTCCTGCCTGCATCTACTACTATTACTCCACACATCGATCGACTCCTGCCTGCATCTAGAGTATTAAGTTCATGAAGAACAGAGTAAAAGTAAGATGACATGATGTAGAGGAATAAACTCAAGCAATATGATGTAAACCCCATCTTTTTATCCTCAATGGCATCAATATAATACGTGCCTCGCTGCCCCTACTGTCACTGGGTGAGGACACCGCAAGATTGAACCCAAAGCTAAGCACTTCTCCCATTGCAAGAAAAACCAATCTAGTTGGCCAAACTAAACCGATAGTTCGAAGAGAATTACAAAGATATCAAATCATGCATAAAAGAATTCAGAGAAGATTCAAATAATATTCATAGATAAGCTGATCATAAATCCACAATTCATCGGATCTCGACAAACACACCGCAAAAGAAGATTACATCGGATAGATCTCCAAGAACATCGAGGAGAACATGGTATTGAGAATCAAAGATAGAGAAGAAGCCATCTAGCTACTAGCTATGGACCCGTAGGTCTGTTGTAAACTACTCACGCTTCATCGGAAGGGCAATAGAGTTGATGTAGAAGCCCTGCATGATCAAATCCCCCTTCGGCAGGATGCCAGAAAAGGCCCCAAGATGGGATCTCATGGGAAGAGAAGGTTGCGGCGGTGGAAAAGTGTTTTCGTGGATGCTTCTGGTGGTTTGGGAATATATGTGAATATATAGGAGGAAGATCTAGGTCAGGGGGTCACCGAGGGGCCCACAAGGTAGGGGGGCACGCCCTACCCCCCTTGGCGCGCCCTCCACCCTTGTGGCCGCCTCATGGCTCTTCTAACTTGCACTCCAAGTCTCCTGGGTGTCTTCAGGTCCAAGAAAAATCATCGCAAAGGTTTTATTCCGTTTGGACTCCGTTTGATATTCCTTTTCTACGAAGCTCAAAAACAAGGAAAAAACAGAAACTGGCACTGGGCTCTAGGTTAATAAGTTAGTCCCAAAAATAATATAAAATAGCATATTAATGCATATAAAACATCCAAAACAGATAATATAATAGCATGGAACAATAAAAAATTATAGATACGTTAGAGACGTATCAGTCGTGGCCGTGGTGGCGACAATCCACCACCGCCCATATACATGGCCGGAATGATACAGCAGTTGAGCTGAATGGCCAGTTCATGGAAGGAGTGGTTGCTCAGTTTCCGCGTCCCTATATGAATTAGCAGCCAGCCCCTGTAACTCTGCAAAACTTTGCGCATCTCAAACCTGTCATCTACTGTAGCTCAATTCAGTCCCTCGATGCTGATGACTGGCTCCATGACATCACCTTCGAGTTGGAGTTTGCTGATGTAGCCCCTGCCAACTATGTCACCTTCGCGGCTTACTACCTGAAAGGTCCCGCTGTTCAATGGTGGGACAGCCACATGCATTCCTTACCTGTTGGAACCGCCATCACTTGGCCGGAATTTCCAAACTGCATTCCGCGGGCCAATGTCGAACCACCATGGTTAGTCACAACGTCTCCGTTGAATTTGAAGGGTTGGAATTCCATGTTTCCCCCATTGTTTTGAAGTCTTCCAATATAGGCCTCATTCTGGGAATGGAATGGTTGAAAACACATACCGCTCCTACCATTTGCGCCACTGAAATCGTCCATCTACTGCACCCTTTAAGTGAGATAGTAAGCTACCATGCTCATCTAGTTCGAAATGCTGAAGCACGGATTTATTCCTTGAATGCATTAAACTCTTCTCCTCTTGTGAGAATTGAAAACACTCCAGTCGTTTCTAGTCCATGACCTTGAACTTGCTGCAGTTAAGTCTGCACCAAAGTTGTGGCAAAATTTCCTTTTTTGTACTCGTTGCGAGATCTTCACCGATCAATAAAGTCTGAAGTATCTGTTACTCAGCTGGATCTGGATCTCCGTCAGCAGCGATGTATGTAAACAATTACAGACTATGACTACGGTATTTCTTATACCCCTGGCAAGGGTAATGTCATCGCCGATACCCTGAGTCGCAAGTCTTATTGCAACAACCACCTGGCTTATAAAAGCTCAACCCCTCGAAGATGAGCTCACTTACAGAGAGCATCCGGTTCGCGTTCTCGATCAAGCTGAACGTCGCACCCGTCAGAGGGCTATCAAATTTCTTAAGTTTCAGTGGTAAAATCCTTCTGAAGATGAAGCCACTTGGGAACTCGAGGATTGTATTCATGGTGAATACCCCGCTTTGTTTCCTTCTACCTCCTAAATCTCGGGATGAGATTTCTTGTAGTGGAGGAGAATTGTGATGCCCGGATATTTAAGCTATAGTAATCATGTGTTAATGGTGCCATGTCATCATTTTCACTGTTGCTAAATCCTCACTTGATCCATATCGCAATTCAAATTTAAATCCAAAGTTAAAGTAAAAAATTCAAATTTCTCAAGCATGCAAACTAAATTGTTCAAAGTGTGGCAAATATTCCATAACTAATTATGGTGGTGACCCAACACTTTTGTAAAGTATTTAAATGCCATTTTGTGAATATAACAGTGGCTAGAAACAATTATTAAATGATTTTTAAGTTATAAAATACTAAACTATTCTATTTGAACCTCAAACTAAATGTGGCAGTGGTATAATTAGTAAAACCAATTTAGGTGATGTTCTTATATTTTATAAAACTAATTGCTATCCAGAAATAAAAGAAATGTAAAACTGTAAAAAAGAAAATAGAAAAGGGCAAAAGAAAGATAAAAAAATTAATTTAAAAAATAGAAAAGGCCCCTGCACTCCTGGGCCTAACCCCCCTTAGGCCGGCCCAGCCGGCCCCCTTACCTCTCCCCGGTCGTTTCCCTATGCCCCCGACCCCGTCGCTATAGGGGGCTGGTCGCCGCCGAACCCCCTCGCCGGTCGTGCTGCTGGAGGGGATAAGGAGCCAGCTCCCCGACCCCTCGAGCTCCCCGCCTCCCTCACTGCTCCACCCCACTCCCCATGCCCTCTCCTCTCCGCCCTCACCCCAGATGCCCTTTCCCCCTCCTAGCCCGACGCAGTCGTCACCATCTCCGCGCCACCACCGCGGCCACCGTCTTCCTGGGTGCTCCCGGCCTGTCCCGCCGCTTGTCCGACCTCCGCTACCTCCTCCCCGACCACGAGCTCAAGCCAGGGAGCACCGCAGCACCCGCTCCGTCATCGCCTTCCTCCTCGGGTCGCTGGCGGAAAATGATGATGCCAGCCACCTCTGCTGCTCCTAAGCCTCTCGAAGGGCCCCTTGCACCTGCACGGTGAGGGCTACTCCCTCTCTCTCCTTCTCCCCGCATTCGTGCCCGCCGTGACCGAAGCCCCACTGCAGCCGCCCCTCTCGCCGGCTTCGCCCGCATCCTGTAGCGCGCTCCGCCTCGCTCCCTTCTGTAGCTCCCGCTGCTCGCCCTCGAGCGCTGCCGGATGCGCCTGGCCGATCCCGCCGCTGCTGCTACCCCTCTGCGTCGCGCTCGCTGCAAGCGCCGCCGTTGCTGCCTGCGCTCCCCGCCGCTCCTGTCTTCCCCCATGCCCACAGCTGCTCCCGCCTGCCCGCACTGGGCCGCGCTCGACCAAGCACGCGCCCGCACGTGCGCGTCCATGCTCGCCTCGCCCCGGGCCCTGCCGTGGCCGCGCCTTGGCCGCTGCTGCTTTTTTCGCCACCGCCGACCACGCCCTGGCTGCCCTCCCCCGTTGCCTGCTGCACTGCCTGACCAGCCGCGCCTCGCCCTGCCTCGGCCCCGCCGTCCAATTCCGGCCGGCGCCCATGCGGTCCCTGGGCGCCGGCGCCCGCGCCCGGCTGCCCCCCCTTTAGCCCGGGCGGGGTACGCCCGCAGCCCCATTAGTCATCGCCCGCTAAGCCCCCCGGGCCACTGGCCAAGTGGCCCCACGCCCCTGTTTATCTAAAAAAAGTAGAAAATAATAATAATAATTAATTAATTAGTGATTTAGTTAATTAACTTAATTAAGTTAATTTGTTTAATTACTCCCTGTCAGTGGCCCCCACCACCCTAATTATCTAATTAGTTTAGTTAAACTAAATTATCTAAGTTAATTGACCTCTGTGTCAATGACAAGGGGGCCCCACCCCATGTTGACCAGTCAACATTGACTAGTCAACAGGGACCCTCTGGACCCACTGTCAGCCTCACATGTACACTGTTGGGTACATTTCTGGGTACCCATAGAATTTAATCATTATTTTCGAATTAATAATAATTTCAGAATATTGCTAAAACTTTAGAAATTCGTAGAAATTCAACCATAGCTCGGATGAAAAAGTTTTACACATGAAAGTTACTCAGAAAAATATGACGAATCCGAATACGCAGTCCGTTCATCTACCACACATCCCTAGCATAGCCAACATGCAACCATCCCCCTCCAATTCGTCTATCAAAAAATGCCAAACTTTGGGAAAGCATTCCCGGTTGTTTTCCCCCTTCACCGGTATCGTGTAGCACTGCGTTAGAATACCTCTAGTGTTGCTTTTTGTCTTGTCATGCATATGTGTGCTTTATATTTACTGTTTCTTCCCCCTCTTCTTCTCTGGTAGACCCCGAGACCACCGCTGATGCCACTATGATCGACTACATCGACGATGACTCTTCTTCCTTTTCAGCACGGCTTCCAGGCAAGCCCCACGTTGATCACTCCGATATTGCCCAGTTCATTCTCTCTCATGCTTGCATTAGATTTTGCTACTGTTATTGATTGCTCCTATTCTTATGCATAGCCTACTTTTGTAACCTGCTCATTGTACCTTACCTGCTTATCCTAAACTGCTTAGTATAGGTTGGTTGATGATTCACCAGTGGCCCCCACTTTGTCCCAGTTGCCTTGACTTGATGACCGATGACTCGATCAACGTGATCGAGGACCAGAGCCCGACACATCACATCACACCTCCTTAGTTGCTCGACTCTATAGAGCTACTATCGAGTGCCGACGGTGATACCTTGTAACGCACTCCTGATGATAACTCTATAGTGTAGCTATTCGGTCGTGGTCATCGAGGGTGATTCCTCCTTTACCACTCCCGATACGACTCTGTCGTGCAACGCCTCTATTGTGAACCTCGAGGGTGATTCCTCCTAAGCTCACCTTGTGGATTACATCGAGTGGAATCCATCGAGGGTGATTCCTCAGGTTTTCCCCTTGATGTTTTGGACACACGTTTACCTTGACTTTACTTGAGACCTTGTGAAAGTCGGGCGGGCCCAGTGAGCACCCGCGAGAGATACCTGTGAAAGTCGGGCGGGCCCGGAGAGCATCCGCGAGATGTTACGGTGGCGGCCGCCTGTTTAGCGGTATCACCCGGGAGGGGGTGATAGCTCTGGACTTGTCCCAGCAGCCGTCACTTCTTTTAAAAATGCACTAACAGGTTTGGGTATTTGTCCTGAGTTGGCCACTAGCCTATATGCACTAACCACCATGGGGGAACAGTTGTGGGCACTTGGCGTCGTAGTATCAGCCGAAGCTTTGTCAAGTGTCCAGTTTAGCATTGCAGCACACCCTGGTCGGCACCCCAATAGAGGTGGCCTGGATCGCCCTGCGCGCAACGACCCGAAGTGCAACGGGCTATGGGCCCAAGACCCCGGAGTGCTTAGGATGTAGACTGGCGGGGACCTCTCTGCTGAGCCTAGGTAGGGCTGCGACGTGTTGATCTTCCGAGGCCGGGCATTGACCCAGTAAGGTGCGTCCGGCTAGAGTAATCAAGCGTATTGGGTAATGTGGTGCACCCCTGCAGGGAAGATTATCTATTCGAATAACCGTGTCCACGGTAATGGACGTTCAGACTTGTATCTTGATCTACTATAACTAGAAATGGATACTTGAGACATGTGATGGATATGTGGCTCCAAGATTGCTTTCTCGCAGGGAGTCGAGGAAGGATCTTTGGGCGTTAATTCTACAACATGCTTGTTAAATATAAACTGCTATTCTATACTCTTCTGAATGCTGCAAGGCACTTGAAGATGCTACTCTTCGATAGGCTAGGCCTTCCCCTCTATTCTGGCATTATGCAGTTCAGTCCACAGATACAACCCTTCCATTTGATACCAATGCATACTTAGTATAGACCTGACGCTTGCGAGTACTTTGGATGAGTACTCATGGTTGGTTTGCTACCCCTTTCCCCCTTCTTTATTCTTTCCGGTTGTTGCAACCAGATGGTGGATCCCAGGAGCGAGATGACACCCCTGTCGACTACTACTACTACCCCGAGGGTTCCTACTACTACGTGGAGACCGCCGACGACCAGGTGTAGTTAGGAGGTCCCAGGCAGGAGGCCTTGCCTCTTTGATCGTTGTTGTTTTTGTGTTTGCCTTCTTAAGGCAGTCTTGTTTAACTTATGTCTGTACTCAGATATTGTTGCTTCCGCTCACTCTTGTGTATGGAGCTTGTATTCGAGCCCTCGAGGCCCCTGGCTTGTATTATTTTATTTGTGTCTAGAGTTGTGTCGTGATATCTTCCCATGAGTCCCTGATCTTGATCGTACACATTTGCGTGTATGATTAGTGTACGGTCAAGTCAGGGGTGTCACACCGTAACCCTATATTGTAACTCTTACTCGCCGTAGAAATATCTACAACTTGATAAGTTGCAGCCATGTAGGTTAGTACATTAAATGTACCGACAAGATCACAATAGAAAGTAGATGAAAAGTCTATACTATATGCAATATGGCTGTGTGGCTCTATGTCTAAGTTTTTGCATAAAAGTTGGTTTGATTTATTTTCCCTACAACAATGGATAGTCAAGGAACCTTCACTGCCGAGTTATCTAATATGACATGGTTCCGCCAACCGATGTCTCATAGCCCAAATAATCATAAGTTGTCGATAATTAATTATCAGTCCGGTGTTGAGAGTTTCAAAATAGATCCAAGTCCAGAGGCTCTGAAAGGATCGACAAGAGGGGTCTAGAGGGGGGTGATTAGACCCTTAACAAGCAAAAGTGGCAGTTTCTAGTTTCTTCAAGTTAAGGTGGAGTTTAGCACATATTAAAGGGCATCCAATACATCTCAAGCAACCATGACAAGAGTATAGGCAGCGGAAAGAGTAAAGCATGCAATTTGCAAGAAAGTAAAGGGATAGGATTGGAGTGTGCAAACACAATGGGGACATAGAGAATTTTTGGCGTGGTTCCGATAGGTGGTGCTATCGTACGTCCACGTTGATGCAGACTTCAACCCACGAAGGGTAACAGTTGCACGAGTCCATGGAGGGCTCCACCCACGAAGGGTCCACGAAGAAGCAACCTTGTCTATCCCACCATGGCCATCGCCCACGAAGGACTTGCCTCACTCGGGTAGATCTTCACGAAGTAGGAGATCTCCTTGCCCTTACAAACTTCTTGGTTCAACTCCACATCACGACGGAGGCTCCTAAGCGACACCTAACCAATCTAGGATACACCATCCTCTAAAAGGTAATAGACAGTGTGTTGATGATGAAATCCTTGATCTTGTGCTTCAAATGATAGTCTCCCCAACACTCAACTCTCTCTCACAGATTTGGCTATGGTGGAAGAAGGATTCGAGTAGAAAGCAACTTGGGGAAGGCTAGAAATCAAGGTTCAAATGGTAGGAATGGAATCTCTTGATCTCCACACATGAGTAGGTGGTTCTCTCTCAGAAAATGAATGGTGGAAGTGTAGGCACGTTCTGATGGCTCTCCTCACTGAGGAAGAAGGGGTGGAGGGGTATATATAGCGTCCACACAAAATATAACCGTTACACACTTTTGAGCCCTCTCAGTGGCACTGATTAGTAAACTCGGTGTCACCGATCAGTACAAAAATATGAATGTTAGGAATCTCGGTGGGACCGACAGGAACAACTCAGTGGGACCGATGTGCTAGGGCTTAGGGAAACCTCGTCTCGGTGGCACTGATTGCATCAGCTCGGTAGGACAGAAGTGAAGCAATAAGGCAATAGAGAGTTGGCAAACCATCTCGGTGAGACTAATTGCAATTCTCGGTGGGACCAAAATAATTGCAACAAGCAACAGAGAGTTGGCAAGGCCATCTCGGTGAGACCGAGATCCATATCGGTGTGACCAAACTGTTAGGGTTTTGGCAGTGGCTATGTCAAGATGAACTTGGTGGCTCCGGATGAGAAATATTGGTGGGGCCGAGTTGGAGTTTAGGTTTTGGGCATATTTGAATAGAGAAAGTGGGTGAGGGTTTTGGAGCAATATCACTATGCACTTGAGCAACAAGATCATTATGCAACACCTCATCCCGTTTTAATAGTATTGGCTTTCCTATGGACTCAATGTGATCTTGGACCACTTAAACAAAAATGTAGAGTCTTGAGCTTTTTCCAATCCTTGTCCTTATCATTTTGAAGGGGTTCCGCATCCTCTTGTCCTTGCCATGCCACTGTTGAACTTATCTGAAATATACTAGACAAAACTATTAGTCCAACAAGAGATATGTTGACATTAATTACCAAAATCACCCAGGGAGCACTTGTGCTTTCAATCTCCCCCTTTTTGGTAATTGATGACAACATACATCAAAGCTTTAAGTGAATTATATAGAGAGTAGTAAGCAAAGATTTGGAAGAGCATGTAACTAGCATGAGCTCCCCCTACATGTATGCAATCATGTAATGATAGAGTTTAAAGACATGTGAATGCACAACATGACAGAGTAAGAGATGAGTTACATGTATCTTGGCCATATGCATCAGAGCAAAAACTGAAGTGAGATGTACCTTCATGTTTATGAATCCCTCTTGCAAACAATATGTGCAATAGCAAGAAATCATCATGCACATGTGTGTGATGCATATACTTACCTTGTGGTTTCTGAGCAGACTCTTGAAGAAGTAGACTTGAGAAAACATGATTTAATAACACAAGAAAACTCCAAACAAGAAGGATTTTAAGATCCACGAGAATACCAAGACTGGGATGACATGTAGTAGGTGAGTATCTCAGAGTGAGTACTTCATTTGAATGTAGACATGTCCCCAACAATTTAAGGATTTGCAATAAATTCTAAGGATTTTTATCCCCAGTACATAGGTTTTCCTCTCCCCCTGAATCTAACACTAGATAATGGGAGAAGGTAGGGTGAGAAAAAATCAGAGCAGAATAAATAGAATCAAGAGCAGAAATAGCTCAAAGCAGATAAAGGCTCAACTAAAATCACTGACCGACATGTCTTTCCCCTCTTGAAGACATGTGACTTCTCTCCTCTTATGATAGTGCATCTCTCTTCCTTTCTTAGAAGAGTTTTGTGAGAATAAGCTTTGATGATCTCTCTCTCCCCCTTTGACATCAATTTCCAAGAAGGGTAGTTTTCATCGATATGAGTCAAGTGAGTGTGATCCTTGAGAAACACAAGTAAGCAAAATGCAGCTCAAGATGCAGATAGAGGGAAAGAATCATTGAGTGGAGATGAAACAAATAGGCATTATAAGATGGCAAAAAGTTTTCTCAGCAGTGAAATTGTTGGCGCCGATTCATTTCAATCGGTGACTCTGAGATAGTAGAGGCACTGAAGGTGTGCATCGGTGAGACCGAGTTAGTCCGTTTTGGTAGAACCGATGAACTGTGTCCAAGTAGAACATGTGTTTCGGTCTTCCCGATAGGCTTGGATCGGTGGAACCGAGTTCAACATAGAGAAAAGATTTTGTCAACTCAGCTCACTTGCAAATGAAATTTCACAATGATTTTCAAGGAATTTACATAAGATTTGCAAAGAATTAAAAACTCAGAGACAGAAATAAAATGCAGAAAACAGAAAGAGAGCTAGATGAAGTTTTTTTTGTGTAGAAGGGAAACACAATAGCAAGAAGAAATGCAAAAGGAATGGAATGAACAAAAAGAACACTTGAGAACTTCATCTAGAGGTGGTCGGCGACATGGTCACCTATGTTAGAGTATATTGACTTAGGAGTCAAGTGAGATCACTTGATCATAGGTCATACTCATCATTAAGCTCAAAATGGGGTTGCCATTTTTCATTTAAGCGTCTTGATGTATTCTCATCTTGTTGAGTTGCTTTAACTCATGACTTAGATCAAAGCTTCTCTAAGATGGAATTACATACCTTGGGTTGTCATGTTGAACTTGATCATGTAGTTGAACTTTTGGTGGATGTCTAATGTTGATGTTGTCGATCAAGAGTTGGGGGCATCCTTTGGATTTTTAAGCTCATCTTCCTACATGTGTTAGTCTAGCAAGGAATAGAACTTGTGCATCCAAATTGACAAACGTGAAATTCATCATATAAATATTGTCAAAGGATATGTTGAATAAGTTCATGCTTCCTTGATCTCAACAACCAAAGCACAGATACTTGGTGATGTAGAAATTGCTCAAGATGTGAGTGATTCACAATATCATAGATTTAGGCTCATCCAAGTACCTACAAGGATTAGATAACATGCAAGGGTGCCAATATATCCAAGATAAATGATCATCATCATAATAGAAATATCAAGGATTAGTCGTATAGGATCATGCCTTGCATGTATTCAAATGGAATCTCTATTCCAAATTTGAGGCATCAATGATGTTCAATTCACCTCTCAATTGACAAAATATCTTTTCATCAAGCGGTTTAGTGAAGATATCCGCTAGTTGCTTGTCGGTACGAACATGCTTAAGATTGATATCTCCTTTAGCAACATGATCACGGATGAAATAATGACCAACTTTAATATGCTTAGTTCGAGAATGTTGCATGGGATTGTGTGCAATCTTAATAGCACTCTCATTATCGCAAAGCAATGGAACATGTTTCACATGTATCCCATAATCTTTAAGAGTCTGGGTCATCCAAAGTAATTAAGCACAACATGATCCCGCGGCAATGTATTCCGCTTCGGTAGTGGATAAGGACACCGAGTTTTGTTTCTTGGAGACCAAGAGAGGGATCTACCAAGAAATTGACATGTACCCGAAGTGGACTTTTTGTCAACCTTGTCACGGGCATAGTCCGAGTCGGAATAGCCAAATAGATCAAAAGATGACCTCTTAGGGTACCAAATGCCAAAGTTTGGTGGATGAATCAAATATCTCACTATCCTTTCATGGCCTTAAGATGACATTCTTTAGGAGCCGCATGATATCATGCACACATGCATACACTTAGCATAATATCGGGATAGGAAGCACAAAGATATAATAGTGATCCAATCATAGATCGGTAAACCTTTTGGTTAACCGGTTTGCCATCCTTCGTCAAGTCAAGATGTCCACTAGTAGGCATGGGTGTTTTCAAATCTTTGCTTTCTTGCATGTTGAACTTCTTGAAACGATCGTTTGTATACTTTGTTTGTGAGACAAAGGTACCTTCCTTAGTTTGCTTGATTTGCAAACCAAGGAAAAATTTGAGTTCCCTCATCATAGACATCTCAAACTTCTCCGACATTAGCCTTCCAAACTTTTCACTAAAATGAGGGTTAGTAGAACCAAATATGATATCATCCACATAAATTTGGCACACAAATAATTCTCCATTAACCCTTTTATTAAAAATAGTAGAATCAATTTTCCCAATTTCAAAGCCTTTTTCAATAAGAAACTTAGTCAAGCATTTGTACCAAGCTCTAGGGGCTTTTTTAAGACCATAAAGAGCTTTGTGAAGTTTGTAGACATGATTAGGTTTCTTGGGATTAACAAAGCCGGAAGGTTGTTTAACATTAACTTCCTCCTCAATTTCACCATTTAGAAAATCACTTTTAATGTCCATTTCGTATAAGATAATATCATGGTGATTGGCATAAGCAAGTAAGATGCGATGGACTCAAGTCTAGAAACGGGGGCATATGTCTCACTGATACGTCTCCAACGTATCTATAATTTTTGATTGTTCCACGCTATTATATTATCCATCTTGGATGTTTTGTATGCATTAATATGCTATTTTATATCATTTTTTGGGACTAACCTATTAACCGAGTGCCGAGTGCCAGTTGCTGTTTTTTCCTTGTTTTTTCTTTTACAGAAAATCAATACCAAACGGAGTCCAAATGAAACGAAACTTTTTGAGGATTTTTCTTGGATCAGAAGACAACCACGGAGCTTCGGGAAGAGGCCAGAAGACCCATGAGGGAGCCACAAGCCCTAGGGCGCGCCCCAGGGGGCGCGCCCCCTAGGCTTGTGGGCCACTCGCATACCTCCTAACCCTAATCTTGGCTCCATAAGTACCCAAATATTCCCCTTACGTTAGGGGGCACACCAAAAATACTTTTTCACCACCGCAAGCTTCTGTTCTCATGAGATCCCATCTTGGGGCCTTTTCCGGCACTCTGCCGGAGGGGGATTCAATCACGGAGGGCCTCTACACCAACCTTGCTGCTCTTCCGATGATGTGTCAGTAGTTTACCACAGACCTACGGGTCCATATCTAGTAGCTAGATGGCTTCTTCTCTCTCTTTGATCGTCAATACAAAGTTCTCCTCGATGTTCTTGGAGATCTATTCGATGTAATCTTCTTTTGCGGTGCGTTTGTTGAGATCCGATGAATTGTGATATTATGACTAGATTATCTATGAATATTATTTGAGTCTTCTCTGAACTCTTTTATGCATGATTAAGATAGCTTTGTATTTCTCTCCGATCTATCGATTTGGTTTGGCCAACTAGATTGGTTTTTCTTGTAATGGGAGAGGTGCTTTGTTTTGGGTTCAATCTTGCGGTGTCCTCACCCAGTGACAGTAGGGGTAGCGAGGCACATATTTGTATTGTTTCCAATAAGGACAAAAAATGGGTTTTTACCATATTGATTGGATCTATCCCTCTACATCATGTCATCTTGCTTAAGGTGTTACTCCATTCTTGTTAACTTAATTCACTAGATGCATGCTGGATAGCGGTCGTTGTGTGGAGTAATAGTTGTAGATGCAGGCATGAGTTGGTCTACTTGTCATGAACGTGATGCCTATATTCATGATCATTGCCTTAGATATCTTCATAACTTTGTGCTTTTCTATTAATTGCTCAACAGTAATTTGTTCACCCACCGTATGTGTTCCTTTCAAGAGAGAAGCCTCTAGTGAAAACTATGGCCGCCGGGTCTATTTCTCATTATATATTTTCAGATCTATAAAACCAAAAACCCAAAAATACCTTGCCACAATTTAATTATATTTACTTTACTTTGCCTTTTATTTATCTTTTATATCTATCTCTATTAGATCTCACTCTTGCTAGTGACCGTGATGGGATTGATAACCCCTTTTTTGCGTTGTGTGCATGTGTTTGTTAGTTTGTGCAGGTGCATCTATTGGGGACTTGCTTGTGCCTCCTACTAGATTGATACCTTGGTTCTTAACTGAGGGAAATACTTATCTCTACTTTGCTGCATCACCATTTCCTCTTCAAGGGAAAAATCAACGCAAGCTCAAGAAGTAGCAGTAAGAATTTCTGGCGCCATTGCCGGGGAGGTTCTACATCAAGCCTACCAAGTACCTATCATAAACTCTCATCTCTTGCACTTACATTATTTGCCATTTGCCTCTCATTTTTGTCTCTCCCACTTCTAAAACGTTTTCAAAAAAAGACAAAAATATTTGCCCCTTTTATTTGCCTTCTTTCCGTTCGTCTTTTCGTTTGCCTTTATGTCTTACTTGGTTTGTTTGCTCGTTCGCTGGTATAATTGTGTGTTTATTAAAAATCAGAAAGCAAAAAGTTTATGGATCCTCATCCACTTGCTAATTTTTTTAAAGGATCCAATTATGATGAACCAATTGCTAGTGAGTTGAGTGCACTAGATTATCTTTATGGAGTTTTGCTTGAAATTCGTGAATCTAAAAATTGTGATGAAGTGTTAAAAGAAGAAATTTATGAAGTGATTCACGATAGCTCCTTGAAAGAAAAGCATGATTGCAATGATGTTATTATAAATTCTATTAATGTCAACTGTGCTAATAATATGCAAAACCCCAAGCTTGGGGATGCTAGTTTTGCTATGTCCACTACTTATTGCAATGATCATGATATGGGTGATAATGCTTCTTATGATCTTGAAAATTTATTTATGCCTCATGATGAATATGATATTGATAATAGTGTTTGAAATAATATTGAAAGTGGGTTTGGAAGAGTGTCAACTCTAGGTAATAATGATCCCACTACTTTGGAGAATGATCAATCTTATGAAATTTTTGATAAAAGTGGGCTTGGAGAGGTCATGACTTTATTTGATGATATTCCCACTATTTTGGAAGAGTGTCAACTTTGCATGCATGTGGATCATGAAGAGAATATTTTATGTGATGGTTATATTGCTGAATTTGATTATGATCCGACATGTAATTGTTATGAGAGAGGAAAGTATGGTTGTAGAAATTTTCATGTTACTAAATTTCCTCTCATTATGTTGAGACTGCTATTGTTTCTTTCTTCTCCCTTCCATATGCTAGTTTTTGCTTGTCTTGATAAATCTTTTCCCTATAAAATGCCTATGAATAGGAAGTATGTTAGACTTAAACTTGTTTTTCACATGCTATATGATGCTCTCTTTGTGCTTCATTTTTTTGTCTTTCATGTGAGCATCATTAAAATTAACAACGCCTGGCTAAAAGGCTTTAAAGAAAAGCGCTTGTTGGGAGACAACCCAATATTTTCATTTTCTATTTTTATGAGAATACACAATATTACGTCTGTAATAATTGTGTTTTTGGTGTTTTAATTAGTGTTTGAGCCAAGCAAGACCTTTGGGATGCTTTGGTATATTGTTGATTTGGTTTTGCTGAAAACAGAAACTTTTGCATACAGTAACAGAATTGTTACAATTCACTGGTGCGTTCAAAAATTCTGAATTTTTTACACAAAATTGATATATGAATTTCCTATGCTTTCCTCATTTTTAAGAATTTTTTGAGTCACAGAAGTATGTCTAATATTCTGGTCTTTACAGACTATTCTCTTTTTGACAGATTCTGTTTTCGATGTGTTGTTTGCTTATTTTGATGAATCTATGGGTAGTATCGGGCGGTATGTGTAACACCCCGATATTTAAGCTACAGTAATCCTCTACTAATGATGCCACATCACCACAATTACTGTTGCTAAATCCCACGTTGATTCAAACCGGTTGAAATTCAGATTTAAAATGCAAGTCAAATTATTATCTATTCAAACTTTCAAACAAAAATGTTCGTTGGGTTGTAAATATTCACCAAGTACTGTCGTATAGAAACCAATATTATCTGAAGAAGTAAATTGACCCTAAACTATTTTAAAACAGTGCCCAAAACAACCTTTTTAATCCTTTTGCATATATGCAAATTTCAAATAAATTTAAATACTCACCAAAAATTTTATGGCAGCACTAAATATTGTAAAGTAATTATGTGGCATCACTCCATATTTTACAAGAGAAATCTTGTGGCCAAACATTTTGCAAAGCAGAAAACATAAAAGAAAAACAAAAGAAAAGGGAAAAGCTAGCTAGCCTATTGTGCCTATGGGCTCTGCACGTACAGGACAGGCCTGCACAGCCCAGCCCAACTCGCCCTCATCTCCCTTCTCTGTTCACACAGGGGGATTGTGGCAACGATCCACTGGCGCCATGGCCACCGATGGCGCCGTGGAAGCCATCCCGAACCTCTCCGTCGTTTTCCCCGGCGGATAAGAGCAACCCCCGGTCCCCTCTTCCTCCCCCCGAACCCTAGCTCATTTCCCGCCTCCCTCGCGCCGCTCCTCTCTTCCCCTCGCTGAACCGAGCCGCCACCGCCATGGTCCTCCTCGCCCGCGCGACCACCGTGCTCGCCGTCATGGGAGGAGATGTCCACCCGGAGTTCTGAAAATATCCCCTTGCTTCAAGTTTGTGGGCCAGGTTCTGCTTACAGGATCCTTTTATCGAGGGCACCCTGTGTTGTCACTTGCTGATTCCTCACTCCAACAGTTTTCTCCGACGTTGATGTAGCCTTTGCTATATCTCGTTGTGTACTTCCTTACCGCGTGCCTGTGCGCCACCTAGCTTGTCTAGTTGTGTGCGTTTCCGAACTCCTACCGCCATTGTGTCCAACTCCGTGCATCGTTCTGTATGTTTTTAATGACTACTAATATGCACCTGAACCTTCTTATTCATTACTCATGTTACATCGTGAATGACCTCTTACACATGTAGTTTTTCTTGCTAAACTTCCCCTGTTAATTTGGCAGGATGGCTGACGATTCCCCACCTCCACCTTATATTGCCGCAATGATGCAGCAGTTTGAACTGAACCGTCAGTTTATGACCGAAGTAATGGCCCAGTTCCCAACTCAGAATGCTCAGCAACAGTCTGCCCCAATAACTCTGCCAGAATTCATGCGCCTCAATCCGTCCACCTTTCGCAGCTCGACTGATCCAATGGACGCTGATGGTTGGCTCCGTGACATTGCCTTCCATATGAAGTCGGCCAATGTTATCCCTGATAGTTACGTCACCTATGCGACGTATCACCTGAGGGATTCAGCTGCTCAATGGTGGGAAAGCCACAAGGGTATGTTGCCTACTGAAACAGTAACCACTTGGCAGGAATTTCAGTCAGCCTTTAGTGCACGGTACATTCCCCCAGGTCTGATCGACCAGAAGAAGTAGGAATTCCGCAAACTCACACAGGGCCCAATGACTATGGATGAATATCAGAGGAAATTCCTTGGATTATCCCGCTATGCTGATGATGATGTCTGCACTAACGCACACAAGCAAGAGAAATTCCGTGAAGGACTGCATACTGATATAAACATCGCGCTTGCTGTTCATGATTGCACAGACTTCACAACGCTTGTCAACCAATCTTTCCGAGTTAAAACTGCTCTGACTAAGTACCAGGAGTCGCTCAAGTGCACTCGTGATGTTGGTTCATCTTTGGGTCAACCTGCTCAGAAATGTCGAGTCTGGATCCCACACAATGTTCATCATCAACCTGCTCCAATGCCAAGGCCGTCTTATGCTGCACCTCGTCTGCCTCCACCGCTGAGACAGCTAACGATTCAGGGTGGACAGTCCAATGTTGTGGCTCCTCTCCATAATGATGGTTTATGCCGCAAGTGTGGACAGCCAGGGCACCGTGCTTTCAACTATCATCAGGATCAGCCTCAGAATGCATCACGTCCTCCTGTTGGTCGTAGGAAGGGCCATCGGATCCATCATTCCAGGAATCGTAATGCCAGACTACCTGCTAGTCAACTTGTCCATGTAAACCATGTCAAAATTGAAGAAGCTCGATAGGACACCAAAATTTGGATGGGTACCCTACTAGTGAATTCAATCCCAGCTTCTGTACTCTCTGATTCTGGAGCGTCGCACTCCTTTATGTCCGAAGGTTTTGCATGAAGCCATGATATACCTTTCGAGGAGATGTGCACCCCATTAGTAATCCAGTCACTCGGGGCTAATTGGCAAACTACCATGGTAAGACACGGTAACCACATTGTGATTGGAGGATGGATGTTCCCTGTTTCTCTCATTGCTCTCAAGACCTCCAACATAGACATTATTCTGGGTATGGACTGGTTGAAGCCTCATAAAGCTTTGATTGACTGTGCCACTGAATCAGTCCGCATCACACACCCTTCCGGCCAAACCGTCAGATACTCAGCTCGAACAGTTCAGAACGCCGAAGCTCAGATTTATGCTCTGAATGCTTTGAACGCCTCACCTCTTGAAGGCATCGAGAACGTTCCAGTTGTTCGTGATTTTCAAGATGTCTTTCTAGAAGAACTTCCAGGAATACCCCCTGTTAGAGCTGTCGAGTTTTCATCGATTTGAAACCAGACACAACTCCTATTGCGAAGCGTCCTTATAAGATGCCTCTGCACCACCTTCTTGAGCTTAAGGAGGAAATCGACAAATCACTCCGCAAAGGCTTTATCCGTCCAAGTTCCTCCGCATGGGGAGCACCTTCTCTCTTTGTCAAGAAGAAAGATGGTATGAATCGGTTGGTTCAAGATTACTGTCCTATCAACCAAGCAACCATTCAGAATAAATACCCGCTTCCTCGGATCAATGATTTGTATGATCAACTTGCTGGATCATCGGTGTTCTCTAAACTCGACTTGAGGTTGGGTTATCATCAGATCCGTGTCTGCGAAGAGGATATTCTGAAGACTGCCTTTGTTACCCGTTATGGCTCTTATGAGTACACTGTCATGTCTTTCGGCTTGACTAATGCTCCAGCTACGTTCTCCCGCCTGATGAACTATATCTTCATGGATTACCTCAACAAATTCGTCGTGGTTTACTTGGATGATATTCTTATATATTCCAAGAATGAAGAAGAACATGCCGAACATCTTTGCCTGGTCCTGGAAAAGCTGCAAGAACACCAGCTCTATGCCAAGTATTCCAAGTGTGAATTCTGGTTGTCTGAAGTGACATATCTCGGCCACATGATCTCCAAAGATGGCATTGCTGTTAACCCGGAATGAGTTCAGGCTATTCTTGACTGGACTCCTCCGAAGAACGTCAAGCAAGTGAGAAGTTTTCTCGGCCTTGCAAGCTATTGCCGTTGATTTGTCGAGAATTTCTCAAAGATTGCTAAGCCTTTGACTGATCTGCTTCACAAAGGCGTTAAGTTTGAATGGACAGAAAAATGTCAGGAAAGTTTTCAAACACTCAAAGACAAGCTAACATCTGTCCCCAGTACTTGCTCCTCCAGATTCTTGCAAAGACTTTGTGATTTATTGTGACGCATCCTGTGAAGGATTGGGCTGTGTCCTAATGCAAGAGCGTAAAGTGATTGCTTATGGCTCTCGACAGTTGCGCCCGCATGAAGAGAACTATCTAGTACATGATCTAGAACTAGCTGCTGTGATCTATGCATTGAAGTTGTGGCGACATTACCTCCTCGGAAATCATTGCGAGATCTTCACCGACCATCAAAGTCTGAAGTATCTGTTACTCAGCTAGATCTGGATCTTCGTCAGCAGAGATGTATGGAAACAAACACAGACTATGACTACGGTATTTCTTATACCCCTGGCAAGGCTAATGTCATGGCCGATGCCCTGAGTCGCAAGTCTTATTACAACAACCACATGGCTTATAAAGCTCAACCCCTGCAAGATGATCTCGCTTACAGAGAGCATCCAATCTGAGTTCTCGTTCAACCTGAACGTCGCACCCGTTTGAGGGCTATCAATTTTTTTTAAAGTTTAGTGGTCAAATCATTCTGAAGATGAAGCCACTTGGGATCGCACGGATCATCTTCGTGATGAATACCCCCGCTTTGTTTCCGTCTACCTCCTAAATCTCGGGACAAGATTTCTTGTAGTGGAGGAGATTTGTAACAGCCCGATATTTAAGCTACAGTAATCCTCTACTAATGATGCCACGTCACCACGATTACTGTTACTAAATCCCACGTTGATTCAAACCGGTTGAAATTCAAATTTAAAATGCAAGTCAAATTATTATCTCTTCAAACTTTCAAACAAAAATGTTTGTTGGGTTGTAAATATTCACTAAGTAATTGTCATATAGAAACCAATATTATCTGAAGAAGTAAATTGACCCTAACCTATTTTAAAACAGTGCCCAAAACAACCTTTTTAATCCTTTTGCATTTATGCAAATTTCAAATAAATTTAAATGCTCACCAAAATTTTTATGGCAGAACTAAATATTGTAAAGTAATTATGTGGCACCACTTCATATTTTACAAGAGAAATCTTGTGGCCAAACATTTTGCAAAGTAGAAAACATAAAAGAAAAACAAAAGAAAAGGGAAAAGCTAGCTAGCCTATTGTGCCTATGGGCTCTGCACGTACAGGACAGGCATGCACAGCCTAGCCCAACTCGCCCTCATCTCCCTTCTCTGTTCACACAGGGGGATCGTGGCAATGATCCACCGGTGCCATGGCCACCGATGGCGCCGTGGCAGCCATCCCGCACCTCCCCGTCGTTTTCCCCGGCGGATAAGAGCAACCCCCGGCTCCCTCTTCCTCCCCCGAACCCTAGCTCATTTCCCGCCTCCCTCGTGCCGCTCCTCTCTTCCCCTCGCTGAACCGAGCCGCCGTCGCCATGGACCTCCTCGTTCGCGCGACCACCGTGCTCGCCGTCGCGGGAGGAGATGTCCAGGAGCACCGCCACCCTCTACCTCGCCTCCCCCTACACCGAATCGAGTAGGGGCGCCACGTAGCCGTCACCTTCGCCGGTCTTCTACGCCATGGCCGCCAGATCTTGCCGCCGTCCCGCAGGCTCCGGTCCTCCCCGAACCTCCCCGCGTCCGCCAGGAGACCCGCAGTGAGCTCCTCTTCCGAATCCCCCCTTTCCCGGTCTCGATCCACGCAGATTGTTGCCGCTGCTCACCATAGTCGGAGCTTCACGTCCGCGTACACGCTCACCTGCTCCTGGCCATGTCCGCGCGCGCCCCTGTCGTCCGCCAGCCCGCGCCCCGCTGCTGCACATGACCGCAGCTGCTAGCTGCTACTGCCTGGTGCTGCCTCAAACATCGCTGCCACTGCTGATGCATGCTTTGCTGCTGCTGCTGCTCCTAACTGTCGCTGATGTGTTGTTGCTGCTTGCCGCGTACTGATGCTGCTGCGCTACTCCTGCTGCTTGTTGCTTGCTACCGCTGCCTAGAGCCGTTGCCTCTAGGCTGCTGTGCTGCTGCTCCACAATGCTTTTGCTACTAGCTGCTGCTCAATTGCCGCCGGATGCTGCTGCTACTGAATATGGCCATGGCCATGGTATGTTGTTTGCGTGTGTGCTTGTGGCCGGCTAGGCCACACTGTCCAATGTGGCCGGCCCTTGTTTAATTAGACTATATTAGTTAGAGTTAATTTAGTGCTAATTTAGTTTAGTAGAAAATATTATGTGAGTCACCCCTGATGATTATCTCAAATTAATTGACTTAACAAAACAGAGTCTATGACAACTAGGCCCTCACTGGCACTGTTCACCAGTTGACTTGACTGGGTCAACTCAGACCCTGGCCCCACCTGTAAGCCTCGGGTCTAGCTGTCTCTAGGTACAAAAAGTAATTTTGCTTTCTATTCTCAAAATTAATAATAAATCCAGAAAATATTTAAAACTTAGAAATTCATATAAAATAATCCGTAAATCGAATGAAAATACTTTGTACATGAAAGTTGCTCAGAACGACGAGATGAATCTGAATACGCACTTCGTATTGCTGTCAGATGCCCCTAACTACCTGAATATGGAACTTTTAGACCGTTTTCGATAAATGAATAGTGCTCAACTTTAATAAAATAAATCTAAACAAATTCCTATATTAACTAAATCATTTAGTTAGAAAGTAGAACACATCTACATATCATTTAGGCATGTCATGCATATTGTTTGCATTTTTGCCATGAATTTATTGTTTCTTCCCCCTCATTCTCTCTCGATAGACCCCGACACTGACACCGTCCTCGAGACCGCCGCAGCTCCGGAGATCAACTACGCAGTTAACGACCCTTCTCTTGCCGCAGAGCTTCCAGGCAAGCACCCCCCTTGAGCATGCCTATATCGCCTATTCTGTGCTCTCTTGTGCTTGCATTATAATTTCTGCTGCTACTGCTTTACCTACTCTGATGCATAGCCTGTTTATTGTAACCTGCTATTGATACCTTACCTGCTTATCCTAAACTGCTTAGTATAGGCTGGGTAGAGACCCACTAGAGACCCCACTTTGTCCCCAGTTGCCCCCGCTGGATTATCAGACGACCCGATCAACGTGATCGACAGCCAGGCCTCGGCACCACACATCACCCCCCTTAGTTGTACGACACTGCAGCGTTACTATCGAGTGCCGAGGGTGATACCTCATGTAGCACTTCTGATGTTAACTCTGTAGAGTAGCTATTCGGTCGTGGTCCTCGAGGGTGATTCCTCCTTCACCACTTCCGATAACGACGCTGTTGTGCAACACCTCAAGTGTGAACCCATCGAGGGTGATTCCTCCGAGTTCACCTTGACGGATACATCGAGTAGGAATCCAACGAGGGTGATACCTCGGATTCCCCTAATGTTATGGACACACGGATACTTGGACTTCACAACTGTTACTTGGAAAGGCGGGTCGACCTTGAGGGGTACCCGCGAGTGATGTGGAGATGGGTTGACCTGGACGGTACCCGAGAGATGAATACGAGGCGTGGTCGGGCATTCTTAGCCCTTGCCGCAAGTCCTCGAGACGGGGCGACGGGGTCACATCGATCATGAGTCTCTGCTTGTTACCGCACCCCCAATGTACTAACGATTTGGATATGTGATCTGAGTGGGCCTTTGGCCCGATAGCACTAACCATCACGTGGGAAAAGTTATGGGCACTCTGCATCGTATGCATCAGCCGAAAGCTCTGTCAGACGTCCAGTTCAGCATGGCGGCACGGATGGACTGACGCCATCCTGTAGTGGTGGTGCCTGGCTTCACCGTGTGCGCAAAGACCCGGAGTGCACAGGGCGATGGCCCAAGACCCCTGTGTGCTTAGGATGTAGACCGGCGGGGACCTCTCTGCTGAGCTCTAGGTAGGGCTGCGGTGTGTCATTTGGCCGAGGCCGGGCATGACCCAGAAAAGGGTGTCCGGCCGGAGTTAAGCGAGCGTGGTGGGTAAGTTGGTGCACCCCTGCAGGGAAGAACTAATCTATGCATAGCTGGATCCTCGGTAACGGATGATCGGAATTGTATCCCGATCGATACAACTAGAACTGGATACTTGTGATGAGATATGGATACTAGGGCTCTGGGATTGCTTTCTCGCAGGGAGTCGAGAAAGGATCTCTGGTCGAGGTCGATGACTGTATGGCTCTGGGATTGCTTTCTCGCAGGTAGTCGAGAAAGGATCTCTGGGTGAGGATGATGACTATTACTGCTTTTTACTGTGCTAATCTACGCTCTTCTAATGCTGCAAGACCGATGAAGATGCTAGTCTTCAATAGGACTAGGCCTTCCCTCTATTCTGGCATTTCTGCAGCCCAGTCCACCTATACAGCCTCCCTTTGATAATGTTGCATGTGTAGTGTAGATCCTTGCTTGCTGAGTACTTCGGATGAGCACTCACGATTGCTTTGCTTTCTCTTTTCCACCATATCCATTTGTTGCAACTAGATGACGGAGCCCAGGAGCCAGCTGCCCCTGTCGGCGATCACTACTACTACCCCGAGGGTGGTTACTGCTACGAGTTGGCTGACGACCAGGAGTAGGATCGGAGGGTCCCATGCAGGAGGCCTGCGCCTTTCAATCGTAGCTTTTGTTTTGTCCCACCTTGTTAAGGCTTACCTCCTGTCTTATGTCTGTACTCAGATATCTAACACTTCCGCTGATGCTTGTTTGGCATCAAGCTTATGTATTCGAGCCCTCGAGGCCATGGCTTGTAATATAATGCTTGTATGCCTTTATTTATGTTTTAGAGTTGTGTTGTGATATCTTCCCGTGAGTCCCCAGGCTTGATCGTGTGCATTTGCGTGTATGATTAGTGCACGATTGAGCCGGGGGCGTCACAGTATGAACCATGGAGAAGTTACAATACAATAGATATAAACCAATATAAAATTGGAATGTGTTCACAACAGAACCTAAAAGTGGAGATTTGTTTTATCATACTAACGGATCTCACAAGCTTTTTTGTTGAGTTTTGTGTTGTGAAGTTTTCAAGTTTTGGGTAATGATTTGATGGACTATGGAATAAGGAGTGGCGAAAGCGTAAGCTTGGGGATGCCCAAGGCATCACAAAGTAATATTCAAGGATAACCAAGCATCTAAGCTTGGGGATGCCCCAGATTGCATCCCCTCTTTTGTCTTCAATCCATCGGTAAATTTACTTGAGGCTATATTTTTATTCACCATATGATATGTGTTTTGCTTGGAGCATCTTGTATTATTCGAGTCTTTGCTTTTTAGTTTGCCACAATCATCCTTACTGTACACACATTTTGAGAGGGACACACATTAATCATGAATTTATTAGAATACGCTATGTGCTTCACTTATATCTTTTGAGCTAGGCAGTTGCTCTAATGCTTCACTTATATCTTTCTAGAGCATGGTTGTGGTGTTATTTTGTAGAAATTGATGAACTCTCATGCCTCACTTATATTATTTTGAGAGTCTTAAAAATAGTATGGCAATTTTCTTAGGTTATGAATTTGGTACTAATATGATAGGTATCCAAGAGGGATATAATAAAAACTTTCATAAAGAGCATTGAATATATGAGAAGTTTGATTCCTTGCATTTGTTTTGAGATATAAAGATGGTGGTATTAGAGTCATGCTAGAGATTAATTGTGGATTAGTAGAAATACTTGTGTTAAGGTTTGTGATTCCCGAAGCATGCACGTATGGTCTATCGTTATGTGATGAAGTTGGAGCATGATTTTTTTATTGTCTTCCTTATGAGTGGTTGTCGGGGATGAGCGATGGTATTTTCCTACCAGTCTATCCCCCTAGGAGCATGCGTATTAGTACTTTGTTTCAATGGCTAATAAATTTTTGCAATAAGTATGTGAGTTCTTTATGACCAACGTTGAGTCCATGGATTATACGCACTCTCACCCTTCCACCATTGCTAGCCTCTCTAGTACCGCGCAACTTCCGCCGGTGCATTAAACCACCATATACCCTTCCTCAAAACAGACACCATACCTACCTATTATGGCATTTCCATATCCATTCCAAGATATATTGCCATGCAACTTCCACCATTCCTTTTATTATGACACATACCATCATTGTCATATTGCTTTGCATGATCATGTAGTTGGCATAGTATTTGTGGCTTGGCCACCGTTCATATTTTTTATACATGTCACTCTAGATCATTGCACATCCCGGTACACCACCATAGACATTCATATAGAGTCATATTTTGTTCTAGTATCGAGTTGTAATTCTTGAGTTGTAAGTAAATAAAAGTGTGATGATCATAATTATTAGATCATTGTCCCATGTGAGAAAAGGATGATGGAGACTATGATTCCCCCACAAGTGGGGATGAGACTCCGGACTTAAATAAAAAAGGCTAAAGAGCCCAAAAAGAAAAAGAAAGAAAGAAAAAAAAGAGAAAAGAAAAAAAAGGGAGAAAAGAAAAAAAAAAGAGAGAAAAAGAGAGAAGGGACAATGTTACTATCCTTTACCACACTTGTGCTTCAAAGTAGCACCATGTTCTTCATGATAGAGAGTCTCCTATTTTATCACTTTCATATACTATTGGGAATTTTTCATTATAGAACTTGGCTTGTATATTCCAATGATGGGCATCCTCAAAATTGCCCTAGGTCTTCGTGAGCAAGCAAGTTGGATGCACAACCACTTAGTTTTCTTTTGAGCTTTCATACACTTATAGCTCTAGTGCATCCGTTGCATGGCAATCCCTACTCACTTGCATCGATATCAATTGATGGGCATCTCCATAGCCCATTAATTTGCCTAGTTGATGTGAGACTTTCTCCTTATTGTCTTCTCCTCACAACTTCCACCATACTCTATTCCACCTATAGTGCTATATCCATGGCTCATGCTCATGTATTCCGTGAAAGTTGAAAAAGCTTTAGAACATTAAAAGTATGAAACAATTGCTTGGCTTGTCATCGAGGTTGTGCATGATAAATACTTTGTGTGATGAAGATAGAGCATGACAAGATTAAATTATTTTGTAGGGATAACTTTCTTTAGCCATGATATTTTGAGAAGACATGATTGCTTTATTAGTATGCTTGAAGTATTATTGTTTTTATGTCAATATTAATCTTTTGTTTTGAATCTTATGGATCTAAACATTCATGCCACAATAAGAAAAATTACATTGATAAATATGTTAGGTAGCATTCCACATCAAAAATTCTATTTTTATCATTTACCTACTCGAGGACGAGTAGGAATTGAGCTTGGGGATGCTTGATACGTCTCCAGCGTATCTATAATTTTTTATTGTTCCATGCGATTATATTATCCATCTTGGATGTTTTATATGCATTAATATGCTATTTTATACTCCATCCGTTCCTTTATCTAACGTGTATATTTTTTGGCACAGTGACCAAGGCAACAAATTCTATATACATTTGTAAAAAATTACCCTTGTCAAATACTAGCAAGTAAATTAGTTAGGCTTTGAAAGAAAGAGATACAGACAATCAGGGGAGAGATACTTTCCTTTTTTATACAGGGATAAAAATGGGATTATGAGGAATTAGAAGAAATGCACCTTACATTGTGGAATTTTGTAAAAAAACAAATACACCTTATATAAAGGAACGGAGGGAGTATCATTTTTGGGACTAACCTATTAACCTAGTGCCCAGTGCGAGTTGCGGTTTTTTTCCTTGTTTTTGTCTTTTACAGAAAATCAATACCAAACGGACTCCAAACGGAACGAAACTTTTTGAGGATTTTTCTTGGAGTAGAAGACAACCACGGACCTTCGGGAAGAGGCCAGAAGACCCGCGAGGGAGCCACAAGCCCTAGGGGCGCGCCCCAGGGGGGGCCCCCTAGCTTGTCGGCCCCTCGCAGACCTCCTAACCCTAATTTTGGCTCCATAAATACCCAAATATTCCCCTTAGATCAGGAGGCACACCAAAAATACTTTTCCACCGCCGCAAGCTTCTGTTCTCGTGAGATCCTATCTTGGGGCCTTTTCCGGCACTCTGCTGGAGGGGGATTCAATCATGGAGGGCCTCTACACCAACTCTGCTGCCCTTTCGATGATGTGTGAGTAGTTTACCACAGACCTATGGGTCCATAGCTAGTAGCTAGATGGCATCATCTCTCTCTTTGATCTTCAATATAATGTTCTCCTTGATGTTCTTGGAGATCTATTCGATGTAATCATCTTTTGCGGTGCGTTTGTTCAGATTCAATGAATTGTGGATTTATGATCAGATTATCTATGAATATTATTTGAGTCTTGTCTGAACTCTTTTATGCATGATTAAGATAGCTTTGTATATCTCTTCGATCTATCGATTTGGTTTGGCCAACTAGATTGGTTTTTCTTGCAATGGGAGTGGTGCTTTGTTTTGGGTTCAATCTTGCGGTGTCCTCACCCAGTGACAGTAGGGGTAGCGAGGCACGTATTTGTATTATTGCCATTAAGGATACAAAGATGTGGTTTTTACCATATTGATTGGATCTATCCCTCTACATCATGTCATCTTGCTTAGGGCGTTACTCCGTTCTTGTTAACTAAATTCACTAGATGCATGTTGGATAGCGGTCGATGTGTAGAGTAATAGTAGTAGATGCAGGCAGGAGTCAGTCTACTTGTAACAGACATGATGCCTATATTCATGATCATTGCATTAGATATCGTCATAACTTTGCGCTTTTCTATCAATTGCTCAATAGTAATTTGTTCACCCATCGTATGTGTTCCTTTCAAGAGAGAAGCCTCTAGTGAAAACTATGGTCCCCTGGTCTATTTCTCATTATATATTTTCATATCTATAAAACCAAAAACCCAAAATACCTTGCTGCAATTTATTTATATTTATTTTACTTTGCCTTTATTTATCCTTTATATCTACCTCTATTAGATCTCACTCTTGCTAGTGACCATGAAGGGATTGACAACCCCTTTATCGCGTTGTGTACAAGTGTTTGTTAGTTTGTGTAGGTGCATCTATTGGGGACTTGCTTGTACATGCTACTGGATGTGAAGCCCCCGGCTTAATCATGCACTAATCATACACGCAAATGCACACGATCAAGCCTAAGGACTCACTTGAAGATATCACAACACAACTCTACACACAAATTAAAATAATACAAGCTTTATGTTACAAGACAGGGGCCTCGAGGGCTTGAATACATAAGCTTGATTTCAACAAGCATCAGCGGAAGCATTAGATATCTAAGTATAGATATAAAAGAGAAACAGATAGGCTTTTAAGAAGGCGAGGCAAAAGAAAACACTACGATCGATAAGGCGCAGGCCTCCTGCCTGGGACCATCCGAACCTACTCCAGGTCGTCGGCCAACTCGTAGTAGTAGCCATCCTCGGGGGTAGTAGTAGTGATCGTCGTTAGGGGCAGCTGTCTCCGGGGCTCCGTCATCTGGTCGCATCAAGCGGATATGGGGAAAAAGAGGAAGCAAAGCAACCATGAATACTCATCCGAAGTACTCAGTAAGCAAGGATCTACACTACATATGCAACATTATCAAAGAAAGGCTGTATATGTAGACTGGGCTGCAGAAATGCCAGAATAGAGAGAAGGCCTAGTCCTATCAAAGACTAGCATCTTCAGCGGTCTTGCAGCATTAGAAGAGTGTAGATCAGTACAATATAAAGTAGTAGCAGTATTAAGTATCAACCTCGGCCAGAGATCCTTTCTCGACTCCCTGTGATAGAACTATACTATCCATTTCTCAACTCATCATTATGTTCTAGTTGTATCGATCTGGATAGAACTCCGAGCATCCGTTACCGAGGATCTGGCTATGCATAGATTAGTTCTTCCCTGCAGGGGTGCACCAACTTACCCACCACTGTGTGTCCAAACACCAGGTGGAAAACTTAGGAATCACCCTCGACGGATTCCACCTGATGTAGTCGTCAAGGTGAACTTAGGAGGAATCACCCTCGAAGTTCACACTTGAGGTGTTGCACGACAACGTCGTTATCGGAAGTGGTGAAGGAGGAATCACCCTCGATGACCACGACCGAATAGCTACTCTACAGAGTTAACATCAGAAGTGCTATACGAGGTATCACCCTCGGCACTCGATAGTAATGCTGCAGTGTCGTACAGCTAAGGGGGTGATGTGCGGTGCTGGGAGCCTGGTTGTCGAGTCTTTCGATGATCCAACGGGGCAATTGGGACAAGTGGGGTCACTGGGGTTCACTCACCAGTCTATTCTAAGCAGTTTAGGATAATCAGGTGATTATCAAAAGTAGGTTACAAAAATTAGGCTATGCATCAGAATAGGTAAGCAGTAGCAGCAGCAATTCTAATGCAAGCACAAGAAAGAAGAGAATAGGCGATATAGGCATGCTCAAGGGGGGGTGCTTGCCTGGTTGCTCTGCGGCAAAGGCAAGGTCGTCAATGATGTCGTCGGGCTCCTGAGCTGCATCGGTCCCGGGAACTACGCTGGTACCGGGGTCTACAAAGAGAGAAGAGGGGGAGGAAACAGATAAATACATAGCAAACATATGCAACACAGAGCATGCTATGCTAGGATGAAGTGCAGGGTTGCCTAAAAGCATGTCTAAGTCATATTAGTTATTTTAGGATTTAAGTTGGAATTTTTAACCGGTGTATATGCACTATTCATCTACCAGAAACAGGCTAAAAAGTTGTGGGTTCACCTCTGTAGAGGGTCCCGACATGGAAACAGATAGCACAGTCGGCTTCATCTCGTCGTTTTGAGCAACTTTCATGTATAAAGTTTTTCCATCAGAGCTACGGTTTAATTTCTATGATTTTACAAAGTTTTACTGAATTTCTGGAATTAATATAATTACTAAATTCAAATTATCCAAAACAGTAAAGGGTGATGTCAGCATGACACAATGATGTCGTCAGCAGTCAACTCTGGCTGACCAGAGTCAAACCTGACAGGTGGGGCCCCTGTGTCATAGACTAGACTAAATTAAGAGTAGATTAAATTAACTAATTAACCTAATTAGTTACTGGGACCCGCTGTCAGTGACTGATTAGCTAACTAATTAACTAATAGATTAATTAACATTTTAATTAGCATTTTATTTATTTTAAAAACATATTAAACTAGTGGGGCCCGCATGTCAGTGGGACACGGTGCCCAGTCAGCAGTTGACCCAGTCAACTGACTCAACTGGGGCTCGTGGGGCCCTGCGTCAGTCGCTCTAAGGTGGGGCCCAGCCGGCCACGTCGGCGGCGGTGCCAGAGAGGGCTCTGGTGACCTCGAACACGGCGGCACGGCTCGGGAAGTCACCAGGATTCGGCTACGGTCATCGGTTTGGTGCGGGGTAGGTCGCATTCGAACGAGAAGAGCACACCGAGTCGAATGGAAGTGGTGGCCAGAGCTGAGATGGTCAGAAACGGCACCGGCGATGAGTGTAGGTGGCGGTGACATTCGGGCGTGGTCGAAATCACGGCTTCGGGCCGTTCCCGAGCGAGCCGCGCTGCTAGGCGGCCTACTGCGAGTGCCAGAAGCCCTACGGGCAAGTCAGAGAGGCTCGGGCGGCGCTGCATTGAGCAGCTTGCCGGTGTCAGCAGCAACCAGAGCAACGGAATGATGGCGGCTCCGTTCGGGCTCGGAAATGAGCAAAAGAAGGAGGGAGGGGAAAAGGAGCTCACCGCAGCGGCTCACGGTGGCCCGTGGTAACTTAGTAGCAGCAGGGGGAGGCCGTAGTCACCGGTGAACGCCGAAGATGCCAAAGTAGGAGGCAGCTCGATCAGCGGGCTACAGTGATGCCCGACTCAAACGAGGCAGCGCAGAGGAAGTAGCCGAGGCAGACACGTCTCCCGGACAAGGTCGCCGGGCTCGGGGACGTCGGTGACCGTGGGGATGACGGAGATGTGGCGACGGCGGTGTTCTGTTATGCAAGCAGAGAGGGGAGAGCGGCGTGCGAGCGAGGGAGAGCGAGAGGAGACGGGAGAAGTGGATAGGGTTGACGGGGGAGGCAGCGGCGTCGTTCTTATCCTCACGCCCGCCCTGTAGCATCGCGGTGTCGCTCGCTGGCCGGTGAGCACTCGCTCAGCCACGGGGACAGTGACACGGCGAGGGTGAAAGAAAGGAAGGAGGGAGAATGGGCCAGCTGGGCTGGACCGTGCCACTGTGCACTTAGGTCCAGTCCAGTTTAGGCCTTTTTCTATTTCTTTTTTCTGTTTTAAAACACAGAGACAGTTTTGTAATATTTCAAGCCACCAAATGACTTTGTAAAATGTGGTGCTTGGCCACATAAATGCTATGAAATATTCTGTACTGCCACAAGAAGTTTGGCAAATTTTGATTCCATTTGGATTTTTCAAAAATTGAAATAGGCATTTATAGTGCTGTTTTGGCACTATTTAAAATGCTTAGGCCCACTTTGACTTGGTGGTGATGTTGTTTTCCTTAACAACAAATTGTTTTGGATTATTTGCTAGAAGGTGAACATTTTTCCAGCAAATTTTGGGCAACTTCATTTTGCACTTCAATTTGAATTGTTTTCAGAGAGAAAATTGAATTGAAATGTTTAAACATTATGATCGAGCATTGCAAATGAAGATGACTTCGCATAATTAACAGATGATCACAGTGCTTATTACAATAGGGGTGTTACAATTCTCCTCTTCTAAAAGAAATTCTCGTCCCGAGAATTTAGGAGGTAGAAGGAAAAAGGTCGGGGTATTCTTCCCGAAGATGATCCTCGCGTTCCCAAGTGGCTTCATCTTCTGTATGATTTGACCACTGCACTTTGAGGAACTTGGTCATATTTTGACGGGTTCGACGTTCAGCGTGATCGAGAATGTGGATCGGATGCTCCTTATAAGAAAGATCATCTTGCAATTCGAGCATCTCGTGATCCACTGCTCGGTGCGGAGATTCCTTGAAGCAACGACGAAGTTGCGACACATGGAAGACGTCGTGGATATGAGAGAATTGCGGTGGCAACTCCAATTTATATACCACCTGACCACGTCTTGCAACATTGCAGAAAGGACCAATGTAGCGAGGAGCTAACTTGCCCTTAATTCCGAAATGGTGAGTGCCCTTCATAGGAGTGACACGCAGATAAGCTTGATCACCAGGTTGATAAGTCAAACCCCATCGTTTGCGATCATAGTTGCTCTTCTGGCAGTCCTGAGCCGCCTTGAGATTTTCTCGAACAATACGGACTTGCTCTTCAGCGTGTTGAATAATATCCGGACCCACGAGCGGTCGTTCCCTAGTTTTTGACCAATTCAGAGGGGTTGGACACTTACGTCCATAAAGTACTTCGAAGGGGGCCATTTTCAAGCTGGCTTGATAGCTATTGTTATAAGAGAACTCGGCATACGGGAGAGATTCTTCCCACTTCTTGCGGAAAGAAATAACACAAGCTCGCAGCATGTCTTCAAGCACTTGATTGACTCGCTCGACTTGGCCTTGGGATTGGGGGTGATAAGCTGAACTCCAGGTAATATGAGTTCCCATAGCTTCTTGGAAACTTTCCTAGAACTTCGAGGTAAAAAGTCTGCCACGGTCCAAACTGATCTCCTTTGGAATACCGTGGAGTGATAGAATTTTCGAGATATATAATTCTGCTAACTGACTAGCAGTGATCGTCTCTTTGACAGGCAGAAAGTGTGCAACCTTAGAAAGTTGGTCGACGACGACAAGAATAGCATCATGACCCTTTTGTGACTTGGGAAGGCCAGTAATGAAATCCATTTGCACTTTATCCCATTTCCATAAAGGAATAGGTAACGGTTGCAAAATTCCAGCAGGCTTCTGATGTTCTGCTTTTACGCGACAGCAAATGTCACATTCAGCAACAAGCATTGGCATTGTATGGAATCATTCATGAAGTACTCACGCACAGCAGAAGGAAGTGCAGTAGATAAAACATCACAGTAATCATGACATACAGATCCATACATAAGTTCGGTTACAGACCAGCGTTATAATAGCAAGAAGGTAAGCTAGACAACTTAGGTGGCACGCAGGCACGCGGTGGAGGGATACAACTACGCGACATAGCGACATGCTACATCAACATCGAGGAAAACCTCTGTAACGAGGTAACTGCAAGTGCGGACGACGGATGGCCGTCGCAGGAACATCCTGCTCTCCATGTGCACTCTGATGCAGAATCCGGTCTCGAGCTGGTAGAAGAGGTCCACGTGTAGGTGTGTGACCTCCAACAGCAGGCCAATCAATACCAGCATACATCTCAGTCCTGCGCGGGTAAAGGATGTACTCCGGATGTATCCCTGCTCGAACAGCTGGTAGCAACTGCGTCATAGCATCGTAGAGATGTGCTCAAGTGGCAAACAACTCGACGGCAAGAGCCCGAACAGTGCGATCCAGAGTCTGAGTGTACTGAATCAGAACCTGCGGGTCGTAACGACGACGCTCGTACGGGGCACAGATAGCTGTGTAGTACCCAGTAGCATCTCTAGCAGGGGCATACGGAATGTATCGGAACTCAGAGGCATCAAAGTTAATGCTGAGCTCTCCTCAGAGACATGCGACAACAGAGTAGGCGGCATCATGGACTGCCATCTCGATCGTCACGCTGATACCATGGAAAAGGTGCAGCTCAGTGTCTGAGTCATCTTGCTGATCATAGATACGAACATCAGCATGGTACTGCTCCTGGTTGAACTCACGATAATCCTCGTAGACCATGTACTCGGGGTACCAGCGGTAGCCCAGTCTAGTCAAGAGGGCGATCAGGATAGCTGGAAAACCAGGGGCATCACGAGCCCAAGTGCGAAGCACAAGCTGCGTCGCAGGGCGTGGTGGAAACAAACGATCCATCTGAAACAGAGGAAATTCAGGATGGTGAAATGACAAAGAGAAGTATAATTCAACTCGGAGAGAAAAGGTTAAACAAACCAATGGAAAGGAAAATGATTATCAGACTAATCAGATCAATGGTAAGGAATAAGCACAGATATCCAGCTCTCCGGGTAGACGAGATTTACGAGATCCTAAGTGTCGGCGTTAGTAAAATTCATTTAACCCAAAAAGAAGAGAGATCAGTGTCCCAGAGTATAGACAAGGAATAAAAGATCCTAATACCACCCAATTGGCGACGTGGGCCCGTAAGCCACACAGCCATGTTAGAAAAACAATTTTTGAAAGACTAGACTCAACTTCGGCCAAGGAGTTGGAAAGGGGGTTCCTACAGGCAGCCGGCTCTGATACCAACCTATGACGCCCCCGGCTTAATCGTGCACTAATCATACACACAAATGCACACGATCAAGCCTAAGGACTCACTTGAAGATATCACAACACAACTCTAGACACAAATTAAAATAATACAAGCTTTATGTTACAAGCCAGGGGCCTCGAGGGATCGAATACATAAGCTTGATTTCAACAAGCATCAGCGGAAGTGTTAGATATCTGAGTACAGATATAAAAGAGAAACATATAGGCCTTTAAGAAGGCGGGGCAAAAGAAAACACTACGATCGAAAAGGCACAGGCCTCCTGCCTAGGACCCTCCGAACCTACTCCTGGTCGTCAGCCAACTCGTAGTAGTAGCCATCCTCGGGGGTAGTAGTAGTGATCGTCGTCAGGGGCAGCTGTCTCTGGGGCTCCGTCATCTGGTCGCATCAAACGGATATGGGGAAAAAGAGGAAGCAAAGCAACCGTGAGTACTCATCTGAAGTACTCAGCAAGCAAGGATCTACACTACATATGCAACATTATCAAAGAAAGGCTGTATATGTGGACTGGGCTGCAGAAATGCCAGAATAGAGAGAAGGCCTAGTCCTATCGAAGACTAGCATCTTCAGCGGTCTTGCAGCATTAGAAGAGTGTAGATCAGTACAATATAAAGTAGTAGCAGTATTAAGTATCAACCTCGACCAGGGATCCTTTCTCGACTCCTTGCGAGAAAGCAATCCCAGAGCCATACTATCCATTTCTCAACTCATCATTATGTTCTAGTTGTATCGATCGGGATTCAACTCCGAGCGTCCTTTACCGAGGATCCGGCTATGCATAGATTAGTTCTTTCCTGCATGGGTGCATCAACTTACCCACCACGCTCGCTTAACTCCGGCCGGGCACACTTTTCTGGGACATGCCCGGCCTCGGCCAAACGACACACCGTAGCCCTACCTAAAGCTCAGCAGAGAGGTCCCCACCAGTCTACGTCCTAAGCACTCAGGGGTCTTGGGCCATCGCCCTGTGCACTCCGGGTCATTGTGCGACGAGCCGGGTCGAGCACCACCTCATCATGGATGGCACTGGCCCGACAGGCCCACCATGCTGAACTGGACGTCTGACAGAGCTTTCGGCTGATGCCACGATGCAGAGTGCCCATAACTATTCCCACGTGATGGTTAGTGCTATCAGGCCAGAGGCCAACTCGAATCAAATATTCAAATCGTTAGTGTTTTGGTAGTGCGGTAACGAGCAGAGACTTACGATCGATGTGACCCCGTCGCCCCGTCTCGAGGACTTGCGGCAAGGGCTAAGAATGCCCGTCCATGCCCCGTATTCATCTCACAGGCACCCTCCAAGTCAACCCGTCTCCACATCACTTGCCACTTAGGCTCGTGCGGGTACCCCTCAGTGCCGACCTGACTTTATCATGGTTCATGGTTAAAGTAATAGTAACTGTGTGTCCAAACTCCAGGGGGAAAACTGAGGAATCACCCTCGACGGATTCCACCTGATGTAGTCGTCAAGGTGAACTTAGGAGGAATCACCCTCGAAGTTCACACTTGAGGTGTTGCACGACAACGTCATTATCGGAAGTGGTGAAGGAGGAATCACCCTCGATGACCACGACCGAATAGCTACTCTACAGAGTTAACATCAGAAGTGCTATACGAGGTATCACCCTCGGCACTCGATAGTAATGCTGCAGTGTCGTACAGCTAAGGGGGTGATGTGCGGTGCTGGGAGCCTGGTTGTCGAGTCTTTCGATGATCCAGCGGGGCAATTGGGACAAGTGGGGTCACTGGGGTTCACTCACCAGTCTATTCTAAGCAGTTTAGGATAATCAGGTGATTATCAAAAGTAGGTTACAAAAATTAGGCTATGCATCAGAATAGGTAAAGCAGTAGCATCAGCAATTCTAATGCAAGCACAAGAAAGAAAAGAATAGGCGATATAGGCATGCTCAAGGGGGGGGGGTGCTTGCCTGGTTGCTCTGCGGCAAAGGCAAGGTCGTCAATGATGTCGTCGGGCTCCTGAGCTGCGTCGGTCCCGGGAACTACGCTGGTACCGGGGTCTACAAAGAGAGAAGAGGGGGAGGAAACAGATAAATACATAGCAAACATATGCAACACAGAGCATGCTATGCTAGGATGCAGTGCAGGGTTGCCTAAAAGCATGTCTAAGTCATATTAGTTATTTTAGGATTTAAGTTGGAATTTTTAACCGGTGTATATGCACTATTCATCTACCGGAAACAGGCTAAAAGTTGCGGGTTCACCTCTGTAGAGGGTCCTGACACGGAAACAGATAGCACGGTCGGCTTTGTCTCGTCGTTCTGAGCAACTTTCATGTATAAACTTTTTCCATCAGAGCTACGGTTTAATTTCTATGATTTTACGAAGTTTTACTGAATTTTTGGAATTAATATAATTACTAAATTCAAATTATCCAAAACAGTAAAGGGTGACGTCAGCATGACACAATGATGTCGTCAGCAGTCAACTCTGGCTGACTAGAGTCAAACCTGACAGGTGGGGCCCCTCTATCATAGACTAGACTAAATGAACAGTAGATTAAATTAACTAATTAACCTAATTAGTTACTGGGACCCGCTATTAGTGATCGATTAGCTAACTAATTAACTAACAAATTAATTACCATTTTGATTAGCATTTTATTTATTTTAAAAATGTAATAAACTAGTGGGGCCCGCATGTCAGTGGGACACGGTGCCCAGTCAGCAGTTGACCCAGTCAACTGGGTCAACTGGGGCCCGTGGAGCCCATCGTCAGTGACTCCAATGTGGGGCCTAGCTGGCCACGTCGGCGGTGGCGCCGGAGAGGGCTCCGGCGACCTCGAACACGGCAGCGCGGCTCGGGAACTTGCCGGGATTCGGCTACGGTCATCGGTATGGTGCGGGGTTGGCCACGTTCGAACGAGAAGAGCACGCCGAGTCGAATGGGAGTGGTGGCCAGAGCTGAGATGGCCGGAAACGGCGCCGGCGACGAGTGGAGGCGGCGGTGGCATTCGGGCGTGGTCGGAATCACGGCTTCGGGCCATTCCCGAGCGAGCTGCACTTCTAGGCGGCCTACTGCGAGTGCCAGAAGCCCTATGGGCAAGTCAGAGAGGCTCGGGCGGCGCTGCATTGAGCAGCTCGCCGGCATCGGAGGCAACCAGAGCAACGGAATGACGGCGGCTCCGTTTGGGCTCGGAAACGAGCAAAAGAAGGAGGGAGGGTAAAAGGAGTTCACCGCAGCGGCTCATGGTGGCCTGCGGTAACTTAGTAGCAGCAGGGGAGGCCATAGTCGCCGGTGATCGCCGGAGATGCCGAAGTAGGAGGCGGCTCGATCCGCGGGCTACGGTGATGCCCGACTTGAATGAGGCAGCGCAGAGGAAGTAGCCGAGGCAGACGCGTCTCCCGGACACGGTCGCCGGGCTCGGGGACGTCGGTCCCCGCGGGGACGACGGAGATGTGGCGACGGCGGTGCTCTGTTGCGCAGGTAGAGAGGGGAGAGCGGTGTGCGAGCGAGGGAGAGCGAGAGGAGAGGGGAGAAGTGGATAGGGTTGACGGGGGAGGCAGAGGCGTCGTTCTTATCCTCTCGCCGGCCCTGTAGCGTCGCGGTGCCACCCGCTGGGTGGTGAGCACGCGCTCAGCCACGGGGACGGTGACATGGCGAGGGTGAGAGAAAGGGAGGAGGGAGAATGGGCCAGCTGGGCTGGGCCGTGCCACTGTGCACTTAGGTCCAGTCCAGTTTAGGCCTTTTTCTGTTTCTTTTTTCTGTTTTAAAACACAGAGACAATTTTGTAATATTTCAAGCCACCAAATGAATTTGTAAAATGTGGAGCTTGGCCACATAAATGCTATGAAATATTCTGCACTGCCACAAGAAGTTTGGGCAAATTTTGATTCCATTTGGATTTTTCAAAAATTGAAATAGGCATTTATAGTGCTGTTTTGGCACTGTTTAAAATGCTTAGGCCCACTTTGACTTGGTGATGATGTTGTTTTCCTTAACAACAAATTGTTTTGGATTATTTTCTAGAAGGTGAACATTTTTCCAGCAAATTTTGGGCAACTTCATTTTGCACTTCAATTTGAATTGTTTTCAGAGAGGAAATTGAATTGAAATGTTTAAACATTATGATCAAGCATTGCAAATGAAGATGACTTGGCACAATTAACAGATGATCACAGTGCTTATTACAATAGGGGTGTTACACTGGATTCATACCTTGGTTCTTAACTGGGGGAAATACTTATCTCTACTTTGCTGCATCACCCTTTCCTTTTCAAGGGAAACATCAATGCAAGCTCAAGAAGTAGCACTCACCATAGTCCATACCTTCGACTTGAGTGTAGCCTTGTGCAACGAGACGGGCCTTGTTGTGTACAACTTGTCCATCCTCATCTTGCTTGTTCCGGAGCACCCACTTGGTTCCGATGACATTTTGATCATCGTTGGGCTTTTCAACCAATGTCCATACTTGATTCCTCTTGAAGTTGTGTAGCTCTTCATGCATAGCATTTATCCAATCCTGGTCTTCAAGGGCTTCTTCTACCTTCATAGGTTCAATACTAGAAATGAATGAGTAATGCTCACAAAAGTTAGCCAAACGAGTTTTAGAGCGAGTGATTCTCCCGGTGTTGATGTCGTCAAAGATTTGTTCAGCGGGATGATCCTTTGAGACTCTTACTCTAACTCGTGAGAGCTTTTGCTTGGGTAGTGGTGGAACATCCTCATCTCATCTTCTTCTTCATTGTTATTGGCATTGTTGTTCTCTTGTGGAGGTGGAGAAGGAGGTCGAGATGGTTCATCTTGTTGTACTTCCTCATTTCCTTCGTCTTGACGTGTTCCACTTGTGGATCCCTCCATGTCAAATTGTGGTTCACCTTGATGTGAAGTTGAGGCTTCCACTTGAATGGACGAAGAACTCTCCTTCACCTCCGTTGGGCGAATTTTGCCAATAGACAAATCTTGAATTGCTTCCGAGGGATCTTTGTCTCCTACATCAATTGGCAATTGCTCTACTTGCGAGCCGTTAGATTCATCAAAGTTCACATCTACCGTCTCTTCAACCTTTCAGGTGAAATTGTTGTAGACACGGTAAGTGTGAGAGTTTGAGCCATAGCCGAGCAGAAAACCTTCATGAGATTTAGGAGCAAATTTCGAATGATGATGCTTATCAAGAATGTAGCACTTTGCGCTAAATACTCGAAACTATCCAACTTGGGGTTTGTTACCGCTGAGTAGCTCGCATGATGTTTTGCCGAGAAGTTTGTGAAGATATAGTCGATTGTAGCATGACAAGCTGTCTCAACCGCTTCCGCCCAAAAGTGTCTTGGCGTATTGTATTCATCAAGCATCGTTCTCGCCATCTCAATAAGTGTCCGATTCTTCCTCTCAACAACTCCATTTTCTTGAGGTGTATTCTTATCTGAGAACTCATGTGAAATCCCTTCTTCGTCAAGAAAGGTATCCACATTGGCCTTCTTGAACTTCGTTCCATTATCACTTCGAACCTTCTTGATGTTCGCTTCAAATTGATTCTGGCCTTCTTAGCGAAGTTCTTGAAGATCTTTTGGACTTGCGATTTGTCATCATGAAATAACACCCACGTAAATCTTGAAAAAACAACAACAATGACCAAACCGAAAGAGTTATCACCAAGGCTCTTATAAGGATTGGGACTGAAGAGATCCATATGAAGTAGCTCAAGTTGTCTTCTCGTGGTCATGATGTTCTTCACGGGATGACTTCCTCCAACTTTTTTTCCTGCTTGGCAATCACTACAAAGTCTATCCTTGTCAAATATAACATCTTTAACACCAAGGATATGATCACCTTTAATAAGTTTATCAAGATTACGCATGCCAACTTGACCTAACCTTCTATGCCATAACCATCCTTTAGAAGATTTAGCAATTAAACAAGTATGAGGTTGGGCTCTCTTAGTGAAATCAGCAATGTATAGATCACCTCTTCGAATGCCGGTAAAGACCATATTATGATTATCTCTACGAAACACTTGGCAATCTACTTCGGTAAACAAGACATTGAAACCAAAATCGACTAGTCTAGATACGGAAAGAAGATTGGAACCAAGAGATTCAATGAGCATAACATTTTGAATACAGCTATCATTGGATATGGCCACCTTACCAAGGCCAAGTACCTTACCCTTGGAGTTGTCTCCAAAAGTCACATACTTGCGTGAACCATCATTTTTGGCAAGCTCACAAAACATGTCTTTATCTTTGGTCATGTGATCAGTACATCCACTATCAAGAATCCACTCCTTTCCTCTGGATATGTAATTTTGAAGATTCGCCCTGAGACTAAGATTCCTCATAGTCTCCTCATAATCAATATCACTTTCTTCGTCTTCATCATAATAGCCATGCTCAATATCATCATCATTGTCATGCGTGTAGTCATCACCTAGTTCAAGTGATTTGTTAGATTTAGGACCATGACAATGTTCAAGTTTATGAATTCTAATTGACTCTGAGATAATGCTACTAATGATTCCAACATCACCTTTTGCACACATTAGATCACGGAGCTCAAATATACATTCATCAAACTTGGGATCACTAGGCTTCATCTTGTGAAAAGCAATGGATTTTTGAAGAATTTCATTCAGATTTTTCAAAGAGTAATTTGGAAAGCATTCCTCAAGATAATTCCATATAGTATATGCACATTCAAAGGTTGGCAATCAAACAAGCACATTTCTAGGTAATCCTCTAATGATAAGATCAATAGTCCTAAGATTGCGAACCATGTCAAGATACTCATCGGGGTTAGGATGCAAAGGACCAATGGGAGGCACATAAGGGCTAAGAACATACTTGCTCAAATTATATTCATTGAAAATCTCAAGCATCTCATTTTTCCATGAACTATAAAACTCCCCATCAAGAATAGGCACTCTACATCTAATACTCCCGAACATAGACTCGTCCATCTTCCTCCAATGGTGATTAAACCAAAGAAATGGAGACCAATGCTCTGATACCAATTGAAAGGATCGAGAAGAGGGGTCTAGAGGAGGGTGATTAGACCCTTAACAAGCAAAAGTGGCAGTTTTTAGTTTCTTCAAGTTAAGGTGGATTTTAGCACATATTAAAGGGCATCCAATACATCTCAAGCAAGCATGACAAGAGTATAGGCAGCGGAAAAAGTAAAGCATGCAATTTGCAAGAAAGTAAAGGGATGGGATTGGAGTGTGCAAACGCAGTGGAGACGCGGAGAATATTTGGCGTGGTTTCGATAGGTAGTGCTATCATACGTCCATGTTGATGGAGACTTCAACCCACGAAGGGTAACGGTTGCGCGAATCCACGAAGGGCTCCACCCACAAAGGGTCCATGAAGAAGCAACCTTGTCTATCCCACCATGGCCATCGCCCACAAAGGACTTGCCTCACTCATGTAGATCTTCATGAAGTAGGCGATCTCCTTGCCCTTACAAACTTGGTTCAACTCCACATCACGACGGAGGCTCCCAAGTGACACCTAACTAATCTAGAAGACACCACTCTCCAAAAGGTAATAAACAGTGTGTTGATGATGAACTTCTTGCTCTTGTGCTTCAAATGATAGTCTCCCCAACACTCAACTCTCTCTAACAGATTTGGCTATGGTGGAAGAAGGATTTGAGTGGAAAGCAACTTGGGGAAGGCTAGAAATCAAGGTTCAAATGGTATGAATGGAATCTCTTGATCTCAACACATGAGTAGGTGGTTCTCTCTTAGAAAATGAATGGTGGAAGTGTAGGCACGCTTTGATGGCCTCCTCACTGAGGAAGAAGGGGTGGAGGGGTATATATAGCCTCCACACAAAATCCAACCGTTACACACTTTTGACCCATCTTGGTGGCACCGATTAGTAAACTCAGTGGCACCGATCAGTACAAAAATACGAACGTTAGGAATCTCGGTGGGATCGATGGGAACAACTCGGTGGGACCGATGTGCTAGGGCTTAGGGAAAACCTCGTCTCCGTGGCACCAATTGCATCAGCTTGGTAGGACCGAAGTGAAGCAATAAGGCAACAGAGAGTTGGCAATCCATCTTGATGAGACCGAAATAATTGCAACAAGCAACAGAGAGTTGGCAAGGCCATCTCAGTGAGACCGAGATCCATATCGGTGTGACCGAAGTGTCAGGGTTTTTTCAGTGGCTATGTCAAGATGAACTCGGTGGCTTCGGATGAGAAATATCGGTGGGGCCGAGTTGGAGTTTAGGTTTTAGACATTGGATAGAGAACATGGCTGAGGGTTTTGGAGCAATATCACTACGCACTTCATCACAAGATCATTATGCAACACCTCATCCCCTTTTAATAGTATTGGCTTTCCTATGGACTCAATGTGATCTTGGATCACTTAAACAAAAATGTAAAGTCTTGAGCTTTTTCCAATCCTTGTCCTTATCATTTTGAAGGGGTTCCACATGCTCTTGTCCTTGCCATGCCACTGTTGAACTTATCTAAAATATTCTAGACAAAACTATTAGTCCAACAAGAGATATGTTGACATTAATTACCAAACTCACCCATGGAGCACTTGTGCTTTCAAGATCAAATTGTCCATAACCGGGGACACGGCTAATCGATTAGGTTTTAAAACTCTGCAGAGTCTTGGGCACTTTACCTACAAGATTCGATCCCTCCTTTAACGTTCTCGTACTACATGGTGTTTGAGAACAGGATGACCGAAACATCGTCTTTCAATGAGTTTCCCTAACTACTCACAGTGCCTATCCAACCCTACTGTTCGTCTACATCTGCTAGCACTGTCTAGCCAGAGTCACAACTAAGATCAACCAAGCCACAACCCATAATGACTTGTGGCTGCACATGTAAGCTTCCGGGCATGTAGTATTCATCCGTCTCTTTAAGTCCGGGTGGAACTTTCCGCATGAGTACTGGCCTACTCCAGCTCACGTTAGGAAAAGATTATGCCCCTAGCGAAAGTGCACCAATGTAGGAGTTATCCCGAATATCTGAGAAGACCGACATTGCCAGCCCTAAAGGGAAAGTACATGCGTTTTGATGGAACCGTAACCATGCTTAAGGTAGGGGTATAACCTTTTCCTAAAAATAAATAAAAGTGCAGCAATGTATTTTTGGATTTTATATATGATAAAAGTAGACCGGGGCCATAGTTTTCACTAGAGGCTTCTCTCTCGAACAAAAAGCATATGGTGGGTAAACAAATTACTGTTGGGCAATTGATAAAAAAGCGCATAGTTATGATGATATTTAAGGCAATGATCATGTATATAGGAATCACGCCCGAGACAAGTAGAACAACTCCTTCCTACATCTACTACTATTACTCCATCCATCGACCGCTATCCAGCATGCATATAGGGTATTAAGTTAATTAAAACAGAGTAAGACCTTAAGCAAGATGACATGATGTAGACAAAGTAAACCCAATCAACAAGAATAAACCCCATCATTTTACCCTTACTAGCAACAATAAAAATACGTGTCTTATCCCTTTGTCACTGGGATAGAGCACCGCAAGATTGAACCCATTACAAAGCACCTCTCCCACTGACAATAAATCAATCTAGTTGGCTAAACCAAACGGATAGATCAGAGAGAAATACAAAGTTATAACAATCATGCATAATAAAGTTCAGAAAATACTCAATTACTTCTCATGAATATTCAGATCATAAACCCACAATTCATCGAATACCAACAAACACACCGCAAAAGAAGATTACATCAGATAGAACTCCAAGAACATCGAGGAGAGCATTGTATTGAAGATGAAAGAGAGAGAAGAAGCTGCCTAGGTACTAGCTATGGACCCATAGGTTTGTGGTAAACTACTCACGCATCATCGGAGGGCAGCAAGGATGATTAGAAGCCCTCCGTGATCGATTCCCCCTCCGGTAGAGTACCGGAAAAGGCCTCCAGATGGGATCGTGGAAGAATAGAAACTTGCGGCAGCGTAAAAAGTGTTTTTGGTGGCTCTTTGTTGGTTTCTATATTTTAGAGAATTTGTAGAAGTGGAATTACGTTAGATGGAGCCATGAGGGGCCCACAAGGCAACAAGGTGTCCCCAGGGCATGCCCTGTTGCCTTGTCATCTCCTCGCTTGCCGTTTGGTATCCTCCCGAAGCTTCTAGGGTCTCTCTTGTCTAGAAAAAAATCGTCAAAAAGTTTCGTAGCGTTGGTACTGATTTGCTGGAAAACCAAAAACAAGCAAAAAACATCAACTGGCACTTGGCACTGGGTTAATAGGTTAGTCCCAAAAAATGATACAAATAGCAAAAAAGTTATATAAAGCATCCAAGATTGATACTATAATAGCATGGAACAATAAAAAATTATAGATATGTTGGACACGTATCAAGCATCCCCAAGCTTAATTCCTGATCGTCCTCGAGTAGGTAAATGATAAAAACAGAATTTTGATGCGGAATGCTACCTAACATGTCTATCATGTAATCTTTCTTTTAGGGTATGAATATTAAGATCTGAAAGATTCAAAGCAATAGTCTATAATTTGATATAAAGACATCAATACTTAGGCATACCAACAAACAATCATGCCTTTCAAAATAAAAATGCTAAAGAACGCTATCCCTACAAAATCATATAATCTTGTCATGCTCCATCTTAACACAAAGTATTAATCATGTACAACCCCAGTTACAAGCCGAGCAATTGGCATACTTTTCAACGCGCTTTAGCTTTTTCAACCCTCACGTAATACAATAGCGTGAGCCATGGATATAGCACTATGGGTGGAATAGAATGCGGTGATAGAGATCAATAAGGGGAAGACAAAAAAGAAGATAGTCTCACATTGACGCGGCTAATCAACGGGCTATGGAGATGCCCATCAATTGATGCCAATGCGAGGAGTAGGGATTGCCATGCAATGGATGCACTAAGAGCTATAAGTGTACAAAAGCTCATATTGAAAACTAAGTGGGTGTGCATCCAACTTGCTTGCTCATGAAGACCTCGGGCATTTGAGGAAGCCCATCATCGAAATATACAAGGCAAGTTCTACAATGAAAAATTCCCACTAGTATATGAAAGTGAAAACGTAGGAGACTCTCTATATGAAAAACATGGTGCTACTTTGAAGCACAAGTGTGGAAAAGGATAGTAACATTGCCCCTTCTCTCTTTTTCTCTCTTTTTTGGGCTCTTTTTGGCCTCTTTTTTTATTTCCTCACTGGGTCAATGCTCTAATAATGATGATCATGACACTTCTATTTACTTACAACTCGATAAACTGAAATATATGACTCTATATGAATGCCTCTGGCAGTGTACCAGGATGTGCAATGATACTAGCATAACATGTATGATAAAGAAGAATGGTGGCTGAGCCATGAATACTATGTCAGCTGTATGATCATGCAAAGCAATATGACAGTGAAGGTGTTTGTCATAATAACGGAACGGTGGACATTCCATGGCAATATATCTCGGAATGGCTACGGAAAAGCCATGATAGGCAGGTATGGTGGCTGTTTTGAGGAAGATATAAGGAGGCTTATGTGTGATAGAGTGTATCATATCACGAGGTGTGGATGCACTGGCGAAGTTTGCACCGACTCTTGAGGTGAGAAAGGGTAATGCATGGTACTGAAGAGGCTAGCAAATTGTGGAAAGGTAAGAGCGCATATAATCCATAGACTCATATTAGTCATAAAGAACTCACATACTAATTGCAGAAGTTTATTGGCCCTCGAAGCAAAGTACTACTATGCATGCCCCTAGGGAGTAGATTGGTAGGAGTTAACCATAGCGCGCCCCCGACCTCCACGCAAAGGAAGACACTCAATAATAAATCATGCTCCAACTTCTTAGCATAACTAGAGACTATACGTGAATGCTTCGGGAATCACAAACCTTAACACCAATATTCTTACTAACCACAATTATTTACTAGTACCTCCCACATATTACCATCTCAATATTGCAAAACTTTTGCAAGGAATCAAACTTATCATATTTAGTGATCTACATGAAAGTTTTTATTATATCCCTCTTGAATACCTATCATATCGGGACCAATTTCATAACACGTGCATATTGCCATTACTATTTATTAGACTCTCAAAAGATTTAAGTGAAGCATGAGAGTGCAAATATTTCTTTAAAATATAACCACCACCATGCTCTAAAAGATATAAGTGAAGCACTAGAGCAACTACCTCAAAAGATATAAGTGAAGTGCATAGATTATTCTAACAAATCACGAATAAATGGGTGTCCCTCTCAAAAGGTATGTGCACCAAACAATGATTGTGGAAAACTAAAAGAAAACAAAGCAAAGACTACTATAATACAAGACGCTCCAAGAAAAACCTGTATCATGTGATGAATAAAAATATAGCTCCAAGTAATATACCAATAGATTGTAGATGAAAGAGGGGATGCCATCCAGGGCATCCCCAAGCTTAGACGCTTGGGTCTTCCTTGAATATTACCATGGGGTGCGTTGGGCATCCCCAAGCTTAGGGTCTTGCTGCTCCTTATTTCTTCATCCATCATGATCTCACCCAAAACTTGAAAACTTCAGCACACAAAACTCAACAGAAACCTCGTGAGATCCATTAGTATAACAAGCAAATCATAAGCTTTAGGTACTATTATGAACCCATTCATATTTTACTATTGCATAATACCTACTGTATTCTAACTTCTCCATGACTTATACCCCAGGTATAATCCATAGCATCATTAAAACAAGTAAACTATGCAATGAAACAGAATCTGTCAAAAACAGAATAGTTTGTAATGATCTGAACAAACGCAATACTTCTGTAACTCCAAAAAAATTGAAAAATTAGGACAACGTGGGAAAATTATATAATGTGTAAAATATTGAAAATTTTATCATGTTCTAGTGAATTTAAAAAATTCTAGAACTTGGCACAAAAGTTTATGTTTTTCCACAAAATCAAGTCAACTATCAATCAAATCATCCTAAAGGCTTTACTTGGCACAAACACTAATTAAAACATAAAAACACAATCATAAAAGTAGCATAATTGTGTGAACACTCAAAATTAGAAAAGATAACTATTGGGTTATCTCCCAACAAGCTCTTTCTTTATAGCCATTAAGATAGGCTTGAGATTTTATTGATGCAACATGAAAGACAAAATTGAAGCACAAAGAGAGCATCATAAAACATGTGAAAAACACATTTAATCCTAACATACTTCCTATTCATAGGCATTTTATAAGCAAACAAATTATCAAGATAAGAAATATCTAGCATATGTAAGAAAGGAGAATAAAACATTGACAATCTCAACATAGCGAGAGGTAATTTAGTAACGTGAAAATTCCTATAACCATATTTTCCTCTCTCATAATAATTACATGTAGGATCATAATCAAATTCAACAATATATCTATCATATAAAATTTTCTCTTCATGATCTTCATGCATGCAAATCATATAATCTTCCAAGATAGTGGGATTAACATCAACTAAAGCCATGACCTCTCCAAACCCACTTTTATCAAAACTTCATAAGATTGAACAATCTCCAAATATGTGGGATTATTTTTACCTAAAGTTGACACTCTTCCAAACCAACTTTCAATATTATTGCAACCATTATTATCAATGACATATTCATCATGAGGCTTAAATAAATTTTCAAGATCATAAGAAGCATTATCATCGCAATCGTGATCATTACAATAAGTAGTGGACATATCAAAATTGTCATCCCCAAGCTTGTAGCTTTGCATATTATTAGCACAATTGACATTAGTAGAATTTATAATAGTATCATTGCAATCATGCTTTTCATTCAAGGAGCTATCAAGTGTGGGTGCAATAGCAATAATTTCATTTTTAACATAAGGAACTATAGAAAGTTCATCTCCATAAACATCTTGGCATCATGGCCATAAGAATAGCAAGCATCACATTCATCAAGAGGGGATATTTCAATCGAATCAATGGGATCATAATTATCTATATATTCCTGCATATCATTATTTTCTTCCAAAGCAGTAGCCATTCTCTTAATAAATTAATTAACATAGGCATTAGAAGCATAGTTTTCATAGCAATATTTAAGTATGGCAAAATTTTCAGATTCGTAGAGAGAAGCATCATACTTTTCAATTAAAGAAGCAACTTCATAAGCACCCTTGGAAGAAACAAATTCTTCAATTTGTTCGATATCATAGTAACTATAAACACCCTTGGCATAAGAAGATAAGATTTCACTATCATTAAACTCACATAGGTAGGGAAGGTGTTTTTAGGGTTCTTAGAGCAACAAGTAAAATCATAAATTTCACATAGATTCCAAGCATAGCATAGCAAACAATTTATTTGATTCCATAAGAGTCTCCCTTTTTGAGACAAACAGTGACGCACAAAATAAGCATGCTCATCTAATGATTTTCCCACAACGAAACAAGTTGGGGTTTCAGCACGAGCATAAATGGACTGAAGTTGATCCAAGAAGAAGACTTTAAGTGGATCCATAGTCATCTTAAATTTTTAATTTCATTTTCTGTTTTTGAGTGTTGACATGAAGGCAAAAAGCAAGTAAACGAGTAAAAATATTTTTTGTGTTTTTTGTATTTTTATGAGAAGTGGGGGAGATGAAAACCAGAGTCAAAGGAAAATAAAAAGTAGAGCAAGTAGATGATAGTTTGTGCGAAGGTACTTGATAGGTTTTGATGATGTATCCCCGGCGACGGTGCCAAAAATTCTTGCTGCTACTTGTGAGCTGCGTTGGGATCTTCCCCGAAGAGGAGAGGAGATGCAACACAGTAGAGATAAGTATTTCTCTCAGTGAGAACCAACGTATCAATCCAGTAGGAGAATCACGCAAAGCCTTGTGAACAGCACCTGCACATACAAAAGCAAATACTTGCACCCAACATGGGCAAGAGGGTTGTCAATCCCCTTGGACTCATTACTTGCAAGGATCAAATCTTGTAGTGGTAGATAGATAAATTGCAAAACAAAATAAAAGATAAAAAATTGCAGCAAGGATATTTTGGTTATATATATATATATATGATAAAAGTAGACCCGGGGCCATAGTTTTCACTAGAGGCTTCTCTCTCGAACACATAGCATATGGTGGGTGAACAAATTACTATTGGGTAATTGATAGAAAAGTGCATAGTTATGACGATATTCAAGTCAATGATCATGTATATAGGCATCACGTCCGAGACAAGTAGACCGACTCATTCCTACATCTACTACTATCACTCCACCCATCGATCGCTATCCAACATGCATCTAGGGTATTAAGTTAATAAAAACAGAGTAACGCCTTAAGCAAGATGACATGATGTAGACAAAGTAAACCCAATTAATATGAATAAACCCCATCGTTTTACCATTAATGGCAAAAATACAAATACGTGTCATGTCCCTTTTTGTTACTAGGATAGAGCACCGCAAGATTGAACCAGTTACAAAGCACCTCTCCCAATAAAGATAAATCAATCTAGTTGGCCAAACCAAACGGATAGATCGGAGAGAAATACAAAGCTATGACAATCATGCATGATAAATTTTAGAAAAATACTCAATTACTTCTCATGGATATTCAGATCATAAACCCACAATTCATTGGATCCCAACAAACACACAGCAAAAGAAGATTACATCGGATAGAACTCCAAGAACATCGAGGAGAACATTGTATTGAAGATCAAAGAGAGAGAAGAAGCCATCTACATACTAGCTATGGACCCATAGGTCTGTGGTGATACTCACGAATCATCGGAAGGTAGCAAGGATGATCTAGAAGCCCTCCGTGATCGATTGCCCCTTCGGCAGAGTACTAAAAAAGGCCTCCAAATGGGATCATGGTAGAACAGAAACTTGCGTCGGTGGAAAAAGTGTTTTGGGTGGCTCTCTATTGGTTTCCCGATTTTAGACAATTTATAGAGGTGGAATTAGGTCACACAGAGCCATGAGGGGCACACAAGGCAACAGGGCTCGCCCCCCAGGGACACCCTGTTGCCTTGTTGTCTCCTCTTGAAGCTTCTAGGGTCTCTCTTGTATAGAAAAAATCATCAAAAAGTTTCGTAGCGTTTGGACTCCGTTTGGTAATGATTTCTTGGAAAACCAAAAACAAGCAAAAAAAACAGCAACTTGCACTTGGCACTGGGCTAATAGGTTAGTCCCAAAAAATGATATAAAATAGCACAAAAAGTTATATAAACATCAATATTGATACTATAATAGCATGGAACAATAAAAAATTATAGATACGTTGGAGACCTATCAGGGCACTAAGCGTACCACCTTCCTGCCTATTAGGTAAACATTCCCTATGAATGAAGTAAAGTAATGCACAACAGGAAAATTTAAACATGTGGCTCTAGCATGGGAGACCCCTCAAGATTACCCTACTGTTACTCCTTGCAAAAACTCATCGAACTCACGAGGTCACGGATTGACCATGCTACCATTAGTAGGAATCATGCAAATATTAAAGAAATCTACCAGAGGAATACCAAAGGTATGCTCATACAAATGAAATGAAACTCTAGGCCCATTATGTCCCAATGAGAATCGAAAATTGTGCACAAAAGTGTTCGTAAGGAGATGGTATTGGTTTCACTTATATGCAAGAAAAGCGGTCAGCCTGCATTCTCCACAAATTGTATGAACTCATGATGAAAACCAGCCTCGGGCATGAATGTCTCGCACGGCCATTCACAGGCTCGCACCTCGGCATCACGAGGAGGATTGTACCTGGGTGCTTGCTGTGAGGTTCCATCAGAACTCCGGCTTGAAGAACCTGATACGTCTCTAACTTATCTATAATTTATGAAGTACATTTTATATTTACATCAATTATGTATTGTTATATTTACATCAATTATATATGGTTTTGGTGCACTTTTATATTATTTTTATTGACTAACTTATTAATCTAGTGCCTAGTGCCATTTCTTGTTTTTACATGTTTTTTGTTTCACAGGAAATCCATATCTAAGAAGATCCAAACATGATGAAAATTTACGACAATTTTTATGGAATATATGTGATTTTAGCGAGAAAGAATCAACGCAAGATGGTTCCCGAGGGCCCCACATGCCTGGCCGGCGCGCAGGGCCCACCCTGACTTCTGGGCAGCCCTTAGGTCGGTTGGATCCCTTCTTCCTATGCAAGAAAGCTAATCTCCGGAGGGAAATCCCCTTAAAATTTCAGCCCAATTGGAGTTACAGATCTCCGGCTATAAAAGAAACGGTTTTCAGCCAGAAAACAGACACTAAATAGAGAAGAAAAGAGAGAGATCCAATCTAGGGGAGAGCTCCCTCTCTCCTGGAGGGCCAACGAAGAAGAAGAAGAAGAAGAAGAAGAAGAAGGAGGTCCCCCTTCCCCTCTCCTCTGCTAGTGCCAGGTTGCCGCCAGGTACATCTTCGTCCTCACCATCACCACCAACTTATCCTCCGCTCTCATTGTGATGTGTGAGTAGTTCATCCTCGAGGCTGAGGGTATGTACTAGTAGCTATGTCTTCAATCTCTATCTCTCATGTTCTTGAAGGATTCGATCTTGATTGTATCATGAGCTTTATTAATAAAGTTGGATCACATGATGTTCACCTCCCTCTCTTATTTTCATGGTGAATTGAGTCTTGCCCTTTGAGGTTTTCTTTATGTTGGATTGAATATTTTGGATTTGAGATCACTTGATGCATGTCTAACTCGCGGATACCCGTGGTGACATTGATGTAATGCAGGTGACATAAGAGTTGAATGATATGAATCATATGGTGTTGTCATAGTGCAAGATCTAGGGCTATCCATGACACTTTCGGGGTGGTTCAATAGATTGATTGGAAACACAACTTTGAGGTGGTTTGCTACCTACACGGCTTCATCCTACTTTCTCCTATCAAAATGGAAGCTTTGGAGTGATTCTTTGCTGCACTCTAAGGGAATATCATGTGGTTCAACTATGTTAATGTTACCGAGAGATTGCACTAGCGAAAGTATGAATCCTAGGCCTTGTTTTCAAGCATTGAAACACCGTTTTTCTTGCTTTTGTTACTTGCTACCTTTCTTTTTTTATTTATTCAGATTATACAAACTATTTCTACCATCCATGTTACACATCTATCATCACCTCTTTGCCGAACTAGTGCACCTATACAACTGACAATTGTATTGGGTGTGTTGGGGACACAAGAGATTACTTGTATTTGATTTTAGGATTGTTTGAGAGAGAACCACCTTCATCCTACACCTCCCATAGATTGATAAGCCTTAGGTCATCCACTTAAGGGAAATTTGCTACTTCCTACAAAACTATGTGTCGGTGCAACAAACCTTCACGTATGTTGCCCAGATGGTACACAGGCGCAATGGCGAGGATACAACAGCACCAAGCTCCCAAGACGAGACCAAGCCAGAGAGATAGCACTTTGAGGAATCAAAGGGCAGATCAAGAAGACCAAGACAAGCCAAGGGAACAAGATGTCACTAAGAAAAGACCTCCCTTACCAGGCAGGCGAGCCTGGTCAGGTCGAGGCCTCACCAAGAACAAGTCCCAATATTTCCCCAGCAGGCTTGCTGGGGCTGCCAAGGGCAAATATCCTCGCCAAGACTCCACCGCTCCACTGCATAGCGACGTAAGTCACTTATCAGTGTGGTGTCGAGCCCCCAAGTGATTAAGTGGCTGTCATTTGGCACGTGGCAGCCATTTGGAAGGGAGATTCCCCCTATATGACACCCGTCCAGAGGCGTGTCATGTGGACAGGTAGAAGATGATTAAGCGGCGCGGCAGGCTTGTCGGGCTGCATCCTCAGCGTGACACCTAGCAGTGCATTTAATGCACTTTGTCCTAACTGCCAGAGTTAGGTATGATAGCACTGTTGGCTATCTAATTAGCAGATAATGATTGTTTTGCCATTGTGGTAACCCCTTAGCCTATAAAAGGAGGGCCATGGCAACCTAAAAAAGGATTCAGACCCTTGTTTACTCATACGCGCGTAGCTGCTCTCCCTGAGGCACCTTGCCGGGCTTAAGCTGCGTGACCACCACGGTCCACCCTTCAATCCACCAGAGAACGAGTAGGGTTTTATGCTTCTCAGCGGCCTGAACCTGGGTAAAAACCACCAGCGTCACCACTGTCATGTTGTTCCATGGCTTCTGCTCTTTGTGCTACGTGATCTTCTCCTGCTAAACCACAAAGGGCTGATGGCCCCATAGGTGATCATGTTCCACCATGACATCTTTGGCGCGCCAGGTAGGGGGCTGCACTTGCGCGAACCCGAGGTCGTGAATGGCGCATCAATCTTCATCATTAGCTTCGTCATCCATGGTGCCCAAGAAAAAGTCCAGCACAACAGCTCACCCCTCCACCTCGAAAGCCCCCTCGCATGCAGCCACCAATACTATGGGTGCTGCAGCGGCGTTGGGGGACACGGACACCGTGGGGGACGTGACCGGCGCAGGCGGCGCTGTCATCGTTCCCCCTGCGGCCGAAGCGGGAGTGGAAGATGCCGGGGGAGGACGGCCGTGTTCCGCAAGGCATGGGTGGGGAGAATGTTCAGTCTCCACCTCCCCACCACGCTGGAGGGCGCAGCCGTAGCGACAACGCCCGCTCTGGCATGAGTCGCGACCCCCTACCTGCCCCTGTTACAGGCACAACTACGGGAGACGCGCCTTCCCCAGGGCAGGGTAACCAAGACGAAGCGCCAAACAGGGTCGTCAACCCCCAGGCGCACCTTTCTCGCCACCTTGCCGCCGTGGCGGCTGGCTCACAGCGACGAGAGCACGGCGCCATCACCACCGGTATCGCCAGGAGTCGAGCGACATCGTGATCTGTGTCGTCATCTATGCCAAGCACTGCTTCGGAAGCCATGGCGCGAGCCCAACTCCTACTGAGGTTCCTGCCAGGGGCCGACCAAATGGATGAGTGGAGAGCCACCATTCAGAGCTTGATCGGTTTTATTGAGGCGGAAGGATCACAACGGGCAGGCCTGCCACGGCGCCCACAAGCAACAACCATAGCCTGAGCTCCTGACCGTGTTGAGGGGGCCACTCCAATGGTACAATCCCCTCCACGACAGCCAGTGCAGATGCTGCAGCCCGAACCACGCGACCAAGAGCCCGACGAGGCATCAATGGCTTCATCTGATCCTCGGGCCCATCGAGATCAGCGGCAGGTCCTCGAAGATCGGCGGGGGGAAGACGCGCGCATCACTATATAACGATGTCGCGAAACCTACCGCCAATCTAACAGGCGCAATGGCCCAGACATCAACGAACCCGCGCCCAGTGAAGTTGGATACTTGCCTTTCGAGGTTGGGTGCCCTGCCTTCACTCGCGAGCTGCGGCAAGTCCGTTGGCCATCCACCCGTGTTTTCAAACCAGAGATACCAAAAAAGTATGATGGAAGGCTGAACCTGACAGAGTTCTTGAGCATCTACACCATCACTGTTCAAGCTGCCGGAGGAAGAGATGAGAAGGTGTTTGCCAACAGCTTCCCTTTGGCACTCAAGCCAAATGTGAGGTCATGGCTGATGCATCTGCCGGAGAATTCCATTTCGTCCTAGGCTGACCTGTGCAATGAGTTTGTTGGTGCCTTCACGGGCGGCCATCAAGAACTAGGATGGCCCAGCGATTTGCATCTCTTTCCACAAAAAGGAAGGGGAGAGTTTGTGGAAGTACATGCAGAGGTTTAGCCGGGTGCACATGAACATTCCAGATATCCACCCGGCAGCTGTGATTGCTGCGTTCCAGTCTAACGTGCGCAATAGGAGGACATGTTCCAAGATGAATGTCCAGTTGCCCAAGATTGTGAATGAGCTATACACCTTGGTGGATAAGTGTGCCCGTACAGAGGAAGGGAGGCGACTCCCCGGAGAAGAGGATGTCGTCGAGGTCGACTCAGAGGATGATGACAATGCCACTAACCCGAAGAGCAAGAACAAAAAGCGCAAAGAAAAGGCAATACTGGTTGTAGAGGGTTCTGGCACTCCTAGTACCGGCAAGAAGGCCAAGACCGAAGGCCCCAGCAAGGAAGTTGCCACGTGCACTGATTGCCGGGAGGCTGCAATGGCCGAAAAGAATGGGAAGGCTAACGGACTGTACTGCAAGATCCACCGGACCAAGGGCCATGACCTCCAAGAGTGTCACCAAGTTGAGCAACTTGTCAAGAGGCAGAAAGTTGAGTACAAGAAGCGTGACAAGGAAAGAGACCAAGAAAGTGCTAGCGGGAAGGGACGAGGCATCAGAGGAGGCCGTCGCGGCAAGATTCCCCAGCATCAAGAAAAACCTGCTAGAGGCCGTGAGAAGAAGGAAGGTGATGGCGAAAGTGATGAAGGGGACGAAGAGGAAACCAGTGAGCAAGAGTTCCAGAAAACCACTGAGGCCCTGTCCATTGATGGAGGCGCATCTTTGCACTCCTCTCACTGCCAGCTTAAACAGTGGGCGTGTGAGGTCAATGCCGTAGAGCCAGCGGCAGACTCCCGGAAACCGCTCAAATGGTCCCGCACGCCCATCATCTTTGACGAAGAGGATCACCCCGACCGGACCACCGCGGTAGGGTGCTTGCCATTGTTTGTTTCACTGACAATCTGCAACCTCAAGGTCACAAAGATGTTGGTTGATGGCAGGGCAGGGTTGAATCTGGTTTCCCCCAAAGTACTCAGCAAGTTGCAAATATTAGATGAAGAGCTCAAGGTTACTCGCACTTTTCAAGGAATCAACCTCGGCAGGAGTCGTCCTAAGGGAAAGATCACACTACCGATGACGTTTGGAGGAGAATTGAACTACCGGATCGAGAAGATTGTGTTCGACGTGGTCGAGCTTCCTTTGCCGTACAATGGGATTCTTGGTCGTCTAGCTCTAGCAAACTTCATGGCAGCATCTCACTATGCCTATAATACTCTGAAGATACCAGGGCTGATGGGCGTCATCTCCATCCCGTCGGACAAGAAAGACGCAATCATATGCGTGGATAAGATGTACCGAGATGCGGTCGCTGCGGAGGCCGCAGAAGCCATAGTTCCCATCAAGGAAAACAAGAAAGGAAATAAAGCTAGTAGGGATGCCGGCAAAGAATCCGGGAAGCACAAGTCTCCGGAGTGTGCCGCGCCCGTCGATGATTTGCCAGAGAGTTCCACTAGCAAGAGATCCAAAGTTGCCTCGCCTGCTGTAAAGAAGGTCCCGGCAGGGCTTTGTGGCGTTGACGGTACGTTCACCATCAGCTCCACCCTCGATGACAAATAGGAAAGCGCGCTCATTGCCTTCCTGCCGGCGGATGTCGATGTGTTTGCTTGGCAACCATCTGACATTCCCAGCGTTCCCAGGGAGGTAATCGAGCACCAACTTGCTGTCTGCCCTCATGCTCGGCTCGTCAAGTAGAAGGTCAGAAAACAAGCTTTGGAATGGCAGCAGTTCATTGCCGAAGAGATCAAGAAACTTGAAGCAGCTGGTTTAGTCAGAGGAGTGTGCATCCAACATTGTTGGCAAACCCGGTAGTGGAGCGCAAGGCGAATGGGAAATGGAGGCTTTGCATAGACTTCACAGATTTGAACAAGGCATGCCCGAAGAACCCTTTCCCCTTGCCGCGTATCGACCAGATTGTGGATTCCACTTCCGGGTGTGATCTGCTTTCCTTCTTGGATGCATACTCCGGATACCATCAGATATTCATGTCTAAGGAAGACGAGGAGAAGACCGTGTTCATAACCCCATATGGCATGTACTGCTTTGTGCGGATGCCCTTTGGGAGAAAGAGAACTGGGTCCACTTTTGCAAGGACAGTGCAAATTGGGTTTGAACCTCAGTTGCACAGGAATATTGAGGCTTACATGGATGATATAGTGGTCAAAACCAAGGATAAATCAACGCTCATTCAGGACTTGGAAGAGATCTTTGCAAACCTGCGGAAGATCAACTTGAAGTTGAACCCTGAGAAATGTGTGTTTGGCATTCCCTCCGGCAAGCTTCTTGGCTTCTTTGAGTCCCACCAGGGGGTAGAGGCTAACCCCGACAAGATCAGAGCGATCGAGCAGATCCAAGCACCCAAGACAGCAAGGACGTGAGGCATTTAACTGGATGTGTTACCACACTGAGTAGGTTCATTTCCAAGTCTGCCGAGCGCGCCCTGCCATTCTTCAAAATTCTGAAGAAGGCAGGGCCCATGAAGTGGACCTCGGAGGCAGAAGCAGCACTGCGGGACTTAAAAGCCTATCTTTCCTCTGCTCCCACCTTAGTCGCTCCTAAACCACAAGAGCCGTTGCTGCTATATTTGGCGGCAACCAATCAAGTGGTTAGTACAGCACTGGTGGCGCAGCGGGAAGCAGATGAAGGAGCAGCCGCAGCTACTGTCCTCCCTAGAGAAGGAAGTGAACCAGTCACGGCAAGCTTGGGTAAGGATCAGGAGAAAGAAGCATAGGGTGGTGAAGGCAATCCCAAGGCCACGGCAAAGAAGAGGGTGGTGCAGCGACCAGTCTACTTTGTTAGCTCCCTATTGCAGGTGGCTAGGTCAAGGTACTCTGGAGTGCAGAAATTGATCTTAGGCCTCATCATGGCCTCAAGGAAACTGCGCCACTACTTCCAAGCCCACGAGATCACAGTTGTCACCCGTTTCCCTTTGCAACGCATACTGAGGAACCTTGAGGCCACCAGCAGAATAGTTGAATGGGCATTGGAGTTGTCAAGTTTTGGTCTGAAGTATGAAAGTACCTCAACCATTCAGAGCATGACACTGACGGAGTTTATTGCAGAATGGACACCTACTCTAGACGAAGAGACGCCAGAAACAGTTATCCCCGGCAAGGAGGCACCCCAAGAATGGATCATGTACTTTGATGGTGCCTTCTCATTGCAAGGTGCAGGGGCTAGCGTGCTCCTCGTCGCGCCCACCAGAGAGCACCTCAAGTATGTCGTCCAAATGCATTTTCCCCGGGAGAAAGCTACCAACAACACTGCAGAATATGAAGGGCTCCTTGCCGGACTCAGAATTGCAGTAGAGTTGGGGATTAAGAAGTTGATCATCCATGGAGATTCGCAGCTTGTGGTGAGACAGATTAACAAGGATTACCAAAGTCCATTGATGGAGGCATACGTCAAAGAAGTGAGGAGGTTGGAGGAACACTTTGATGGATTGCAAACAGAGCACGTGCCGCATGCGGAAAACAGCACTGCTCATTATTTGTCAAAGTGTGCCGCACAAAAGCTCCCTGTGGAACTAGGGACCTTTGTCCTTCATCTGACACAACCATCAGTATCTCCGTTTTTGATGGCTAGGAAAAGGAGGAAGCTAGACTCCGACAAGCCTTTACCGGCAGGGTCTCCTGAGGTCCCTGGTAGAGAAGCTACCAGGAATAACCCTACCTCGCTTGGTGAGCTGCACTCTTCTGCGGGACCACAAGTCCTTGCGGTCGAGGTAGGCGCTCCCACGAGTGAGGAGGTGCCGTTGGTCCTAGTTGTCGAGCCACAGGCTCCAACTTGGGCGCGGCACATCGTCCACTACCTCCAAACTGGAGAACTTCCCGAAGAGCAAGAAGAAGCTGAAAGAGTAGCCCGGAGGACCAGTATCTATCAGTTTGTCGATGACACGTTATACAGAAGGAGGCACAACGGTGTGAAATTGAAGTGCATTTGCCGGAAAGAGTGAAAGGAACTGTTGGCAGAGATACACAAAGGCATGTGCGGCTCCCATATTGGATCAAGAGCCTTGGTTGGAAAAGCTTTCCGGCAAGGTTTCTACTGGCCCACGACCCTCCAAGATGCAATTGATCTAGTCACCAGATGTGAAGCCTGCCAGTTTCATTCCAAGAATATCCATCAACCTGCTCAAGCTCTCCAGACAATCCCTTTGTCATGGCCATTTTCTGTCTGGGGGCTCGACATCTTGGGCCCCTTCCCCCGTGCTACCGGGGGCTTTGAATTCTTATACGTAGCAATCGACAAATTTACAAAGTGGCCGGAAGTGGAGCCTGTGAGGAAGGTCACCGCACAAACAGCTATCAAGTTCTTGAAGGGATTGGTGTGCCGTTTCGGAGTACCCGCCAGAGTTATCACTGACAATGGCACCCAATTCACAAGTCGCGCTTTCATGCAATACGTTCAAACCCTCAGAAGCAAGGTTTCATTCGCCTCTGTTGCTCATCCCAGGAGAAATGGACAAGTTGAGAGGATGAATGCTGAAGTGCTGCGTGGGCTCAAGACAAGGACTTTTGATAAGCTACAAAAGTGCGGCAGACGCTGGATCGACGAGCTGCCGATGGTTCTTTGGTCCCTTCGTATGACACCAAATTGAGCTACCGGCCAGACTCCCTTCTCCCTAGTCTATGTGGCAGAAGCAGTGCTGCCCATGAAACTCATATACGGGTCACCTCGAGTATTTGCCTATGAAGAAGTAGAGCAAGGGTAGCACCGGCATGACGATGCCATGCTCCTTGAGGAGAATCGTCTCCGGGCCGCTGTGCGTGCTGCACACTACCAGCAGGCCCTGCACCGCTATCACAACCGCAGGGTCCTTGCCCGGAGCCTTGAGGAAGGCGACCATGTCCTTAGGCGTGTTCAGTCCGCCAAGGGTACCAACAAGTTGATGCCGAAGTGGGAAGGCCCTTACCGGGTAGTACGAGTCACCAGACTTGGTGCAGTCCGTCTGGAGACCGAAGATGGCATCAAAATGCAAAACTCATGGAGCATTGAGCATCTTCGCAAGTTCTACCCGTAAGGCGCGGCTGCCGAGCCCTGCCCCGGCAGCCACCCTTTTGTACAAGCCTTGCCGATGCGCATGTAACCCTTTGTACAAAGCCAGGCGCAGACCCTGAGCACAGATAATAAAACGAAGCGCTGGCGCCCTAAAAACATGCATGCATGATTAGCTTAGCATAAACTTGCCATGGTCATTTAGATGAGGTCATATGCTGCTATGTTTTCCCCTGCACTAACTACAAGGCTCTTGCCGCGGACTTGATCTTGGGAAGAAGAGACGTACATATCGATCCCCGACAAGCCAAACAGATAAGTTTCTTTTTATCCACATGTGTCTCTATAAGAAGAAAACTTGTGCATAGAGAAACCTTGTCACCTTCAAAACATTTGTGCTCCCATCCTTTGATCCAAACGTCATTTTGGTCAAGATGGTTGTAGTGGCATTTGACAAAGAAGGATCGACAAGGAGCCGGTTCCCTTTTGTAGTTTAAAGCCTGGCAGGCCAAGCCCCGAGGCAACGACGGAGGGCACCGGCAAGATAGCTTGCAGGGAAAACTTGTTTACTTAAAAGTATGGAGGCGTTCCTCCTCTGCATGGATAAGATACATGCACAAGTACCCGGCAAGGCTTGTCTTTTTCATTAATATGCGGATAAACAAGTACAAACCTTACAAAGCACAAACATGGGTAAAAGAGGTTACATATTTAAGACTAAAATTTGGTAAATGCCTACATGTTTTAGACTGAAAAAAAGACAAGTGCCCCGTAATCCCTTTCTTGTCCCTCTCCTCCTAGGAAGCACGGTGGGAGGCGAAGAAGGCAAAAGGAGTGCCTGGTCAGAAGCCCAGCCTGACCCCGTCAAGACCCGCGGGACGCAGCCTGATAAGATCGAGAGGGCACAGACGAAGGTGATGGGTGGGGAGAGCGGCTAGGCGATGCCCTGGCCACCGCCACCAGGGCCAGCAGAACACGGCATCATGGGCACCGGCAAGAAGGACAAAGACAGAGTACACGAGGAAGCCTGCCGGGGTCCAGCTAGAAGACTGCTGGAGGAGGCAGATACACCATCCACGCCCAACACCCCGGCAAATCGCCTTGCCAGGGAAAAGATGCAGGTGCAGATGGTGGTGTCGCCGGCCTCCCGCTGACGGTGACGGTGCAGCTGGTGTTCAGCTGGAGTAGGAGCCGTCGTCCTCCCCATCGGTGCCGCCATCACCGCTGTCACTCTCCTCCTCGTCGCTGCCGCTCGAGGAGGAGCTTTCATCATCGGTTGAGCTCTCCGCACGGCACACTAAGCGAGCACCCGAACGCCCGAAGACCTTGACAGAAAGCAGGGTGGCATCCATTAACTTAAAGTGAAGGACGTGCCCCACCGCCAAGCTATGGGCACGAGCGAAAGTCTTCCAGCCATGCCGAAGAAGCATGACGTGGGATGCAGCGTACTCTACGTACGCCCGCATGTTGCCATTATAGCAGCCCCTCATGCGCAACCTCAGCCCCGATGGTTGTTCAACCTCCATCACTCTTGCGAATGGAGATGGAAGCCGAAGACGACTGCGCGGGGGCCCATGTAGCTTGACGATGAATTTCAGTGGCTGGTCCCCGACGTGTCCTTCATTCGGACCCAGGGCGACTGGAGGAGGAGCGATCAAGGCACCACCCCTCCCTCCTAGCCCTGAGGCACCACGGCGGCCACGTCCTCGTCCTCTATCGCCTCCTCCTACACTGGGCTCCGCCCCGGCATCCCCAATGGGGGGAGGGAGGCGTTGTCGAGCCGAAACCCTCATCGCCACTGCTGGGGTACCACCACGCCCTCTCCCCCTTACCATGGTCGAGAGAAGATGTCAGAAGAAGGAAGGAGGAGATATGTGTGAGCTAGCACCTCGCCCATGTTCCCTTTTATAAGTGAACGGGGCCGGGGGCTGGCCCCTCGCCCAGGAGGCAACCGCCCTGCTCCACCAATCCGACTCCTCTGCGTCACCAACGGTGCACAGAATCAAGATCGACCTCCTGTGCCTATCCGTGGCGCCTGGCTTTTTGCCATAGCACTCATTCCCGTACCCTCCGCGTCCACCACCAACCCTGCGCAATGCATTCAGCATACGTGGCAAAAACGACAGGAGCGGGGGAACTAGTGGAATGGCAGTTACCACCCCGTGAACATGGGACGTGGATGGCCCACAAATCGTGGCATAAATCTCCCCCACGAGGTCTTGCACGATGTGTACCTGATCGGGCCTACCCCAACGGTGCTCGGCAGGATGGTCGGGCCAGGCCCGGGGGCTCCTGTCGGTGCCACAAACCTGCACGTATGTTGCCCAGATGGTACACAGGCGCAATGGCGAGGATACAACAGCACCAAGCTCCCAACACGAGACCAAGCCAGAGAGATAGCTCTTTGAGGAATCAAAGGGTGGATCAAGAAAACCAAGACAAGCCAAGGGAACAAGATGTCACTAAAAAAAAGACCTCCCTTACCGGGCAGGCGAGCCTGGTCAGGTCAAGGCCTCACCAAGAACAAGTCCCAAGATTTCCCCGGCAGGCTTGCCGGGGCCGCCAAGGGCAAATATCCCCGCCAAGACTCCACCTCTCCACCGCACAGCGACGCAAGTCACTTATCTGTGTGGTGTCGAGCCCCCAAGTGATTAAGTGACTGTCATTTGGCACGTGGCAGCCATTTGGAAGGGAGATTCCCCCTACATGACACCCGTCCAGAGGCTTGTCATGCGGACAGGTAGAAGATGATTAAGCGGCGCGGTAGGCTTGCCGGGCTGCATCCTCGGTCTCATGGATTTAACACGGCAGATGCCCTCGTGAAAGGACTTAGGTGTGGAGCCATCGCCCGTAGGTTAGCTTAAAGGGGTTGAACGGGACAAAGGACACAAGGAGCTTAACCAGGTTCGGCCCCTCTCAACGAGGTAAAAGCCTACGTCCTGCTTCGAGTTGTATTACTTGAGTTTCGATTACAAGGGAGCAAATAAGCTTAACCTAGCTCTTGATTGGTTGTTTCTTGAGTTAACCCGCCGTCGGGTCTCACCTTTATATACACAGGTCGAGACCCAGAGGCTTACAGAGTCCCGTCTGGCTCACACATCGTGACCGGCTCGGTTTCTAACTAGTCATGCCTTACAGGGCAAGTCACCGTATGGCGGTTCATAGGCCCAGGTCTTGGGCTTTCACCAGGCCTGCCTTCATGAGTCGCCGTCTTCACACCTCCTTGGGCCTCCTTGGACCTTATTCATTTTAAACCACCAACAATGTAACCCGGCCCCTCCTGGGTGGGTCACACCTCGGAGCTATATCCCCAACATTAGGCCCCAGGTTGATTTGAACTTGTTCATGTCAATCTTCACCTGTTTAACTTAACAAACTGTGCATCAGTGCCAAACTTTATGCAGACCGCTATAACCCGCCATGACGTCATATGCATTAATCCCGCACAAGACCTCGGATATCTCAACGGATCTTTATCTTTAATGGGCTTCCCGAAAATCGAGGCGCCCACGTGGCTATAATAATCATTTTACCTCCTTGATTTCCACGCATGCCATCTTATCACCTCTTTATAAATAGGGACAGGGGGCCCTCTTTTTCACTTTTACCCCTATCTCTGCCTCTTCTTCTTCCTCGCAACACCCGACGCCACCGGAGCTCCGCCGCCCCTGTCGACAATGTCGTCTTGGCCGCTGCATCAACCTAATTCCGACCAGAGAAACTGCAGCGCCCCTCCGCCGTCCATCAACATCACCAGGTACCCATCTCCCTTCGCTTCCAATCTGCATTAGGGTTCCCCTAGTTCTTCGGTGTTCATCGAGGTTCATCATGCTTGCCCATAGTTCATCTGCCATGTTGCTTAGTCGAGCCCAGATGCGTTGCTGAAGTCACGCCTTGATTACTTTGGTATCTGCTATCAATCATAGATCTATTCTCTCCTTCGAGATTCAATCTCCAACACAGTAGTTCGTTCTCCTTGTTTTAGGTTTACCAATTTCCATCTGTTTTTCAAACTTACCACAGATCCAAAATCATAAGCAGGACTTGTGAAACTTGTTTGTAGCACTTAGTGAAATTTCACTCAAATCTAGATCTGTAAATGCCTGCTTGACCATTGCTGTATGGGCGGCTCAAACGATACTTTGTAACCCGCCAAACGCCAACCGGCTTACTTATGAATTTTTAAACCGCCAGTATTTCTCCAATGTTAATATTACCCGACTGTGCTCTGCCGATTAGCCATGCCATTCATCTTCTTCTTTCATAGCAATCAATCTCTGCACATAACCAATTCTGCATAATAAACTTGCTTTCTCTAACCATTGGGTGGCTTACGATCATGAATTTGACCCGCCAATACTTCCTCTCTAGGCTTTTCGTGACAAAAAATGGCTAAGACTGTCACCTCATGCGACTGGTCGCTTCCACTGTTACGGAGCAAACCCTTAACGAATATGTTGAAATGGGCGTCCTGGCAGCCAAAGATGTTATCCACTGGCGAGTTCCAAGGACAAAAGTGAGACCTCAGCCAAAGGAAGGTGAAGTCATAGTTTTTGCTGACCATATGATCCGTGGCTTCTCACCGCCCGGCTCAAAATTCTTTCGCGATGTACTGCACTTCTTTCAACTTCATCCTCAAGATATTGGACCCAATTCCATTTCCAACATCTGCAATTTCCATGTCTTTTGCAAAGTATACCTTTAAGAAGAGCCCAGCATTGATCTTTTCAGAGAGTACTTTTATTTGAACCGCCAGACCGAGTTTACAGACGGGCCTAGCCTAGAACTTGGTGGAATTTCAATTCAAAGATGAAGAGATGCTATCTTCCCTGCAGCCGCACTTCCCAGTCATCCTAAAGACTAGAACCAAACTTGGTTTTATTGCCAAGATACATCTCCACCTGGTGAAAATCCTCTGCCGGGTTTTCGCGACTACCGGCTTAGCCCAAAACACCCACTTCCAGACCGGATCAGCACCACTGAGCGAGCAAAGTATATGCCTACCTTTTCGAAGGTAAGAGCCTTACTGGCTAATGGATTAACCGGAGCTGATTTGGTGTGATGCTGGGTCGCTTGGAGGATCACACCTTTGAGCCGCCGACCCAGCTTAATGTGTGAATACACTTCCGATGTCAAAGAGCCACAACGTCACTGTCAAGTGCGTCTGGAAGATAAAGAGATCAATGAGATGACTAAGACGCTGCTCGGGGAAAGCTTAGAAAGCTGTAGCAAGATGGGGTTGAATCCCTTCTGCGCTCTTAATCCGGCTCTAGATTTAATTGTTTCAATCCAATTTACTTTATTCAGTATTCACATAAACTGCACACTCCTTATCACCACTTGCTTTCTTCAGGCTGACTCTTCTTTCTGGAGCAAGAAACTGCAAGATAAGCCGGCCAAAAAGGCCAGGGCAAAAACCAAGGCCCCGAAGAAAACTAAGAAGAAACCAGATGCAACAGAGCTATTTGCCCTAGATGATGGGTCGGAGGTAGAACTTGATACTCTTGGCTCCTTTTTTATGCATCTTCTTGACGCTGACTCCTCTCAGGATGACGCAGAGACCAGCCAGGCAGACGAAGAGGTAATTATTGTTTCCTCCGACTCAGAGCCTTTGCCAAGACAGAAAGTTCAGAAAGTGACCCGGAAAGTAAGGTTTTCTCACCCTTTAGCTTACTTGGATCCCAACTTTATTTTGAAGAAACAACAGCATGAAGCCCGACGCAGAACCCGGAACAGCGGAAGCGGAGATCTTGCTGCCGGCTTACCCAACACGCCAGCCCCTCGTAAACGCCGAAAAGAGGTGCCTCAGAGCTCAATCCTGTCCTTTCCAAAGGCGGGTCTTATCTGTCAGCCACTTAACCCTTCCGACTCAAATTATCAGGGAATTTCTCACTCATCCTCTGGCGACTCTACTAGGACTCAGATGCCTCCCTTCAAGATTGCCCTTCGGTAAGAACATTTGACATCTTTGTTTTAATACTTTTATTAAACTGATATACTCACATCCTCATATGTCTTATTTTCAGTGGTATTGCCAAACCAAGCAAGAAGTTGAAGATAGGTAAACCGGCCGAAGATCCTAAGGTCAATGAGCCGGAGAAAGAGACGCCAGCCTCGGAAGTTTCACATCAGAATCCCGAAGCCACTGCCAATGACCCGCCACCAGAAACTCATGACACTCCAGTGGATCCAATGGGTGTTGACCCGTCCAGTGCGAAGCCACCAAGCCCTATCAAGCCTGCCGAAGAAGATACTGAGGATGTCGTGGTTACTGGCACTGGTTACACAGAATCGGGAAACCCCACGGTCTTGGCTAAGCATTCTGCCAAGGATGAACTTCTTGCTTCTTAGAAGAGCAAAGCCAAATCTGACATTGCGAGCTATTCAAACATGGACGTCAATGAATTATATTCCGGCTATCTGAACCGCCTGCATACCAGTCGTGACTTGGAAGCTGATTTAGTTAAGAGAATGCGATAGAAATACGAGGTATGAACCTCTGCTTCCCTGTATATAGTCATCCAACCCCCAAGTCTTATCCATAGGAAAGAATATATTGAGTATGGTGTAAGACTTATCAATATACTACTGCAAATTTCAAGTCATAGCCCTCATGGGCCGGCTTATCTTGAGAAAGATGAACCAGGTCATTTTTGTTCAGTCGAAAGAATAGCTTCAATTACTAGCCCTCAAGGGCCGGCTTATCTGAGAAAGATGAGCCGGTTCTTTAGCAATATAATTTGAAAAGAATTTCCTCATACATTAGCCCCCAAGTGCAAAGTGTATTGCTTGCAATGTACTTGGGACTTGTATGAAAACCATGCCCTGACTGACATACTTATATCCTTTGACTCTTATTTGCAGGACGTCTTAAGCCTGAATGAGTCCCAATTGGTGGAATTGAAGAACAGACTTGAACACCAAGAAGCTGAAACACGCAAATCTGACTCCAAATTTAAGTTTAGCCTGGATGAAAACGAGAAGCTCAAAGCCGGATTTACCACAGAGAGAGCCGGCTGGCAGAAGGAGAAGGCCACCTTATTGCAAAGGGCAGAAGCTGCTAAATCATCCTTGAAGGAGACCACTACGGAGCTGACCGGCTTAAAACGCCATACCTCACATATGACATCTGCTATCTTTGGTAAGAAATTCGGAATGTTTCAACCTTTCCAAAAAATTTCTCAATTTTTAACCCGCCTGGCGACTCATCGACATGTTTACTCAATAGGCCCCAGGAGCGCAAATCTTGGCCAAGACATGCTGCTAAAGCTCAAAGCCATGTACACTCTGGTAGAACAACTATACACAGGCACACAATGAACTCTTGTAGCTATCTCCAATGGTAAAGAGCCGCCGACCCTCCTCAGGGAGGTGAGACAAGCTGTCTGTCATGCCCCAAAAACTCGAAGAGATCAAACGCTCAGCCGCCCGTGCTGGCGCCATTATAGCTCTTACCCGACCCAAAGCATGGCAAGCAGAACTTGACCCGGAGGAGATGGCCATCGGTTGTCCAAGCCATAAAGAAGATGGGTCTCCTTTTGATCAGACAGACTTTGTAAGGTGCGTAAAGGAGATGTGTCCCCTGGCATGCAAGCTTGCCGAGGAAACTGATTTATCCAGATATCAGTCAGCTTACACCATGGAGAATACCAAAGTAAAAGTGCTGGCTTATGACGTCGTGGATCTCACCCCTCCAACGCGTAGTCATACTTTTGCTCCTGATGTTGATCCGTCCCCCATTATGAATGATGAAGCTGTATTCGAAGCCTTAACCGGCATTGACTGGACGTCACCTGACCTCCAGATGGGCGAAGAGGAAGAGCCGGAGAAGGATGACCCGGAGTCATCAACCCGTCGCGACGAAGGCAATTGATTCCAGGCGGTTCTTAAACCAGGGCATAAGCACAATGTGCTCAAAAAACACTTTCCATTTGGCAGGTCCACTGTGGCCTTGTAATAACCTAGGTTTGCAAACAATGGTATGCCATTGCATATATTTATCCTTGCAACTGTTAAGCCGCCAGTAGAATCGTTTTATGAGTCGCCACTGTTCCTTTTCATAGGATCATCATCCATGTGAGGCAGATTGATGTTTTCATTTGTTCTGCACACAAGGTAAATAGTATACGCCCTGGCAGTTTAAGCCAAGGCAGGTAACAAATCCTGATATAATAGTCTGTGAAATATTGCAATGAAAGACTAGAAGAAAGGCCATCTAAGCCGGAAATATGCTGGCGACTTAAAGTTAAAAACCAGGGCGGGTTACCAAATCCCGAATATTCATATAATTATTGAAGGACATACATGTAGATTGATATCATGATGATACTTTGACAATGAGAATCCAGAGCGGGTATTTGACCCGTAGGTATGAAATATCATGATGTGAATTTGCTCCAGGCAAACATCTTGGCGACTTATAGTCCGCTATCAGGGCGGGTTATGAAACCCAAATATGCTCAGATATTAGACATAGTCAGGGCTGCTTGGCCCGAATTATGAAAACCATATAGAAAAAGAGCGATGTAAATCCAAAATATTCAAGAAGGACAGAAATCCAGAAAAAATGAGGCTTTATAAGCCGCCAAACCCAAAGCTCAAACTCAAATCTTACTTCAATGAAACTAGCATGATAGCCACTGGTTTATCCTCGCTTTTCGTAAGCTGGCTCTCACATGACCCAATCGATGTTTTAACCTGGATAAGTTCAGGGTCTTATTTAAAAGATTGACTTATCGAGAGTACACGGGGTTCGGAGTAGCATCTTGCAAACAGGCAGGTTTAACCAAATTTCAATGAAGGCGGCTTAACAGCCTTGGTTTATCCTCGCTATCCGTAAGCCGGCCCTCACATGACAAACCGCCATTTTAACCTTAACAAGTTCAGGGTCTTATTTAAAAGATTGACTGTTAAGAGTACGGTGGGTCATTCAGGATTACCTGGTGGAGAAGCATCTTGCATACATGCAGGATAACCCGGATTTTGGTGTTTTATGCCTAGGCAAGAGGGTGTTAAAGCTAAACCCGTTGGGTTGGAAGCCCCCAAATGACCTTATGAACAATTAACAAAGACTCAGATGCTTTTGAAATGAAATGACAGAGGCCCTGAATTATCAGGGCATGCCAACTTTATTAAATTGATCATAATATATACATGGATAGATGTATGTACAATTACAAGAGCCAATGACTCATGTATAATAAGGCCGAAGATGAGCGATGTTCCAAGGCCGGCGGGTCTCCTCCTCCGATGTACGTGAATCCTTGCGTTCTCGAATATCAACAAGGTAGTATGACCAGTTGTTCAGACTTTTGCTGACCACAAAGGGTCCTTCCCAGGGTGGGGATAGCTTATGCATATCTGTCTGATCTTGGATCAACCGGAGCACCAAATCGCCTTCTTGAAAAGTCCGGGTCTTAACCCGGTGGCTATGATAGCAACGCATGTCTTGCTGGTATATCGCCGAACGAGCCACCGCAAGGTCACGCTCCTCATCCAATGAATCAAGTGCATCCTGGCATGCTTTTTCATTAACAGCTTCAACATAAGCCGCCACACGGGGCGAGTCATGACTGATATCGCTTGGAAGAACCGCCTCTGCCCCGTAAACCATGAAAAGGGGCGTATAACCTTTTGACCTGTTGGGAGTAGTATTGATGCTCCAAATTACTGAGGGTAACTCCTCAACCCAACAACCCGGCGTTCTCTGCAATGGAACCATAAGCGAGGGGTTTTATACCTCTCAAGATTTCTTGATTGGTCCTCTCAGCTTGACCATTAGACTGTGGATGAGGTACTGATGAGACATCAAAACGAATATGCTCCTTTTGACAGAACTCTCTCATAGCACCTTTGGATAAATTGGTACCATTGTCAGTTATGATACTATGAGGAAAACCAAAACGGAAGATTACTTTCTTGATGAATTGAACTGCCGTTGCTGCATCACACTGGCTGACCGGTTCTGCCTCAACCCACTTGGTAAACTTGTCAACTGCCACCAAGAGGTGGGTTTTCTTGTCATTAGACCTCTTGAAGGGCCCAACCATATCAAGCCCCCAGACTGCAAATGGCCAAGTGATTGGAATCATCCTCAATTCTTGAGCCGGCACATGAGCCCGTCGAGAAAATTTCTGACAGCCATCACACTTACTAACAAGGTCCTCTGCATCAGCATGAGTCATCAACCAATAAAATCCATGATGGAAAGCTTTAGCCACAAGAGACTTAGAGCCGGCGTGTTGACCACAATCACCTTCATGGATTTCCCTTAGAATCTCATGTCCCTCTTCCGGAGAAACACAATGCTGGAACACGCCTGTGACACTGCATCGGTGTAACTCGCCATTGACAATGGTCATAGACTTAGACCACCGGGTTATCTGCCTGGCCAAAGTTTCGTCCTTAGGCAACTCTCCCCAGGTCATATAAGCCAAGTAAGGGACTGTCCAATTAGGAATAGCATGGAGAGCCGCCACCAACTGTGCCTCCGGGTCAGGAATAACAAGATCTGCTTCGGATGGCAACTTAACTAAAGGATTATTTAACACATGAAGAAAAACATTAGGATTATTTAACATTATGTTGTGACCCAAGCGAGCTCAAAGCATCAGCCGCCTCGTTCTTCCTTCGATCCAGATGCTCCACCTGATAACCTTTGAAGTGACCGGCGATATTATCAACCGCCCGGTGATAAGCCGCCATGAGTGGGTCTTTGGAATCCCAAGTGCCAGAGACTTGCTGAGCAACCAAATCTGAGTCGCCGAAGCACCTGACCCGGCTTAAATTCATCTCCTTTGCCATCTGAAGACCATGGAGGAGGGCCTCATATTCAGCCGCATTATTAGTGCAGGAAAACATCAGCCTTAAAACATAACAAAACTTGTCACCTCGTGGGGAAGTCAAAATAACTCCAACCCCCGAGCCTTCTAATTGTCTAGACCCATCAAAATGAATAGTCTAATACATGTTATCAGGCTTCTCCTCAGGCATCTGCAACTCCATCCAGTCATTGATGAAATCCACTAGGGCCTGAGACTTGATTGCTGTTCTCGGCACATATCTCAAGCCATGAGGTCCAAGCTCTATTACCCACTTGGCAACCCAGCCAGTGGCCTCTCTATTTTGAATAATATCTCCTAAAGGAGCAGAACTGACCACAGTAATAGGATGGCCCAAAAAGTAGTGCTTCAGCTTACGACTCACCATGAACACTCCATAAACCAGCTTCTGCCAATGTGGGTATCTCTGCTTGGATTCAATTAACACCTCACTGACATAGTAAGCCGGCCACTGGACTGGGTACTCCTTTCCCGTTTCCTTGCGCTCCACAACAATTGCCACACTGACAACCTTACTGTTAGCAGCCACATATAAGACCAAAGGCTACTTCTCAATAGGAGCTGCAAGAACCAGCGGCTCAGCTAACTATTTTTTAAGTGCCTCAAATGCCTCATTAGCAGCATCTCTCCAAATAAAATGATCTGTTTTCTTCATCATCTGGTACAGAGGAATAGCCTTCTCTCCCAGGCGGCTTATAAACTGGCTTAAAGCTGCAATATGACCCGCCAAATGCTGGACATCATTGACGCACGCCGGCTTAGCCAACGAAGTGATAGCTTTGATTTTCTCCGAGTTAGCTTCAATACCTCTCTCAAAAACCAAAAAACCCAAGAGCTTGCCTGTAGGCACACCAAAAATGCATTTGGACGGGTTAAGCATCATTTTGTAGACCCAGAGATTATCAAAGGTCTCTTTCAGGTCATCCAACAGGGTCTCCTTCTTTCTGGACTTCACGACAATATCATCCACATAAGCATGAATATTCCATCCAATCTGACTATGAAAACAGTTCTGGACACAACGCTGATAAGTCGCCTGGGCACTCTTGAGCCCAAAAGGCATAGACACATAGCAGAAAGCTCCAAAAGGTGTGATAAAAGCCGTCTTCTCTTGGTCTTTGACTGCCATCTTGATCTGATGGTAACCAGAATAAGCATCCAGGAAACACAAATGCTCACAACCCGCCGTGGCATCTATGATCTGATCGATGCGGGGAAGAGCAAAAGGATCAGATGGACAAGCCTTATTGAGGTCTGTATAATCCACACACATACACCAAGTGCCATTATTCTTAAGTACTAGCACCGGGTTAGCCAACCACTCAGGGTGAAAAACTTCAATGATAAACCCGGCCGCTAAGAGCCGGGCTACCTCTTCTCCAATAGCCTTACATCTCTCTTCATTAAAACGACGAAGAATTGCTTGACTGGCTTAAATTTAGGATCAATATTGAGAGTGTGCTCAGTGAGTTCTCTCGGAACACCCGGCATGTCTGAAGGCTTCCATGCAAAGATGTCCCGGTTGTCACGGATGAACTCGATGAGCGCGCTTTCCTATTTCGGATCCATATTAGCACTGATAGTGAACTGTTGAGATGAGTCACCAGGAATAAAGTCGACCTGTTTGGTATCATCCGCCGATTTTGACTTCAATAAACGGTCATGCTCTGTGGTTGGCTTCTTTAAGGGAGTCATGTTAGCCGGGTCAACACTATCCTTATAGAACTTAAGTTCCACCGCCGCACAAGCAGACCCAGCGTAAGCAGCATCACCTTCCTCGCATTCCAAAGCAATCTTTCTATTACCATGAACCATAATGGTGCCCTTATGTCCTGGCATCTTAAGCTGTAGATACACATAACAAGGCCGTGCCATAAATTTGGCATAAGCCGGCCGTCCAAACAAAGCGTGATAAGGACTCTTAATCTTAACCGCCTCAAACCACAACGTCTCTGCCCTGTAATCATGGTCATCACCAAAAGCCACCTCCAAGGCAATCTTACCAACTGGGTATGCCGACTTACCAGGTACCATGCCGTGAAAGACTGTAGAAGACGGCTTAAGGCTTTTGTCAGTCAAATTCATACGGCGGAAAGTATCATAATAAAGGATATTGATGCTGCTGCCTCCATCCATGAGCACCTTAGTAAATTTATAACCCCCAACTTGAGGGGCTACCACCAATGCCAGTTGACCCGGATTGTCAACCCGGGGCGGGTGATCCTCACGGCTCCATACAATTGGCTGCTCTGACCACCTTAAGTATTGAGGTACCGCCGGCTCAACTGTATTTTTTTTTGACTGAACACTGTAGGGAAAGCCCCCACAGCCTTTTATTGATATATAAAAAAATAATTACAAGGGTTACAAGGGCTACCAGTGGTACCCAAAGAAAGGAGTATCTAACAATGTACAACTAGAAAAAGGAAAGAAAAATTACATCTATGGAGGGAGAAAGGAGACCCATCTAACCAAGTCCTCCTTAAATCTCACCTTGATCCTGTGTGATAGTAAAAGCATATCATTTACAAAAGCCCCTCTCCATCTGTTAAAACTGGGTCTTTCCTGCCTAAAGACTTTCCCATTCCTCATGATCCAGACATTCCAGCAAGCAGGGAAGACCACCTCAGCAAAGAAAGGGTGTGCAAAGTTTCTCTTAGCATTGAGGACAATCTGACCCATGTCATTACCAGCCTCCCAATCAATCTGTAAGAAATTCCAAACCCTCTGGCTGAAGTTGCAATTAAAGAAGAGATGATCCCTATCTTCCCTGGTGTGTGTGGGGCAGAGCACACAGTTAACTCCATCATCAATATGCCAATGCCTTCTTTCAACCATATCCTTGGTGTTTAGTCGATCCATGATGAGCATCCAGGCAAAGACCTTGATCTTCATGGTGCAGTAGCTCTTCCAAATCCAAGTCAAAAGAGGGTTGAATGTATGGTTAATGAACCTGGATACATAGAACTGCTTAGGAGTATAGGGTTTGTGAGATCCATGCCAAGACCAAACATCCCTCAACTCAGGGTTCCTCTCATGACTCTGAAGCAGAGTTTGCAGAACAAGAAGCTCATTGTGAGCCTGCTCAGAAAGGGGCAAATGAAACCAAGATAGCAGGTTTGGGGCAGAAAAGCCATCCTTCACTAAGACCAGAGCAACTTTGACATAAGAGAACAACCGTGGGAACCTGTGCTGCAAAGGCAAAACAGAATTACCAAGCTGCCATTTATCCTGCCAGAAAAGGGCAGTATCACCCTCATTGACCTTAACCCAAGTGGCTTCTCTGAATTGATCCAGTAGTTTAAGGATATCCTTCCACCAAAAGGACCCACATGGAGAGGTCCCTTGAGGAACAAGCTCATGATAACAAGAATTCCAAATGAGTTGGACCCATGGGATATCAGTTCTGTTGAGGAACTTGTTGACATGTTTTAGTAATAGAGCCACATTTTGAAAACCAAGATCAAGAATGCCAAGACCTCCTTTGTTCTTGGGCCTACAAATCAGATCCCAAGCAGCCAGAGATGGAGCAGGTTCCTGTCTGTTTTTCCTCCACAAGCACTGCCTTTGAATTCTCTGGAGCTGCTTCAAAATACCAGGAGCAATAAACAAACTGCAAAGGAAGAAGATTGGCAATGAGGATAAAGCAGAGTTAAGGTATTGCAATCTGCCACCCTGAGCTAGAAAAGATGAACTAGCAGACATTCTTCTCTCCATGCAAGTTACCAGAGGCAGCAAATCAGACATTGTAGGTCTGGTAGTTCCTACAGGTAAACCCAGGTAAGTGAAAGGCATCTTTCCCACTTGACAACCAAAAATGGAGGCTAATCTCTGAGTTTCCTCCTGGGAAACATTGATTGGGACCATAGAAGATTTGTGGTAGTTAACATCCAGTCCCGTTGACTGAGAAAAAACAATCAACATTTTCTTAAGAGCCAACAGTTGTTTTTCATCAGCAGGGACAACAATCAGGGTGTCATCAGCATATTGCACAATTGGGTAGTCCTTGTCATGACAAGGAATTGGAAGCTGAATCTCTCCTCTGAGATGCATATCATTAACCACAGATTGCAAAAGATCAGCAGCAAGAACAAAAAGGAGAGGTGAGACAGGATCTCCTTGCCTGACACCTTTTTTACAGACAAAATTCTTGCCAGGCACACCATTCAGCAGAACAGAATTAGTCCCAGATGTCAAGAGCGCTTTCACCCAGCTAATCCATTTGGCATTGAAACCATTGTGCTTCATAATATGAAAGATAGCTTCATGCTCAATGGAGTCAAAAGCCTTCTCAAAATCAAGCTTGAGAATCAAAATGGGCCTTTTAGACTGATGGCATTGGTGCAAATACTCTAAAGTCCATCCAATACAATCTTGAATGGTCCTGGACTTAATAAAACCATATTGATTTTTATGAATGCACATCATTATCAATTCTTGAAATCTATTAGCAGCCATTTTGGACAGGAACTTCACACCCATACCAGTCAAAGAAATTGGCATGTAATCCCCAACCACTTCAGGTGAGAGCTTCTTAGGAATGAGAGTGATGAATGACCCATTAATATTTTCCAAATTAACTTTACCATCATAAAAGTCCTGAGCCAAGGCATAGAATTCATGTTTAATAATGTGCCAGCATTTTTTGAAGAATAGGCCATTGAAACCATCTGGTCCAGGGGCCTTATCAATGGGCATATGCTTGACAACCAGGTCCATTTTCTCAATAGTAAAAGGTTTGGTCAAAACCTCAAGGCCAGGCACATGTTTAAGCAGAACAGACAGATCAAAACCCATGACAATACCTCTGGAAACTCCCATCCTTCCTTTAAAAGCACTCCAAATCATTCCTTCCATTTGAGAGTGCTCAGAAATAACTGTACCATCAGGCTGCTGCAAGCTAGCAATGGAATTCCTTCTAAATCTTTCTGTAGCCATGGCATGAAAAAATTTGGTGTTTTCCTCTCCCACTTTGATGTATCTAATAGTACATTTCTTCTTCCAGTATAAAAACTACAAATGCAGCAGCTTTTCCAAATGCAGTTTGACAATTTTCCTGAAATTAAATTCCTGCCTAAAGAGAGGTCTGAGCTCCTCCAAGTTATCCAGCAACAAAATTACTTTGTTACAGTTAGAAATGAGCATCTTCATCTTGGAAAGACCAGTTTGCCACCTCTTTGGGTCTTGCCTGAGTGTTTTAAGCTTATCAGCAATGATTGCAGATGTGTGTGATTTATGAGATGGTTTGCTCCAAGATTTCTGCACACACTCAAGAAAACCTTCCATTTGTACCCAATAATTCTCAAATCTGAAGATTCTGCACTTAGGAATAGAGGTTTTGATTACCACAACACAGGGTACATGATCTAAAGCAGTCCTAGCTAAAGGAAGAGCCTCAGTAAAAGGATAGACAGAAATCCAATTAGTGGAAGTAAAGAACCAGTCCAACTGTTCCAACAAAGGAGAATCCTGCATATTAGACCAGGTATAAGATCTCCCCTTAAGAGGCAGCTCAAGCAGACCCAGATGACCAATGATTTCATTAAAGATAAAAATATCATTTACATCTCCACCTGGCAAATTTCTGTTTTCAGAGGATCTGATGAAATTAAAGTCCCCAATGACTAACCAGTTATCATCAATTGGGATATTCAGATTGTATAACCAGGACACAAAGTTATCTCTGGCCTCCCCCTGACAGGGCCCATAAACAGATACCAAAGACCACTGTTCATTGTTCTGCTTTGAAGTGAAACGCACAATCACAGCAAAAGGCTGAACTTCCAACAACAAACCAGACAACACAGCAGAATTCCATACCACAAGAATCCCTCCAGAGGCACCCACAGATGATGCAAAAGCAAAAGTATCAAATTGTTTGGGACAGAAAGCCCTAATTTCCCTTATATCAAAATTTTCACATTTGGTTTCTTGGAAGCAAGCTACCACACATTGGCTCTCCTCAATTTTCTGTTTAACAGCACGTTTTCTAGCAGGTGAGTTAAGACCTCTCACATTCCAACACAGCACACTCCAATTCTTGCAATTATAAGTACTCATAATAAACCATAGAGTTGAAAGTAGCAAAAGAGCACTACATAGTAGCACCACAGATAGTTCAAACCCAACAAACAAGAAGGTTTCAGCCCTAAATTATTACATGAATAATAAAAAGCCAGTTGGCCAAGCACCACTGCCACCATAAGGGCAGGGCAAACCCAAAAGCTCATAAAGCGACTAAACATCCCCACCAGACTCCTTGTCATCCTTGGGATTAGCCATAAGCTTATCCACTGTGAGCTGCTCCTCAGGTATCTGTAGATCACGGCCAATCTCTTGAATCAACCTGATAGGAGTTGGAGGTGGCCCAGCATTTGAAGTACCAGGCCCTGGTGATTCTTCAGACAGAGACGCAGTGAGAGGCTTGCATTTGGACTTCTTTTTCTTCGGCTGCTGCTGAAGCTCCTGGAAAACAGGCTTGAAACCATCCCTCTTAACTGAACCCCGGGTGCAACGGCGAACTTCAGTATCCACAATAGGAGTTGGGGCGAGGGTTTTGCGATGGCGCGCCTTCTTTCTGTCACACTGAACTGAGAACGAGAAAACCTCATCAGACTGAGCAACCTGAGGTGCAGAAAGCGAAACCTGACTATCCACCAGTGGTTCAGAGATAGAACTGTCCGAAACCACAAGTTCAGAGAAAAGAGCCCCGGCAACGGGCCTGGGCTTGCTGACAACCTGGGCCACCTTCCACTGTAGCCACGAGAGCACTTGAACATCATCAAGAGCAAAAGCCCAGCTCCTCTTAGACAGGACAATGGGCTCAACTGTATTAACCGCATGCTTATGAATCTTCTGATCTCGCTTGCAAAGGCTTGTGGTGAAAACATGATATTGGCCACTGTTAAGCTGCTTTGGATTACTCTGATACCCTGACTGCTGTTCCTGGTTATTCTGACTGGGCTGTTGATTATAACCACTCTGATTACCTTGTCCTTGATACCCAGAATTTGAGCCACCGCCCCCAAAGTCGTGCCCTTGTGAACCTGATCCTAACCCGCCGTGTGGGCCGTTATTGTTATTATGGTCCTGATAAAAGCCAGAGTTCTTATATTCCTTCATGATGAAACAATCCTTCCACAAATGACCCGAAGGCCTATTCGGAAGGCTGTGCTTCAGGCAAGGCTCGTTCAACATCGCTTCCAGGTTAAGCATTGGTCCTTAAATTGAGGCGGCTTTCCCTTAAGATGCTGATTGTTATTCTGTGCATTGGTATTGGCCACAAAATCTGACCCACCGTCAGTTTGCTTGCGCTTACCATTATTGCATTGATTATGCCCTGTCATATTTTGCTGCTGTCCTTTTCCATTGCCGTTCTTCTTCCCCTTGCTGGATTTCTCCTCATCGGACCCAGGGTCCTTAGTGCTGTCTGAGTCGGCATATTTGATGAGAGCCGCCATGAGCTCTCCCATGTCATTGTAGTGACATTTAAGCCACCCTAACTTCTGCTTGAGGGGGAGGAAACGACAATTTTTCTCCATAATTAGAACAGCAGAACCGGCGTTGATGCTATCTGATGAGTGAATAACAGCCGAGACCCAGCGCACCCAGTGGTGGGCCGACTCATCCGCGCGCTGGACACAAGCGTCTAGGTCGATGATCGACAGAGGCTGCTTGCACGTGTCTTTGAAATTCTGAATAAAACGCGCCTTCAACTCAGCCCACGAGTTGATGGAGTTGGCAGGCAACCCTTTCAGCCAAGTTCGAGCTGGCCCATCCAGCATCATTATGAAGTATTTGGCACATACAGCATCGTTAACATCCAGCATCTCCATGGCCAACTCGTAGCTCTCGATCCAAGCCTCAGGTGGAAGATCAGCTGTATAATTAGGTAACTTGCGACGACCTTTAAAATCCTTAGCCAGACGCTCATTACGCAGAGTTGGCACTAGACATGGCACACCTACCGTCCTGGAAGTCATCCCGGCCTCCACAGACGTTGAAGGGTTTCGTTGAAGTTGCCGTTGAGCCGATAATTGAGCCACCAGTTCCGCCTCTTGGCATGCTCTCGCCTGATCCCTAATGGCTTGAACATTGTTATCATCGTGGGGCGGGTCATGCCCATGGGGCGGGTTACGACACCGCTCACTGCTGTAAACTGCCGGTGACTCAACGCGCCGGCTGTACCTTTGACTGTGGTGTGGAGTTGAATGAATTCGCTCACGGATGTATGAGTAAGCCGCTTGCTGGGTCACAGCCGTCTTAAGAAGTTCCACAACGTTCCGGGCCTCTATCGCAGCTGGCAACTCACCTTCAATTGGAAGAGCCGCCAGCCGCGAGGCTGCAGCAATCATATTATCCAGCGGGTTGGAGTAATGACCCAGAGGTGTTGGCACTCACTAAGGCAGGGTCAAGTTCACACGAGGCGGGTCTGCTATACAAGGCTGAGCCGCCGCCCCGGTCGCAGGTGCCTCAGCAGCCCGGGTCTCACCGGGCGGGTTACTCGGCCCTGCTCCGGGTGTGGTAAAAAGATTCCTCCCCTCAAACTGTGGTGGCAAAGGCTCTGGTGCCTCCTTCGCATGACAGCATTTGACGCGTTCTGGTCCAGACTTAAACGAAAAGCCTCGGCCCTTACCCGCTGCGTCTCAGCCTCTAGGGCGGTCCGTTCTGCAGCCATCCTGATGTTTTCTGCCTCAAGATCCTCTCGGGCCTTAGCCACCTCGACTCGCAACTTTGCGACCTCCGCCTTATGCTGCACTTGATTCGCCGGGGTCACCTCTGCGGCCAACAGAGTTTCCAAAGCATCCAAAAGCTCGGATAAGACTTGAGCCGGCAGGCGCGCAGAGCCACTCGCCCCAGCCGTTGCAGTATCCCTTGATCCCTGAGAAGCTGCCCTTCAAGAACTCAAAACCACCGTGCTCAGGCCCCACGGTGGGCGGCAACTGTCATGGATTTAACACGCCAGATGCCCTCGTGAAAGGACTTAGGTGTGGCGCCATCACCCGTAGGTTAGCTTAAAGGGGTTGAATGGGACAAAGGACACAAGGAGCTTACCCAGGTTCGGCCCCTCTCAACGAAGTAAAAGCCTACGTCCTGCTTCGAGTTATATTACTTGAGTTTTGATTACAAGGGAGCGAATACGCTTAACCTAGTTCTCGAGTGGTTGTTTCTTGAGTTAACCCACCGCTGGGTCTCACCTTTATATACACACGTCGAGACCTGGAGGCTTATAGAGGCCCGTCCGGATCACACATCATGACTGGCTTGGTTTCTAACTAGTCATGCCTTACAGGGCAAGTCACTGTACGGTGGTTCATAGGCCCAGGTCTTCGGCTTTCACTAGGCCTGCCTCCATGAGCCGCCGTCTTCACACCTCCTTGGGCCTCCTTGGACCTTCTTCATTTTAAACCGCCAACAGTGTAACTCGGCCCCTCCTGGGTGGGTCACACCTCGGAGCTATATCCCCAACACTCAGCGTGACACCTAGCAGTGCATTTAATGCACTTTGTCCTAACTGCTAGAGTTAGGTTTGATAGCACTGTTGGCTATCTAATCAGCAGATAATGACTGTTTTGCCACTGTGGTAACCCCTTAGCCTATAAAAGGAGGGCCATGGTAACGTAAAAAAGGATTCAGACCCTTGTGTACTTATACGCGCGTAGCTGCTCTCCTCGAGGCGACCTTGCCGAGCTTGAGCGCTGCCTGACCACCACGGTCCACCCTTCAATCCACCAAAACAGGAGTAGGGTTTTACGCTTCTCAGCAGCCCGAACCTGGGTAAAAACCACCAGCGTCACCACTGTCATGCTGTTCCATGGCTTCCACTCTTTGTGCTACGTGATCTCCCCCTGCCGAACCACAAGGGGCTAATGGCCCCATAGGTGATCGTGTTCCACCATGACACTATGCGCTTGGAGGTCCAACAAAGTCTACAATAATAAAGTTGCATAGTAGACATCAGAACTCCTTGAGACCATCCTCCTCAAAAATTTCCATTTTTCTAAAAAATTTAGAGACATATAGAAAGTGAACAAAACTTAACACAATTTATAGAAACTATTCACACAAGTGTCTAGAGTCTAAACCATGCATAAAAAATACTTAGGACCAAGTGAATTCAACATGCAAGCTCATATTCATGGTAACCTGCAGCAGCAAAAATAAGCAAAGAATAAATGACTAGAACATAAACTGATTGGACCAATGGAGGAGTCACATACCAAAGAACAATCCCTCCAAAAAATTTCAGAAATGGAGCTCCGAGCAAATAGATCGAAAATTGTGCGTGTAGCAGCAAGACCACGAGCTAAGAGGCAAGAAAAAAAAATTCTGGAAGAGGAAGAAGGCAGCGAACACGGGCATCAAGTGAATGGGTGCCTATGGGGCCCGCTAGCTTCTATGTTGTGGCCTAGGAGCACCCCTAGACATGTGGGCCCAGGGTTGACCCCCTGAGGTGATTTCAGTGCCAAAAATCTTAAAAATTCAGGAAACAATCATGCTAAATTTTCATGGCATTCTGAAAACTTATATTTTTGCACTTTTTTATTGTGTAGGAAATTCCGAAAACCGACAAAACATGACATTCTAGAGTATTTATTATTTATTAAAACTAATGCAAACAAAGAATAAAATAAACCTACATAAAGTTGTGCTTACGGAATTCATCGACCATATGTTTTTCCAAAAGTATCCATTAATAAGTTTGATCAAGTCTTATTAGTGAACCATTTCCAAGCAACATAAAACAAAAGAATTTTTGTATAGCACCATGTTACCTCAAATTGAATAGGCATGGTTCCAATCATAATAGTATGATACTTCTTTTCTGAAACCGGAGTAGGAAATTCAAAGTCTTCAGTAGTCATAACTTTTTCGATAGAATTGATACTGTTTCTTTTATTTGGCTTTCTCAGGAAATAAATCATATGCGCATTGCCATTGATATGGAAAGTAACCTTGCCTTTACTACAATCAATTACACCCCATGTAGTGTTAAGAAAAGGTCTTCCAAGAATGACAGACGTGTTGTTATCTACGGGCATATCAAGTATGACAAAGTCCATTAAGATGGTAACATTAGCAACCACAACCTGAACATCCTCACAAACACCAACAGGAATAGCAGTAGACTTGTCACACATTTTCAAAGAAATTTTAGTAGGTATTAACGTATTCAGGTTAAGTATTTTATAAAGAGAAAAGGGCATAACATTAACACCAGCTCCCAAATCACATAAAGCAATTTTAACATAATTATTTCTAATAAAGCATGGTATAGTTGGCATCCCTAGATCTTCTAGTTTTTCTGGAATCTTTCCCTTGAAGGAATAATTTGCAAGCATAGTAGAAATTTCAGCTTCAATATTTTTTCTTCTAATATCTTTCATGTACTTAGCATAAGGAGGCATTTTCATAGCATCAGTCAAAGGAACTTGCAGAAATAAAGGTCTAAGCAATTCAACAAAATGATTAAAAGCATCCTCATCCTATGACTTTAAATCCTTACTAGGAAAAGGCATGGGTTTTTGAACCCATTGTTCTCTTCCCTTACCATGCTTCCTAGCAACAAAATTTTCTTTTATCAAATCTTTTATTTTTAGGAGGTGGGTCATGAAGCTCAACTTCAGGTTCTACCTCTAGCTCATTATCAGGTTCAATATTATTATTTGGTTGAGCATCATTATCAATACTATTGTCATCAATAACATCATTATCAATAGGTTCATGCTCATTACCAGATTGAGTTTCAGCATCAGAGATAGAAATATCATTAGGATTCCTGTTTTGTACAACAGGTTGACTAGAAGCATGCATAGTTTTATTCTTACTCTTCCTCTTCTTTTTCTTAGGTGAACTAGTTGCACTATCATTAATTATCTGAGAATCTTGTTCAATTCTTTTAGGATGTCCCTCGTGATACAAAGGATCCAAAGTCATTTTACCTCCTCTAATCACTACTCCAATAGTATGCTTGTCAAGTTTATTATGCATGTCCCTAAACAAATCATGTTGTGATCTAGAAACTTATTCAAGCTGAGTGTGAACCATAGGAAAGTGCTTGCGTATACCTTTAACATTGTTAGAAATTCTAACTAGCACATCACTCAAGTGTTCAATTATAATAGCATTCTTTTTTAGTTGACCACCAGTTTGCGTATTGAAATTTTGTTGTTTAACAACAAAATTATCAAATCCATTTTCAGCTTATAGGGAATTTTGTTGGCTGGAGACATATTATAGGGAATGTCACTCTCATCAATTATAATAGCATTCTTTTTGAGTTGACCACCTATTGACTGGAGACATATGTCACTTTCATCAAATTTATAGAGATAATTTACCTCTACTACATGTGTCGGAGTATTGAGCCCATGTATTTCGTCAATAGGTTTTAGATTCTTAACATCTTCAGCTTTAATACATTTTCTTTCATAGATTTCTTAGCCTCTTGTATATCTTCAGGACTGAGGAATAAAATATCTCTCTTCTTCGAAGTTGGCTTAGGTGGTGGTTTGGGAAGTGTCCAATCATCGGCATTTATGAATAAGTTATTCAATAATTCTTGAGCCTGGTCAACTATTTTTTTTGTGAGAAAAGGCTGAGGCCCGACTTTAAATTAATAAAGCCACCAGGCAACGAGAGTCACAACCAAGCAACCAGTACAGACAGAGTATCAATCCACAAACAAAAGTGAATGGCCACAACCGGCATGAAGGCGCACAGTCCAGGAAATAACCCAAAAGGACAATCGGACAGGAAGGAGGAAGGCTCGTCATTAGCAACAACATCTAGGACGCCCCGACCCGATCACTCGTGTAGATAGAGATAGCCATCGCGTGCACATGATCGATGAGGGCCTCCGTTGCCGCCTTGTCAGCCTCCATAATTAGAGATTTCCACTACTACAAAAACATGGATAATTTGAAGATCATGTTCACCGCCGAACTAGGGAACACCTGTTCAATCGTGAACTTGTTCCTAGTAGTCCACGTCCAACACATGGCCAAAAAACCGAACCAGAACAGCCTCTTGGACTGACTAGACAAGGTGGCCGCAAGAAGACGAAGAGCAAAGAAGTTAGCAGGGGCCCAGGAGACACCCAACCAGTCCCTGAGACAGCTCTAGAGCAAGGAAGCCGGCGGACGGCAGAAAAGGATGTGGTAAGTATCCTCTAAGTTCCCGCAAAGAGAGCAGAATTCCGAGCCCGAACCTTGCTGTTTCTTGATCTGATTCTGATCTTTAGAGGCACTCTAGCCGACCAGATGGGCTTGAACTTAGACATCTTAATTAGGACCAGACGACAGAACACGATAACAGGACTTAACAGAAAGCGGCCAGAGGCAGAATGAGGCCAGGAGATCTCATCCTGAACCTTCAAGATCATGGGGAAGAGAGCAGCAAGGCGATGCCAATCTTCCAACTCTTCAGGAGACAGGACCCGACGAAAACCCAGATCCCAACCACTGGCCGCGAGCTCCGCGATGGAGGCAGAAGGAGACAAAACAAAAGAAAAAAGCACAGGGAAGGAAAATTCTAGGGGGCCATCCCCCACCGCAATCCAACCAGAACCGAAGAACAAGCCCGTTACCAACCGAGAACTTCACCAGAGACTTGAACTCATCACGCAACAGTAGTAGTTGGCGCCAAAATTGAGAAACCGGAGCCATGGTGTGCCAAAAGAGGATGTGAGGATAGGAAGTATTTAGCTTTAAGGATACGCATCCAAAGAGACTCGGGATCAGAGCTAAGAATCTGCCACCACCATTTAATGATCAAACATTTGTTCATAATAGTAGTATTGAGGATCCCCAAACCCCCAATTTCCTTGGGTTTACACATAAGCTTCCACTTGACCAACCTCTACTTCTTTTTGTTGTCCGTGGTGTTCTAGTAAAAGCTACTCCTATGTTTGTCAAAGCCAGCATGGATCCCCTCCGGAAGGTAATAGAAGCCCATCAGAAACATGTGGAGGGAAGTCATGCAAGCGTTGATCAAGGACACCCTGCCAGCCATAGAGTTATATTGGCCCCTCTAGGGCAGCACCCTGTTGCCCACCTTAGAAACCGAGAACATGAAATCCTTAGACCGAAGCTTAAGGGGGGATTGGCATCCCAAGATATTTGAAAGGGAAAGAACCAAGGGAGTAGTTGAGAAGGTCAGCCACCCATTTAGCCTCCACGGGGGAGGCACCCAGAACAACGACCTCACTCTTTAAAAAATTAATTTTGAAGCCAGACATCTCTTCAAAGAAAAGCAACAAGAATTTAAGGTTAGCTAGGAAACAATCATTATTTTGGACTAGAATAATGGTATCATCTACGTACTGAAGATGGGAGATACCGGCAGGCATAAGATTTGATGAGGACATCAATACCATTGTTACACCCACAACCCCTACTGCTATACATACTAGACCAATCACTAGAGCTTGCGCACACCAATTGAATTACCAGGTACTTTTGTTTCTTGGTAAAAATTCTAATGTTCATGAGAATATGATGCTGCCTAAATTGGATATATTTGTGTTGATTGCTAATGAAGGACCTAGCATGGACAAGAGGGATCAACACTTGAGCGTAAACACGCATGGAGATGAAGGCGCGCGTGAAGGGAACCAGAACGGCGTTTCTAGTGCATATTTCAGCACTTTGAAGCCTGCGTGATGACATAAAAGGATATAGACAAAATATACAAGATGCGCCTTCATAAATTTCATCCATAGCTTATTTTGGGTGTTGCGCCACCTTATTTTTGGGCCAGGCCCATGTAATTTCAAAATACAACTTCCTAGGCTATTTTTACAGTCTGTATCACTACTGCAGGATGCTGCTAACGCGACACTACAATCAGAGACCCTTCGATGAAACTGTGTGCGATGCATTAATTGCAAACGATGATGTAAAAAACCTTCAAAAAAGATGCACAACTTTTGCGATGGCGGATACATCAAACACGGTTTAGATTTTAGTTGCATGTGTGATGCGGGGCATACGGTTGATCCATATTAACTGTTTGCGATGAGACAGAACAACAAAAATGGGCAGCCATATCAAGGTGTGTGCGATATACGACATACAGTTCGCTCCGATGAACCATTTGCGATGATCGAGTTGAACACAAATGATTCAGCGCAACAAGATGTGTGTGATACCCGGCAAATAGGTCGGTATTCCGAATTGTGTGTGATCATTATAGACAGTCCATACGGTCTTTTTTGTGAAATGTGTGCTCGACAGGGCACACAATTCAAGAAACCAACCTGTGGGCGATAATGTAAAAGATCTCTATCGAATACGTATTACTAACCGTCTGTGATGAGATTGACAGGGGAAACAGAGATAACGAATTAATATGAGCGAACGGAAACAGAGATATATACTGTCTGCTTAATTTAGTCCTTCTTGTTGTTGTTGGATGGCCCCGTGACATCGTCTTGGCCAGTACACTTCTTGCCGCTGACCATTGGCTTTTCATCACCGCCGCTGTCATCATCGTCGTTGCTGTCATTGTCCTCCTCCTCCTTGTTCGACCATTCCTCCTCATCATCATTGCCGTCATCTTCTTCGTCCTTCGACGGCTCCTCTCTGACGACTCCGGAGGCAGCGTCTCTTCCATGATCCGGATATAATCGAGGTCTGGGCTCGACACCGGACTCATGGAACACGAGCGGGATGATTCCGATGTTGACCTATCATCGGTTGCTAGACTGCTGGTGGAACTGTCGTCCTCGCTGTCACGCGACATGGCTGCGGTCGTATAAAAACCGCGAGAAAGCGAGATTGCAAAGTGTGTGCAAGTGTGTAGCGTGGCCGGCCGGGGACGATGAAGATGGTGGACACTTAAGCGGGGTATGCAGAGAAGAGGAATGCTAATTGAAGTAGGGGGTTGACGTATTATCTAACCGCTGATATAATCAACCGCAATTATTTGTACCTAGTCGCTCCAAATTCCTTGGGTTGCGTAGTTCTCAATGTGATAGTTAATTACGCACAGGCGTTTGAAAGCACAAGTGCTCCGTGGGTGATTTTGGTAATTAATGTCAACATATCTCTTGTTGGACTAATACTTGTATGTAGTGTATTTCAGACAAGTTCAACAATGGCATGGAAAGGACAAGAGGATGTGGAACCCCTTCAAGGTGTCAGGAACATGCATTGGCTGAAGCTCAAGACTCTTTATTTCTATTTTAGTGATCCAAGATCACATTGAGTCCATAGGAAAGCCAATACGATTAAAAGGGGATGAGGTGTTGCTTAATGGTCTACTTGCTCAAAATGCTTAGTGATATTGCTCCAAAGCCCTCAACCACTTTCTCATTTCCAAATATGTTCAAAACCCAAAGTCAAACTAGGCCCCACCGAAAATGTTCTATCCGGCGTCACCAAGTTCATTTGACATAGCCACTGCCAGAAACCCTAAACACTTTGGTCACACCGATACGAATCTCGGTCTCACCGGGATGGCCCTGCAAACTCTCTGTTTCCCTTTGTAACATTTCGGTCTCACCGAAATGAGTGATCGGTCACACCTAGTTTACTTGACCAACTCACTGTTTCCTCTTTGCTGAAATCGGTCTCACCAAGTTCAAGCAATCGGCTTCACCGAGATGAGGTTTTACCCTAGCCCTAGCACATCGGTCCCACCAAGTTGTTCCAGTCGGTCCCACCGAGATTCCTAACGTTCACATTTTGAACTAATCGGTCTCACCGAGTTCATCTATTCGGTCTCACCGAGTTGGGTCAAATGTGTGTAACGGTTGGATTTTGTGTGGAGGCTATATATACCCCTCCACCCCTTCTCCATATGAGAGAGAGCCATCAGAACGTGCCTACACTTCCAGCCTACATTTTCTGAGAGAGAACCACCTACTCATGTGTTGAGATCAAGATATTCCAATCCAACCACAAGAATCTTGATTTCTAGCCTTCCCCAAGTTGCTTTCCACTCAAATCATCTTTCCACCATATCCAAATCTGTGAGAGAGAGTTGAGTGTTGGGGAGACTATCATTTGAAGCATAAGAGCAAGGAGTTCATCATCAACACAACATCTATTACCTTTTGGAGAGTGGTGTCTCCTAGATTGGTTAGGTGTCGCTTGGGAGCCTCCGACAAGATTGTAGAGTTGAACCAAGAAGTTTGTAAGGGCAAGGAGATTGCCTACTTCGTGAAGATCTACCTGAGTGAGGCAAGTCCTTCGTGGGCGATGGCCATGGTGGGATAGACAAGGTTGCTTCTTCGTGGACCCTTCGTGGGTGGAGCCCTCCATGGACTCGCGCAACCATTACCCTTCGTGGGTTGAAGTCTCCATCAACATGGATGTACGATAGCACTACCTATCGGAACCACAACAAAAATCTCCGTGTCTTCATTGCGTTTGCACACTCCAATCCCATCCCTTTACTTTCTTGCAATTAGCATGCTTTACTCTTTCCACTTCTCATACTCTTGCCATGCTTGCTTGAAATGTATGGTGAATGCTTAAACTTGTGCTAAAACTCCACGTCAACTTGAAGAACTTAAAAATTGCCACTTTTACTTGTTGAGGGTCTAATCACCCCCCTCTAGACCCCTCTTCTCGTCCCTTTCAGCATTGGAGCATCCAAATATGAATCAAGCATTTTTCGTAGTACTACTCCCTTCGTGCCGGCGACCTAGGTGGGGGGAAAACGAGAGAACTTGATGATTATTTGGTAATCAATACCATTGCGTGCAGAGAATTGACCATTGCATGTTATGCTAAGTAGTCTGAAGTCATTGAATGCATACTAGCCACAAGACTCCTATTGGCTAATTTCTTTTTTCAGGACAAAAACAAGGAACGAATTTTGGGATTATTTGGTTTTCGTAATGTGACTTATGCACTGCTACAAATGGAGTAGTACACTTGGCAAGCAATACATTAAGCTCTTCTTATTGATGAAGCCAGTAATAATCAAACTACATAGGAAAAGAAAAAAAGACAAAGGAAAATATCTGCACGAATCTTCGCTTAACATCAATGGCATAGGACCTAGATGTGCATTACTTACAGCACATCTAGATGTGCTTTAGCATTACTGTCAAACAAAACCCCTAATCATTATTGCAAACAGCTCATAGAACATGGCTAATGCGACAACCACAACTACACATGCTAGTTCCTTCTTGTCTCTTGCTTTCATCTGTTGCCTGTGATTGATTCTTTCTTGCTTCATCATACTAATTGTACATTCTAGATCAGCCAGTTTCTTCTTTAGCTTTACGTTATCTTCTGTGAGCTTGGTGATAACACTCCGAGCCCTGCCATGCCATTCTTCATCTAGCCAGTTAACGAAGGCACAAGCCTCATATCCCTGCCAATGTTAAATAGTATTCAGGATGAGCGGTGGCATTAACTCAAGTAAAATGATGAACTTAGCACTAACATCTAAGGGGCAATTGAGAAACCGCCTGCCAATGTTGAATCCCTCCTGCATACATGTCGAGAGGGAGTGTGCCCGTGCACACAACTCAGCTGTTGGTACTTCTCGGTGGCGCAAAACTCGGAGTCGAACTTGTGTTGCGGGAGTCTGGAGTCATGCTCCCGATCCAACGGCAGATCGCTTTCCTGGGGGGGGTGTCATTCAGGACGGATTCAGCAGGGGGCTACTTTGGACATGCTAAAAAAGATCGGGATAGATTAGAACCTGACAGGATGATTCAGATCTGTAGTACACCTGCCTTCTGATGACCTTAGGCAATTGCTCGGCGGTGACCGCCGTCGTGGCGGCGCTGCCGAGAGCGGCGATATGAGCAAGAGCAGCCACACCGAAACCATCCGCACCACTCGTCCGCATTCCCCCAATGTCAGTGTCACGCAAGGGAATTTGGAGGCTATTTAGGGATTTGGGGGAAATGGGGAAACTGTGGGGATAAGCTAACGGTCGGGAACTACTCATCGCACTATATGTTGTATACGGCACACTGTTTATACATGTCATTTGTGTTAGGTATTACAACTTCACACACGATTTCTGCACCAAATCATGTGAGAAGATAACATAGGTGAGACACGGTTGCCGTGACATAACTGTATGTGATGTACTACCGTATACATATTGGGCTGCAATATAATTGAGTTATAGTAATACTTGTAAACAGCCGCTCTGTGGATATCCGTCAAAAAATAAAACAACTGCTCTGTAGATAGAGATGGCGGCAGCCGAGGTAGCTGCCACCAGATAAGAGGTCAATCCTCGGTTGGTGGGCGGTGGCGGCGTCATAGGAGGTCAATCCTCGGTCTGCGGTGGGAGATACGAGGAGCTCAACCATCGAGGTTGGTGGTGGTGTGATTGGAGCACATCCATCACGGTCGATGGCGGGATAGTGGAGGCCGAACTTCAGGCGGCAGCCGCACTAAGCTTTGCTCCTCGACCCTGCTGTCTCGGTGTACCGCCGCATCGCGCTTCTCTATCTGCTGGGTGGAGGTCGCCGCGCGGCTAATTAATTAAGGTATTCTTTTCGTGAGTGGCTTAATTAACGTATTCAATTCCTAAGGGCAGTGTTGTAGTACTATGCGTGTCAATTGACTGGCCATTACTTTTTGTCATTGCACGTTTGGATAACAATATGGAGCGCCCTCAGTAATTATGAAAGTAAAACCTTGTGATTTATGCACGCATCTTTGGGCATCAGTTAATCCATGTATTAATGTTGTTGTTTTGTTTTTAATTACCCTCCATGCGGTGCAGATGGAATGATCTTAATGGATGAAGAATCGGAGAAGCTCAAATTTTATGAGTGGCATGGCGGAGTTCATGAATTTGGCTAAAAGTACAAAGAAGAGAATTGGTGACGAGGATTACATCCTATGTGCATGCAGTCATTGTGCCAATACAGAGTCACGTGAAGTTGCAGATGTCGAGTGGTACTTACTCTCTAGGGGATTCATGGATGGATATACACGTTGGACTAGACATGGTGAAGAGCGGGTCATGGATGAATATACCCAGGGCTGCGAGATGCCAAACCCTGGTCAGTGTCACATGGATGTTGAATCTAACATCGGGGCAGAGGTGTCAAGCTACCAATGGAACACCGGAGAGCCGAAACGCCGACTGGAAAACCAAGACGGCGATGCAGACGACGACGACGATCTTGATATGCTAGATTTTTCTGCTATGATTGCACATTTCAAGGGCCCAAAAAAGGATATGATTGGGTACAAGGATCTGCCAACCATTGCTGCGGACTCCAAGAAAGAATTGTATCCAGGTTGCAAAAAGAAATATTCCAAGTTGAGTGCCACCCTGGCGCTTCTCAAATTTAAAGCAGTAAATGGTCTATCAAACAAGGGCTTCACAGAGTTGTTAGGTCTTTTCAAAGAAATTCTTCCAGAAGATAATGTGCTCCCCAGAAGCACGAACGAAGCAAAGAAAATTGTTTGCCCATTGGAACTTGAAGTACAAAAGATACACGCTTGTGTGAATGATTGTATATTGTATCATGGTGAGTACAAAGATTTGTGTGCATGTCCCATATGCAAGTATGCACGATACAAGCACAGGAGAGCAAAGGACAACTACAAATTGGATGATGAGATCAAGACAGGAATCCCGTTTAAGGTTGTTTGGTACTTGCCTTTAATTCCAAGGTTGAGGCGTTTGTTTGCAAACCCTAGAGAGGCAAAGAGGTTGCAGTGGCATCATGATGAGCGAACTGCGGATAAATATCTGAGGCACCCAAAAGATGGGGCTCAGTGGGAATTAATCGACAATAAGTTTAAAGACTTTGCCAAGGATCCTAGAAGTATAAGGCTCGGGGAGTGTACTAACGGGATGAATCCTTTTGGCGATATGAGCACCAAACACAACACATGGCCGGTGCTTCTGTGCATATATAACCTAGCTCTTTGGTTGTGTATGAAGAAAAAATACATTATGATGTCAATGATTATCCAACGCCCGAAGCAACCTGGAAATGACATCGACATTTACTTTCAGCTACTGGTAGAAGAACTGCTGATAGTGTGGGTAAAAGAGCCTGCTGTAAAATGTTATGATGCTTACAAAAAGGAGATTTTCGATCTACATGCAATGCTGCTACACAGCATTCAAGATATGTCGGCATTAGGCAACACATCGGGGCAGAAAACAAAAGGAGATGTAGGGTGTGTCACATGCATGGATAGGACAGCTAGCAGATTTCTTCCCAACTTGCGCAAAACCATGTATTTGCGTCATCGTAGGTTCTTACGGAGAAATCACCCATACAGAAAGGTGAAAGTTGAATTTGATGGTACGGCAGAGGTAGATTTGGGCCCAAGACCTTATGATGGGGAGGTGCTCCACGACATGGCTAAACAAGTTAATGTTGTGCTTGGCAAGAACCACGTTTTGACGGTGAAACAAACACCCATGAATCAAGTATTTAAGAAGAAATCGGTGTTCTAGAAATTACCTTACTGGGAGATTCTACGTGTACGTCACTGCATCGATGTCATGCACGTAGAGAAGAACGTATGTGAAAGCATCCTTGGTACTCTGCTCAAGATTAAAGGTAAAACAAAGGATGGTGACAGTGCACAGCTCGATATGCTTGGTGATCAATCAAAAAGCAAGAGTGAAGCAGAAGATGATAAGAAATTCCTCCACGCTCGCCAGAGTTACAATTTCAGTACAAAAGAAGCAATAGAGTTCTTCAAGTATTTGTTGTCAGTTAAGACACCCTCTTCCTACTCCACAAACATCAACAGTCTCGTGGATGTGATCTCAGGTAAAATGAAGTTGGGACACATGAAGTCACATGATTGCCACATAATGTTGACACATGTCCTCCCGGTGGCTATCAGGAATCTGATGGACAAAGATATAAGAAACACACTCATTGAGCTCTATGATTTCTTCAACAAACTATCGTAGAAAGTTGTAGATCCTGAAGAGTTGGATTATATGCAAGAGGATATTGCAAGTATATTATCCAGCCTGGAGATGTTTTTCCCACCATCATTCTTTGATGTCATGGTCCATCTTGTTGTGCATCTTATCGACGAGATAAAGTATTGTGGTCCTGTGTTTCTTCGCAACATGTATCCCTTTGAGTGGTTCATGGGAATACTGAAGCGCTATTGTCGGAACCGAAACCATCCAGAGGCAAGCATCCTACAAGGTTATACCATGGAGGAAGTGGTTGAGTTTTTCACCGAATACATGAAACAAAGACCTATAGGTTTGCCCCTCTCTCGCCATGAGGGAAGGCTGAAAGGTAAGCCGGTCCTTGCTAGCACGCAAAAGGCTCCACCCGGAGAATTGGCAGAGAAAGCCCATTTGACGGTACTTCTTAACAGCCTAGTTCTCAATGCTTATGCCGACGAACACTTGGCGGAGATACACCAAAGCTTCTTACCAATGGTGTATCCATTAGATGTGGAGATGAAGGAGCACACTAAGAACTACGCCGAATGGCTGAAGAATCGTTTGGAACAAGGATCCATGGATGACATTGCTACGTGGTTGGCACAAAAGCCATCATCTATGGTGTTGACGTACCAAGCATATGACATAAATGGCTACACGTTCTACACTGAGGAACGTGATGAGAAGACCTCATATCAGAACAGCTCTGTTCGAATACAATGCATGATTGTAGATGAAGCTGATAAAAGGGTATACTATGGAACCATCAAAGAGATTTGGGAGCTTAACTATGTGAAAGTTAAGGTGGCATTATTCAGGTGCACATGGATCCCTCTTTGTCAGGTAAAGGTTGATGATTACAGGAAGACCTGTGTTAACAGGACAACGATGGCATATCACGTGGACCCGTTCATTCTTGCCAGCGATGCTACCTAGATTTTCTATGCGAAAGACCGCTTGCATAAGAACTGCCATGTAGTGATGAATGGGAAGAGGAGGGTACTGGGTGTTAATGATGTTGCCGATGAGGACGAGTACGATGAATTTGCTGAGTTGCCAGCCAAGGGATCATGCACCCCTCAAACAGAGAAGCATAAAATCACCAGAAAACCCAAGTTCATTCTGGGTCAACGTAATGATCCCAGTTCCCCCATGTACATGGGAATTAAGCCGTAAGACTAGTTTTTATGCCTACCCTGCAACTTAATTCGTTCAATTTAGAACTGTCACGTGTACTGAATTTGTGAGTTATGCCGAGTTTTCTGTTGATGTAAGAACCGTTAATATGTTGACCTTGATATGCTGTTAGCTCAGGCAATGAATTTGAACTGTTTATTATTATTATTATTATTATTATTATTATTATTATTATTATTATACCACAGAGGTAGCACACTCAATTGATCTCACTCCAGTATGTATGAACAGAAGATATGCAATCTGGTTTGTGAATAGCACACGGTTGGTTCATGAAAGCCGTGTGCCGACCAAACCGCGCATGCAATCTGAGTCGTGCGTTCTGATTAGCTAGAACCCAAACCCCATGGATTGTACATCTACACCGTTTGATGCTCCTAGATCGAATGACAATCCTCATCCCTTTCGACAACACATGCAATTCCGGTTGTAATTTTATTTATACGCACAAAATGCATGTTAAATTCACAAAATGTCTTAAATATAGCAAACGATACCTGAAATGCTCCAGAAAATCAAACCCGTGGTATAATGGTGATTGCGTACCATGGAAATTTTTATGAGGCCAAATGATGAAGTCACCGGCCACTGGAGTTTCAATTGACACGTCCCCTTTTGGAAACCATGATCCTTCTTGTGAGATGCTCCAGTTTCCAAGGAGCGATCATCAAAACTTGTGCCAAACTTTACCAAAAACGATGAGGTGTTGCTTAATGGTCTACTTGCTCAAAATGCTTAGTGATATTGCTCCAAAGCCCTCAACCAATTTCTCATTTCCAAATATGTCCAAAAACCAAAGTCAAACTCGGCCCCACCGAAAATGTTCTATCCGGCGCCACCGAGTTCATTTGACATAGCCACTGCCAGAAAACCTAAACACTTCGGTCACACCGATACGAATCTCGGTCTCACCGAGATGGCCTTGCAAACTCTCTGTTTCCATTTGTAACATTTTGGTCTCACCGAAATGAGCGATCGGTCACACCGAGTTTGCTTGACCAACTCTCTATTTGCTCTTTGCTGAAATCGGTCTCACCGAGTTCAAGCAATCGGCTTCAGCGAGATGAGGTTTTGCCCTAGTCCTAGCACATCGATCCCACTGAGTTGTTCTAGTCGGTCCCACCAATATTCCACGTTCACATTTTGAACTAATCACTCTCACCGAGTTCATCTATTCGGTCTGACCGAGTTGGGTCAAATGTGTGTAACGGTTGGATTTTGTGTGGAGGCTATATATACCCCTCCACCCCCTTCTCCATATGATAGAGAGCCATCAGAACATGCCTACACTTCTAGCCTACATTTTCTAAGAGAGAACCACCTACTCATGTGTTGAGATCAAGATATTCCAGTCCAACCACAAGAATATTGATTTCTAGCCTTCCCCAAGTTGCTTTCCACTCAAATCATCTTTCCACCATATCCAAATCTATGAGAGGGTTGAGTGTTGGGGAGACTATCATTTGAAGAACAAGAGTAAGGAGTTCATCATCAACACAACATCTATTACCTTTTGGAGAGTGGTGTCTCCTAGATTGGTTAGGTGTCGCTTGGGAGCCTCCAACAAGATTGTGGAGTTGAACCAAGAAGTTTGTAAGGGCAAGGAGATCGCCTACTTCATGAAGATCTACCCGAGTGAGGCAAGTCCTTCATGGGCGATGGCCATGGTGGGATAGACAAGGTTGCTTCTTCGTGGACCCTTCGTGGGTGGAGCCCTCTGTGGACTCGCGCAACCGTTACCCTTCGTGGGTTGAAGTCTCCATCAACATGGATGTACAATAGAACCACCTATCGGAACCACGCCAAAAATCTCCGTGTCTTCATTGCGTTTGCACACTCCAATCCCGTCCCTTTACTTTCTTGCAATTAGCATGCTTTAATCTTTTCGCTGCTCATACTCTTGCCATGCTTGCTTGAAATGTATTGTGAATGCTTAAACTTCTGCTAAAACTCCACCTCAACTTGAAGAACTTAAAAATTGCCACTTTTACTTGTTGAGGCTGTAATCACCCCCCTCTAGACCCATCTTCTCATTCCTTTCAATTGGTATCAGAGCTTGGTCTCCATTGCTTTGGTTTCATCACCATTGGAGGAAGATGGATGAGTCTACGATTGGGAGTATTAGACGTAGAGTGCCTATGCTTGACGGAGAGTTCTATAGCTCTTGGAAGAATGAAATGCTTGAGATTTTCAATGAATATAATTTGAACAAGTATATTACTAGCCCTTACATGACCCCTATTGATCCCTTGCATCCAACCCCCGATGAGTATCTTGACATGACCCGCAATCTTAGAACTATTGATCTTATCATGAGAGGATTGCCTAGAAATTTGTTTGTGTGCTTGCCTACATTTGAATGTGCTTATACTATATGGAAATATCTTGAGGAGCGTTTTCCAAACTATTCCTTGAAAAATCTAGATGAGATTCTTCAAAAGTCCATTACTTTTCATAAAATGAATCCTAGTGATCCTAAATTTGATGATTGTCTATTTGAGCCCCGTGACCTTATGCGTGCCAAACAAGATGTTGGAGTCATTAGTAGCATCATTTCACAAGTCATTAGAATTCATAAACATGCACATTGTCATGGTCATACATCTAATGAACCACTCTCTCTAGGTGATGATCATTCACATGATGATGTTGAGCATGGATATTATGATAAGGATGATGATAGTGACTTTGATCTTGATGAGTCAATGAGACAGTTTGGTCTTATGGCTAACCTTCATGGTTACATGGCCAGAGGAAAGGAATGGGTTCTTGATAGAGGATGCATGGATCATATGACCGGAGATAAGGACATGTTTCATGAGCTTGCTGAAAACGATGGTCCCCGAAAGTATGTCACTTTTGGTGATAACTCAAAGGGTAAGGTAGTTGGCCTTGGTAAGGAGGCCATCTCCCATGATAGCTCTATCCAAAATATCATGCTCATTGAATCTCTTGGTTATAATCTACTTTCCGTATCTAGACTAGCTGACTTCGGTTCAACGTTCTATTTACTAAAATAGATTGCCAAGTGTTTCGAAGAGATAATCATAATATGGTCTTTACCAGTATTCGTAGAGGTGATCTATATATTGTTGATTTCACTAAGAGAGCTCAACCTCGTACTTGCTTAATTGCTAAATCCTCTAAAGGTTGGTTGTGGCATAGAAGATTAGGTCACGTGGGTATGCGAAATCTCTATAAGCTTATTAAAGGTGATCATATCCTTGGCGTTAAAGATGTTATATTTGACAAGGATAGACTTTGAAGTGCTTGTCAAGCAGGAAAATAAGTTGGAGGAAGTCATCCCGTGAAGAACATCATGACCACAAGAAGACCACTTGAGCTACTTCACATGGATCTTTTTGGTCCCAATGCCTACAAGAGTCTCGGTGGTAACTCGTTCGATTTGGTCATTGTTGATGACTTTTCAAGATTACGTGGGTGTTCTTTCTTGATGATAAATTGCAGGTCCAAAAGATCTTCAAGAACTTCGCTAAGAAGGCCAAAATCAATTTGAAGCGAAGATCAAGAAGGTTCGAAGTGATAATGGAACGGATTTCAAGAACGCCAATGTGGATACCTTTCTTGACGAAGAAGGGATTTCACATGAGTTCTCAGATAAGAATACACCTCAATAAAATGGAGTTGTTGAAAGGAAGAACCGGACACTTATTGAGATGGCGAGAACGATGCTTGATGAATACAAGACGCCAAGCCACTTTTGGGCAGAAGCGGTTGAGACAGCTTGTCATGCTACGAATCGACTATATCTTCACAAGCTTCTCGGCAAGACGGCATACGAGCTTCTCACCGGTAACAAACCCCAAGTTGGATACTTTCGAGTATTTGGCTCAAAGTGTTACATTCTTGATAAGCATCATCGCTTGAAATTTACTCCTAAATCTCATGAAGGTTTCCTACTCGGTTATGGCTCAAACTCTCACACTTACCGTGTCTACAACAATTTCACCCGAAAGGTTGAAGAGACGGTAGATGTGAAGTTTGATGAATCTAACGGCTCGCAACTAGAGCAATTGCCAATTGATGTAGGAGACAAAGATCCTTCAGAAGCAATTCAAGATTTGTCCATTGGCAAGATTCGCCAAACGAAGGTCAAGGAGAGTACTTCATCCATTCAAGTGGAAGCCTCAGCTTCACATCAAGGTGAACCACAAGTTGACTTGGAGGCATCCACAAGTGGAATACGCCAAGACAAAGGAAATGAGGAAGTACAACAAGATGAACCACATCGACCTCCCTCTCCACCTCCATAAGAGAATGACTACGTCAACAACAATGAAGGAGGACAAGAAGAAGAAGAAGACAATGAAGAGGATGTTCCACCCCAACCAAAACAAAAGCTCTCACGAGTTAGAGCAAGAGTCACAAGAGACCATCCCGTCGAACAAATCTTGGATGACATTGAAACCGGGAGAATTACTCGCTCTAAAACTTGTTTGGCTAACTTTTGTGAACATTACTCATTCATTTCTAGTATTGAACCTATGAAGGTTGAAGAAGCTCTTGAGGATCCGGATTGGGTGAACGCTATGCATGAAGAGCTACACAACTTCGAGATGAATCAAGTGTGGACATTGGTTGAAAAGCCAGACGACAACCACAATGTCATTGGAACCAAATGGGTGTTTCGGAATAAGCAAGATGAGGATGGACAAGTTGTACGCAACAAGGCCCATGTCATGGATTTAACACGGTAGATGCCCTTGTGAAAGGACTTAGGTGTGGATCCATCGTAACATAGGTTAGCTCGAAGGGGTTGAACGGGACAAAGGACACAAAGGTTTACCCAGGTTCGGCCCCTCACAACGTGGTAAAAGCCTACGTCCTGCTTCTGGTTGTATTGCTTGAGTCTCGATTACAAGGGAGCGATCACGCTTGACCTAGCTATTGCTCAACTGTTTCTTAAGTTAACCCGCCGCTGGGTATCGCCTTTATATACACAGGTCGAGGCCCGGGGCTTACAAGAGTCCAAGCCGGGTCAGACAACATGACCACCTCGTTTTCCAAGTCACCTTGCCTTACCAGGTAAGTCACCGCCTGGCGGCTTACAGCTCCGGGTCTTGGGCCTTCAACAGGCCCGCGCCTTAAGTCGCCTCTAGTCTTAATATCTCAGGCCCATCTTAAACCTTTCATTTCTTGAGTCGCCAACAGCATAACCCGGCCCCTCCTAGGCGGGTCACACCACGGGTTATATCCCCAATATTTGGCCCCAGATTGATTTGAACTTGTTCATGTCAATCTTCACTGCTTTAGTTGGCGAGTCTTCTTTCCAATGCTTAACTTTGAACAAATCGTTATAACCCGCCATGACGTCATGCGAGATAAATCCGAAAAAAACCCATGACATCATAACGAATCTTTTTTGCATTAAATGGTTGTCCGAGATTCAAGGCACCTAGAGCGTTGAGATAATCATGATGTCTCCTTGATTTCCTCGCCTGCCATTTTACTATTCACTTTTTCCCTTATAAATAGGCACTGAGGGGTTCCTTTTTCACTTTTACCCCGGCCTCTCTCTCTTCTTCTTCTTCCTCATGTCGACTGCTGCTGCAAAAGCTCCGCCGCCCCCGTCGACCTTCATCAGCAGCTCCATCCTGGCCGCTGCATCAACCTGATTGTGACCAGAGATCGCGGCAACCACCCGCTACTCATTATCATCACCAGGTACTCATCTTTTCTCACTTCCAATCCGCATTAGGTCACCCCAGTTAGTCGGTGTTCGTTGTGTTCGTCCACTCTCATCATAGTTTTCTCCCACTTGTGCTTAGTTCAATCCAAAGACAGTACTGAAGCCATGCGGTACCAGTTTTAGCCCTTATTTTGCATCTCATGTAGATCCCCTTTCTTCAAAATCCATATATGGCTCGCCTACTTTCTTCACTACTGTACCTTAGGTTTTGGAATTGTTCTTCATTTCTTGAACTGCCGTAGATCCAAAATTTTAGGCACAATCCATGAAACTTGTTTTATCTCATACTTAGCATAATTTCAACCATCTTGATTTGATAGACAACTGACCCGCCATTCATTGTTTGGGCGGCTTAAATAACAACCTTTGTGACCCGCCAGAACTTGGTCGGCTTAATCATAACTTATAACTTGCCAAGAAATCCAGAGCTTTGTTTGACCTGCCGGCAATGCTTGCCGGCTTATATTTATCAACTTAACCATGAACTTGTGATTTACCAGCAGACGGTCAACTTAAACATGAACTTTATAATCATTAGGCGGTTCATCACCATGACTTTAACCCACCATACTTTTATTCCCAGGCCATAGGTCTTAACCCGCCAGCAATGACTAAGACTCCCACTTCTTGCGACTGAGTCACCTCCCAAGTCTCCGAACTCTCATTACAGGAGTATGTAGATATGGGGATTTTACCATCCAAAGAGGTCATACACTGGCGGGTTCCTAGCTCTGAAACAACTCCAGAACCCCAAGAGGGCGAAATCATGATCTTTGTAGACCACCTTCTCCGTGGTTTCTCCCCGCCCGGGTCAAAAAAATTCCGTGATGCTCTGAATTTTTACCAACTTCATCCTCAAGACATTGGCCCCAACTCTGTCTCCAATTTGTGCAATTTCCAAGTATTCTGCGAAGTGTACCTTGGACAGGAGCCTACTGTTGACCTCTTCTAAGAGTATTTTTATCTCAACCGTCAAACTGAGATGACTGATGGACCCAGCTTGGAACTTGGAGGAATTTCTATTCAGCAGTGAAGAGACATAATTTTTCCTGAAGCCAAGTTGCCTAGTCACCCCAAGGATTGGAATTTCACTTGGTTCTATTGCAGAGACACTTCTCCAGCCGATGAAAATCGTTTACCGGGTTATCGCCCCTTCCAGCTCAGCACCCACAGCAAACTTCCAGACCGGTTAACCGCCGCAGAGCGTGTTAAATATGCCCCCACCTTCTAAAAAATAAGGGCATTGGTAGCCAATGGCTTAACTGCAGTGGACCTAACCCGCTGCTAGGTTGCTTGGAGGATAATACCTTTGAGCCGGCGCGGCGGCTTAATGTGTGAATACACTGGAGATACCAAAGATTCGCAGCATTACAACTAGACATCTTTGAGTGAGAAGGATGTCAATGATGTAGTCAAATCACTGCTCGGGGAGCCCATGGACAACTGTCACAAAGTGGGATTGAACCCTTTCTACAAACTCAATCCACCTCCGGCTGTAAGTATTTTACATCATCTTTCCTTTTTCTTGTTTACTTCTTGTATATCATATTCCTTACTTTTCCTGTCTATGTTTAAACAGGCCAACTCCCCTTTTTGGAAGAAAAAACTGCCTGCTGCTGCTCCGACCAAGAAACCCAAAACAAAAACGTGAGGTCCGGGTCGTCCCAAGAAACCATCCGCTGAAGAGCTGCTCAAGCTGGATGATGAGTCAGAGGTAGAACTTGACTCCCTTGGTCGCCTTTTTATGCAACTTATTGACGCCGACTCTTCTCAGGATGACATGGAAACAAGTCACGCTGATGCAGCAGAGGTAATCCTTGTCTCCTCCAACTCAGAACCCTTGGCAAGACAGAAAACTCGGCGGGTCATCCGGAAGGTGAAATTTTCTGATCCTCTTGCTTACTTGGATCCCAACTTTCTTTTGAAGAAACAGCAACATGAAGAGAGGCGCCCGACCAGGAGCAGTGGTTCTCAGGACCTTATTTCCGGCTTACCGAATACGCCTGTTCCTTGCAAGCGTCAACATGAGGTGCCACATGATCTAGACCCTCTTTATCCATTAGCCGGCTTCATACGTCAGCCTCTTAATCCTTCTGTCGGGGAACACAAACAGGGGTGTATGTTTTCCCCTGACTCGTGCACGGACGGTAAGCCAACAGGCGCAAGAACAAGATTACAAACTCAAGATCAGATCAAGGCATGAGAGACCTGTTCTTTGAAGGATCAAAGTGCAGATCAAGAAGACCAAGATGAGCCAGAGAAGCAAGATATCGCTAAGGGAAGAACCTCCTCTGCCGGGCAGGCGAGCCTGGCGGGGATGGAGTTACCCCCGGAAGTGAGTCTCAGGATCGTCCCAGCAGGCCTGCCGGGGCTTACGGAGGCAAACCACTCCACCGCACCACCTCATCACGACGCACGTCGTCGATCAGTGCGGTGTCAAGCTCCAAAGTGACTAAGTGGATGCTATTTGCCACATGGCAGCCGCTTCCTACAGAAAATACCCCCAGGCGACACCCATCCTAAGATGTGTCATGCAAGCAAGCGCGAAGCTGGCAAAACAGCCCGGCAGGGCCTGCCGGGCAAGTTGAGATGTGACGTTGAGCGGCGCAATTAATGCGCTCTATCAGCTTGCAAAGTTAGGTATGATAGCACTGTTTGCTATCTAATCAGTATGTAATGACTGATTAGCCACTTTGGTGACGTCTTGATCTATAAAAGGAGGCCCATGGCAACCGTAGAAAGGGTTGGCTGATCCGTACCCTTGCACACTCATACGCGCGTAGCTGTTCTTGCCCCGAGGCAACCTTGCCGGGCAAGAGCGCTGCGTTCCTCCACCATTTTCCTACCATCAATCCACCAAAGAAGGAGTAGGGTTTTACGCCTCACGGCAGCCCAAACCTGGGTAAAATCTGCCCGTTTGATCTCTGCCGCGTTGTGTGATGCTTCTCCGCTCTTTGTGCAACGTGCCCATCCCCCCGCTGAACCAAAAGGGGCTCATGGCCCCATAGGTGGCCGTGGTTTCCCACGACATCTTTGGCGCGCCAGGTAGGGGGATCACTTGCGCGAACCCGAGAGCGTAAGCAACGCGTCATCATCCATCAATGGCGTCACCCTTCGTGACGCCCAAAGGAGTGGCTGAGGCAGAGCAGAGGGGCAACATTGCTCCCGCACCAATCTCGCCCGCTCTTTGCCATCTCCACACGCCGTGGGTGCGACGGCCGTGAAAGCTAGCGGCAAGGACAACAATACCACCCCGAACGGGCCAGGCAACAGGGATGCCCTGCAAATCCCGTTCGGGAGAAAGAAGCGATGTGCAAGGACACCAGGTTTTCTCTCTCTGTCACTCCCACTCTTTGACAATCGTGCTACTCTGGGTTTTAGCATCATCAACGTCAACGAGCCCGCGCGATGCTTGGTCCAGCATTTACCCTACTTAGGGAAATCCTGAGTAGATCGCCAGTGCAAGTCCATTGATTGACGCCCCGGCAAGTATGCACCGGCAAGGCTACCTGCGCTTGCGTGGCTTTTGTGCCTTCTGCCGTTGGATTGGTCAAGAGGTGTGGAGAGGAAGAGAGAGAAACCAGCCGTACCTAGCACCACGTCCTACTGCCCCAAGTTACATGCGCTTCTAGCCGACCTGTGCCGGGGGCTAGAGGTCAATATACAAGCAATGCAGTCCTTTCCAGAACATGCAAGCCCAACGAACGGCCGCAGCTGAAAGGGATAAATGGGGGCGCAGATAAGAGCTAAGTTCATGCTACCTTTGCATTATTATGGATTCTTTGGATCTGTATGCTTGTTTATCCCTTGAGTGCCTAAGTGTTCGTGCGATGAAATCTTTCACAAGATGGTAACTCTGTTAGATTCTTGTCTGCACCCTCGTTCCGGTCAGAGCCTGCTCGCAGAACGAGTGGCTGCGTCGGAAACTACTGAGGAAAAACCTGTTGGGACGCATCCACGCCAAATGACTGTTAAGGGCCAGACCCTTACGACCATTGCGGCAATATGATACCGGCAGGCAACCTAAATGTGCATAGAGACTAGTCATGCGGACACTTTATGGATAACACTAAAAAAAAGGGATAAACATGCAATTCAGATTAAGCAAAAGTACCAGGTCCCGCTTAAAGCATAAATAGTACAAAGTCTAAACACAAGACACGCGTCATCATTTTTTATTACAGGACCGCACGATGGCCAGAATAATTCAAGGGCGGGCCTGCCGGGCTCGTATGACGAGTACCCTGTCGGTGAAGGGAGTGGCCTTCTCCTCGGCGGCAGAGACGTCAGCACCCCGTGGTGGCTTCCAGAAACCATCAGCGAGGTTGAGATCCGGGTGGCGGCAAGCGATGTTGCTCAGGACCATGAAGAGGGAATTGCGGGCAAGCCTCCGGGATTCAGCCTCGAAGCAGCCAGCTCTTCCCTCCTCATGCATCTTCAGCTTGGCAATCAACTCATTGACGAAAATCCCCAGCTTAACACTGGGGGCCTCATACTTTCTGGCCGGGTAGATCGGCCCCTCCATGCCCATGGCCGCAGTCTGGGCGGCAAGGCGTTCGGCCACATCTATCAAGCTTTTGATCCAGAGGTCAACTTGAGCAGAGTGGTTCTCCAGCTTGTCTTCTGCTTCCCTTTGGAGGCGCCTCGCTGTGTCCAGATCTTTTGACAGCAGCTGCTCGCGGGCCTCAATGGATTCCCTTGAGCTTTCCAACGAGCCGATCCTGGCCTTCAGGTCTTCGATGGTGCTGTTGGTGGTCTCAAGGCCCTGACTCTTGGAGGAGAGCTGCGACTGGGTATTTTCTAGGAGGGACCCTGTTTTCAGCACCTCCTCCTGGAGGGCCGAAACCTCCTTGGCACTCCCATCAAGTTTCTCTGTCAGCTCGACCACCTGCCGGTCGTGGTCCACCTTGACGGAGGAAGCAGCAGCAAGATCATCAGTAAGCCTCTTCAGCTGGGTAGCAGAGTCCACGGTGAGGGCATCCAGGGCAGCCTTGTGCTTGTCCCCCAGATCTTTGGTGCGTTGCTGCACGAGGATCTCCAGCTCGGCATCTTTGGCACAGAGAGTGGCCTCGAGCCTCTCCTCCCGAAGAGAAATTTCCTACTCCCTGGCATCCAGAAGCGCCTTGCGCTCAGCCAGGCGTGCTTCTCGGGCGATGACATCTTCCCTCGTCATCGAGATCGTCTCCTGCTGCCTCATAAGGACCCGAAACTGCTTGCCGTGCTAGTCACGTAGCTCCATCCCCTTGTCCTTCTGCTTCTGGTCCACCTTGTTGGTGGACTGGCGCTGCTCCTTGAGCTCCTGCCACTTCCGACTATGCCGCTCCTGCGTCTCTTTAATGCCTGTCGCCATGGACTCCATGAAGGACAGGTCCATGGCAACGGCGGCGGAATCATCCACCTCATTGACTCCCTGGTACAGCGATGTCAGGATGCGCTAGAGTTCTTCATCAAGCTCTGTGCTCATCGCCATTGACGAGCCAAGGGCTCCAACCCTTGGCTGTGCGAGCACTAGCGCCAGGTTGCTCGAAAATGGTGGCGGGACTTTCATTGAGGTGCCAAATGAGGGAAGGGGCCCATGGTTTGGAGGGGTATCTTCTCCTCGACCACGACCCCTAATCCAGACACGCTACCGGGTATTTCCTCGGGCTCCTTCAGGGGACCCAGGGCGCCCCCGGCAACATGCTCCTGCTCCTCTGCGGCAGCAATTTTGGCGGCTTCATCCGCGACGTCCTTCCCAATGTTGGCCACCTCGTCCAGCAAGTCTGGCTCCTCACTCAAAGGGGTTGTAAGCAGATCCAGCAGTTAATGGTGGAAGGATAGAATTATTGACAAGACAGAGACGCGAAGCAACATGATAAGAGAAGTCATGAGAAGAGAACAGATAAATTACCCGGAGGAGTCTGCCGGGTAGAAGCATCAGTTTCCCCGGTGTCAGATTCAGGGTTCCACAGCCCCTTGAGAGGTTCGAACTCTGGGGTGCGTGCGAGGAACTCTCTCTCCCCAGTCTGCCTGTTCAATGATTCCATGGCCTAGCTCGACGAACCCAAGGAACAAGAGACACAGCAGTTTATCCTGGTTCAGGCCACCTTGCGGTGTAATACCCTACTCCAGCTTTGTCATGGATTGCCTCGGGGGGCTGAAGATGAACTAGTACAGAGGTGGAACGACCTTAGGAGGTGAGGTGTTCTTGAGCTCGATGAGCTGGTGAGGGTTGAATGGATCTGATCCAGCTCCGGTTCCCCTCCGCATAGTGGTGGCTAAGTCCTATTTATAGTGGCATTGGTACTCTTCCCAAATGTAGGCGGGAAGGAATCCCACAATGGCCAAATTCGAAGGGAGACAACTAGTACAAGTTATCCTGACAAAAGTAGTCTTCGCCTGCAAAAGCCTCTGGTGGTGACGCTGCAGTGGGCTCCTCGATGACCTCCGTGCTGCCGTCCTGGCGGTCCTGGTCTTGTTGCACCGATATGGAAACCTTTGCTTGATTCCTCGGGACTCCGCGCCTGCGCTTGCCTCCTTTGCACCAAAGAGGAAACTGGTACACTGCGCCCGCTGGCGCCCGCCTGGTCCTGGTCGTCATGGCTCACGTCAGGTGAACCTCGTGAGGTGCAGCTTACATTGACAACTCCGCTCCTCGGGAGCCAGCCTGGGGAGGCCGCCCCTCGTGGAGGTCTTGGTGTCGTCTGCCTCGCGAGGCCTGGCCCCTCGCGAGGGTCTTGAGTTGTCGTTGCTGAAGATGGGCCGTATCAGCCTGTCGATGGAGCCACGCCACGGGCCGCAGGCAGGCAAGTCTGGGCACCCCCGGTCCCAGGACGCCGACAGTAGCCCCCGGGCCCAAGGCGCGCTCGAACTTGGCTTCGAGGCGAAGCCAAAGGGCAAGTGCGGAGCGCCGTGGGCCCTAACCGCCTGGGGCCTTGGTTGCCGCATGGCGATTGATGGGACGTGGGCGCCTCCGCTTCCCCAAACTGCCTCGGCAACTACTTCGACTTGACGAGACCCTGCTGCATGCAGAGAAAAATCATCATTACGCGCGATCGTGGAGGCCGACGATCGGCCTTCCCTTGGCTATAAATGAGGAGAGGGGCGAAGCCCCTTTGGTCATCTTCGTCTTCTCGCCACCCGCTCCTTCTTCTTCCTTCTTGCCTCGCCGTCTTGCCATGGTGTTCATGGCGTTGATGAGGAAATTTTCTGCCGCTGAGAAGGGAAAGGCCCCTAAGGAGGAGCCCGGCTCGCCACCGCCCAAGAGAGGACGAGGTCGCCCCCGCAAGCATGCGGCGGCCCCTGTGGTGGCTCTTTGTGGACGCGGGCACGCCTCGAGTGGTCGTGGCGGCGCCTCTTCTCGCGGTGAGAGCCGCCAGGGGCGAGGTAGCCCCCGTGAGGGAGGGAGGAACGCAGTGGTCGCCCGGCCTCCGCGGCCGCACTTCCACTCGGTGGAAGTGCTCCCAGAGTTTGTCGTGTGGTCGAAGGGGCCGGCCAGCACCTGGCTCCCACTCCCCTGCTTCTTCGCTGGTGAGCTACTGGTTGCTGGTCTTGACAGCCTCTGGCTGCAAGCTGACGGCTGCTGCAGCAAGGCTTCATGGGTCAGGGTCGAGGCTTCCGCCGCCTAGAACGTGGCCCTGACCCGCGGCTGGCAGACGTTCGCCCGCGCGCGTGGCCTGAGCGGGAGGTGCACCCTCCACTTCAGGTACGACGGCGTTGCGACCCTCTACGTGAGGGTGTTTGGGGAAGATGGCCGCCGCGCAGGGTGCTGCCCCGAAGACGATGGCAGCGACGACGAGCTTGGTCTTGGCGACGGCTGCGGCTCATTCAGCGGCGGCGGCTCTTCCTCCGGTGAGAGCACAAGCAGCGGCGGTTACGACTAGCTGCCCCGCCGCCGGGCTCGCTTCGAGGGAGGTGGCGGATCTTCTTGCCGCCACGCCCCGGTGAAGCAAGAGGAGTGCTCAGGCTGAGCCCGGGGAACCTCTGGAGCCGAGCCTTAGGATTTACTGCAGTCGCGCGGGCTTCCTTTGTTTAACCTTTCCTTTCTTATGCATTTTGAGAAAAGTAGAGAGCCTTGCTAGGGCGTGTAATGAACCATGGCACTTATGCAGCTATGCTATGTTTATTGTTCTTGTGTTATGCTATGGTGTTCATGTCCCGAGCAGGTGTGGTAGGATAACTTAACTTGGTACACCCGCGGTAGCTTCCCTCCTCGTGAGGGCTCGTTCTTTAGCATCTGGAGAGGCCCCCTTGCTACCGACCTAGGAGCCGCCGGCCTCGGGAGGCACCATAAAACTGCAGGGTTTGTTAGAAAACCTTTCGGAGGCCTTGTTCTTCCTTGCGTGAGCCCTCAGTCATGACTAGCCGTGGCTAAGTTCACCGCGTCGCGGTACTCGGGGGGGCACGGACTTAAGAGGGTGCGCAAATCATGAGCTCAATCGAGGGCACCTCGTGAAGATCAAGGAAGCTGAAAGCCCTGGGGCAACGGGACTTTTGTGAGGTGTGTCCGCGGGGTGGGCTAACCCAACGCACGCACACACCTGCCCAGCCCTTGTGGGATGCGCTCGAGGGAGAGCGACGGCAACTGCCGTTCTCCTTGACCCAGAAAAAGAAAGCAAGCGAGGCAAGAAGAGAAAACCAACTAGGCAATCGAGAAACACTAGAGCTCCAAATTCCATTAAAAGGTTGCAAACCAGCTGCAGAAAGCAAGCAAATGAACAACCGCGTCCGGCACCTAGTCTAGTCTTCTCACCAGCGCGGAGCTAAGTGCTGCCACTAGGACGTGGGAGGGAGCCCCCAAGGTCGAAGGGTGGCACACTGGAGACTCCGGGGCGTGTACAGCCCCACTCATTATTACATGAGAGTGTCACGAGCGGAGACCTTCACAGGTACTGGGCCTTGCTTCATGGGTAGAACTTCCGGAGGTGCTGGATGTTCCAGGCGTTCTGGATGGGGATCCCGTCCAGCGTCTCCAGGCGCACGGCGCCAGGCCTGGAGACGCGGGCAATCCTAAACAGCCCTCCCACATGGGGGAGAGCTTATGCAGCCCTTCCCTGGAGGGCACCCGCATCAGGACGAGATCGCCCACCTCGAGCGTCCTAGAGCGGACGTTGCAGCAGTGGTACTGCCGCAGCGCCTGCTGGTACCTTGCCACCCGGAGCGAGGCTTGACGGCGATGTTCCTCCCCCAGCATGAGGTCCATCCTTCGTGAGGCGTCCTGGCGTGCCTCGTCGAACGCCAGGACCTGCATGGAGCAATGCTTGACTTCGTGTGGGAGAACTGCTTTGGCTCCGTAGACGAGGAAGAATGGAGTCTCGCCCGTCGGCTTGGTGGCGGTGGTGCGGATGGACCACAGCACAGACTGGAGCTCATCGATCCAGCCCCTGCCACAGGCCTCGAGCTTTTTCTTGAAGGTTCTTGTTTTGAGGCCTCTCAGGACCTCCGCGTTGGCGCGCTCAGCTTGGCCGTTGCTCCTGGGGTGCGCCACTGAAGCGTGGCATATCTGTGTTCCAAGGTTAGCACAATATGTTTTGAAGAGATTGCTAGTGAACTGCAAGCCATTGTTGGTGATGATACGATTAGGGACCCCGAAGCGGCTCACGAGACCCTAGATGAACTTGATCGCCGAACCGGCTGGGATGATGCGGACAACTTCCACTTCCGCCCACTTGGTGAACTTGTCGATGGCAACGTAGAGGTAGCGGTAGCCCCCGGGCGCCCGTGGGAATGGTCCCAAGATGTCCAGCCCCCAGACCGCAAACGGCCAGGTGAGCGGAATGGTTTGGAGGCCTTGAGCGGGCTGGTGGGTCTGCTTGACGTGGAACTGGCAGGCTTCGCAGGACTTGACCAACTGTGCAGCGTCATTGAGCGCCGTTGGCTAGTAGAACCCACTGCGGAATGCCTTCCCCACGAGGGTGCGTGATGAAGAATGGTGCCCGTAGTCCCTGCCATGTATATCCGTCAGCAGGTCGCGCCCCTGCTCCCTGGAAATGCATCGTAGAGAGATGTCGTTTGGACGCCTCCGATAAAGCTCACCATCCCGAATGCAGTATGTTGTAGCTTGGCGTGCCACCCGCTTTGCGTCTTCCTCCTTCTCCGGCAGGGTTCCCTTGAGCAGATACGCCCTAAACTCTTCAGTCCAGCATCCCTCCTGAGGCTCGAGCGCGAGGAGCAGACGCACCCCTGAGGTCAGGCCGTAGGCTGGGGCTCCCGAGGTTGGTACTGGGGGGAGCTCCTCCTGAGGCAGCGTTGCCTCTGCAGCGGGTGGGGCTGCCGAGGGCTTGAAGAGCCGCTCGTCGAAGACGCCGGGCTCCTGAGGCATGCGCCAGGACGCCCTCTTGGTGATGTCGTCGGCTTCCTTGTTTGTGCCGCACAGCACGTGCTGCAGTTCCAAGCCCAAGAATTGTTTCTCAATTTTGCGTACCTCTGTGAGATATGCCTCCATGTGCTCGTCCTTCGGCTCGTATACTTTGTTGGAGAAGTTGACAAGGAGCTGGGAGTCGCCCCTGATGGTGAGGCGCTTCACTCCCAAGGCTGCCGTAGCCTTGAGACCGGCGATTATGCCTTCGTACTCCGTGATGTTATTGGATACCTTTTCACCCCACTGGAAGCAGAGCTGCACGGCGCAGTAGAGCTTGTCCTAGGTGGGCGAGATGAGCACGGCTCCTGCCCCCGCGCCCTGACGCGCGAAGGCGCCGTCAAAGTACATGACCCATCCGTCTGGTGCCTCGCTCCCTGGTGAGAGTGGGCGGTCCTCGCCTGCTTCAGGGCTGGGAACGTCAGCCCATTCCGCCATGAAGTCAGCGAGCGCGGTAACCTTGATGACTCTGGTGGTGCTGAACTCCAATTGGAATGCCTGCAACTCGATGTTCCATTCTGCGACTCTCCCTGCAGCATTGGGGCTCCGGAGCACCCTCTCCAGTGGGTAAGCTGAGACGACCTTGATGGGGTGACCTTGGAAGTAGTGGCACAGCTTGCGGGAGGCGACAAGGAGCACGAGCAGGAGCTTCTGTGGCATGGGATAGCGCACCCGTGCATCACGCAATGCCGTGCTGACGAAGTACACCGGGTGCTCGATGAGGGCCGGAGTGCTGGTGATGTCTTGTTCCTCGCGAGGCTGGGAGTCCTCAGGGGCTCGGCTGTTTGCAAGGGCAGCCAGGCTCCCAGGAGCGCCGTCCTGGGGGGCCTGGTCATCTGCTGGTGCCGCCGGGGCTTCAGGAGCACGGTCCCAAAGCTGCGTCGTCTCGTCCTAGCATGTGGCACTGCCCGGCGAGTTCCCGGCCTGGCGCTCTTCCCGGACCACCACTAGTGCCGCGCTGGCAGAGTGTGGCGTGGCGGCCAGGTAAAGCACCAAGGGCTCGAGAGGTCGCTGCGCCACCATCACTGGTGGGCTGGTGAGGTATCTCTTGAGGCCTTGAAACGCTGCGTCGGCCTCCGGAGTCCATTCGAACGGCCCCTTCTTCTTCATTAGCTTGAAGAACGGGTGGGTGCGCTCCCCAAGCTTGGAGATGAAGCGCCCTAGCGAGGTCACGCAGCCCGCCAGCTTTTGCATTTCCTTGAGAGTCTGCGGCGGGCTCATCCTTTCTATCACCTTGATCTTCTCGGGGTTCGCCTCGATTCCCCTGTGCGACACCAAAAAGCCCAATAGCTTGCCGGAGGGGACGCCAAACACACACTTCTCCGGGTTGAGCCGCAGGTCCACCTTGCGCAGACTAGTGAACGTTTCTTCCAGGTCCTCGATGAGGGTCCTTGCCTCCCGAGACTTCACCACTATGTCGTTGACGTATGCCTTGGCGTTCCTCCCAAGCTGCTGGCCCAGAGCGATGTGCATCAGCCGTTGGAAGGTTGCTCCGGTGTTACGCAGCCCGAAGGGCATGCAGGTGTAGCAATACACCCCGCACGGGGTCAAGAAAGCCGTCTTCTCAACATCTTGCACCACCATCTTGATTTGGTGATATCCTGAGAATGCGTCCAAGAAGCACAGCAGGTCGCACTCGGCGGTAGAGTCGATGATCTGGTCGATGCGCGGGAGCGGGAAGGGATCTTGAGGGCAAGCCTTGTTGAGGTTGGTGAAGTCGACGCACATGCGTTCCTTTTCGCCTTTCTTGGGGACAATGACTAGGTTAGCCAGCCATTCTGGGTACCGCACCTCCCGAATGACACCAGCATCTTGCAGCTTGCAGGTCTCTTGGACGATGAATGCCTGCTTCTCCGTGGACTGCCGCCGCGCCCTCTGCTTCACCGGGCACACATTGGGGCACACCTTTAGGTGATGCTCGATTACCTCCCTCGGGACTCCGACCAAATCTTTGGGCTCCCATGCGAACACCTCCTTGTTTGCACGCAAGAAGCCGACCAGCTCCTTTTCTTGGTCTGGAGCGAGGCTGGCTCCTATGGTGAAGGTGGCTCCTGACGCTCCATCCTCGTCAACCGGCACCTGCTTCGTCTCGGCCCGATCTTGGGAAAACAGCTACTTCTTCTTCGTCGGTGCAGCCCCCGGGGCCTCAGGGGCTCCCCCACCTGCTGGGCGTGCTGCTACCGTGGCCCTGAAGGCGAGCTTGAGGGCAATTAGGGCCTCCTTGGGGTCCCCGGCCACGGTGAGGACGCCACTGCTCCCCGGCATCTTCATGAGGTTGTAGGCAGGATGAGTTGCTGCCATGAACTTGGCCAAGGCTGGGTACCCGAGGATAGCGTTGTACGGGAGGCTGATGCGGGCGATATCGAAGTCGATAAGCTCGGTGCGGTAGTTGTCGCGTGTGCCGAAGGTGACGGGGAGGCGGATCTACCCCAGGGGGCTGGTGGAACTGTCGACGACCCCAAAGAAGGGCTTGGTGGGGCGGAGCTGGCCATGTGGCACGTGGAGCGAGCCGAAAGCCTCCACAGAGAGCACGTTGAGGCCAGCCCCGCCGTCGATGAGGGTATTGGTAACCGCCACGTTGCAGATGGTGGGGGTGCAGAGCATCGGGAGCGCGCCTGCGCCCGCGGTGGTCGCTGGGTGATCTCTCGAGTCGAAGGTGAGGTCGGCCTTGGGCGCCGCCCATCCCGGAGGAGCTCCCTACCGCACGTGCACGGCACCTACTTGGCAGAAGAACTGCTTGACGTGACGGTCCGAGGGCGGCGCATGCGAACCGCCGAGGAGGGCCGTGACGGCGTGGGGCGCCGGTGCCGCGAAGCGCGTGATGAAGAGGCCGCGCAGCTCCTCCCAGGAGGCCACAGAAGATTCTGGCAAGTTGAGCAGCCAGGCGCGTGGCACGCTAGTGAGGCGATGGGAAACCAATTGGCCATGACCTTGTCGTTGCCACCGGCCACCCAAATGACCTCCTTATACGCCTGGAGAAACGCAGCTGGGCCTGCCGCACCGTTGTAGCGAGGCGGCATCTCTGGCTTGAACTTGGGTGGCCACCGCACACGTCGTAAGGCGGGGGTGAAGGCCTGGAGGCCCACAGCGCCTCCATGCGTGCGCGTCGATCCGGCTGGTGGAGCGGTGCCCGCCATGAAAGCTGAATGGAGGAGCGAAGTGAATGAAGAGGCGAAACTCCGACGCACCCCTACTTGGCACGCCAAATGTCGGATTTAGGGTTCTGTAGACCCTTGAGAGGTTCGAACTCTGGGGTGCGTGCGAATAACTCTCTCTCCCCAGTCTGCCTGCTCAACGATTCCACGGCCTAGCTCGACGAACCCAAGGAACAAGAGTCATAGCAGTTTATCCTGGTTCGGGCCACCTTGCGGTGTAATACCCTACTCCAGCTTTGGGGTGGATTGCCTCGGGGGGCTGAGGATGAACTAGTACAGAGGTGGAACGACCTCAGGTGGTGAGGTGTTCTCGAGCTCGATGAGCTGGTGAGGGTGGAATGGATCTGATCCAGCTCCGGTTCCCCTCCCCATGGTGGTGGCTAAGTCCTATTTATAGTGGCCTTGGTCCTCTTCCCAAATGTATGCGGGAAGGGATCCCACGACGGCCAAATTCGAAGGGAGACAACTAGTACAAGTTATCCTGACAAAAGTAGTCTTCGCCTGCAAAAGCATCTGGTGGTGACGCTGCAGTGGGCTCCTCGATGACCTTCGTCCTGCCGTCCTGGCGGTCCTGGTCTTGTTGCACCAATATGGAAACCTTTGCTTGATTCCTCGGGACTCCGCGCCTACGCTTGCCCCCTTTGCACCAAAGAGGAAACTGGTACACTGTGCCCGCTGGCGCCCGCCTGGTCCTGGTTGTCATGGCTCACGTCAGGTGAACCTCACGAGGTGCAGCTTACATTGACATCTCCGCTCCTCGGGAGCCAGCCTGGGGAGGCCGCCCCTCGTGGAGGTCTTGGTGTCGTCCGCCTCGCGAGGCCTGGCCCCTCACGAGTGTCTTGAGTTGTCATTGCTGAAGCTGGGCCGTACCAGGCCGTCGATGGAGCCACGCCACGGGCCGCAGGCAGGCAAGTCTGGGCACCCCCGGTCCCAGGACGCCGACACCCGGCAACGTTAGCTGCCGGGTCAAGGCCGGACTCTTCCGTGGAAACCCTTGGTGGGGGTCCATCAACTTTGTCGACGGGCGGGATGGGCCCCTCCTGGAGGGGCTCGTCTTGAGTGGTCCCCTCCCCTCCTTGGGCAACAGTGGAGGGGAACTCTCCACCATCACCCCTAGCCGAAGGAAGTTCCTCTGCACTTTCGGGCCGAGGGCTGGGCTGGGGGCTCAGTGCCGGGACGCTCGAGCCACCCACTGCCGGGCCCGTCCCTCCCGCTGATGACGATGGCTCCGCATGTTTGAGCTGCTTGGTCCGGTGGACAAGGGTCTCCATATCCTCCTCCTCCTCCCTGTTAGCAACAAACCAGCAAGATAAGTCAGCAACGCGAGCAAGGATACTGAACACAAAGCAAAAAAGGGGGGAGGAGGAAGCAATCTCCCTTACTCTTCATCGATCAGCATGTAGTTCAGCTCAAAATCCATGGGTGGCGAGGGCGCCCTGCTCCTCTTCTGGGGCGGGAGGATGGAGCTCTCTGGCAATTTCGAGCCCTGCTAGGGCGCAGGAGGCTTCGATGAAGACGAGCTCTGCGAAGAGCTCGAGCTCGATTCGGCACTGGAGTCGCCCTCCGTGGCTGTCGGCTGTTTGGCGTGGAGGGCCCTAGCCCCAGAGAGTCGAGGAGAATGCCGGCGCATAACTTTGGAAACGCTGGTCTTGGAGGTGGTCCCCTTTGCCTTCCTAGCGGCAGGCGCAGGATCGGGGGCTGCCACTTCCCGGTTAGCCGCCCATTTTCGGGGGCGTGGATCCAAGACTGGCTCGGGGGCTTGAGGGCCTTCTGCGAGCCATTCCTTTCTAGGTTCGACCACCCCCTCACCCTCTTCTTCCTCTAGAGCCTCTGTTGCCACTGCGTACAGGGCCTCGATTCCGGAAGGCCCATCCCCGGCGGGCTCTCCCCTGACACACTCCTTCCCGGCAACCTCTTCCGGGACTTGCGTCTCACCCTTGTCGCAGGAGGAGCCCTCATCTCTAGCTTTCCCTATTCCTTTTGCTGCCTTCCCGGCCTTCGCCGCTGCTGCAGCTTGGTCCACCCTGTCTTCCTCGAGCCGCTTCTTAATAAACACCACCTCCACCGTGGAGGTGCGTTTGTACATTTTAGCTTCCACCTTAGTGGCCCTTTCTACTATGGTGGAGGACCATGCCAGCTCTTCATCAAACGTGGGCAACTGCCAATTGACCGCAACTCCGTGGGCATTACAATCGGGCATCCACTTCAGGATTTGATCCCTGGCCGAGTTGATGTTCAGCGGGATGATGTTTGTCGGCAGCTTGAACAGGCCGAAGCGACCAAATAGCTGATCGCTCAACTAGGCATGGCCATAAACTGTCAGGTTGTTGGCCAGGCCAGGGAGCAACATCATCCTGTCCCAAGCATCCCCATACTCCTAGGCGAATCTGTCCCTTTTCTGCAGAGGGGCGATGCGACGGAGGAGAAATTCTGCTCCTACATGCTCAACGGTGAGCCCCGCAGTCTTTAGACGGGTGATCCTGTTTATTGCCGTGCGGAGCCTGTCTTCGGTAAGGCCGAATGCCCTCCAGACATTGTCGCACTCGGGGCATTCCGCTAATGCCTGATAGAACTCTGGAGCCTTGTCATCTTGAATCCAACACCAATCTTCCCTCCACTCCTCCCATCCGTTGAGCTGTTGGCCGGGGATGTAATCCCAGTTCTCTCTTGGCACTACCCGTGGCATCCAGCTTATATTGCTGGAACAATGGCTCTTGTTCTCCACCCGCGGGATGAAGTAGTGCCTGAACAGATCTACGTTGGGAGCAACCCCGACAAAATTCTTGCACAGATGGGTAAAGATCACCATACATGCCATTGCATTTGGCGTGAAATCCAAGATGTGGAATCAATAGATTGCCATCATCACCTCAAGGAAATCCGAGAAGGGAGGACAGAGACCGCAGATGAACTATGCGCAGAAAAATTTGTATGAACTTGGCGGGTCCTCCTCTCCCTCCGCCAGAACCTTGGGAGCGCCATGCCCCTTCGGGACCTCCCTCCCCCAAAGGTATCCATACCTCGCCTGCAGCACATTTCCGTCGAGATTCGACGGGGAGAAGACGACGTCTCCCCTTTGCTTCTTGTCCAGCTCGGTCACCCTCTTGCTCCCCTTGGCGGCCTCCGCCTTCGCGGCGGTCGACCGCTGCCGCCTAGCAGTGGTTTTCTTCCCCATGTCCCGTAAGATGCGATGGAGAGTGGGAAGGAAATCGGAAGGGGATCGGCGGCGAATGTGAGCAAGGGAAGCGAGCGGTTGCTTGGCTTGCGGAGGAAGATGATGGGGAGGCGAGGCAGACGATGAATGAGCAGTACCTTTCCACGTTTTCCCCTCTTAAGGGAAACGGCGTGGGAAGGGGCACGGCTCTTCAGAAAAGTTACTATTTTTACATTAACTGCTACAGTCCCACGCCCCCACGCCTCGCGATAATTACGCGAAGGGGACGTTGGATTGACTGGTCATCGTGACGAACCGCCGTGCACAGCCTTCTCCTGCCACGTGTCCGCGCACTGTTTGGGGCCTAACCCAACATGCCCCGCGGCACGTATGGCTCAGGCCCGAGGCCTTATGTCGGGGAACACAAACAGGGGTGTATGTTTTCTCCTAACTCGTGCACGGACGGTAAGCCAATAGGCGGAAGAATAAGATTACAAACTCAAGATCAGATCAAGGCATGAGAGACCTGTTCTTTGAAAGATCAAAGTGCAGATCAAGAAGACCAAGATGGGCCAGAGAAGCAAGATATCGCTAAGGGAAGAACCTCCTCTGCCGGGTAGGCGAGCCTGGCGGGGATGGAGTTACCCCCGGAAGTGAGTCTCAGGATCGTCCCGGCAGGCCAGCCTGGGCTTACGGAGGCAAACCACTCCACCGCACCACCTCATCATGACACACGTCATCGATCAGTGCGGTGTCAAGCTCTAAAGTGACTAAGTGGCTGCTATTTGCCACATGGCAGCCGCTTCCTACAGAAAATACCCCTAGGCGACACCTGTCCTGAGACGTGTCAAGCAAGCAGGCGCGAAGCTGGTAAAACAGCCCGGTATGGCCTGCCAGGCAAGCTAAGATGTGACATTGAGTGGCGCATATAATGTGCTCTGTCAGCCTGCAGAGTTAGGTATGATAGCACTGTTTGCTATCTAATCAGTATGTAATGACTGATTCACCACTGTGGTGACCCCTTGATCAATAAAAGGAGGCCCATGGCGACCATAGAAAGGGTTGGCTGATCCGGACCTTTGCAGACTCATACACGCGTAGCTGTTCTCGCCCTGAGGCGACCTTGCTGGGCAAGAGCACTGCGTTCCTCCACCATTTTCCCACCATCAATCCTCTAAAGCAGGAGTAGGGTTTTACGCCTCACGGCGGCCCGAACCTAGGTAAAAATTGCTCGTGTGATCTCTGCCGCGTTGTGTGATGCTTCTCCGCTCTTTGTGCAACATGCCCATCTCCCTGCCGAACCAAAAGGGGCTCATGGCCCCATAGGTGGCTGTGGTTTCCCACGACACCTTCTAACTCAAAATATCAGTAGACACCTCCGTCGTGTGGCGACTCTTCTGGAACCCAGATGCCTGTCTTCAAAATTGCGCAAGGGTAAGTGCTTCCATTTATTTATCAATGACTTGAAATGACATACTCATATACTTTGTATCTTTGTCACAGAGGTATTGCCAAAGCAAGCAAGAAACAAAAATTGGGCGGGTCTGCAAAGGATCCCAAGGCTGCTGAACCAGAGAAACAGATAGCAGAATCTTCTGAGGCCCTCACTCAAGACCTTGAAGAACCTATTAATGACCCCCACCATCAATTGATGCTACCATCCCTAAACAGATGGATACTGAGCTTAACCCGTCAGCAAGCCATGACCCGCCGAGTCCTAAACCGCTAACTCCGAAGCCAGCTGAAGAGATCCCTCTTGAGAAAGATTCTGATGACGTGACCATCACTGGGACGGCTTACACTGCGCCAGGGGCTTCCACTATGTTAGCCAAGCATGGTGCCAAGGAAGAATCTCCTTCCTTGGACAAAGGCAAGGTGAAGCTAGATCTGGAAACTTATGCCGCCCTCAGTGCAAGTGACATCCATGCCGGTTATCTAAACCGCCTTCATACTAGCCATGACCTAGAAGCCGGCTTAGTGAACCTTATGAAGGAACGCTATGAGGTATGCTACTATCCCCTTTCCATATGTACTTATATAGCCGCCAAGTCTTAAGTATAAGCAAAAATGTTGAATATGCTTGAGACTTCATGATAATTTCCAAACTGTAGCCTCTCAAGGCCGGCTTATCTTATCAAGATGAGCTGGGTCTTCAAATATTAAACTTAAATAAACCTTATGCATCTTTTCAACCGTTATTTCATAGTAACAAGATGAGTCATGCTAATAATTAGCTCTAAGATCCAAATATGTAGCCCCCAAGGACCAGCTTAAACTGACAAGTTGAGCCAGGACTTATAGTTACTTAAGAGATCCAACATGTAACCCCCAAGGGCCGGCTTAAACTGACAAGCTGAGCCGGGACTTATAGGCTATGTTTGTTTGGGCTTCAACTTCAACAGATTCAGCTGTGGACGTTGCTATGCTGGCAAAGTTGTTGTGCCGAGGAAACAGCTGTAGTGATGGTTAGCTGTTTGGCAATGCAGCTGTGGAAACAGCTGTGAGCTGATGAAAAGGCTGAAATGCCCCTACAGTGCTAATGTCGGTTCATGGCGACGGCGAGGGAGCTTCGGAGATCGGACTGATTTGATGCTTGCTGATCTGAACTTTTAAGGATGAGGATAACAATGTGACACAGTTCTCGTCCGCCGATGGCACGGTTCAATCGCTCGTACGTTACTCACACAGCACACAACAAGCACTCAAACAAGCTCAACACACACACAAGCATGTCACGCCTGAAAAATAAAAACACATCACGTACGTACCTGTGTGGGTATTTGGGTACGTATACGTACATGCTGGCTGGCACACGTGTACCCGAATATGTATGCATACGTACGTGCGGGTATTCGTCCGTGTATGTGCTGGCCCGAGGCGTGCGGGTATTACACGAATCCATAAGCACTAGCACGCAACGACAGAAGGGGTCGATCGACTCGGAATGGCAGTTTCGGTGTAATTGCCTTGTTTCGCCAGGGTTACTTTGGGCATGTGGCGTCGAAGCTATCAGCTTTGCGAGCGAAGCACACCCGTGCGTGCTTTGGCCAGTAACACGTGAAAAGGCTCGAAACCGTTTTGGGCTGTGGACCGGCAGCGGTTCGATTTTACCTGTTTGTTTCAGCTTCGGTTTTTTCCTATCAAAAACTAGTCCCTAAAGCTGTAACAAACACAGCCATAGTCACTTAAGAAATCCAAACATGTAGCCCCAAGGGCCGGCTTAAACTGACAAGTTGAGCCGGGTCATAAGAAATTTTGAAACGACCTACACTAGCCCCCAAGTGGCAAGTGCATTGCTTGCAATGTGCTTGGGACTTTGATTAACTGTATTACCAAAATTTGCTCCTTATTATGTAACCGTTACCTTATTTATTCCAGGCAGAATTGAACATGAAGGAATCGCAAATTGGCGATTTAAGAAATAGTGTAAAGCTGCAGCAGATAGAAACCTTGAAGGCCAAGTCAGATCTGAAGGCCTCATTAGAGGAAATTGAGAAATTGAAAGCAGGTTTTGATGCTGAGAGAGCCACCTGGGAATTTGATAAAGCTTCCCTAGTGAAGCGAGCCGAAGAAGCTGAAGCTCAACTTAAGCCGGTGACCGATGAGCTCGCCGGCTTAAAGCAGCACATTACCCATATGACAGCCGCCATCTTCGGTAAGCGTAACATGCATTCAAATCCGGTAACCCGCCTAGCTTCTCTTTCAAATATGCAGTGCTAACTCACCTGGCGACTCTTATATAATCTCTTTAACAGGCCCCAGGAGTGCTAGCCCTGGTCAAGACATGATGTTGAAGCTGAAGGCCATTTATTCTTTAATAGAGCAGTTATACAGTGGCACTCTCCGCAGTCTTGTGGCCTTAGGAGCTAACAGAAAGCCGCCAAGTCAAGTGAAAACTGTTCTGGATCATCTCTCCACGGTCCCGAGCAGATTGTCGAACAAAGATTATCCGCTGCCCGAGCCAGAGCCATCATCGCTCTTGGCCGGGCCAAAGCCTGGCAATCGGAGCTTGACCCGGAGGAGATAGCCACTAGCTGTCCTGAATTCAAAGATGACAAGTCACCCTTTGAAGAGAAGGACTTCAATCAATGCATCCGGGAGATGCAACCCGTGGCTTGCAAGCTCATTGAAGAACTAGACTTAAGCAAGTACACAGCGGCTTACAATGGCAAAAATCAGAAGATTAAACCGCCCGCTCATGATGTTGTCAATCTCATTCCTCCTCGGCGTAAGCATATCTTCGCCCCTGATGTCGATCACTCTATTATACTCAATGATGAGGCCACTTTTGAAGCCTTAACCGGCATCGATTGGACAATGGCTGGTCTTCAGATGATCGACATGGAAGAACCGGCGCAGGATGATCCATAGTCCTCAAGGCGGCCGAAATAAAATTAATCGTAGTGCTGATGATCCAGGCGGCTCTCAGGCCGGCTTATAGGAGTGCAGCTCCAAAAACATTTGAAGTTTAAAACTTTTCTGGGCTCGAAGCAAAGCCTTGTAATAGGATAGTTGAAAACAATGATCTACCATGTCATGCCTTCGTGCATGTTAATCTTTGACTTTAGAGCCGCCAGTTTTATCTTTTATGACCTGTCTGATGCTATCATACCATTATCTTATTTCCATTTAAAGGTTGGCATGTCCTGCACAAAGTTTTAAACAACATATGTCCTGGCGACTTAAGGTTAAAAACCAGGGCGGGTGACAACCCAAACATATATAGTGATACAATTACTAAAAAGACTAGAATCAAGGCCATTCAAGCCGAAATATATCGGCGACTTAAAGTCAAAAATTAGTGCGGGTTACCAAACCCAAGGATTTTATATGAAAGTTGAAAACATACCTTTAGAGCCAAATTACACTGGCGGCTTAAACATCATCATCCAGGGCGGGTGACAACCCAAAGACTTACAGTCTTATGATTTGAACTATGCAAACCGAAATGTACTGGCGACTTAAAGCCCAAAGCCAGGTCGGGTTACCAAACCCAAAATACTCAAACATGAGTCATACAATCAGATCTTTATGACCCGGATTGTCAAAATTCTCTTAATAGAAAAAAATATTTAGAAGAAACAAATCCAAAGGACTCAAGAGAAAAAATTCAAAAAACTCTCAAATAATTGTTTGGCCGGCTTACCAAAGCATGACCAAACAAGTTGGCTCACAGGGCCATGTGCTTTCAAGGCCACACAGTCGTTGAGTTAATCCTAGCTCACTATAAGCCGGCTCTCATGTGACACAAGCCGCCATTTTAACCTTAACGAGTTCAGGGTCTAAAAAAGATTGACTGTTAAGAGTTCGGCGGGTCACCTGGTGGAGTAGCAAGTTGCAAACAGGAAGGATAACTCATAATTTGGCATCCACGCCTGGTCAAGAGGGTATGAAAGCTAAACCCGGTGGGTTGGAAGCCCCCAAGTGACCTTATGACCAAATAATAAAGACTCAGATAAACAAAAATGAAACGACATAGGCCCTGAAGTTTTTCAGGATGCCGGCTTTATTATATTGATCATAAAATATATATACACTGACAAATGTATGTACAAAGATGAGAGCCGGTGGCTCAGGTGTAATAAGGCCGAAGATGAGCAATGTTCCAGGGCCGGTGGGTCTCCTCCTCCGACTTGCGTGAATCCTTGTGTTCTCGTATATCAATGAGGTAATAAGACCCGTTATTCAGGTTTTTGTTGACCACAAAGGGCCCTTCCCAAGGAGGTAATAACTTATGCATATCAGTCTGATCTTGAATCAGCCGGAGTACCAAGTCACCTTCTTGAAATGCTCGAGTTTTAACTCTGCGACTATGATAGCGACGCAAGTCTTGTTGATATATCGCTGAATGAGCCGCCGCAAGGTCACGCTCCTCATCCAAAGCATCGAGTGCATTTTGACGTGCTATCTCATTATCAGCTTCAACATAAGCCGCCACGTGGGGCGAGTCATGACGGATATCACTTGGAAGAACCACCTCTGCACCATAGACCATGAAGAAAGGCGTATAGCCTGTTGACCTATTAGGGGTGGTATTGATACTCAAGAGTACTGAAGGTAACTCCTCAACCCAACAACCCGGCGTTCGCTTCAAAGGAACCATAAGCCGGGGCTTGATACCTCTCAAAATTTCTTGGTTAGCCCTCCCAGCTTGACCATTAGACTGCGGATGAGCCACAGAAGAAACATCAAGACGAATATGCTCTCGTTGACAGAACTCCTTCATAGCACCTTTAGACAAATTAGTGCCATTATCAGTGATGATACTATGAGGGTAACCAAAATGGAAGATCAGTTTTTTAACAAACTAGACTACGGTCGCCGCATCACACTTGCTGACCGGCTCTGCTTCAACCCACTTGGTAAATTTGTCAACCGCCACCAAGAGGTGGATTTTCTTATCCTTAGACCTCTTGAAAGGTCCAACCATATCAACCCCCTAGACTGCAAACGGCCAAGTAATTGTAATCATCCTCAACTCTTGAGCCGGCACATGAGCCCGTCGAGAAAATTTCTGACATCCATCACACTTACTGATGATATCCTCTGCATCAGCATGAGCCGTCAACCAATAAAACCCATGACGAAAAGCTTTAGCCACTAAAGACTTAGAGACGGCATGATGACCACAATCACCTTCATGGATCTCTCTTAAAATCTCACAGCCCTCTTCAGGAGAAACATAACGTTGGAACACGCCTGTCATACTGCATCGGTGTAACTCGCCCTTAACAATAGTCATAGATTTAGATCTCCTAGTGATTTGCCTTGCCAAAGTTACATCCTCAGGTAACTCGCCCCGGGTCATATAAGCCAAGTAGGGGAGCGTCCAATCCGGAATAGCATGGAGAGCCACCACCAACTGCGCCTCTGGGTCAGGAATAGCAAGATCCTCTTCTAATGGTAACTTGACTGAGGGATTATGCAATACATCAAGAAACACATTAGGAGGCACCGGCTTACGTTGAGACCCAAGCCGGCTCAAGGCATCGGCCGCCTCATTCTTCCTTCGATCCAAATGCTCCACCTGGTACCCCTTGAAGTGACCAGCAATGTTGTCAACCGCCCGGCGATAAGCTGCCATGAGCGGGTCTTTGGAATCCCATGTGCCTGAAACATGCTGAGCCACCAGGTCTGAGTCGCCAAAACACCTGACCCAGCTTAAATTCATCTCTTTGGCCATTCAAAGGCCGTGGAGTAAAGCATCATATTCTGCTGCATTGTTAGTACAAGGAAACATCAGCCTTAAAAGATAACAAAATTTGTCACCTCGTGGGGAAGTCAAAATAACTCCAGCCCCCAAGCCTTCCAGCTGCCTAGACCCATCAAAGTGGATCGTCCAATATGTGTTATCAGGCTTCTCCTCAGGCGTCTGCAATTTTGTCTAGTCATTGATGAAATCCACCAGAGCCTGAGATTTGATAGCTGTTCTTGGCACATATTTCAAACCATGAGGGCCGAGTTCTATTGCCCACTTAGCAACCCGGCATGTGGCCTCCCTGTTTTGAATAATGTCTCCTAAAGGAGCAGAGCTAACCACGGTAATAGGATGACCAAGAAAATAATGCTTCAGCTTACGACTCGCCATGAACACTCCATAGACCAATTTCTGCTAATGAGGATATCGTTGCTTGGACTCAATCAACACCTCACTGACATAATAAGCCGGCCTCTGGACTGGGTATTTCCTTACGCGTTTCTTTGCGCTCCACCACAATTGCCACACTGACAGCCTTACTATTAGCTGCCACATACAGGAGCAAAGGTTCTTTATCAATGGGAGCCCCAAGGATGGGCGGCTCAGCTAACTGCTTTTTGAGCGCCTCAAACGCCTTATCAGTAGCGTCACTCCATACAAAATGTTCTATTTTCTTCATCATCTGGTATAAGGGAATGGCCTTCTCTCCCAGGCGGCTTATGAACCGGCTTAGAGCCATGATACGACCCGCCAGGCACTGGACGTCATTAACACATGCCGGCTTAGCCAATGAAGTAATAGCCTTAACCTTCTTCGGGTTAGCTTCAATACCTCTCTCTAAGACCAGAAAACCCAAGAGCTTGCCTGCAGGTACACCAAAAACACACTTGGCCGGGTTAAGCATCATCTTATAGACCCGGAGATTGTCAAAAGTCTCCCTTAGATCATCCAAGAGCGTCTCCTTTTTTCTGGATTTGACCACAATATCATACACATAAGCATGCACATTACGCCCAATTTGACTGTGAAAACAATTCTGAACACAGCGTTGATAAGTCGCCTGGGCACTCTTAAGCCCAAAAGGCATAGAGACATAGCAGAAGGCTCCAAAAGGGGTGATAAAATACGTCTTCTCTTGGTCTTTAACTGCCATCTTGATCTGATGATAACCAGAATACGTATCCAGGAAACATAAACTCTCACAACCCGCCGTGGCATTAATAATCCGGTCAATACGAGGGAGAGCAAATGGATCAGCTAGACAAGCTTTGTTAAGATCTGTGTAGTCAACACACATACGCCAAGTGCCATTCTTCTTAAGCACCAACACCGGGTTAGCCAACCACTCCGGATGAAAGACTTCCACAATAAACCTGGCTGCCAAGAGCCGGGCCACTTCTTCTCCAATGGCCTTACGTCGCTCTTCATTGAAATGATGAAGAAACTGTTTAACCGGCTTAAATTTAGGATCCACATTAAGAGTGTGCTCAGCGAATTCTCTCTGTACACCCGGCATGTCAGAAGGTTTCCATGCAAAGATGTCATGATTCTCACGGATGAACTCGATGAGCGCACTTTCCTATTTAGGATCCATGTTAGCCCCCACAGTGAACTGCTGAGATGAGTCGCCAGGGACAAAGTCAACTTGCTTAGTATCATCAGCTGACTTAAACTTCAACAAAGGGTCTTGCTCGGTGGTGGGCTTCTTCAAAGGGGTCATATCCACTGGGTCAACATTATCCTTAAAAAATTTAAGCTCCTCCGTGGCGCAAGCCGACTCAGCATACGCAGCATCTCCTTCCTCACATTCCAATGCAATTTTTTGATTGCCATGGACCGTAATAGTGCCCTTACGCCCTTGCATTTTAAGCTGTAAGTAAACATAACAAGGCCGCGCCATAAATTTGGCGTAAGCCGGCCGTCCGAGCAAGGCATGAGAAGGGCTTTTGATCTTAACCACTTCAAACCATAACATCTCTGCTCTGTAGTCATAGTCGTCGCCAAAAGCCACTTCCAAGGCAATCTTACCAACTGGATATGCCGACTTACCAGGTACCACACCATGAAAAACTGTAGATGACGGCTTAAGCTCCTTATCAGTTAAATTCATCTGATGAAAGGTATCATAGTAAAGGATATTGATACTGCTGCCACCATCCATGAGCACTTTGGCGAATTTATAACCACCAACCTGAGGGGCTACCACCAACGCTAGTTGACCCGGATTGTCAACCCGGGGCGGGTGATCCTCTCGACTCCATGTGATTGGTTGCTCTGACCACCGCAAGTATTGAGGTACCACCGACTCAATTGCACTGACCGCGCATTTATGAACCTTCTGATCTCGTTTGCGGAGACTTGTTGTAAAAACATGATACTGGCCACTGTTAAGCTGCTTTGGATTACTCTGGTATCCTCACTGATGCTGCTGGTTACCCTGACCAGACTGTTGGTTATAACCACCCTGGTTGCCCTATCCTTGATGTCCAAAAGTTGAGCCCCCACCACCAAAGCCGGGCCCCTGTGAGCCGGATCCTGACCCGCCAGGCGGGACATTATTGTTTCCATGATTCTGATTGAGGTTGGAAGTCCTGTACTCTCTCATGATGAAACAGTCCTTCCAAGCATGAGCTGACAATTTATTGGGCAGACTGAGTTTTGGGCAAGGTTCGTTGATCATCGCCTCAATATTAAATTTTGGCCCTCCAAAGGCCTGCTTACCATTGCCATTACGGCGTTGGCTTTTATATCCAGTGTTGGTGTTAGCTACAAGATCTGACCCACCATTGGGTTGTCTACGCTTACCACCGTTACCCTGGTTGTGACCATTATGCCCTATCACGTTCTGCTGCGGACCCTTACCATTACCATTCTTCTTTCCCTTGTTGGATTTTTCATCATCAGATCCAGGATCTTTGGTGGTATCAGAGTCGGCATACTTGATGAGAGCCGCCATGAGCTCTCCCATGTCATTACAGTGACGCTTAAGTCGCCTAAGCTTCTGCTTAAGGGGGTAAAGTGACAATTCTTCTCCAATACCAAAACAACTGAACCTGCCGCAATGCTATCTGATGAGTGGATAATAGTGGAAACCCGGCGGACCTAATGGTGGGCCGACTCATCCTTCCGCTGCACACAGTTATCAAGATCAATGATCGTCAGGGGCTGCTTACATGTTCTCTTAAAATTCTGAATGAAGTGCGCTTTCAACTCTGCCCATGAATTGATGGAATTGGCAGGTAATCCTTTTAACCATGTTCGAGCCGGCCCATCCAGCATCATGGTGAAATATTTGGCGCATACAGCATCATTAACATCCAACGACTCCATAGCCAACTCATAGCTCTCAATCCAAGCTTCAGGGGGGAGATCCGCTGTATAATTAGGCACCTTATGAGTGCCCTTAAAATCCTTGGGCAGACGTTCATTATGTAGAGCCGGTACCAGACATGGCACACCAACTGTCCTAGAAGTCATCCCAGCTGCAACGGATGTCGAAGGGTGTACTGGAAACTGCTGATGAACCCCCAATTGAGCCGCCAATTCCACCTCACGATGGGTTCTACCCCGATCCACAAGGGCCTGAGCATTATTGTCATCATGGGGCGGGTTATGTCCACGGGGCGGGTCATCATTATGAGGCGGGTTACGACGCCGCTCGCTGCTAGAAATCGCCGGTGACTCAATACGCCGGCTGTAGCTTCGACTTGGGCAGGCCGCCTGCTGTGCCACAGCCGTCTGAAGAAGCTCCACCACATTTCGGGTCTCTATCGCCGCTGGAGACTCACCTTCGATCGGGATAGCCGCCAGCCATGTAGCTGTTGCTATCATGTTATCCACTGGGTTAGAATAATGGCCAGAGGGTGTTGGAACCCATTGATGTGGGGTCAGATCCCTACGAGGCGGGTCTGGCACACAAGACTGGGCCGCCGCTCCGGTCCCTGGCGCCTCAGCAACCTGGGTTACAACAGGAGGGTTACTTGTTCCTGCCCCGGGTGTGTTAAAAAGATTCCGCCCCTCAAACTGCGAAGGCAGGCGACGTTGGTGCCTTCTTCGAAGAACAACATTGGACGCATTCTGATCTAGACTTAGGTAGAAAGCTTCTACCCTTATCCGCTGTGACTTGGCATCCATTAAAGCTTGCTCCGTTGCCATCCTGGCGTTCTCTGCATTTAGATGCTCTTGGGCCTTAGCCACCTCATCTCGCACCTTTGCAACTTCTGCATTATGCTGTGCTTGATTCGCTGGAGTCACCTCCGTAGCTAACAGAGTTGTCAGGGTGCCCAAGAGCTCAGATAAAACCTAAGTCAGCGGCCGAACAGAGCTGCTCGCCCCAGCTGTCGCAGCAGCAATTGAACCGGGTGTCATGGCAGCAGCTGTTGATGAGTTTACCATTGGTTGCATACCAGCCATAAAAATAGCAGCCTTACTCGGCGGCTCATAAGGGTCCGGAATAATGTCACCATCGGAATAGCCCCCAAGCCCGCCATCCTGAAGCTGATAGATTGATTTTGTTTCTCCAGTCGATGACCCATCACCTGAATAGATGGCCGTCTCTTCACCAGATGCAGAACCTTCCTCAAGATCCGCCCCATGAACAAAGCCAACAAAGACGTGCTTCCGGTCGGGTTGACCCCTGGTGGGTCGCGCACGCTGAGCCGTCTCGATGATGTCGGTGCAGGTGTCTGGCTCAGGCTCTAACTCGCTGACCTTGCCGATGAAGACGTGAATTCCGCCAGAGGGGACCCGGTACCCGTACTCGATTGAGTCGGCCTCGGGGCCCCAGCCAACGTTGTTGATGTAGATCTTGCCTCGACGACTCTTAGTCATCTAGCTCATGGCGTATCCTTTGATCCCTGAGAAGTTGCCTTTCAAGAACTTGAAACCACCATGCTCTGGCCCCACGGTGGGTGCCAACTGTCATGGATTTAACACGGCAGATTCCCTTTTGAAAGGACTTAGGTGTGGAGCCATCGCAACGTAGGTTAGCTCGAAGGGGTTGAACGGGACAAAGGACACAAAGGTTTTCCCAGGTTTGACCCCTCACAATGAGGTAAAGGCCTATGTCCTGCTTCTGGTTGTATTGCTTGAGTCTCGATTGCAAGGGAGCGATCATGCTTGACCTAGCTATTGATCAACTATTTCTTAAGTTAACCCGCCGCCGGGTCTCGCCTTTATATACACAGGTCGAGGCCCGGGGCTTACAAGAGTCCAAGCCGGGTCACACAACGTGACCAACTCGGTTTCCAGGTCACCTTGCCTTACCAGGCAAGTCACCTCCTGGCGGCTTACACCTCCGGGTCTTGGGCCTTCAACAGGCCCGTGCCTTAAGTCGCCTCTAGTCTTCATATCTCAGGCCCATCTTAAACCTTTCATTTCTTGAGTCACCAACAGCATAACTCGGCCCCCCCTGGGTGGGTCACACCACGGGTTATATCCCCAATGGCCCATCTCGTCGCTCAAGGCTAAGTCGAAGGTATGGACTATGGTGAGACATATGCCCCCGTTGCTAGACTTGAGTCCATACGCATCTTACTTGCTTATACCAATCACCATGATATCACTTTATACCAAATGGACATTAAAAGTGCTTTTCTAAATGGTGAAATTGAGGAGGAAGTTTATGTTAAACAACCTCCCGGCTTTGTTAATCCTAAGAAACCTAATCATGTCTACAAACTTCACAAAGCTCTTTATGGTCTTAAACAAGCTCCTAGAGCATGGTATAAATGCTTGACCAAGTTTCTTATTGAAAAAGGCTTTGAAATTGGGAAGATTGATTCTACACTTTTTACTAAAAGGGTTAATGGTGAATTATTTGTGTGCCAAATTTATGTGGATGATATCATATTTGGTTCAACTAACCGTCATTTTAGTGAAAAGTTTGGAAGGCTAATGTTGGAGAAGTTTGAGATGTTTATGATGAGTGAACTCAAATTCTATCTTGGTTTGCAAATCAAGCAAACTAAGGAAGGTACCTTTGTTTCTCAAACAAAGTATACCAAGGATCTTTTCAAGAAGTTCAACATGCAAGAAAGCAAAGGTATGAAAACACCCATGCCCACTAGTGGACATCTTGACTTGACTAAGGATGGCAAACCGGTTGACCAAAAGGTTTACCGCTCTATGATTGGTTCATTATTATATCTATGTGCCTCCCGTCCCGATATTATACTAAGTGTGTGCATGTGTGCACGAAATCAAGAGGCCCCTAAAGAATGCCATCTTAAGGCTATGAAAAGGATAGTGAGATACTTAATTCATACACCAAACTTTGGCATTTGGTATTGATAACCGACAAGTATAGGGGATCGCAACAGTTTTCGAGGGTAGAGTATTCAACCCAAATTTATTGATTCGACACAAGGGGAGCCAAACAATATTCTCAAGTATTAGCAGCCGAGTTGTCAATTTAACCACACCTGAAAGACTTAATATCTGTAGAAAAGTATTTAATAGCAAAGTAGTATGGAAGTAATGGTAACGGTGGCAAAAGTAACAGTAGCAATTTTGTAGCAATCGTAACAGTGGCTACGGAAAAGTAACTTAGCAAAGATCAATATGTGAAAACTCGTAGGCAATGGATCAATGATGGATAATTATGTCGGATGGCATTCATCATGCAACAGTTATAACCTAGGGTGACACAGAACTAGCTCCAATTCATCAATATAATGTAGGCATGTATTCCGAATATAGTCATACGTGCTTATGGAAAAGAACTTGCATGACACTTTTGTCCTACCCTTCCGTGGCAGCGGGGTCCTATTGGAAACTAAGGGATATTAAGGCCTCCTTTTAATAGAGTATCGGACCAAAGCATTAACACTTAGTGAATACATGAACTCCTCAAACTACGATCATCACCGGGAAGTGTCCCGACTATTGTCACTCCGGGGTTGCCGGATCATAACACGTAGTAGGTGACTATAACTTCCAAGATAGGATCAAGAACACATATATATTCATGAAAACATAATAGGTTCAGATCTGAAATCATGGCACTCGGGCCCTAGTGACAAGCATTAGGCATAGCAAAGTCATAGCAACATCAATCTTAGAACATAGTGGATACTAGGGATCAAACCCTAACAAAACTAACTCAATTACATGATAAATCTCATCCAACCCATCACCGTCCAGCAAGCCTACGATGGGATTACTCATGCACGGCAGTGAGCATCATGAAATTGGTGATGGAGGATGGTTGATGATGATGACGGCGATGATTTCCCCTCTCCGGAGCCCCGAACGGACTCCAGATCTGGTCTCCCGAGGAAGAACAGGAGGTGGTGGCGGCTCCGTATCGTAAAATGCGATGAATCCTTCTCTCTGATTTTTTTCTCCCCGAACGTGAATATATGGAGTTGAAGTTGAGGTCGGTGGAGGTCCAGGGGGCCCACAAGGACAAAGGGCGCGCCCCGGGGGGTGGGCGCTCCCCACCCTTGTGGACAAGGTGTGGGCCCCCTTCGGTTGATTCTTTCGCCAATATTTTTTATTTATTCCAAAACTGATCTCCGTGAAGTTTTAGGTCATTCCGAGAACTTTTATTTCTGCACAAAAATAACACCATGGCAATTCTTCTGAAAACAGCATCAGTCCGGGTTAGTTCCATTCAAATCATGCAAATTAGAGTCCAAAACAAGGGCAAAAGAGTTTGGAAAAGTAGATACAATGGAGACGTATCAACTCCCCCAAGCTTAACCCATTGCTTGTCCTCAAGCAATTCAGTTGACAAACTGAAATTGATAAAGAAAAACTTTTACAAACTCTGTTTGATCTTGTTGTTGCAAATATGTAAAGCCCGCATTCAAGTTTTCAGCAAAGATTATGAACTAACCATAGTCACAATAACATTTAGGTCTCACATTTACTCATATCAATGGCATAATCAACTAGCGAGTAATAATAATAAATCTCGGATGACAACACTTTTCCAAAACAATTGCGATATGATATAACAAGATGGTATCTCGCTAGCCCTTTCTGAGACCGCAAAACATAAATGCAGAGCACCCCTGAAGATCAAGGACTGACTAGACATTATAATTCATGGTAAAAGAGATCCAGTCACAGTCATACTCAATATCAATTAATAGCAAAGCATACAAATGACAGTGGTGCGCTCAAACTGGTGCTTTTTATAAGAGAATGATGACTCAACAATAAAAGTAAATAGATAAGCCCTTCGTAGAGGGAAGCAGGGATTTGCAGAGGTGCCAGAGCTCGACCTTTTTGAAACAGAGATGAATATAATTTTGAGCAGTATGCTTTCATTGTCAACATAATGACCAAGAGATCTCGATATCTTCCATGCTACATACATTATAGGTGGTTCCCAAACAGAATGGTAAAGTTTTTTTTACTCCCCCTCAACCAACAAGCACACTCCACGGCTGGTCCGAAACAACGGGTACCGTCCATACAAGCAACAATCCTGGGGGAGTTTTGTTTTAATTTATTTTGATTTGATTTGAGCATGGGACTGGGCATCCCGATTACCAGCCATTTTCTCGTGAATGATGAGCGGAGTCCACTCATCGTGAGAATAACCCACCTAGCATGGAAGATACTGACAGCCCCCAGTCGCTACATGAGCGATTCGGGCATAAAAACAGATTATCATTTGAAGGTTTAGAGTTTGGCACATGCAAATTTACTTGAAACGGCAGGTAAATACCGCATATAGGAAGGTATGGTGGACTCATATGGAATGACTTTGGGTTTATGGAAGTGGATGCACAAGCAGTATTCCCGCTTAGTACAAGTGAAGGCTAGAAAAAGACTGGGGAGCGACCAACTAGAGAGTGACAACAGTCATAAACATGTATCGAGATTAACCAACACTGAGTGCAAGCATGAGTAGGATATAAATCACCATGAACATAAATATCATGGAGGCTATGTTGATTTTGTTTCAACTACACGCGTGAACATGTGTCAAGTCAAGCCACTCGAATCATTCAAAGTAGGATACCATCCTATCATACTACATCACAACCATTTTAAAAGCATGTTGGCACGCAAGGTAAACCATTATAAACCCCTAGCTAATTAAGCATGGCATGAGTAACTATAATCTCTAATTGTCATTGCAAACATGTTTCATTCATAATAGGCTGAATCAAGAACGATGAACTAATCATATTTACAAAAACAAGATAGGTCAAGTTCATACCAGCTTTTCCTCATCTCAATCATTTCATCATATATCGTCATTATTGCCTTTCACTTGCACGACCGAACAATGTGAATAATAATAATAGTGCACGTGCATTGGACTAAGCTGGAATCTACAACATTTATTCAAAGGAGAAGACAATGTAATATGGGCTCTTTGTTAGATCAACAATAATGCTTATGAGAGCCACTCAACATTTTCATCGTGGTCTTCTCTCCTCGACCCCCAAAGAAAAGAAAAGAATTTCAAAGAAACACACTGAAATGTTTTTGGAGTTTTTGTTTTTCTGAAGAAAGTAAAACAAGAACGAGAAAAACTATTTACATGGGAAAGCTCCCAATAAGTGAAAGAAGAACGAGAAATCTTTTTGGGTTTTCTTTAATACCGCTAATAACATGGAAAGTAAACTAAGCTACAACTAATTTTTTTTGTTTTTCTCAAAGGTTTTCAAACACACAAGAAGAAAGCGGGAAAAAGAAATAGACTAACATGGATAATAAAATGAAAAGGTATGAACACCGACAACTAGAATGAGTGTGTGAACATGAATGTAATGTCGGTGAGAGATACGTACTCCCCCAAGCTTAGGCTTTTGGCCTAAGTTGGTCTAGGCCCATGGATCAAAGTAGCCCTCTCCGGTGTACTGAGGAGGATCCTGGGGGTTCCACTGGTTAGCGAGCTCCTGTGGCTCCCACTGATAAATAGACTCCTGATATGGATCAGGTGATGGCTCTGGCTCAGGAGCTGGGGATCGCGACCCCTCCCAGTATGCATGAATGTCCTCGGGCAAAACGAAGTACCTCCCTGAATGAATATCGAACAAAGCAGGTGCAGGCAAGGTAATAATCTGAAAAGTATCCTCACTAAATATCAAGTTATAAATGAGTCTCTTTTCCTCATCATAGCGAATAAACTTATGTGCTACCATGCTATCATAATCTAAGTATATAGTGGGTAGCAGTTTCTCATCTTTCTCATTATGCCTAATGGGTATCTCAAAGCGTCTAGCAAGTCAAGAGGCGAAGATACCTCCGAAAATAGGACCCTTAGTACGGTTGAGACTCGACCGTCTAGCAACGATAGCGCCTAAACTGAAAGTTTTATCGCGAAGTAAAGCATGGCGTAAAATGGCAAGGTCCAGAGCACTAAGGCCTCCACTCTCCCCGCGACCAATTAAACATGTCCCAGCAAATAATGAGTAGTAGCGCAAAACAGGAAAATGTAAACTAGCTACTCTCGCTTCCGACACCTTTCTACTTTCCCCTACGGTAACTTCATTAATAAAATCTTCCACATCACTAGGACGTGGTTCCTCGATGCTACCCTCATAAGGTAATTTACAAACCTCACAAAAGTCCTAAAGCGTCATCTCCTTATGCTCATCATATAAGTGAAACTCTACCGTGGGTGGTGATCTCCTAGCATGAAAATGAAAATTTTGCACGAAAGTATTAGTGAGTAGGAGATACTGATCACACTGGTCGTGGAGGAAGTCGGTGATGCCTGCATTCTCAGCCAAATAATAGAAATCCTCATAAATTCCGGCCGCTTCCAAGAATGCATCGCATGGCCATTCACACGGCCGAATCTCCGCGGCACGAGGAAGATTGTACTTGGGCTTTTCCTTCTCCTGATTTTCTTTTTCCTTCGAACCCCGGCTCGAAGAGCCTCTCAACAATCTCCTCATCATTTTCTTCCTCTGAAAATTTTCTGAAATTTTTAGTGACTCAAAATAAAAGTGAACCAAACTCAACAAAACTGATAGCAACTACTCCTACAAGTGCCTAGAGGCTATATCATGCATCAAAACTACTTTGGACCATATAAATTTTACATGCAAGCTCAAGAACAGGGTCACCACAGCAGCAAAAATTTGCAATAAATAAAGCACTAGAACAAAAACTAATTGGACCATTGGAGGAGCCACATACCGAAGAACAATCCCCCAAAGCAGTTTTTTGAATGGAGCTTTGAGCAAGGAGATCGAAAATGGCAGCAAAATGAGCAAGAACACGAGTTTGAGCTATGGGATGATTTTTTATGGAGGAAGACGAAGTGGATGGGTGCTGGAATAAGTGGAGGGGAGCCACGTGGGACCCACAAGATAGGGGGCGCGCCTAGGGGGAAGGGCGCGCCCTCCGTCCTTGTGGACAGGTGGTGGGTCCCCCTGGTGTGTTCTCAGTGCCAGAAAATCTCAAATATTTTATAAAAAATCATACTAAATTTTTAGGGCATTTGGAGAACTTTTATTTTTGGGTCATTTTTTATTTCACGGATAATTCAGAAAATAGACAGAAAATACTATTTTTGCTTTATTCATTCTAAATAACATAAAGTAAAAAGTAGGTACAGAAAGTTGTGCCTTCTAAATTCATCCATCTTATGCCCATCAAAAGGAATCCGTTAACAAGGTTGATCAAGTCTTATAAACAAACTTCTTCCAAATGACATGAAACCAGAGAATTTTCGAATAACACTAGGTTACCTCAACGGGGATATGCATGTCCCCAACAATAAGAATATCATATTTCTTTTTGACAGTAGGGAGAGGGAATTCAAAACCTCCAATAGTAATAGTTGAAATTCTTCCAATAGATTTGATACTATGAACTTGAGGTTGTTTCTTCGGAAAGTGTACCGTATGCTTATTACCATTAACATGAAAAGTGACATTGCCTTTATTGCAATCAATAACAGCCCCTGCAGTATTCAAAAAGGGTCTACCAAGGATGATCGACATACTGTCGTCCTCGGGAATATCAAGAATAACAAAGTCCGTTAAGATAGTAATGTTTGCAACCACAACAGGCACATCCTCACAAATACCGATGGGTATAGCGGTTGATTTATCAGCCATTTGCAAAGAGATTTCAGTAGGTGTCAACTTATTCAATTCAAGTCTACGATATAAAGAGAAAGGCATAACACTAACACCGGCTCCAAGATCACATAAAGCAGTTTTAACATAGTTTCTTTTAATGGGGCATGGTATAGTTGGTACACCTGGATCCGCAAGTTTCTTTGGTATTCCACCCTTAAAAGTAGAATTAGCAAGCATGGTGGAAATTTCAGCCTCTGGTAACTTTCTTTTATTAGTAACAATATCTTTCATGTACTTAGCATAAGGAGGCATTTTAAGCATATCAGTCAAACGCATGTGCAAAAAGATAGGTCTATTCATTTCAGCAAAGCGCTCAAAATCATCATAATCCTTTTTCTTGGATGGCTTAGGAGGAAAGGGCATGGGTTTCTGAACCCATGGTTCTCTCTCTCTACCATGTTTTCTAACAACAAAGTCTCTCTTATCATAACGTTGATTCTTTGATTGTGGGTTATCAAGATCAACAGCAGGTTCAATCTCTACATCATTATCATTACTAGGTTGAGCATCAACATGAACATCATTATTAACATTATCACTAGGTTCATGTTCATCACCAGATTGTGTCTCAGCATCAAAAATAGAAATATCATTGGGATTCTCAGGTGTATCTATAGCAGGTTCACTAGAAGCATGCAATGTCCTATCAATTTTCTTTTTCTTTTTATTAGGACTAGGTGCATCAGTATTAATTCTCTGAGAATCTTGCTCAACTCTCTTAGGATGGCCCTCAGGATACAAAGGTTCCTGGGTCATTTTACCACCTCTAGTCATAACCCTAATAGCATTATCATTGTTCTTACTATTCAACTCATTGAGCAAATCATCCTGTGCTTTAAGTACTTGTTCTACTTGAGTTGTAACCATGGAAGCATGTTTACTAATAAGCTTAAGATCATTAACAGTTCTACTCATATAATCACCCAAGTGGTCAAGCATGTAAGCATTACGTTTCAATTGTCTAGTAACATAAGCATTGAAATTTTCTTGTTTAACAATAAATTTATCAAACTCATCCAAGCATTGACTAGCAGACTTTTTATGAGGAATATCACCTTCATCAAATCTATAAAGAGAGTTTACCTCTACTACCTGTGTCGGGTTATCAAGACCATGTATTTCTTCAATAGGCGGTAAATTCTTAACATCTTCAGCTTTAATACCTTTTTCTTTCATAGATTTCTTTGCCTCCTGCATATCTTCAGGACTGAGAAATAGAATACCTCTTTTCTTCGGAGTTGGCTTAGGAGTTGGTTCAGGAAGTGTCCAATCATTATCATTACTCAATATATTATTCAATAGCAATTCAGCTTGCTCAACAGTTCGTTCCTTGAAAACACAACCAGCACAACTATCTAGGTGGTCCCTAGAAGCATCGGTTAGTCCATTATAAAAGATATCAAGTATTTCATTTTTCTTGAGAGGGTGATCAGGCAAAGCATTAAGTAACTGGAGAGGCCTCCCCCAAGCTTGTGGGATACTCTTTGATTATGACACCCGTCCTGAGATGTGTCAAGCAAGCAGGCGCGAAGCTGGCAAAACAGCCCGGCAGGGCTTGCCGGGCGAGCTATGATGTGACACTGCCGGGCGAGCTATGATGTGACACAGAGCGGCCCATTTAATGCGCTCTATCTGCCTGCAGAGTTAGATATGATAGCACTGTTAGCTATCTAATCAGTACGCAAAGACTGATTTGCCACTGTGGTGACCCCTTAATCTATAAAAGGAGGCCCATGGCGACCGTAGAAAGGATGGAATCCTCGCATATCCATACGCGCGCAGCCACTCTCGCCCCCAGAGCAACCTTGCCGAACGAGTGTGCTATGTTTCACCACCATTATCCACCATCAATCCACCAAAGCAAGAGTAGTGTTTTACGCCTCATGGCGGCCCGAACCTGGGTAAAGGCTGCCCGTGTGATCTCTGCCGTGCTGCGCGACGCTTCTCCACTCTTTGTGCAATGTGACCATCCCCCCGCCAAACCAAAAGGGGCTGATGACCCCATAGGTGGCCGTGGTTTCCCATGAAATATTTGGCGCGCCAAGTAGGGGGGTCACTTGCGCGAAACCGAGAGTGTACGCTGCGTGTCATCTTCATCGACATTTTCATCATCGATGGCGTCATCGACTATGGCACCCAAGAGGAAGCCCAGAGCTGCAAATCACCCGTCCACCTCGAAGGCTCTGCCGCCCTCGACCGCTGACATCGCGAGGAATGCAGGGGCTCGCGACGGTGTGGATGCTGCGGGGGACGTGGTTGGCGCAGGCGGCGCCATCTCCACCTCCCCCACAGCCGAAGCAGGAACGAGAGGTACCGGGCAAGGACATCATCAACAACATCCCGATGGCCATGCTCCATGAGGTACGGATGGAGGGGTCGTTCCGCCTGAACCCTTTCTCCTCGCCAACGGGTACAGCCGCAGTGATGATGCTCGCTCTGGGGCGAATCGCAACCCTTCGGCCGCCCCCGCTACGGGCGCGACCGCAGGGCACGTTCCACCCCCGGGGCGGGCAGACCTAGCTACTGTGCCCAATGGAGCCGCTGGCCCTCAAGCGCCTCCGCCATGTAGCCATGCCGTCCAAACGGCTGGATCACAGTAGCAAGGGTGCGACACAGTCGCCACCGGCAACGTCAGGAGCCGAGTGACACTACGATCTACATCGTCATCACCTATGCCAAGCACTGCCTCAGAGGCCATGGCGCGAGCCCAACTGCTGTTCAGATTTCCACCGGCGGCATACCAGATGGATGAGTGGCGAGCCACCATCCAAAGTTTGATTGGTTTTGCTGAGGTGGAAGGATCACATCGGGCCAGACCGCCACGGCCTCCCCTGGCAGCAACGATGACTCGTGCGGGAGGGGCCACCCTCACGGTGCAATCCCCACCACGGCAAGCCACCCGGGAGCTGCAAGTCTAGGCGCCTGATGACGTCTCGATGGCCTTGTCAGATCCTCGAGCGCGTCAAGGCCGACAGCGTTCCCCGGAGGGCAGGCGAAGGGAAGGCGCGCGCCTCATCGACGAGCGGTGCCGCGACAATCCCTGCCAGACCAATGGGTGCGATGGCCCCGTTGTCGACGAGCCCGCGCTCGGAGATGGCGGGTGCCTTCCTTTCGAGGTTGGGTGCCCTGCCTTCACCTGTGAGCTACGGCAAGTCCGTTGGCCATCCACTCGCACATTCAAGCCAGAGATACCCAAGAAGTATGATGGGAGACTAAACCTGGCAGAGTTCTTAAGCATCTACACCATCGCTGTTCAAGCTGCCGGGGGAAGAGATGAGAAGGTGTTCGCCAACTACTTCCCTTTGGCCCTCAAGTCAAATGTGAGGTCTTGGCTGATGCACCTGCCGGAGAACTCCATTTCGACCTGGGCTGACCTGTGCCACGAGTTCATTGGTGCCTTCATGGGTGGCCATCAAGTACCAGGGCGGCCCAGTGACTTGCAGCTTCTCCGGCAGAAAGAAGGAGAAGCTCTGCGGAAGTACTTGCAGAGATTCAGTCGAGTCCACAGAAGTATCCCAGATTTTCACCCAGTTGCCGTGATAGCTGCCTACCAATCCAACGTGCGCAACCGCATGATACGTTCCAAGATGAACGTTCGGTTGCCCAAGACTGAGAAGGAGCTCTACACTTTGGTGGACAAGTGTGCTCGAGTGGAGGAGGGGAGGAAGCTTCCTGGGGAGGAAGATTGTGTCGACATCGACTCAGAAGATGACGACGAAACCATCAGTAAGAAGAAGAAGAATAAGAAGCACAACAAGAAGTGCAAGGATAAGACAGTGATGGCTGTTGAGGGGTCAGGCACGCCTAGTACCGGCAAGAAGGCCAAGGATGAAGCCCCCGGCAAGGAGGCTACCGCATACGCTGACTGCCGGGAGGTGGCGGCCGCCGAGAAAGCTGGGAAACGTGATGGGCCGTACTGTAAGATTCATCAGACCAAGGGCCATGATCTCCAGGAGTGTTATCAAGTTGAGCAGCTCGTCAAGAGACAGAAGGCTGAGTATGAGAAGCGTGATAAGGAAAAATGTCAGAATGGCACTGGCGGGAAGGGCCGTGGTGGTGAAGCAAATCGCCCCAGCAAGGCTCCTCGGAACCAAGGGAAACCCGCCAAGGGCCGAGAGAAAAAGGATTGCAGTAATGAGAGTGATGGAGGGAATGAAGAGGAAACCAATGAGCAGGAATTCCAGAAGGCCACTGACACCCTGTGCATTGACGGGGGTGCATCTTTGCACTCCTCTCACCGCCAACTTAAACAGTGGGCGCGTGAAGTCAATGCCATGGAGCCAGCGGCAGATTCTCGGAAGCCGCTCAAGTGGTCACACACGCCCATCATCTTTGATGAAGATGACCACCCCGAACGCATCACTGCAGTAGGGTGCTTGCCGCTGTTGGTCTCACCAACCATTCGCAACCTGAAGGTCACAAAGATGTTGGTTTACGGCGGGGCCGGCTTGAATCTGATTTCCCCAAAGGTTATCAGCAAACTCCAAATAGCAGAGGAAGAACTTAAGGCCACAGGCACGTTTCAAGGAGTCAATCCCGGCAGGAGCCATCCTAAGGGAAAGGTTACGTTGCCAGTGACATTTGGAGGGGAGTTGAACTACAGGACTGAGAAAGTTGTGTTTGATGTGGTTGACCTCCCTCTGCCGTACAACGGGATCCTTGGGCGCCCGTCCCTGGCCAAATTCATGGCAGCATCCCACTATGCCTACAACACCTTGAAGATGCCAGGGCTGATGGGCGTCATTTCCGTTCCATCGGACAAGAAAGATGCAATTATTTGCGTGGATAAGATGTACCAGGACGCGGTCTCGGCAGAGGTGGCGGAAGCCACAGTTCCCGCCAAGGAAAAGCATAGCAGAGGCACTAGCAAGGAATCCGGGAAGCATACCTCTATGGAATGTGCCACGCCCATTGATGACACACCAGAGAGTTCCAACAGCAAGAGATCCAAGGCTACTCCACCCCAATTGAAAAAGGTCGCGGCAGGGCTGGCTGGTGCTGATGGTACTTTCACTATTAGCGCCACCCTTGATGACAAATAGGAAAGCGCGCTCGTTGCCTTCCTGCAGGCGAATATCGATGTGTTTACCTGGCAACCATCTAATATCCCTGGTGTTCCCAGGGAGGTAATCGAGCACCACCTTGCTGTCTGCCCACATGCCCGGCCCATCAAGCAGAAGGTTCGGAAGCAGGCCTTGGAACGGCAGCAGTTCATTGCCGAGGAAATCAAGAAGCTTGAAGCAGCTGGTTTGGTCAGAGGAGTACTGCATCCAACATGGTTAGCAAACCCAGTGGTTGTGCGCAAGGCTAATGGAAAATGGAGGCTTTGCATAGATTTTATGGATCTAAACAAGGCATGCCCAAAGGACCCATTTCCCTTGCCGCGCATCGACCAGATCGTGGATTCTACTTCAGGATGTGAGTTGCTCTCTTTTTTGGATGCATACTCTGGATACCATCAGATTTTTATGTCCAAGGAAGATGAAGAAAAGACCTCATTCATCACCCCATGCGGCACGTACTACTTTGTGTGCATACCTTTCGGGTTGAAGAGTGCCGGGTCCACTTTTGCAAGAGTAGTCCAGATTGGCTTTGAACCACAGTTGCACAGGAACATTGAAGCCTATATGGATGATATTGTGGTCAAGACCAAGGACAGATCAACGCTCATTCAGGATTTAGAAGGGACATTTGCTAATCTGCGCAAGATCAACTTGAAGCTGAATCCGAAGAAGTGCGTGTTTGGCGTTCCCTCTGGAAAGCTACTTGGTTCCTTTGTGTCCCACCGTGGGATAGAGGCCAACCCCGATAAGATCAAGGCTATTGAGCAGATACAGGCACCCAAGATGGTTAAGGATGTGAGGCGTATGACAGGATGTGTTGCCGCGCTTAGCAGGTTCATCTACAAGTCTGCCGAGCATGCCTTGCCGTTCTTCAAGATTTTGAAGAATGCAGGACCCATGAAGTGGACCCCGGAAGCAGATGCAGCGCTGCAGGATTTGAAGGCCTACTTATCTTCTATGCCTACTTTGGTCACACCTAAACCACAAGAGCCGTTACTGCTATATCTGGCAGCAACTAATCAAGTGGTTAGTGCGGCCCTAGTAGCACAGCGAGAAGAGGAAGAGAGCGGCCCGGCAAGGCCAGATACGAATCAGGACAAAGAAAAGCACGGCAACGGAAGCAACCCCAAGGACACGGCAAGGAAGAAGGTGGTGCAGCGCCCAGTATACTTCGTCAGCTCCCTGTTGCAGGGGGCTAGATCCAGGTATTCTGGCGTGCAAAAGTTGATCTTTGGCCTTGTCATGGCCTCAAGGAAACTGCGCCACTACTTCCAAGCCCATGAGATCACGGTTGTCACTCGCTTTCCATTGCAAAGGATACTTCAAAACCCAAAGGCCACCGGCAGGATAGTGGAGTGGGCATTGGAGTTATCCAGCTTTGGCCTGAAGTTTGAAAGCACATCAACAATCCAGAGCAGGGCGTTGGCAGAGTTTATTGCAGAATGGACGCCAACCCCTGATGAAGAGGCACAGGAAACAGTTATCCCCAGCAAAGAAGCGCCCCAAGAATGGATCATGTATTTCGATGGTGCCTTCTCCCTAAAAGGTGTAGGGGCTGGCGTGCTTCTCGTGGCTCCCACTGGAGAACACCTGAGGTACATCGTCCAGATGCACAATCCCCGAGAGGAGGCAACCAACAATACAGCAGAATATGAAGGGCTTCTTGCCGGGCTCAGAATTGCCACATAATTGGGAATCAAGAAGCTGATCATTCGAGGAGATTCACAACTGGTGGTGAGACAAGTCAACAAGGATTACCAAAGCCCGTTGATGGAGGCATACGTCGAGGAAGTGAGAAGATTGGAGGAGCGCTTTGACGGGTTGCAAATAGAACACGTACCCCATGAGGAAAACAGCATTGTTGATCACCTGTCAAAGTGCGCTGCGTAGAAGCTTCCTGTGGAACCAGGGACTTTTGTTCTGCATCTTACTCAGCGCTCCGTATCCCCGACAACAATGGCCCAAAATTGGAGGAAATTGGACTCCGGTAAGCCTCTCCCGGTAGAGCCTTTTGGGGCTCCTGGCAGGGACCCTGCCGGAAACAACTCCCCTTCGCTTGCCGGGCTGCACCCTCCTGCCAGGCCATTGGTCCCCGCAGTCAAGGGATGCGCCCCCACGAATGAGGAGGTGCCGCTAGTCCTTGTTGCCGAGCCTCAGGCTCCAACTTGGGCAAGGCACATAGTCCATTTCCTCCAAACCGGAGAACTTCCCGAAGAGCAAGAAGAAGCTGAAAGAGTAGCCAGGAGGGCCAGTATGTATCAGTTTGTCAATGACACACTGTACAGAAGAAGGCCCAATTGTGTGAAATTGAAGTGCATCTGCCGGGAAGGAGGAAAGGAACTGCCGGCAGAGATACACAAAGGCATGTGCGGCTCCCATATTGGATAAAGGGCTTTGGTTGGGAAAGCATTCCGGCAAGGATTCTATTGGCCCATAGCCCTCCAAGATGCGGTTGAGCTCATCACCAAGTGTGAAGCCTGCCAGTTCCATTCCAAAAATATCCATCTGCCTGCCCAAGCACTCCAGACAATCCCTTTGTCATGGCCGTTTTTGGTCTGGGGGCTCGATATGCTCGGCCCTTTCCCCTGAGCTGCTGGGGGCTTTGAATTCTGGTTCGTTGCAATTGACAAGTTTACAAAGTGGCCAGAAGTAGATGCCGTGAGAAAGGTGACTGCTCAGTCAGCTATCAAGTTCCTGAAAGGATTGGTGTGCCGCTTCAGGGTTCCTGCCCGGATCATCACCTACAAAGGCACCCAGTTCACGAGCCGCGCCTTCATGCAATATGTTCATGCCCTTGGAAGCAAGATCTCATTTGCATCTGTCTCACATCCCAGAAGCAATGGACAAGCTGAGAGGGCGAACGCTGAAGTGCTGCGAGGACCCAAGACAAAAACAGTTGATAAGCTACAGAAGCACGACAGGCAATGGACCAATGAGATGCCGGTGGTTCTTTGGTCCCTCAGAACGACACCAAACCGAGCTACCGGGCAGACTCCCTTCTCCCTAGTCTATGGGGCAGAAGCAGTTATCCCCACGGAACTCATTTACGGGTCACCTCGAGTCTTGCCTACGATGAAGTAGCGCAGGAACAACACATGCATGACGACGCCGTGCTTCTCAAGGAGAACCGTCTCCGGGCTGCTACGTGTGCTGCACACTATCAGCAAGCCCTGCGTCGCTATCATAGCCGCAGGGTTCATGCCCGGTGTTTTGAGGAAGGCGACCTTGTCCTTAGGCGCGTTCAGTCCGCCAAGGGTACAAACAAGCTATCGCCAAAGTGGGAAGGCCCTTACCAGGTAGTACGAGTCACCAGACCTGGTGTAGTCCGTCTGGAGACCGGAGATGGCATTCAATTGCAAAACTCATAGAATATTGAGCATCTCCGCAAGTTCTACCCGTAAGGCGCGGCTGCCGGGCAGGCCCGGCAGCCACCCTTTTGTACAGGCCTTGCCTCAGCTGCATGTAACCCCTTGTACAAAGCCAGGCGAAGACCCTGAGCGACAGAGAAATAAATGAAGCGCTGGGGGGCCCCCGACAAGTTGCATGCATGCATAAGCATTTCATAAGCATTGCATGATTCATGTAGATAGGTTGCATGATCATGTAGATAGATTGCATCTGGCATCATCTTCATTTGCATAAACTGCAGGCTCCTGCCGTGGACTTAGTCCTAGGAAGAGGATGCGAAGACAAGTCAACACTGCGATCTCCGGCAAGCCAAACCGATAAGTTCCATCTCTTATCCATACATGTTCCGTGAGTAGAACTTGTGCATACAAAAACCTCGCCGCCTCGGAAACAAAGGTGCTCCCATCTACTAGCACGAATGTTGCTTCGGTCAGGATGGTCGTAGTAGCCTTTAGCTGAAAAGGGTTGGCGGGGGGGCTGGTCTCTCCCAATAGGTTCTGCGCCCGGCAGGCTCAGCCTCACGGCAGCAGTCCTATGGGGTGCCGACAAGGTAGCTTACCAGGACCTGCTTGTTTACGTGAAAGTATCGAGGTGTTTCACCTCTGCATGGATGTCATACATGCACAAGTGCCCGACAAGCTTATCGTTTTCATTAATATGCTGATCAACAAGTACAAATCTCACAGAACATAAACATGGATACAAGAGATTACATTATTTGAACTAAAATTTGGCAAGTGCCTACAGATTTAAGACTGAAAAAAGATAAGTGCCCCGTGATGCCTTTGCGCCTGTCCATCTCCTTCAGGAAATCGCAGGAAGGAACGGAGAAGGCGGAAGGCGGGTCTGGATTCGGCACCTCCCCAGGATAAGGAGAACGCTGCCGACGGGTTAAGAGGAAGAAATCGGAGGGCAGGCGCGGGCGGTGGCACTGTCGGGAACCCATACGGAGTCACCGGCAAACACGACTCGTCGGAACGGTCGCCCCCATTCTTGACGCGTCGTGGGTTGTCACCACCTCCGATGCTACCGCCACGCCGCCCGAGCGCTCCCATGGGGCTCACACGAAACTCCAAGCTAGGGCCCGAAGGCTGGCCCCAGGCTCTTCGTTTCAGCATACCCAGAAGAAACAGAAGGTGGAGGAGTGGAATGTGGATGAATGCCTCCACTCCTCCCCTGCTCCTCCTTTTATAGGCGAGCTGGGGGTGGGGGCTGATTCCCCGGTGAGTACCCGCCATCCTCCTCCACCAATCCAACAAGATCGGGCCCCTACTTTGATGCTCTCCCGCACCACGCGCCTCCATTACCTACCCCACTCAATGCATGCAGCATACATGCCTGAGGATAAGGGCGTGGTGGAAGGGTGAATTGGCAGTTACCCCCCCCCCCATGTGTTAAAGTCATTCATGGGCCATTACAAGATTGGCGCCACTACAATTGGCATTGCACGGCACGCGGGAAAACCGGAAACTAACCCGAGCTCAAGTTAATGAAGAAACAAAGAAGATCTCAAAGGGCGGAGCCGCCCTTACATTTCTGCCTGTGCACTAGTTAGGGCCTACCCCGACGACGCCTAGCGGCGCGTCCGTGCCAGGCCCGGGGGCTCCTGTTGGTGCAACAAACCCTGGGTCCATTGCACGGACTATGCACAGGCCAGAGACAAGATTGCAAGACCAAGATCAAACCAAACAAGGAGGATCAATTCCTTTGAAGGATCCAAGAGCAAGTCGAGAAGGCCAAGGCGAGCCAGAGGAACGAGGCATCGCTAAGGGAAGGGCCTACCTTGCCGGGCATGCGAGCCTGGCAGGGTTGGGTTTTCCCCCGGAAGCAAGCTCCCAGATCGTCCCGGCAGGCCTGCCGGGGCTGGCGGAGGCAAGCCACTCCACCGCTCCACCTCACAAGCGACGCAAGTCAGTAATCGAAGCGGTGTCAAGCTCCAAGGTGACTAAGTGGCTGCTTTCTGCCACATGGCAGCCACTTCCTACAGCAAACACCTCAATTATGACACCCGTCCTGAGACGTGTCAAGCAAGCAGGCGCGAAGCTGGCAAAACAGCCCAGCAGGGCTTGCCGGGTGAGCTATGATGTGACATAGAGCGGCGCATTTAATGCGCTCTGTTAGCTTGCAGAGTTAGATATGATAGCACTATTAGCTATCTAATCAGTACGCAAAGACTGATTTGCCACTGTGGTGACCCCTTAATCTATAAAAGGAGGCCCATGGTGACCGTAGAAAGGGTGGAATCCTCGCATATCCATACGCGCGTAGCCACTCTCGCCCCTAGAGCAACCTTGCCGGGCGAGTGTGCTACGTTTCACCACCATTATCCACCATCAATCCACCAAAGCAAGAGTAGGGTTTTACGCCTCACGGCGGCCCGAACCTGGGTAAAGATTGCCCGTGTGATCTCTGCTGTGCTGCACGACGCTTCTCCACTCTTTGTGCAACGTGACCATCCCCCCGCCGAACCAAAAGGGGCTGATGACCCCATAGGTGGCTGTGGTTTCCCACGACACATTGCGTTTGCACACTCCAATCCCATCCCTTTACTTTCTTGCAATTAGCATGCTTTACTCTTTCCGCTGCTCATACTCTTTCCATGCTTGCTTGAAATGTATTGTGAATGCTTAAACTTGTGCTAAAACTCCACCTCAACTTAAAGAACTTAAAAATTGCCACTTTCACTTGTTGAGGGTCTAATCACCCCCCCTCTAGACCCCTCTTCTCGTTCATTTCATCGTTGCAGCGTCCAAATATGAAACAAGCATTTTTCGTAGCACTACTCCCTCCGTACCGGCGACCTAGGTGGGGGGAAAACGAGAGAACTTGATGATTATTTGGTAATCAATACCATTGCGTGCAGAGAATTGACCATTGCATGTTATGCTAAGTAGTCTGAAGTCATTGAATGCATACTAGCCATAGGACTCCTATTGGCTGATTTCTTTTTTCAGGACAAAAACAAGGAACAAGTTTTGGGATTATTTGGTTTTCGTAATGTGACCTATGCACTGGTACAAATGGAGTAGGACACTTGGCAAGCAATACATTGAGCTCTTCTTATTAATGAAGCCAGTAATAATCAAACTACAAAGGAAAAGAAAAAAAGACAAAGGAAAATATATGCACGAATCTTCGCGTAACATCAATGGCATAGGACCTAGAGGTGCATTACTTAGAGCACATCTAGATGTGCTTTAACATTACTGTCAAACAAAACCCCTAATCATCATTGCAAGCGCATAGAACATGGCTAATGCGACAACCACAACTACACATGATAGTTCCTTCTTGTCTCTTGCTTTCATCTGTTGCCTGTGATTGATTCTTTCTTGCTTCATCGTACTGATTGTACATTCCAGATCAGCCAGTTTCTTCTTCAGCTTTACGTTATCTTCTGTGAGCTTGGTGATAACACTCCGAGCCCTGCCATTCCATTCTTCATCCAGCCAGTTACCAAAGAAATCGTCAAGTCAGAGATCTGAGGATCAGCAGATAAGAAGAGCTGGAATCCGAAGCCCAGCTTCCCCGGCAAGATCTTGCCGGGGTGGCCTGCGGAGCCCGGCAAGGCTTGGCGCCTGGCAAGCTTCGGCGCCCGGCAAGGTTTTGTTGCTGTGCCACCGCTCTAGCACAGCGACAAACCTGACATTCTGGGTCCTTCTTTGGATGCGTGGTGACACGCCAGTGGAGGAGAGCTTAAGCGGTGCTGATGGGATGGCCCCTTTTTCCATCCCCAAGAAAGTAAGGACACCTAAACGGACATCTTACGGTGCATTAAATGCATTCGTCCTAGTCCGTCAGGGGTTAGGTATGATGACCCTGTAGTTACTTTCCACCTCAATGTATGTACATTTTGCCACTGTGGTGACCCCTTTGTGATATAAAAGGAGGCCCACGGCAACTGCTACAGGGGGAGAGGATCTTCTGGCCCATTCTGCATGCGTAGCTGCTCTTGAACGTACTGTTCACTGTGAGCGCTCCTGGAGCCTGGGCTCAAGAACACTAATAATAACATAAGGCAGGAGTAGGGTTTTACGCTGATCAGCGGCCCGAACCTGGGTAAAATCGCCCCGCGTCGATCGTTGGTTCTGCTCTTTGCGCATACCTCTCCCCCCGCCAAATCGTAAAGGGGTCTCTTGGAATCCCATAGGTGTCGCACGCCGACATCTTTGGCACACCAGGGGACATAGGAGACTTGCCTTATGAGGTGGGGACTCCAGCGTTTACCCGTGAGCTGCGGCAAGTCCAGTGGCCCAATTCTCGAACCTTCAAGCCAGAGGTCCCAGAGAAATATGACGGTAAGACCCATCACTCGGAGTTCCTGAGCATCTACACCATTGCGGTGCAGGCTGCCGGGGGCCGAGATGACAAGATACTTGCCAACTACTTCCCGTTGGTGCTCAAGCCCAACGTCAGGTCGTGGTTGATGCATCTGCCGGAGAATTCTATTTCTTCTTGGTTAGATCTGTGCCATCAGTTTGTTGGCGCCTTTGTCGGAGGCCACCAAGCTCCTGGCCAAGAGAGTGATTTGCATATTATCCCTCAGAAGGAGGGCGGATCCCTGCGCAAGTTTATGCAGAGCTTTAGCCGGGTGCAGTACAATATTCCTGATGTTCACCCTGCTGCTGTCATTAGCGAGTTTCATCAGAACATGCGTAACCGCAGAATGCGGGAAGAGCTGGCAATGAACAAAGTCAGGAGTATTGCCGAGCTTTACGCTCTGGCCGATAAATGCTATCGAGCTGAAGAGGGGAGGAAACTCCCTGGCGAGGCTGTTGGCGCGGCGGGCGAATCCGAAGATGAAGATGCCGCGACCCTGTCAAGGAAAGGCCGGCGGCGGAATAGGAAACGCGGAGGCAAGGCCGTGCTTGCTGTCGAGGAATCCGACAACCCCGGCACCGCCAAGAAGGCCAAGGTTGGTGACCCCGGCAAGGATCTTGCCGGGTGCCCTTCCTGTCAGGCCTTGGCGGCTGCCGACAAGTCGGAAAGCTCCGGCAAGCAGTATTGCAAGATCCATCGCACCAAGGGCCACGATCTCCAAAACTGCCGGCAAGTTGAACAGCTTGCCGAGAACTAGAGGGCCGAGTATGAAAGGCGAGATAAGGAGAAGGCCCAAGATGGTGCTGACGGATCCGACAAGAAGCGCGGTGGCAAAGGGGGGCGCCGCGGCAAGGCCAAGCAACAGAGGGATAGGCCCGCTCGGGGCCGAGACAAAGAAGAAGATGATGATGAAGAAGACGATGAGTCCAGTGAGCAAGAATTCCAGAAAGCTACAGAGGCCATGTGCATCGATGGGGGTGCCTCGCTGCATTCTTTCCACCGTCGACTCAAACAGTGGGTGCGGGAAGTCAATGCAACAGAGCCATCGCCAGATGCATGTAGGCCCCTGAAGTGGTCCAACACGCCTATCATATTCGACGCCGAGGATCACCCTGATCGCACAACTGCGGTCGGATGCTTGCCATTGTTGGTCTCACCAACAATTCGCAACCTCAAGGTGACGAAAATGCTAGTTGACGGTGGGGCCGGGCTAAACTTAATCTCACCGGATGTGCTCAAGAAACTCCAAATTCCTAATGAGGACCTCGAAGAAACGGGTACGTTTCAAGTGGTCAATCCGGGAAGAACCCAGCCCAAGGGCAAGATTATGCTGCCGGTGACATTTGGTAGCGAGCTCAACTACAGGACCGAGAAGGTAGTGTTTGATGTCGCCAAGATCCCCATGTCATACAATGGGATCCTTGGTCGGCCAGCGCTGGCTAAGTTTATGGCGGCATCACACTACGCATACAATGTTTTGAAGATGCCCGGGCCGTTGAGCGTCATCACTATCCATTCCGATAAGAAGGATGCGCTCATCTGTGCCGACCAACTTTACCGGGAAGCAGTTGCAGCACCTGCCATCAAGGCATCTGCTCCTGCCACTGGAACTCCCGGGGGGAAGAAGAAGACCGGCAAGAATCTTGGCGCGAACTCCGGCAAGCGCACCTCCTCGAAGTGCTGCACTTCCGTCGAGGATGCACCAGAGAGTTCTACCGGCAAGAACAAGAAATCCAAGGCTGCTCCGCCAGAGACCAAGAAGGTGCCCGTCAAGGAGGACGGAACGGGGGGAACTTTCACCATAAGTTCCACCCTAGATGACAAATAGGAAAGCGCGCTCGTTGCCTTCCTGCGGGCGAATGTCGACGTGTTTGCATGGCAACCGTCTGACATCCCCGGTGTTCCCAGGGAGGTAATTGAGCACCACCTTGCTATCTGTCCTCACGCACGGCCTTGGAGCGGCAAGAATTCATTGCCAAGGAAATCAGAAAGCTGGAGGCGGCAGGATTGGTCAAAGGAGTGCTTCATCCAACCTGGTTGTCCAATCCGGTTGTAGTGCGAAAAGCGAATGGGAAATGGAGGCTTTGTATCGATTATACAGATATCAATAAAGCCTGTCCAAAAGATCCTTTCCCTTGCCGCACATCGACCAGATTGTGGATTCCACCGCTGGTTGTGATCTCTTGTCCTTCCTTGATGCCTATTCAGGGTATCATCAGATTTTCATGGCAAAAGAAGATGAAGAGAAGACCGCATTTATCACCCCATGTGGTACGTATTGTTTTATACGAATGCCTTTCGGGTTGAAAAGTGCTGGTTTGACATTTGCAAGAGCAATCCAAATTGGTTTTGAGCCTCAACTCCATAGAAATATGGTGGCGTATATGGATGATATAGTGGTCAAAACCAAAGACAAAGCGACGCTCATTCAAGATTTAGAAGAAACATTTGCAAATCTACGCAAGATCAACTTAAAGCTCAATCCTGAGAAGTGTGTGTTCGGTGTTCCTTCCGGCAAGCTCCTCGGATTTTTTGTATCTTGCCGGGGAATCGAAGCGAACCCCGATAAGATCAAAGCTATTGAGAAAATTGAAGCGCCGAGACGCGTCAAGGATGTGCGTCGTCTTGCCGGCTGTGTCGCTGCTCTAAGCAGGTTTATTTCCAAATCTGCTGAGCGCGCCCTGCCCTTTTTCAAAATTTTGAAGAAGGCAGGTCCAATGAAATGGACTCCGGAGGCGGAGGCTGCGCTGCAAGATTTGAAGAAATACCTTTCCTCTCCACCGACGCTAGTCGCGCCTAAACCACAAGAGCCGTTGCTGCTATATCTGGCAGCGACAAATCAAGTGGTCAGTGCTGCGCTAGTGGCGCAGAGAGAGGCTGATGAGGAAGCGACACCAGCGGCAAGACCGTCAGATGACGCGGCAGGATCTTCCCCGGCAAGGATTGATCCCGGCAAGACAAGATCTGTGCAGTTAGAAGGACCATTGCAGAAGAAAAAGGTGGTGCAGTGCCCAGTTTATTTTGTTAGCTCTCTTTTACAAGGAGCTAGGTCAAGATATTCTGGCGTGCAGAAGTTGCTTTTCGGCCTTCTTATGGCCTCGAGGAAGCTGCGCCATTATTTTCAAGCACATGAAATCACCGTTGTCACTCGCTTTCCGTTGCAATGGATTTTGCAAAATCCAGAAGCAACCAGCAGGATCGTGGAGTGGGCATTGGAGTTGTCGAGCTTTGGCCTCAAGTTTGAAAGCACTTCGACAATTCAGAGCAGGGCCTTGGCGGAGTTCATTGCGGAATGGACCCCAACGCCGGACGAAGAGGTTCAAGAAACAACTCTCCCCGGCAAGGAAATCGATCAGCAATGGGTTAGGTATTTTGACGGGGCTTTCTCGCTGCAAGGCGCCGGTGCTGGCGTGCTGCTTGTCGCACCCACCGGAGAGCACCTCAAGTACGTAGTCCAAATGCATTTTCCCCGGGAGAGTTCGACCAACAACATAGCAGAATATGAGGGTTTGCTTGCTGGTCTTAGGATCACGGCAGACCTTGGTATCAAAAAGCTCGTCATCAAAGGCGATTCACAGCTTGTCGTCAGGCAAGTTAACAAGAGTTATCGGAGTCCATTGATGCAAGCCTACGTGGATGAAGTGAGAAAAATGGAAGAGCACTTTGACGGTCTGCAAATGGAGCATGTTCCTCGTGCCGAGAACAGTATTGCTGATGACCTGTCAAAGCGTGCCGCCCTCAAGTTACCTGTGGAACCAGGAACTTTTGTGCTCCAATTGACTCAACCATCCGTGGTGCCATCAATGCGGCAAGAAAAGAGAAGAAAGTTGAACTCTGGTCAGTACTTCCCGGCAGAGCTCCCGGGAGCCACCGGCAAGGAAGTTGCCGGGATCGACGACATGCCTGCCGGGGAACAACAGGTTCCAGCAGGGCCTCAGGCCCTTGTTGTCGACACAAATGTTCTCCCGGCGGAGGAGATGCCTTTAGTCCTAGCCGTCGAGCCTCAGGCTCCAGCATGGGCGCAGCACATTGTCCATTTCCTTCAAACAGGAGAACTCCCGGAGGAACAGGAAGAAGCGGAAAGAGTAGCCCGTCGGTCTGTTATGTACAAGTTCATCGATGACGTCCTGTACAGAAAGAGACCAAACGGTGTGAAATTAAAGTGCATTCCTCGGGAGGATGGACTAGAGCTGTTGGCAGACATACATGGAGGCATATGTGGTTCTCACATAGGATCAAGAGCACTTGCCGGGAAAGCATTCCGGCAAGGTTTCTTTTGGCCCACCGCTCTCCAGGATGCAACTGAACTAGTAACCAAGTGTGAAGCGTGCCAGTTTCATTCGAAGAAATCGCATCAACCATCCCAAGCTCTTCAAACAATCCCTCTCTCCTGGCCATTTTCGGTCTGGGGGCTCAACATACTGGGCCCTTTCCCCCGTGCTACCGGGGGCTTTGAGTACTTGTACATTGCTATCGACAAGTTCACAAAGTGGCCGAAGGAGGAAGCAGTGAGGAAGGTGACAACACAATTGGCCGTCAAGTTCTTTAAGGGGATAATTTGCCGTTTTGGTGTGCCCAACAGGATCATCACCGACAACGGCACGCAATTCACAAGTCGCACCTTCATGCAGTACATCCGAGACCTTGGCGGAAAAATGTGTTTTGCCTCCGTTGCTCATCCGAGAAGTAACGGCCAAGCGGAGAGGGCCAATGCTGAAGTGCTGCGTGGTCTCAGGACCAGAACCTTTGACAGGCTAAAAAATGCGGAAGACGCTGGATTGATGAGTTGCCGGCGGTTCTTTGGTCAATCAGAATGACACCAAATCGAGCCACCGGCCAGACGCCCTTCGCTCTGGTCTACGGAGCGGAAGCAATTCTCCCCACGGAACTCACGTACGGGTCACCTCGAGTGCTCGCTTATGATGAGCTTGAGCAAGAGCAACTGCGCCAAGATGACGCTGTGCTCCTTGAGGAGAATCGTCTTCAGGCTGCTGTGCGAGCTCCATGCTACCAGCAAGCTTTGTGCCGCTACCATAGCTGCAAAGTTCATGCCCGAAGCCTTGAGGAAGGCGACCTTGTTCTTCGGTGGATTCAGTCCGCCAAGAATTCAAACAAGTTAACACCGAAGTGGGAAGGCCCTTATCAAGTAGTACGAGTCACCAGGCCCGGTGCTGTCCGCTTGGAGACCGAAGATGGCGTTCCAGTGAGCAATTCCTGGAATATCGAACATCTTCGAAAGTTCTACCCGTAAGGCGCGGTTGCCGGGGGCCCTCGGCAACCACCCTTTTGTACAAGTCTTGCTGGCGAGGCATATGATCCTTTGTACAAAGCCAGGCGCAGACCCTGAGCACAGATGAATAAATTTAAGTGTTGTGCATTCTCTTATTGATTTCCATGTTCATATTTATATATGCATGTTTGTCTAAAATGTTGTATGACACCTACTCCCGGTAAGTTCTAACGAACCGCCAAAGTTTCATATCTTTATTTTCTCTTCTTTCTTTTTCTTAAAATACAGAAGGATTCCTTGCGTGCACATTTCCCCGGGGGGGGGGGGGAAGGGAGATATGAGTACCAGTTGGCGACGTTCGGAATCGACGCTTGCCGGAGGAAGGACAGTGACAGAAAGCTAAGTTCTAAAAACTTAGAACAAGTTTCCTTTATTGCAAAGTTATTTCCTTGGACGATTCTGACTCTTGTATGAAAAATCTGCACGCGAAGGAACCCTTGTTGTAATCAGTTGCGCCCTTATTTTGTTTCGAGTCCGCTCAATGATTTAAGTGGCTGCACTGAGAATGCCAAGGAGTCTTGCCGGCCGCTGCGCCTCCAGCAGGCTGCTGAAGTCCCACACCCAGCGCTCGCGGCAGGTTGCGCGCCGGCAAGTTTTTCAGGAAGTGTAGGGTGAACTCCATACACAAAGGAATCAGACAAGGAAAATAGCAAGCATGTACCTAAACATAGGCGAGTTATATTACATTAATGAGTTGCCGCAATTCTAACTTGAGACTTAATTATCTTTCACATGGAATGACGACGGCAAGAAAAGGCGGAGCACTTAATCTCTGCGCTGGCCTTCAATCCTTTTGATGGAGTCCACCTTCTCAAGGATAGGCGCGATAAGTTCTTCAAGCGCCTCGACATTTGCGTCCTTTGGCAGATGGCTGAGCGCGTTGGAGAGGTCGATGCCGGGATTGCTGTGCACCACCTTGATAAGCACCTTGCGGAGGACGGCCCGGCAAAGCCGGCGGGTCTCGTTGGCCAATTGGGTCGCCCGGCTAGACTGAAGCAGCCTCAAGGCATCGATGATGCTTTCAAAGAACATCGTCAAACTGGCGCTTGAAGATATCCTTTCCTCGGAAGAATACCTGAAGTTTGACAGGCTCATGGTTGACAGTTCTGCCGTAAGCTTCTCCGCAGCGTCGATGAGACGTCCAGTCCAGATCTTCACCCCCTTTTCGTAATCAAATTTAGGCGGCGGCAGCGCTCTTGAGCAGGTTCCTCTCTCCCTGGAGATCTTTGAGTAGAGCCTTCTCGCGGGCCCTGCCGGCCTCGAGAGACTTCTCCAACGTGGTCAGCTTCAATTCTAGAACGGCAATGGCTTCATTCACTTAGGAGAGCTGCTTGGTCTTGTTAGACATAGCAACTTGCATCTCCGCCAGGGTGTGGAGGGTTTTTTCCCTATCACCTTTGAGCGTCGAGAGCTCCTTGCCATGCTCTTCGAGATCTACTTCCAGCTTCTTTACTTTGTCGCTCAGCTCGTTCTTGGCGGCCTCTGCAGCTTCGGCAGCATCGATGGCCTCCTTGAGCTTGCCGGCGTGACTTACAGTCAAAGCTTCGACCGCCTCTTTGTGTTTCTGCTCCAGCTCCTGGGTCCGCCGCGCGACAAGCTTCTCGATATCTTCATCTTTGCTGCGAAGCTTGGCGGCAAGCGCCTACTCACGTGCGGTGAGATCTTCCTCGTGAGCATCGAGCACAACACGGCGCCCCGTCAGGAGGGCATCTTCGGCAGCAATTCTTTGAGTAGCTTCATCCTGCGCCTTCTCCATGTCAGATTGCTTCAGGAGGATTTCTGTCCACTGTTGGCTCACTTGTTCTTGGCCAGCAGTCAACTCTTGGAGGGCCTCGGCGTACCAGACTTGCATTTGTTTGACGCGCCTTAGGAAATCTGCTTCGGCCGCCTCGACAACTGCCATTCTGGAATCCGCTTTCTCTTTCCGGGCGCGGTGGAGAGCCTGGAGCTTGCGGAAATTCTCGCCCATGGCCTGAAGGAGCTGACCCTCTTCAGATTTGCCGTTGCTAGCGCTGGGATCGTCAACAACCTCGAGCCCGGCGGCAGCGATGATTTCTTCGTCAAAGACTTCCCCTTCGACTGGTGCCCCAATGCTTGCCGTCCCCGACAAGTTGACAAACAAGTTCTTGCCAACCTTGAGATATTTGCTGGATGAGGGGCCTTCAGATGTTGACGGTTGGTCTTCAGCAACCGCCTCACCAGTGGCAGGGGGCTCCATGGCCGGTGCAGCGCCTGGCGCTCCTGCGAAAGGAATGCTGTCAGTACGGTCATCAGCCTCCCTGCTGCCCCCTGCAGTAGAGTCCTTGGTGGGTTCCTCCTATGCAGTCTTGGCGGCCTCCTCGCCAAGAGCACCACCGGCCTCGATAGTGGCATCTTTGGCAGCCTCGCTGGCAGTGATCCTGTCTGCTTCGGCAGCGATGTCCCTGGCGGTATCCTCGATGACAACGTCGACGTCCATGTGTTCCATCACAGGGAACTCTGAAGGACGAAGGAGGGAAACAGAATAAGATCAAGATTGAAGTTCGAAGGGACCAAAGACAGAGAGAGAAGGGAAAGAATAGCAAGCATTCTGAGGCAATCAGTTACCTGCGTCGAGCTGTTGAGAGGTGGCCTCGCCCCTCCCAGCAACTTCGTTTGCCGGGGGAGGGTTACCGGTGTCCATGCTTGCCAGCTCCTCCTCAATTAAGATGGGCTCGTCGGTAGGATCTCTTGCCGGGGACGTGCTTGTGGGCGGCATGGTCGATGGAGGTGGCACGACGGGGGCGTCTTCCAACAACTCCCATTGTTGCCGTTCTTCTCCTGCAAGCCCAAAGATATCAGCGGCAAGAATAGAAACCTCAGCGCCCGCCAGCGGAAAAAGAGCAGTGAACTTACGCTGGGGGCTGCGCTGGGGGCTGTGCTGGGGGCTGCACTAAGGACTGAGCTCCGGGCTGATGATGACAGTTTCTGGCACGCTCGTGGAGCCTGCCGGGGGCCCGTCTCCCGTGGAAGTCCTTGTCCTCTTCGCCATCCTCTCCATCAAGGTTTCTGCATCACTGCAGAGACAATACGAGCAAGTCAGTAAGATTGATCCAATATTGGAAAATAAAGGCTGTGGCAAAGCACTCACTCTTCCTCTTCCTCTTCTCGCTCCGGACTAAAGCAGGAGATGTCGAATTTGGCCTCCATTGCGATGTCTGAGTGGGGAGGCGGAGGAGGGGTCCTAGGTCGCTTGGCTGTGGCAGGCGCCGGAGGTTGGCGTGTTTACACCACCTCAGCTTCCGGTGCGGTAGTGTGAGACACCCCTGCCACCTCAGCAGTGGCCGCTGGTGTGGGTCTTGCGCGCCGCGCAGGCTGCTGACGAACCCCTTGCCGCAGTGCAGTCTTGCCGGCCGCTTTCCTGCCGGGAGCCTCGCCGCTCGAGGAAGGCTGACTTGCCGGGATGCCAGATACAGCCTTTCGAAGAACACGCTATGTCTTCTTCGGGGCTGGGAGCTCTTCTCGAAGTTCTTCTTCAGCCGTGTCCTCGTCGGACGAGCTCTCAGCGGCTGTGCTGCTTTGTTCCCCGGCAGCTTTGTCCTTCCCGGCAGGTTTTACTTCCACCACTACCTCTGCATCGCTGGTTTCCCATTCTGTGAAGCCAGCGCTGCCAGCCTCCGCGGCAAGATTTGCCTCCTCCACCCTAGTGGCGATGTACGCTACTTCTTGGTCGGTGGTGGCTCGGATGAAGTCTGCCTCTTCCCGGATGGGTCTCTCCGTCAAGTTATCAAAAAACTTTTGTGCTTCCTCCTCGGTTGGCTCGGCCCAAGTCGCGTCAAGACCGTGGGCGTTGAACATCAGCATGAAGGCGATGATTGACCCCAAGGCAGAGTTGTTGCACAAAGGGACAATCCTTGCCGGCAACCGATGCTTGTCATCATGCTGGAACAGCTTTTGGCGGAGAGCGCCAAGTTGCATAGCAGTCAGATTATTATTCAACCCGGGGCGCAATCTCATGATGTCTGTTGCGTTTCGGTATTCCCAAGCTGGCCTTCCCCTATTCTGCAAGGGGGCGATGCGGCGGCGGAGAAAGTCGAAGCCAATCATCTCCATTGTTAGCCGAGCAGCTTTCAAGCGAAGAATCTTGGTGGTGGCGATTGTGAGCTTTTCGTCGTCAGCGGCAAGACTGCTCCATCCACTGCCGCGGACCGCTTTTTGTTGCCGGGGCAGACAAAATGGATGGGGATCTGCTTCCTTGATCCAGCACCATTCAGCCCGCCATTCGTCCCACTTTTCGCGGTAAACTCCTTCTGGGTATATTTTCTTATTCCAAGCCCTTGGAATCCAAGCAATAGAACCAGAGAGGGCCTCTCCTTTTTGGATACGAGGGAAAAAGTAGTGGCGGAAAAGGGTAGTGTTGGGAACCACTCCGGCAAAGTTTTCACAAAGGTGGGCAAAGATGGACATGCACAGTATCGCATTCGGCGTGAAATCGAGAAGATGAAAGCCATATGTGTACATGATGTCGTTGAAGAAGTCAGAAAATGGGTGGCAGAGCCCGCAATAGAAATATGCGACAAAAAAGGGGTATCTGTCCGACCCACTTTTGGAGCAAGAACCTGGAATCACGCGTGTGGCGGGGTGAGCCTGCGTCTCCTTCGCCCACATGCACTGGTACCGTCTCTTCAAAGCTTCTGCATCTAGCGACGGGGCGAAGACGACATACTTCTTCCGCATCTTCACCAGTTCGCTCTTCGGAACATCAGCTTTCGCCTCCTTGCTCTTGCCTTTGCTGGCCCTGGGTGGCATGGCGGCTGCGAGGGCGGAAGCCGGGAATGAAGCGAGCGTGGTGGCGGCGGGCGGAAGAGGGAAAGCTTTGCTCTGAGCTCGAGAGGAGGAAGGCGATGGCGACGGCCAGATTGAGGAGAAGAGGGGGGTAAATAGGCTTGTGCCTCTGCGGCTTCTCCTTTTTATGGGGAAGGAGCGGGGCCGCCTCTTTTACTCCCCAATGTGAATGCGCCTCTACAGGCGCGTTGCAGTTGCAGCTTTTGAGGCACGCTTCCCACGTCGCGCGTTCGGCACGCGTAGTGGGGCACAGTAAACGGGATATTTACGAGCAGTTAATCCCCTGCCACATGTGCCCGTGCACTGTTTGGGCCTAGCCCAACAATGCCTCGCACTCGTGTATGGCCTAGGCCCGGGGGCTCCTATCGGTGTACTAAGTATTGGGTCACTAGTACCCCGTACTTGTGCACGGGCAGTTGTAGCCATACTCGCAGCATGGCTTGTCGGGGAACAGTTCAAGGTTGACTCAAGCCACCAAAGAAATCGTCAAGTCAGAGATCTGAGGATCAGCAGATAAGAAGAGATGGAATCCGAATCCCAGCTTCCCCGGCAAGATCTTGCCGGGGTGGCCTGCGGAGCCCAGCAAGGCTTGGCGCCCGGCAAGGTTTTGTTGCTGTGCCACCGCTCTAGCACAGCGACAAACCTGACATTCTGATCCTTCTTTGGATGCGTGGCGACGCGCCAGTGGAGGAGAGCTTAACCGGTGCTGATGGGATGGCCCCTTTTTCCATCCCCAAGAAAGTAAGGACACCTAAACAGACATCTTACGGTGCATTAGATGCGTTCGTCCTAGTCTGTCAGGGGTTAGGTATGATGACCCTGTAGTTACTTTCCACTTAAATGTATGTACATTTTGCCACTGTGGTGACTCCTTTGTGATATAAAAGGAGGCCCACGGCAACTGCTACAGGGGTAGAGGATCTTCTGGCCCATTCTGCATGCGTAGCTGCTCTTGAACGTACTGTTCACTGTGAGCACTCCTGGAGCCTGGGCTCAAGAACACTAATAATAACACAAGGCAGGAGTAGGGTTTTACACTGATCAGCGGCCCGAACCTGGGTAAAATCGCCCCGCGTCGATCGTTGGTTCTGCTCTTTGCGCATACCTCTCCCCCCGCCGAATCGTAAAGGGGTCTCTTGGGATCCCATAGGTATCGCACGCCGACAGTCAGCGCCACGCGAGGGAATTTGGAGGCTATTTAGGGATTTGGGGGAAATAGGGAAACTATGGGTATAAGCTAACGATCGGGAACTACTTATCGCACTATATGTTGTATACGGCACACTGTTTATACATGTCGTTTGTGTTAGGTATTACAACTTCACACACGATTTCCGCACCAAATCGTGTGAGAAGACAACATAGGTGATACATGGTTGCCGTGACATAACCGTATGTGATGTACTACCCTATACATATTGGGCTGCAATATAATTGAGTTACAGTAATACCTGTAAACAGCCGCTCTGCGGATATCCGTCAAAAAATAAAACAACCGCTCTATAGATAGAGATGGCGGTGGCCGAGGCAGTGGCTACTGGATAAGAGGTCAATCCTCGGTTGGTAGGCGGCGGTAGCATCATAGGAGGTCAATCCTCGGTTTGCGGCGGGAGATAGGAGGAGCTCAACCATTGTCGGTGTACTAGAATAGGGGTACCCTAGTACCCCGTACTTGTGCACGGGCAGTAGTAGCATCCCGCGGCCAGGCTTGCGGGAGGACGGCCAGAGAGAAGCTCAAGATTATTAAGCCATTCAAGAACAAAGTATACAAAGCAAGAGTTAAGGCCCCGGCAAGAGGAGCTTGCCAGGAGGGACAGCTGAGGCCCAGCCTGGGCATTGCTGAAGCAGAGTACTTGCCGCGGCAAGGTACTTGCCCCGGCAAGTACTTGGCTGTGGCAAGGTATTGGCTGCGGCAAGATAGCGGCTGCGGCAAGGTACTTGCCCCGGCAAGTTACCTTGCACGGCAAACTATGGGTTGCGCCAAGCTGTCAGGTGCGGCAAGGTCTTGCCGCGGCAAGCGTTACTGTACCACTGTGCTACTGTGCTGCTCCGGTGCCTCTGCCAGCGTGGCGCTCTGGGTCCTTCCAAGCGTGCGTGGCAGAGCACTGTGTAGACGGCGGTGCACTGTAGATAGCGGTGCAGCAGCAGGTGGGATAGGCTTTTCCCACGTCCATGACGTCCGGGTACATGTATCTGGACAGCAAAGGCATGGGCATTTAATGCCCTTGTCCCCTGCCGTCAGTGGAAGGTAGGACATGTCATCCTGGTAATAGTGGCCTTACTGTAGCAACTTTCCACCTCTACCTTTACTGTTTGCCACCTGTTGGAGACCCCTTTGTGCGTATAAAAGGAGGCCCATAGGCAACGAGAGGTGGGAGAGGAACTGGAAAAGGGAGAACTCCAGTATTGTACGCAGCTACTCGGTACTGTAGCGCTCCTGGAGCTAGAACAATCATACAGATAATAAACCAAAAAGCAGGAGTAGGGTTTTACGCATCCGTGCGGCCCGAACCTGGGTAAATCTCTCTCGTGCACTGTCATGTTCTTCGCTAGATTTGCTCTTTGTGCGACCGTCTCTCCCTGCCGAACGTAAAGGGGTCCTTCCCTGGGTCCCATAGGTGATCGCGGATTCGTCCCCGACATCTTTGGCGCGCCAGGTAGGGGATCTGATAGTTGTGTGAACCTAATCTAGCGATTTGCGCGCTAGTTTTTGGGCCATTCTCCGTCTTATGGCTCCAAAAAAGAAGACTTCAGCCATCGGTGCGTCCACGTCCAACCCGCCTGCTCCCGTGCAGGAGGGTGTCGACGTGATTACGGCTGCTGGGGGGACTGGAGAGCGAGAGCTCCTATTACCTCCACCTGTCCAAAACCGGGCCAGCAACGCCAATCTTGGCGCTGCTGGGTCTGGGAACGCAGCGCTGCTCGCTGCTACTGGCCCTGCAAGCTCCAGAAACGGTGCTGCGCGTTCTGGAACGCCTGCGCCGGTTCAGACGCCGCGGCCTTCGCAAGAAGCCCGTGACAGGCAGCGTCCTGACGCCCCAGGTGCCAGGTGCTCCCTGGATAATGAACTTGCGCATCAATCTCGAGATGCGCGGGGTCACCATACGCAACAACACGTTGGCGGGGTCGAGGCGCGGTCGCCTGGGTGTGGAGATGCTCCTTCTAACACCGTTAGGAGTAAGAGCATCCCACAGTCCTCACGCCACTCGATACCTCCCTCACCAGCAGAAGCGTTGGCGCGTGCGCAGCTGCTCCTGAACTTCCCTCCACCAGCAGATAAGCTTGACGAGTGGAGGGCAACCATTCAGAGCCTTCTCAGCTTCGCTGATGCCGACCCAGTGCGCGCGGCCGACAAGAGAACTGGTGACGATGCTGTCACCAACAAGAACGGCGAGGGGGCAACAACCGTACACTCCCCACCCAGACGGCCTCGGTCGCCGACACGTCGAAACGACGCTCGTGGCGATGATTCCACGGCGTCGTCTGACCCGCGAGCTCGTCATGACCAGCGCCTCGTTCTTCAGGAACGCAGAGGAGAAGATGCTCGTACCACTATCGAGCGAAGGAGAGAAGCGCATCGTCAGTCTGATAGACACGCAGGGCCCGCTGTTGACATGCATGCGCCAGGGGATCCTGGCGACTTGCCGTACGCGGTAAGTTGTCCAGCGTTCACCCGTGAGCTGCGGCAGGTCCAGTGGCCCAATCGCAAGGCTTTCAAGCCTGACGTGCCGGAGAAGTATGATGGCAAGACACACCCGTCGGAGTTCCTCAGCATTTACACCATTGCGGTGCAAGCTGCCGGGGGACGAGACGACAAGATTCTTGCTAACTTCTTCCCGCTCGTGTTAAAGCGCAATGTCGTCTCATGGCTCATGCACTTGCCGGAGAACTCCATTTCTTCATGGGCGGACCTGTGCCATCAGTTTGTTGGTGCCTTTACTGGCGGTCATCAACCTCATGGCCAGGAGAGTGATCTTCACCTCATCCCCCAGAAGGAAGGAGAGCCCTTGCGCAAATACATTCAAAGGTTCAGCCGCGTACAGTACAACATCCCAGATGTTCACCCCGCTGCGGTTATTAGCGCGTTCCATCAGAACGTGCGTAACCGCAAGATGCGGGAGGAAATGGCGATGACCAAGGTCAGAGACATTGGCCAGCTATATGCTCTCGCCGACAAGTGTGCGCGCGCTGAAGAGGGAAGGAAACTTCCCGGTGAAGGTATTGGCGCAGGGGGGAGCTCTGACAGCGAAGGTACCGCCCCGGCAAAAAAGGGCCGGCGGCGGAACAACAAGAAGAAAAAGGGCAAAGCTGTGCTTGCCGTCGAGCAGTCCAGCGGCAACGGCAGCGCCGACAAGGCCAAAGTCGAGGGCTCCGGCAAGGAGATTGCTGCGTGCGCCAACTGTCAGGCCTTGGCGGCTGCCGACAAGCAGGACGGCTCCGACAAGCAATATTGCAAGATCCACCGCACCAAGGGGCACGATCTCCAGAACTGTCGACGAGTCGAGCAGCTTGTCGAACAGCAAAAAGCTGAGTATGAGAGGCGCGACAAGGAGAAGGCCCCAGAAGGTGCTGGCGGGTCCGGCAAGAAGCGCACTGCCCGAGGAGGGCGTCGCGGCAAGGCCAAGCAGCAGCAGAGAGACAGGCCTCCTCGTGGCCGCGACAAAGATGATGATGATGATGATCTAGATGATGAAGAATCCAGTGAACACGAATTTCAGAAAGCCGCAGAAGTCTTGTGTGTTGATGGTGGTGCTTCGTTGCATTCTTCTCACCGCCAACTTAAACAGTGGGTGCGAGAGATCAATGCGGCGGAACCATCTGTTGACGCCAGAAAGCTTCTGAAGTGGTCCGACACGCCTATCGTCTTTGACATTGAGGACCACCCTGACCGCACAACGGCGGTCGGGTGCTTGCCGATGTTGGTTTCACCAACGATCCGCAACCTCAAGGTCACGAAGATGTTAGTTGACGGTGGGGCCGGCTTGAATCTGATTTCGCCCGCTGTGCTCCAGAAACTTCAAATCTCTGACGGCGAGCTTGAGGAAACTGGTACTTTCCAAGGAGTCAATCCAGGAAGGAGCAAGCCGAAAGGGAAGATCACGCTGCCAGTGACATTTGGCGGCGAGCTGAACTACCAGACCGAGAAGGTCACCTTTGATGTTGCCGATATTCCATTGCCTTATAATGGGATACTTGGCCGTCCAGCGCACTCCAAGTTCATGGCAGCCTCTCATTATGCCTACAACGTGTTGAAGATGCCAGGTCCAGTAGGTGTTATCACAGTTCCCTGCGACAAGAAGGATGCGCTTATTTGCGCCGACAAGATCTACCGGGAAGCAGCTGCCGCAACTGCCGCCAAGGCACTTGCCGCTGAAGCTCTCGGGCGGGAGAACAAGAGGAAGTCCGGCAAGAGCTCCTGTGCCCACTCCGGCAAGCGCACCTCTTCGGAGTGCTGCGCTGCCGTCGAGGACGCACCAGAGAGCTCCACCGGCAAGTGTAAGAAGAACAAAGCCGCTCCGCCGGCGACAAAGAAGGTGCCCGCCAAGGAGGATGGCACTGGTGGTTCCTTCACCATCAGTGCCACACTTGACAACAAATAGGAAAACGCGCTCGTTGCTTTCCTGCGGGCGAATGTCGACGTATTTGCATGGCAACCGTCCGACATCCCCGGTGTTCCCAGGAAAGTAATTGAGCACCACCTTGCCGTTTGTCCCCACGCGAGGCCCGTCAAACAGAAAGCAAGCTGTGGAGCGGCAAGAGTTTATTGCGGAAGAAATCAAGAAGTTGGAAGCAGCAGGCCTCGTTAGAGGAGTGCTCCATCCTACGTGGTTGGCCAATCCGGTTGTCGTGCGCAAAGCAAATGCAAAATGGAGGCTTTGTATTGATTTCATTGATGTCAATAAAGCTTGTCCCAAAGACCCATTTCCTTTGCCCCGCATAGACCAGATTGTTGACTCCACGGCAGGATGTGATTTGCTTTCATTTCTTGACGCATATTCAGGGTATCATCAAATCTTCGTGGCTGAGGGAGATGAGGAAAAGACCGCATTTATCACACCCTGTGGCACATACTGTTTCATACGTATGCCCTTTGGTTTGAAAAATGCTGGTTCGACATTTGCAAGAGCCGTCCAGATTGCTTTTGAGCCTCAGCTGCACAGAAATGTGGAAGCCTATATGGATGATATAGTGGTCAAAAGCAAAGACAGGGCTACTTTGGTTCAAGATCTAGAAGAAACTTTTGTAAATCTGCGCAAGATCAACCTGAAGCTCAACCCCGAGAAGTGCGTGTTTGGAGTTCCCTCCGGCAAGCTTCTCGGGTTCTTTGTGTCTCAACGTGGAATTGAAGCCAATCCTGACAAGATCAAAGCCATTGAGCAAATTGAAGCACCGAAGCGCGTCAAGGACGTACGACGACTTGCCGGCTGTGTTGCTGCCCTCAGTAGGTTTATCTCCAAGTCGGCTGAGCGCGCCCTGCCATTTTTCAAAATTTTAAAAAAGGCAGGTCCATTGAGATGGACTCCGGAGGCGGAGGTAGCGCTGCAAGACTTGAAGAGATACCTCTCCTCTCCTCCAATACTTGTCGCGCCTAAACCACAAGAGAAGTTGTTGCTGTATCTAGCGGCAACCAATCAAGTGGTTAGTGCTGCGCTGGTAGCGGAGAGAGAGGTGGATGAGGAGGCAGTAACTGCGGCAAGCACGACCAGCGACAAGCTGGGGGCAACAAGTTTTGCTGCCGACAAGGATTCGTCTGCGCAGTCAGGCGGAGTGATACAAAAGAAGAAAACGGTGCAGCGCCCGGTCTACTTTGTGAGCTCTCTTCTGCAGGGAGCTAGGTCAAGGTATTCTGGTGTGCAGAAGCTGCTTTTCGGCCTTCTCATGGCCTCGAGAAAGCTGCGCCATTACTTTCAAGCACATGAAGTTACCGTCGTCACTCGCTTCCCGCTGAAAAGGATTTTGCAAAATCCAGAAGCGACGGGCAGGATTGTCGAGTGGGCGTTGGAGTTGTCGAGCTTTGGCCTCAAGTTTGAGAGTACATCAACCATACAGAGCCGAGTTTTGGTAGAGTTTCTCGCAGAATGGACACCAACGCCAGACGAAGAAATCCCAGAGATGACTCTCCCCGGCAAGGAGACAAGCAAAGAGTGGCTTATGTACTTTGATGGTGCCTTCTCGCTGCAAGGCGCCGGTGCTGGCGTACTGCTTGTCGCACCCACCGGAGAGCACCTCAAGTACGTGGTCCAAATGCACTTTCCCAAGGAACAGGTGACGAACAATACTGCAGAATATGAGGGGTTGCTTGCCGGTCTCAGGATCGCGGCAGACCTTGGGATCAAGAAGCTTATTGTCAGGGGAGATTCGCAGCTTGTCGTCAGGCAAGTGAACAAGAACTACCAATGCCCATTGATGGAAGCTTATGTAGATGAGGTGAGGAAGTTGGAAGAATGCTTTGACGGCCTACAAATGGAGCACGTCCCACGCGCTGAGAATGACATTGCCGATGGTTTGTCAAAGCGCGCCGCACTCAAATTGCCTGTGGAGCCAGGCACTTTTGTGCTCCAACTAACTCAGCCATCCGTGACGCCATCAGTAGGGCAAGGCAGGAAGAGGAAGTTGGCTTCTGGCGACTACTTCCCGGCAGAGCTCCCCGAAGCCGCCGGCAAGAAGGCTGCCAAAGCCAGCGCCAAAGATTCAGAGGGGCAACTTGCTCCGACAAGGCCTCACGCTCTTGTTGTTGAAGCGGGTGCTCCTAGGCTAGAGGCAAAGGGGCAACTTGCTCCGACAAGACTTCAGGTCCTTGTCGTTGAAGCAGGCGCTCCTGATCGAAGCGCTGAGGAGCAAGATGCTCCGACGAGGCCTTGGGCTTCCGTCGTTGAAGCAACTGCTCCCGACAAGCTTGTTGAAGGACAGCACGCTCCAGCAGGGCCCCAGGCTCTTGTTGTTGAGGCGGCTGTTCCCGCCAAGCTCGTCGGGGAACGGCAGGCTCTGGTAGAGCGACGAGCTCTTCCCGTAGGGCCTGATGTTCCCGCAGCAGAAGAAATGCCTTTAGTCCTCGTTGTCGAGCCACAGGCTCCAGCGTGGGCACAGCAGATCGTCCGTTTCCTTCAGACAGGAGAACTTCCCGAAGAGCAGGAAGAAGCGGAGAAAGTAGCCCGACGGTCCAATATGTTTCAATTTGTCGATGACATGCTGTGCAGAAAAAGACCAAACGGTGTGAAATTGAAGTGTATTCCCCGGGAAGAAGGACAGGAGCTGTTGGCGGAGATTCATGGAGGCATATGTGGTCACCACATAGGGTCAAGAGCCCTTGTTGGAAAGGCTTTCCGGCAAGGTTTCTTTTGGCCCACCGCCCTCCAGGATGCAACTGCACTAGTAACCAAGTGTGAAGCGTGCCAGTTTCATTCCAAGTAGATTCATCAGCCAGCTCAAGCTCTCCAGACAATCCCTCTCTCCTGGCCATTTTCGGCCTGGGGGCTCGACATCCTCGGCCCCTTTCCCCGTGCCACCGGGGGCTTCGAGTACTTGTATGTGGCCATCGACAAGTTTATGAAGTGGCCAGAAGTGGAAGCAGTGAGGAAGGTGACAGCACAATCAGCCATCAAGTTCTTCAAGGGAATTGTTTGTCGCTTTGGTGTTCCTAACAGGATCATCACCGACAACGGTACCCAGTTCACGAGCCACGCCTTCATGCAGTATGTCGAAGACCTTGGCGCCAAGGTCTGTTTCGCTTCTGTTGCTCACCCCCGAAGCAACGGTCAAGCTGAAAGGGCAAATGCTGAAGTGCTGCGTGGGCTCAAGACGAGAACTTTCGACAGGCTGCGCAAGTGCGGCAAAAACTGGATCGAGGAGCTGCCAGTGGTTCTTTGGTCGATCAGGACGACGCCAAATCGAGCTACTGGCCAGACGCCTTTTGCTCTAGTTTATGGAGCAGAGGCAGTTCTCCCCACGGAACTCGTATATGGGTCACCTCGAGTGCTCGCTTATGATGAGCTTGAGCAAGAGCAACTGCGGCAAGATGACGCTGTGCTCCTCGAGGAGGATCGTCTTCAGGCTGCTGTGAGAGCTGCTCGCTACCAGCAAGCTTTGCGTCGCTACCATAGCCGCAAAGTTAATGCCAGAAGTCTCGAGGAAGGCGACCTTGTTCTTCGGCGCGTTCAGTCGGCCAAGAATTCAAACAAGTTGACGCCGAAGTGGGAAGGCCCTTATCGGGTGAAACGAGTCACCAGGCCCGGCGCTGTCCGCCTGGAGACCGGGGATGGCATTCCAGTGATCAATTCCTGGAACATTGAGCATCTCCGTAAGTTTTTTCCATAAGGCGCGGTTGCCGGGCCCTTCCCCGGCAACCACTTTTTGTACAAGTCTTGCCGCTGTTGCATGTAATCCTTTGTACAAAGCCAGGCGCAGACCCTGTGCACAAATAAAGCTTTTGTATTTCGCAGTTTTTGACGATTTCATGTTTACTTTTATTTTGCATGATTATCTGACATACTGTGCAGTACAGCCTCCCCGGTAAGCATTAACGAGCTGCCAAGCTCCTATATCTTTATTTTCTCTTCTTTCTTTTTCTCAAAAAGACAGAAGCTTCCCTCGCGCACAAGCTTGCCGGGGGGGATGGGATAATGATATGGACCAGGCGTCGTTCAAAGAAACTTTGCCTTGCCGGGTAGAAGGCAGCGGCAAGCAGTGACAAGACCTTGCCGCGGAGAGATCAGCGACAAAGCTAAGTGCCAAAGTTTGAATAACCAAATTCTTTTTTATTTTCAAGGTTATTTTCCTTGAACGATACTACTCTTTGTATGGAAAACCTGTGCGCAACGGAACCTTAGCGTAATCGGTCGCGCCCTTACCTTGTTTCGAGTCCGCTCAACAACCTAAGTGGCCGCACTGAGCGTGACAAGGTTGCTTGCCGGCAGCGGCACCGCCAGCAGGCTGCTGGAGTCCCGCACCCAGCGCTCGCGGCGATGGTGCGCGCACCAGCAAGTTTCCTATAAGCGAAGGGCAAGTACACACAAAGAAAGAAATTGCTTAAGGGAGATGACATGCATTAACTTCAAAATATTGCATGTTATATTACAAGATAAGTTGCCGCGGCTTAAACAGATTGTTCTTTAACATGTCTAGCGGCGGCAAGGAGGGAGAAGAATGGGCTCTCTAATTGCGGTGCTCGCCTTCGACTCTCTGGATTTGGTCCACCCTCTCCACGATGGGCGCGACAAGGGCCTCTAGTGGCGCGGGGTCGTATCCCTTCGGCAAGCTTTTGAAGATGTTGCTGAACTCGACGCCCGGGTTTCTGTATGCTATCTTCACCAACAACCTCCGGAGAACTCCCCGGCAAAGCCTGCGTGACTCGTCGGCCAGTTGAGCCTTGTGATTGACTTGGAGCTGTTGGAGTGCTTCTACTACTCCATCGAAGAACTCGGCTAGCTTGACGCTAGTTTGCGTGTTCTTGTCGGTGGAGTACCCAAAGTCCGGCACCTTCAGGGCAGTCAGCTCCTTGTCGATGTCCTCGGCTGCGCTGGCAAGCCTGTCTGTGAAGATCCCCACGTTATCCCTGAACTTCTTGTGGGTTGCAATAGCGTCTTGAAGCAGACCCTTTTCCTTCTGGAGCTCTGCCATTAGAAGCCCTTCGCGCTTTCTGGTGGTGTCGAGCGTCTCCTTCAGCGTGGTCAGTTTCAGCTTCAGGTCTGCTCTGGAGTCATTGGCGGCGGCAAGCAGATTGTTCTTCTTGGCTATGGTAACTTGCATCTCCGCCAAAGTGTGGGTCACCTTTGCCCTCTCACCTTCGAGCGTTGAGAGCTTGTCACCGTTTGCCTTGAGGGCGGCTTCTAGTCTCGCCACTTTCTCCTCCGTTTCCTTCCTGTTCACTTCTGCAGCAGCGACAGCGTTGGTGGCCTCCACCAACTTGCTGGCGTACTCTTGGGCCAAGGCTTCGATTTCCTTCTGGTGTTTTTGTGCCTGCCCCTGGGTCCGCTCTGCGACAAGTCTTGCCACCTCCTCGTCTTTCTGTCGGAGGGTTTCGGCAAGTTTCCTCTTGCGCTCGGCAAGTTCTTCTTCGTGGGCGTCAAGGTCCACTTTCCGCTAGTTCAGATCACCGGCCCGAGCAGACAACTCCTTGGCGGTCTCCTCCTGTTTTTGTTCAATGTCTTGCTTCATCAGGAGGAGGGCCTGCCGTTCTTCGGCCAGCTGTGCCCGCTTGGCCTCTAACGCATTAAGAGATCGCGCGCGGACATCCGCCAAGATCTCCGCGCGCCTCAACATGTCAGCTTCGGCCTTCTCGATGAGCGCCTCCCTGGAAGCTAGCTTCTCCCGTCGGGCGCGATGAAGATTCAGCAGCTTTTGAAGCAGTTGCTCCTCTTCAGACGTGCTGCTACTGCTGGCGCCTGGCGCATCCACAAGCTGGAGCCCGGCAGCGGCAAGGATCTCCTCGTCCGCAACATCCTCCTCGGTTGGCGCTCTGGAGCCCACCATCCAAGGGAGGCTGACGTAGACGTTCTTGCCGACCCGGACGTATTTACTTGGCGGAGGCGAGTTGGGCGCTGCCGCCTCGTCAGTGGTTGAAGGACCCGTGGTCGGAGTAGCGCCTGGCGCTCCTGTGGCCTCAGGGCCGTCAGTACGACCACCGGCTCCCTCGCCGGCCTCCTCAGCAGCCTTCTGGGCGGCCTCAGCTTCAGCAGCCTTGGCGGCTTCATCGGTGGGCGCCTTGGCGGTATTATCCTCGGCGGCCTTGCCGGCCTCTTCGGCAGCATTGGCAGTTTCTTCGTCAGCAAGCTTGTCGGCTGCCAGCTTGTCGGCCTTGGCAGCGGCGGCCTTGGCGGCCTCATCGTCGACGGCCCCTGTGGTGTTCTCCTCGGCAGAAGAGTCAATGTTCATTGGCTCCACCGAGGAGGGCTCTGCCAACCCGAGAAGTAAGGCAAAAAGAGCTTCAGGAAGAAATTCAAGAAGACAAAAGAAAGAAAGCAGAAAGAGTTTTGCAGCAAGTGGGTTTACCCGTGTTGAGCTCAGGAGCGGTGGGCTCCCCTCCCCCGTCAACGTTTGTCATTGGGGTGGGGTCGCCAGCGCTGGTGCTTGGCGCTTCGGCGCTTGCCGGCTCCTCTTCGTGGCTCGACTCACTAGTGGGAGCCCTTACCGGAGATCTTCTCCTTGGCGGTGTGGTCGAGGGGGGTGGTACTTCTGGAGCACCTTCAGATGGCTCCACTTGCTGCTCCTCTCCTACACGCCCAAAGATGTCAGCAACAAAATGCTTGTTCCTCAGCGACCGCCAGCGAAAGGTAGTTGAAATACTTACACTGGGGGCTGCGCTGGGGGCTGCAACGAGGGCTGGGCTCCGAGCTGGTCGGGACGGTCTCAGACGCTCTCCCGGTGGTTGCCGTGGGCTCATCTTCGACGACCACCACGGTCTTGCTCGTCGAGACCTTAGCTCTCTTCCTTGTCCTCTCCGCCAAAGTTTCCTCCCTGCGGAAGCAAGGCCGGAGTGCGACAAGTGAGGACAGAAACAAAACCTTACAAGATTGAGGGTCGCGGCAAGGGAACTTACTCTTCCTCGTCGTCCACTTCGCTGAGAGCGGAAAAATCAAAGTCCGCCTCCGTGTGAGGAGGGGGAGGAGGGGGAGCTGGGCTCCTTGGCCGCTTGGCGGGGGTAGTAGCAGCGGTCTTTGATGACCCTGCTCCAGTTGCCGGGGCCGCGTGAGACGCTCCCGCAGCACCAGCCCTTGCCGCGGTCGAGCGCGTCGAACGGCGCTCCGGCGGTTGTTGAACTTCTTGCCGCTCAGCCACTTTGCCAAGCCTGCGAAGGCGTTTCCTCCTCAGAGGGGCTGGGGACTCTGACTGCGGTGGGCTTTCGGTGCCCTCCTCGGAAGAGGAGCCCTCATCCTCCGAGCTGCCTGACTCGTCGGCAGGCTGGCTTAGCCCGACATCCTTGCCGGGTGCGGCGAGCTCGCCCTTCCCGGCAAGCATCCCCTGCTCGGCAAGGCTCTCCTTTTGTGCCTCGTCGAGCTCCGCCAAAGTATAACCAAAATCGCCAGCTTCCCTGGCGAGCCTGTCCTCCTCCACTCTTCGAGCAATGAATTCTATTTCTTGCTCAGTGGTGTTGCGGACGAGCCACTCTTCCACCCGGACCTGCTTTTCGACCGTGGAGTCAAAGAATCGCCGCACGTCTTCTTCGAGCGGCACGTCCCAAGTTGCTTCAACGTTGTGCGCATTGCAGAGCGGCATCATAGCGATGATTGCACTCAATGCGGAGTTGTTGCAAAGGGGCACGATGTGCTTCGGCAGCGTGAACGCCTTGTCGCGCTTTTCTGGATCTGTCTCTTGCTTGAACAGTTCTCGCATGAAAAAGTCGTGCTGCAGAACTGTGAAGTTGTTGATCAGTCCAGGGCGCAGCCGCATGATATCGGCTGGGTTCTTCCAATCAGAGGCCGGCCTTCCTCTCTGCTGCAGAGGAGCAATGCGGCGGCAGAGGAAGTCTGCGCCAACCATTCCTATGGTGAGCCCGGCCTCCCTGAGCCGTATGATCCTGGCAGCGGCAATCTCCAGCTTTTTGTCCTGGGGATCCAGATCGCTCCAGTCTGTGCCACGCGCTGCTGGGGTCTTGCGAAGCTCACAGTATGGTGGCGGCTCGTCGTCAATGATCCAACACCATTCAGACCGGATTTCTCCCCATCTTGGGCGGAGATCCCCCTTCAGATAATGCTCCTTGGCGCCCAATCTTGAAACGAACGAGACGCCAACAGTGAGAGGCTCCCCCTTTTCAGCACGGGGAGTGAAGTAATGCCTGAACAGCGCGGTGTTGGGTGCGACGCCGACGAAGTTCTCGCACAGATGTGCAAATATTGCCATGGTAGATACGGCATTCGGTGTGAGATCCAGCAGCCGGAGGTTGAAGGTGTACATGACGTCGCTGAAGAAATCCGAGTACGGTGGGCAGAGCCCGCACCAAAAGTAGCAAGCGAAGAAGGGGTACTTGCTCACTTCGCTCTCGTCGGTGGCTGGGCGAACGCGGGTGGCCGGATGCGCCTTGGTCCTCACGGCCCACATGCCTTGGAACTTGGCCTTCAGATCCGCCCCCGTGAGCGTCGGAGCGAAGAGCGCGTACTTCTGCCTCTTCATCTGCGCCTGGGTCTCCGTCCTTGAGGACTTCCCCGTCTTCCCCTTTTCTCCTTTGGGAGGCATGGCGAAGGCGGAGCTGAGGACCGAGGGAGATGCGGACGCGCGCGGTGGCGGAGGATTGGGAAACCGCTTTGTTTTGGAGCGGAGGAAGAAGAAGGCGGAGATTTGGAGATCGAGAATGGTGAGAGGGGTGTGTGAATGCTTCTGCAGGTCCCTCCTTTTATGGGGAAAGATGCGGAACCATCCGCCCCTTCGTCATTCGAGATAACTACGCACGCTTCCCACGCTCCGCATTCAACGCGCGATGCGTGGGAGAGCGTGCAATTAAACAGCATAGAGACGTTTCGGCTTATCCCAGCCACGCGTGGCCGTGCACTGTTTGGGCCTGGCCCAACAACGCCCGGCACCGTGTGTGGCCCAGGCCCGGGGGCTCCTGTCGGTGTACTAGAATAGGGGTACCCTAGTACCCCGTACTTGTGCACGGGCAGTAGTAGCATCCCGCGGCCAGGCTTGCGGGAGGACGGCCAGAGAGAAGCTCAAGATTATTAAGCCATTCAAGAACAAAGTATACAAAGCAAGAGTTAAGGCCCCGGCAAGAGGAGCTTGCCGGGAGGGACAGCTGAGGCCCAGCCTGGGCATTGCTGAAGCAGAGTACTTGCCGCGGCAAGGTACTTGCCCCGGCAAGTACTTGGCTGCGGCAAGATAGCGGCTGCGGCAAGGTACTTGCCCCGGCAAGTTACCTTGCACGGCAAACTATGGGTTGCGCCAAGCTGTCAGGTGCGGCAAGGTCTTGCCGCGGCAAGCGTTACTGTACCACTGTGCTACTGTGCTGCTCCGGTGCCTCTGCCAGCGTGGCGCTCTGGGTCCTTCCAAGCGTGCGTGGCAGAGCACTGTGTAGACGGCGGTGCACTGTAGATAGCGGTGCAGCAGCAGGTGGGATAGGCTTTTCCCACGTCCATGACGTCCGGGTACATGTATCTGGACAACAAAGGCATGGGCATTTAATGCCCTTGTCCCCTGCCGTCAGTGGAAGGTAGGACATGTCATCCTGGTAATAGTGGCCTTACTGTAGCAACTTTCCACCTCTACCTTTACTGTTTGCCACCTGTTGGAGACCCCTTTGTGCGTATAAAAGGAGGCCCATAGGCAACGAGAGGGGGGAGAGGAACTGGAAAAGGGAGAACTCCAGTATTGTACCCAGCTACTCGGTACTGTAGCGCTCCTGGAGCTAGAACAATCATACAGATAATAAACCAAAAAGCAGGAGTAGGGTTTTACGCATCCGTGCGGCCCGAACCTGGGTAAATCTCTCTCGTGCACTGTCGTGTTCTTCGCTAGATTTGCTCTTCGTGCGACCGTCTCTCCCTGCCGAACGTAAAGGGGTCCTTCCCTGGGTCCCATAGGTGATCGCGGATTCGTCCCCGACAACCATCGAGGTTGGCGGTGGTGTGATTGGAGCACATCCATCGCGGTCGATGGCGGGATAGTGGAGGCCGAACTTCAGGTGGTAGCCGCACTAAGCTTTGCTCCTCAACCCTGCTGTCTCAGCGTGCCGCCGCATCGCGCTTCTTTGTCTGCTGGGTGGAGGTCACCGCGCGGCTAATTAATTAATTCTTTTCATGAGTGGCTTAATTAAGGTATTCAATTCCTAAGGGTAGTGTTGTAGTACTCTGCGTGTAAATTGACTGGACATTACTTTTTGTCATTGCGCGTCTAGATAACAATATGGAGCGCCCTCAGTAATTATGAAAATAAAACCTTGTGATTTATGCACGCATCTTTGGGCATCAGTTAATCCATGTATTAATGTTGTTGTTTTGTTTTTAATTACCCTCCGTGTGGTGCAGATGGAACGATCTGAATGGATGAAGAATCGGAGAAGCTCAGATTTTATGAGTGGCATGGCGGAGTTCATGAATTTGGGTCAAAGTACAAAGAAGAGAATTGGTGATGAGGATTACATCCTATGTCCATGTATTAATTGTGCCAATATAGAGTCACGTCAAGTTGCAGATGTTGAGTGGCACTTACTCTCTCGGGGATTCATGGATGGATATACATGTTGGACTAGACACGGTGAAGAGTGGGTCATGGATGAATATACCCAGGGCTGTGAGATGCCAAACCGTGGTCAGTGTCACATGGATGTTGAATCTAACATCGGGGCAGAGGCGTCAAGCTACCAATGCAACACCGAAAAGCCAAAACGCCGACTGGAAAACCAAGACGGCGATGGAGACGACGGCGATGATCTTGATATGCTAGGTTTTGCTGCTATGATTGCACATTTCAAGGGCCCGAAAAAGGATATGATTGGGTACAAGGATCTGCCAACCATTGCTACAGACTCCAAGAAAGAATTGTATCCAGGTTGCAAAACAAAATGTTACAAGTTGAGTGCCACACTGGCGCTTCTCAGATTTAAAGCAGTAAATGGTAATATCAAACAAGGGCTTCACAGAGTTGTTAGGTCTTTTCAAAGAAATTCTTCCAGAAGATAATGTGCTCCCTAGAAGCACGAACGAAGTGAAGAAAATTGTTTGCCCATTGGAACTTGAAGTACAGAAGATACACGCTTGTGTGAATGATTGTATATTGTATCGTGGTGAGTACAAAGATTTGCGTGCATGTCCCATATGCAAGCTTGCACGATACAAGCGCAGGAGAGCAAAGGACAAGTACAAATTGGACGACTAGATCAAGATAGGAATCCCGTTCAAGGTTGTTTGGTACTTGCCTTTAATTCCAAGGTTGAGGCGTCTGTTTGCAAACCCTAGAGAGGCAAAGAGGTTGCGGTGGCATCATGATGAGCGAACTGCGGATAAATATCTGAGGCACCCGAAAGATGGGGCTCAGTGGGAATTAATTGACAATAAGTTTAAAGACTTTGCCGAGGATCCTAGAAGTATAAGGCTCGGGGAGTGTACTGATGGGATGAATCCTTTTGGTGATATGAGCACAAAACACAACACATGGCCGGTGCTTCTGTGCATATATAACCTAGCTCCTTGGTTGTGTATGAAGAAAAAATACATTATGATGTCAATGATTATCCAAGGCCCGAAGCAACATGGAAATGACATCGACATTTACTTTCCACTACTGGTAGAAGAACTGCTGACAGTGTGGGTAAAAGAGCCTGCTGTAAAATGTTATGATGCTTACAAAAAGGAGATTTTCGTTCTACATGCGATGCTGCTGCACACCATTCAAGATATGTCGGCATTAGGCAACACATCGGGGCAGAAAACAAAGGGAGATGTAGGGTGTGTCACATGCATGGATAGGACAGCTAGCAGATTTCTTCCCAACTCGCGCAAAACCGTGTATTTGCGTCATCGTAGGTTCTTACGGAGAAATCACCCATACCGAAAGATGAAAGCTGAATTTGATCGTACGGCAGAGGTAGATTTGGGCCCAAGAACTTATGATGGGGAGGTGCTCCACGACATGGCTGAACAAGTTAATGTTGTGCTTGGCAAGAACCATGTTTTGACGGTGAAACAAACACCCAGGAATCAAGTATTTAAGACGAAATCAGTGTTCTGGAAATTACCTTACTGGGAGATTCTTGCCAGCGATTCTACCCAGATTTTCTATGCGGAAGACCCCTTGCATAAGAACTGCCATGTAGTGATGCATGGGAAGAGGAGGGTACTGGGTGTCAAGGATGTTGCCGATGAGGACGAGTACGATGAATTTGCTGAGTTGCCAGCCAAGGGATCATGCACCCCTCAAACAGAGAAGCGTAAAATCATCAGAAAACCCAAGTTCATTCTGGGTCAACGTAATGATCCCAGTTCCCCCATGTACAGGGGAATTAAGCCGTAAAACTAGTTTTTATGCCTACCCTGCAACTTAATTCGTTCAATTTAGAACTGTCGCGTTTACTGAATTTGTGAGTTATGCCCGGTTTTCTGTTGATGTAAGAACCGTTAATATGTTGACCTTGATATGATGTTAGCTCAGGCAATGAATTTGAACTGTTTATTATTATTATTATTATTATTATTATACCAGAGAGGTAGCACACTCAATTGATCTCACTCCAGTATGTATGAACAGAAGATATGCAATCTGGTTTGCGCATAGCACACGGGTCGTTCATGAAAGCCGTGTGCCGACCAAACCGCGCGCGCGATCTGAGTCGTGCGTTCTGATTAGCCAGAACCCAAACCCCACGGATCATACGTCTGCTCCGTTGGATGCTCCCAGATCAAATTACAATCCTCATCCCTTTCGACAGCACATGCAGTTCCGGTTGCAATTTTATTTATATGCACAAAATACACGTTAAATTCAAAAAATGTCTTAAATATAGCAAACGATACATGAAATGCTCCAGAAAATCAAACCCGTGGTATAATGGTGATTGTGTACCGTGGAAATTTTTATGAGGCCAAACGATGAAGTCACCGACCACTGGAATTTGAATTGACATGTCTCCTTTCGGAAACCATGATCCTTCTTGTGAGATGCTCCGGTTTCCAAGGAGCGATCATCAAAACTTGTGCCAAACTTTACCAAAAAAATTCCACGGGGTCGTGAGAGCACGCCACGGACACACACCGATTTTTATGATGTCCGGACTCCATCCGAATTTCCTGTAATTAAAATACCAACTAGGCCTACGCCGGTGGCCGCACCTCGTGGCCGGAATGTTTGAAACTTCTTCCCGCTTCTCGGACAACCAATGAAAACTCGGAAAGTGATGCACAAATGATTTGTACACCTTCTTTGCTAACTAACACCCACATGTAGTTGTAGTAGGGTTTTGACTTTATATGCACTAAATGCAAATGTTGTAGTAAGGTAAGTGCAAAAAATGACTTAAATATAGCAGATGAGACCTGAAATGGGCCAGAAAATCGAACCTAGGCTATATCCGTGATTGTTTACCGTGATTTTTTTTTGAGGTGGAACGATGTAGTCACAGACGATTTGGTGTCCGAAGTGTCGCGTCTCCTTTTGGAAACTATAATCCTTCTTGTGAGATGCTCCGGTTTCGAAGGTGCGAGCACCAAAACTTGTGACACAATGATTTTCGTTATTTCTGGACTCTATATGCATTTCCTATAATTAAAATACCAACAAGGCATGCGCCTCTGGCCGCACCCTGCGGCTAAACTGTTTGAAGTTTTTTCCCATTTCTCGGACAATGAATGAAAACCTGCAAAGCGACACACAAATGATCTTGCTAACACCCACGTGTAGTTGTGACTACATATATATATATATATATATATATATATATATATATATATAGATATGCATGGTAAATGCAAAAAATGACTCAAATATAGCAAACGAGATCTCAAATGCACCAGAAAATCGAACCTTAAGGTACAATCATGATTTCTTACCATTGAAAAAAATTCGAGGCGAAACGACAAACTCATGTTTTCATTCAAACGAAAATATGCTGTCACTTCATGTAAATGTTTTCAAATAGCACACGGTTCACTCACAAAAGCCGTGTGCCTACTAAACCATGGCCAATGCCCCCCTGCTGCGCACATGATCTGAGTCGTGCGTTCTGATTGGCCAGAACCCAAACCCCACGGATCGTACGTCTGCACCGTTGGATGCTCCCAGATCGAATGGCAATCCTCATCCCTTTCGACAGCACATGCATTTCCGGTTGTAATTTTATTTATATCCACAAAATGCACGTTAAATTCCAAAAATGCCTTAAATATAGCAAACGATACCTGAAATGCGCCAGAAAATAAGACCCGTGGTATAATGGTGATTGCGTACCATGGAAATTTTTATGAGGCCAAACGATGAATTCACCGGCCACTGGAGTTTGAATTGACATGTCTCCTTTTGGAACCATGATCCTTCTTGTGAGATGCTCCGGTTTCCAAGGAGCGATCATCAAAACTTGTGCCAAACTTTACCAAATTTTTTCCATGGGGTCGTGAGAGCACGCCACGGGCACACATCGATTTTGATGATGTCCGGACTCCATCTGAATTTCCTGTAATTAAAATACCAACTAGGCCTACGCCGGTGGCCGCACCTCGTGGCCGAGATGTTCAAAACTTCTCCCCGCTTCTCGGACAATGGATGAAAACTCGCAAAGCGACACTCAAATGATTTGTACACCTTCTTTGCTAACTAACACCCACATGTAGTTGTAGTAGGGTTTTGATTTTATATGCACTAAATGCAAGGTAAATGCAAAAAAAGACTTAAATATAGCAGACGAGACCTGAAATGGGCCAGAAAATCAAACCTCGTGATTGTTTACCGTGAAAAAAATTCGAGGTGGAACGATGTAGTCACCGACGATTAGAGTCCGAAGTGCCGCATCTCCTTTTGGAAACTCTGATCCTTCTTGTGAGATGCTCTGATTTGCAAGGTGTGAGCATCAAAACTTGTGCCAAACTTTACCAAAATTGTTCCATGGGATCCTGAGAGTAGGCCACGGTGACACACCGATTTTTGTTATTTTCGGACTCTATATGCATTTCCTGTAATTAAAATACCAACAAGGCCTACACCTCTGGCCGCACCCTGCGACCGAACTGTTTTCTTACCGTGGAAAAAAATCGATGTGAAACGATGAACTCACATTTTCATTCAAATGAAAATATGCTGTTAGTTCATGTAAATGTTTTCAAATAGCACGCGGTTCACTCACGAAAGACGTGTGCCTACCAAACCGTGGCCGATGCCCCCCTGCTGCGCGCGCGATGTGAGTCGTGCATTCTGATTGGCTAGAACCCAAACTCCACGGATCGTACATCTGCACTGTTGGATGCTCCCAGATTGAACGGCAATCCTCATCCCTTTCATCAGCACATACAGTTCCGGCTAGGATTTGATTTATATGCCAAAATGCACTGTAAATGCCAAATATGGCTTAAATATAGCACACGAGACCTGAAATGCGCCAGCAAATCAAACCTGTGGTATAATGGTGATTGCTCACCGTGGAAAAAAATTAGAGGTGAAACGATGAACTCACGTCTTCATTTCAAAATTAGCACGTCTTCATTTCAAACGAAATTATGTTGTTTGTGCACATGAGCGCTTAGAGGCAACCGTTTGCATAGGCCTTTCCACGCGGCGATCGAGGATATTTTTTCACCGTTTTCACCTAGGCCGCCAACACCTCCCCACCGCCCGCTCGCGTTTCACTCAATTAGTCCACCCAATCTCCATCGCCAGCTCCCCCTCCCCACGATCCACAGCAGAACCTCTCTGGCGCCGGCGTGCTCAACCCGGCCGTGTGCCCGCTCTTCGACGTCAACCCTACCTCCACTGCCGTTCCCAACACGCGGCTGCCCGTGCCTCACTATCTTTGTTTGCTCGCCAGCCACCCTCAAGCATATCGATCCTGTAACCCTCGCCTCTCCTGTGATCCTGCCGGGGATTGCATTAAGAAACCTGTTAGTTACTGCTCTCCATCGCGGTGAGGCATATTTCCTCGCAATCCCTCTTCCTATTTCGTTCCGTATGTTCCCAAATTGGCTATAAAATAACAGAGAGCATATATATGTTCATTTCTACCTTCCTAACTAGTACATATAATTTGTATTTGTTCCAATAAGTTACTGTCGATTTACAGATCATGGGCGCCCGAGTCAAACAAACTTAACAAATTAGCCATACATTTTCTAAATTATTGCATGACATGTTTAGACACTAGATACCAAGTTGTTAGCTTTATGCTTATCCTCCTTTCCTGAGTTTCGCTTGTGTTCTCTGTAGATGCTGAGTAGCAGTGATAGCACTCATGCTTCAGGCGATGTATCTTCATTTGCTTCCGACAACCCTAGATCTTTAGCAGATGGTGAGGGATCAAGTAATCTGGAATGGGATAGAGCAATAGCAATTACCCTTCCAGTCAGGACATGGAGGAACGCTCCAAGGAAGCCCACACACCAGCCTAAAGGTGTATATGAAGTAACCGACATTGATTTAAAGTCTTGGGCTCCAACTAAACCAGATAAAGCACGCAAGAGGTTCAGGAGTGTGTGTGGATTTGTTGGCAGGGCAAGCCTCAACATTAATCTGTCGGGGTTTCGGAAGGCTGACACAGAAACACGACAAAGGATAGTCCCAGAGATCATGGATCACTTCAACGTTCTAGAGCAGTGGAGAATGCAGGTGGAACACGCCGCACTGAAGAAGGCTAGGGATGCTTGGAGAAACTGGAAGCACGTGCTTTACAAGAAGTACTTGAGTTAAGGCAAGGACCCAATCCCCGCATACCCCCAAATTACAAAGGCAGACTGGGTAGAATTCAAAAGGGCCAGGGCAACTATAGAGTTTGCTATGAAGAGTGCCAAGCAATCGAAACTTCAGAAGAGGAACACACACCCCCACCGTATGGGTGTGGCATGATACTACGGCATGAAACCGATATGGGACCAGGAGGACAAAGAAGCAGTAGCTGCGTGTGGGAAACCGGACTTAGTGAAATCAGGGGCGAACGCGCTAGAGACTACTTGCGGGCACATGCAAGGAGGCATGATGACGGAACTTATTACTTTGAAAACTCACATGACAAAAAACAGTATCACGTGATGTTAAAGGCTTCCGAGATCGCTGGAAGGTTCTACAGGAACTCAGGGCCATGTGACATTCTGTCCGATGCTCTAGAAATAAGAGAGCCCCCTGGCCGTGCAAGGGGTATAGGTGTTAATGTCCTGCACAAGAGGGCTTTCACACTCAAAAAAGAATAGAGGCTCAGCATGAAAAAAGCGAGGAGTGAAATGAAGCACATGAATTGTATGAAAGGTTGAGGAAGGACATGTATTCGACTATTCGGAAGGAAATTGAGGAGTCAATGATGATGCAGAAGACTCTAACACTGACAGATAGCCAGCAGATGGGAGGGGAGGCGGGCATCGAGGATGCAGGTTATTGCGCGACAACATTGCACAAGAGTAGTTGTGCATCAACTGACCCCAGCGACACTAAGACGGCAGTTGCTCATGATGATGCTATCTCTGATCTATCTCGAATGAAAGACAGACTGAAGGTCATGCTTACACATTATGAAGGTACATTAAAATGTGCAACAGCCTGGGTTTGCCCACCCTTCTTGGAAGAGGGCCTCTTGTTGGACAATGTGCCATTGAAGCCGGGCTGTGTGAAGTGCTACGTGACTGAAGTAAAGCCTGGATTCAATGAATTTGCCCTGAAGAATGTCCTAGGGGACTTTGATGAGCATAGGACCTTGGGAGAAACACTGTTACATCACATCTAGTGGCCATGAAAGGAAATAGACTTCATGGATGAGATCCCTGAAGCCCCGCCAAGAGCAACCAATGTCGCCCCTCAACCAGTGACGCTCTCCTTGCCACAGCAGTTCTCGCGTGCTTCCCCCAAGGAACCTAATACTCGTAATCCGAAAGCTAATGCATCAACCTGTGATTAGCCTGCCCGACTTTGTGCCGTACAGGCCATGTCATCATCCGCCCCAGAGCAGCCAGTGGCAAGGCCTACAACTGTTGAAGACGCACCACCGGTTCAGATGCTGGCCGCTGAAGCAGCGGTGGGAGACCCAGCTGCACCACATGCTCAGCAGACCAACCTGGTGGAATGGACTGCTAAGCAGTCTGATCCTTCGGAACCGCCTGCTAAGCAGTCTGTAGGTCCGGAACAGACTGCTCATCAGCCCGTCGGTCCGCAGCCGCGTGATCAGCATACCAATGCGTCAGCATTGCCTACTCAGCAAACCAACGTGTTGGCACGGCCTCCTCAGCACACCGACAAGTTGGCACCACCTGCACAGAAACCCAACATATCTTCAATGCATGGTCAGCAGTCCGATGCCTCTGCTCCTACAACCCAGTAGTCCGTCACAACAGCTCCACCAGCTCAGCAGTCCGGCATAGCTAAACCGTCTGCTAAGCAGTCCATCGAAGCTTTACCATCTGCTCCGCAGTCTGCCTTTCAGCCATCCATACCTTGGACCAGAAGTGCTTCAAGTACCAAGAAGGAAGCGGGCAAAAAGGCTGCACCCGTGAGGAAGTGCGCCCCGAGAGCAAAGAGGAAAGAGAACGATTGCCTCCTACTTAAAGCACACATCGCCCAAAACGAAATTAACAGCAAGTTGTTCGAATCAAAGAGTAATATTATTTCTGATGGCATGAATGATGCAGAAATAGATTTGGTGCTTGCTAAAAATAAAGCAGACGTTCTTGAAGCACGCAATTACATCCATGGCCAGCCATTTCTTGTTGGTGAATACATTGATGAGTGCAGCTCCAGTTGCCACGAGTTACATAAATATTGCATGGATCAAATGTTAGCAGGTCATCATGTTCTGCTAGTGTGCTACAACAGAGATCATTTCCAACACAATCCTGGTTCCATCAGTGTGAATTTTGAGGACTTACATATCTTCTTCAACTTTAACGAGTCCGATGCCACTCTTGTTAGATGCCTGATTTTGTAAGTACTTAACTTAATCTGATCAACTTCTCCATACAAGGTTGTAAATGATAAACAACTAACTGCATTTTATTGCTCTCATGGGATTGAACGTGCAGAGAAGAAAAAGGGAGAGTGTGTATTTCATAGATCCTGCATTAGCAAATGGCACAACATTACATGGTAAGGATGAACGGGAGTGGGCCATTAACACGGTCACCCGTATCTTCGAAAACACATCCCATGCAAAATCATTTCTCTAGCCATATCATGAACGGTAAGTCAAATAAACAACCACGCATACACTGATTGTCTTTCAGATTTTGACATAATTCATAAGTTCATGGCTTTCTTAATATGTAGCAATCACTGGATCTTGGTATTCATTGTTCCAAACAAGAACACAGTTTACTACATGGATTCTCTCAGAGAGTCAACAAACGCTCAGGATCTGACACATCTTCTGCAATTCATGGATAGGTATTGAATTCTATGATGTTGAAATTAATTTGCATTCATATCTGGTTCAATAATTGATGTTGTCAAAATTCATCTTCATTTGCAGTGTGCTCGCATTGTGGAAAACAAAACCAGGGAACCTGTTCAAAAGGGAACTACCTCTGCAGCACGAGGTCGTTTCTCCGGTAACACACTGACATCCGTTATTTTCGGAAAATGTATCCAATAGTCTGCAAATATCTTTTCTTACGCTAGTCAAATGTTCAAACTTCTAAATAAACCTCTTTCTATTTCTGTCCAAAGAAAATAAAATACATCTCACACCGGTTAGGTTGTTCCTAACAGGACAAATACATGACTAATTTTGTACAAAATATTTCAGTGTCCTCAGCAACAAGAAGGGACCAACCTTTGTAGATACTATGTTTGCACACACATGATCTCCATCTACAAATCTGCTGATAGTTGTGAAGATGCTCGCGAATTAGTACCAGTAAGTCCATCTTAATTAATATCTTCTACTCCACTCATATGGCACATTCTGATCTTAAAAATATGGTAGCTCATCTTAGAACTGAGGACCCCTGAACCGCTCCCCGCTGGTGAATTGCTGATGGTTCGGAGATTATCAGCGACTTCTTCCTGAATCACTACATCAATCCCACTGGTGATAATGAAGATTTCAGCATGCCTTCTCCTGAAACATTGAGTAAGAGTTAGCCGCTAAACATATACGCATGGATCCATTGTTTTCCATCTGATGAGGTCTTTGTATTTTGTACACTATGATTAATTATGTAATGCATATATATGTCAACAAATCATTGGAATTTAGCTACCATTTGTTCAATTGCAATTGTTGCGAAATCTGATGAATGTTCTTCATGTGGACACTATTTGTTAAATTCAATATTGTGGCGAATTTGTTTTTTGCATGCCTATTCAAATGGGATATTTTTTCTTTAACCTGGCAATTGATCCACACAAGGTTCAACTAAATGAGTGTGTGCGATCCACATCGGAAAGCATACGTCAATCGTAGCGGAACCGTCGGTGATACACAACAGATCGTAGACGATTTGCAGCACTACTACATGTGCGTAGGGGCTCCGGAACCATTTGTGATACCACATTATTGCACATGAGAGCTTAGAGTAAACCATGCCCAATGTAAAATACAATCCCAGTCGTAAATTTTTCAGGAAACGTGTGGGATCCCAAACGAAAAGCACACGTCACTCTTCCCGCAACCGTCGGTGATACATAACAAATCACAAAAGGTCTGCAGCACTTGTATGTGTGCGAAGGGGCTCCTGAACCATTTGTGATAGAACATTATTGCACATGGTAATTGTTCGGAAACATGTGCGATGGAGTCTTGCATGGCAGACGAGTTCCGCAGAAAACTCGTGTGCGATGGGGCACATGTCGCACACAGTTCATTTGTTGGCCCGTGTGCCTTACATACTCTTTCCCAAATGGTTCATTACGACACACCGTTTGGTTTCACTTTGTCATTAGAAACATTTAATCACCGATCCCACACATGTGAAAGAATCTAGTGTGTGCTACATCGCATACGATTACATTTGGCAAGGCCTCTGCATCATGGCTCCCTATCCCCGACAGTTTTTGGGTCGTGTGGGAAGGACCCCCTATCGCACACACTCACTTGGTGATGGTTCAAAATGCCATCGCGGAAAGGGGTTAAAAACCATTTGTATAGCACCTCGTTGTACCAATGTATGTGTGGGGAAATAGAATTAGGGTTGGTTTCGGACCCCTCCTCCAAGGGGTCAAGAAATTCCCCCCTTATTCCTCCATATATACAGCCCTTAGGGCATCGTTTAGACTTAAGGTTTTGTTTAGATTAAAGTTCGCCATAGCTGCAACTTAGCATACTTCATTTGTGTTCAACGACCAGACCAAGACGTCATAGAACCCCAGTCTGATCAATAAAGCTTTCCTCTTATATTCGCAATATCCAGATTGCAGTCTCAGTTTCTTGCTTGTTCTTCATTTGCTTGCAGGAAATAGACCCTCGTGGTCAGGTTGATCGTGCTCCGGCATGGTCAATAACCTCTCAGAGTTGGTTTAGTGATTGCTAAGGCACGACGTCCTTGCATGTTCGTAGTCCGATCGTCAAAGTCTACTCCACCAAAAATGATATCCACCATCTCATCGAAAGACGGGACACCTTTGCCTCTATCAAGTGGTATCAGATTTCCAGGTTGCTCGGTGAGATTTTTCCAGTTTTTCATAGTTTAGATCGCATCTATTCTTCATACCTAAAGTCCATGAAAAAGCCGAAAAAATTAGGGTTAGATCATCATATCCGAACCAATCTGAGCCTTTTGCAATTTTCTATTCGGTGTTTTGCTTTGTTGAATTTGCGGTTGCATCGTCTTGTCGAGTTGCTGGTCTTAGCGTCTAGTCTATTAGAGTTTCAAGTTCTATTCACAGGTTGTCATGCCGCCGCCACACCATCTCATCACCCCCGCCACACTATTGTCATCACCGCTGCCATACACCACCATCACCGTCACCGCTGCCAGATAGAGGCAAAGGTGTCCCGTCTTTCGATGAGATGGTGGCTATCATTTTTGGGGGAGTAGACTTTGATGAGGAGACTTTGGCTCTTATTGCAAGTGAAGAACACGATGGAGATGATTCTAAACATGAGACGCAATATATGGCTTCTGAAGATGCTGACAGGTATGAGAGTTTAGTTGCTCAACGTGTTTTGAGTGTGCAGGTAACACAAGCTGAGCAAAACCAGAGGCATAATTTGTTCCACACAAAGGGAGTTGTGAAGGAACGTTCTATTCGCGTCATCATAGATGGAGGGAGCTACAACAACTTGGCTAGCATGGAGTTGGTGGAGAAGCTGTCTCTCACCACAAGACCACATCTTCATCCTTACTACATCCAATGGTTCAACAACAGCGGCAAGGTTAAGGTAACACGTACTGTTCGTCTGCATTTTACTATAGCTACATATGCTGATTATGTTGATTCTGATGTGGTACCCATGCAAGCATGTTCCTTATTACTTGGTAGACCATGGCAATTTGATAAAAATTATGTACACCATGGTAAAAACAATCAGTATACTCTTGTTCATCAGGATAAACATATTACTTTGCTTCCTATGACTCCTGATTCCATTTTGAAAGATGATATTAATCGAGCTAGTAAAGCAAAACAGGAGCAAAATAAGAGTGAAAACCAGATAGTGGCAAAAGAATTTGAGCAACAAATGAAACCTAATAATAAACCATCTAGTGTTGCTTCTAAAATTAAATTGAAAAGTGGATGTTTACTTGCCACCAAATCTGATATTGATGATCTAGATTGCAGCAAATCTGTTTGCTATGCTTTTGTGTGCAAAGAGGCATTATTTTCATTCGATGACGTGCCTTCCTCTTTGCCTCCTGCTGTCACTAACAGTTTCTAGGAGTTTGCTGATGTCTTTCCACAAGACGTGCCATCGGGATTACCACCTATTCGAGGGATTGAGCATCAGATTGACTTAATTCCCGGTGCATCGCTACCCAACCGTGCACCATACCATACCAATCCAGAGGAGACAAAGGGGATTATGCCTCAAGTACAGGAGCTACTCGACAAAGGTTATATATGCGAATCCCTTAGTCCTTGTGTTGTTCCTATTATTCTAGTCCCAAAAAAGGATGGTACATGGCGTATGTGTGTTGATTGTAGAGGCATTAATAATATTACTATTCATTATCGTCATCCTATTCCTAGGCTAGATGATATGCTTGATGAATTAAGTGGCTCTACTATTTTCTCCAAAGTTGATTTGCGTAGTGGATACCATCAAATTCGTATGAAACTGGGTGATGAATGGAAAACAACATTTAAAACTATGAGTCGGTTAGCAAAGCCCTTAGAAGGAAACTTGGCAATGTTATTGATAAGCGCAATGGGTCTAAATAGCTTAATCGAGTCGGCCCCTTTCACCTTGGGGAGGAGAGAAATAACCACGTAGTTTAGTCTAGAAATATCCACCGTACCCAAGCAGAAACTAGTAAGGATAGCGTAGACAAGGAGTTTGAGAACCGGCCAGAATTTCTTGAAGGAGACAGAAAACCCGTCCGGCCCTGGAGCAGAATTAGATTTGGAAAAGGAGACCACCAAGTCAATTTCCTCGTGGGAGAGAGGGATCGAAAGCATTAGATTATCATCCGCAGATACCCTCTCACTGAGCGCCCAAAGATCCGGAGAGATGCGCACATCAGCTAGCTGTTTAGCACCGAGGAGATCAGAAAAGAAGGAGAAGATGTGGCGCTTACTGATCTCAGGGTCGGCCACCACCTCCTCGTTGATACGAAGCTGAAAAATGGAACACCTCCTTCGCCGGCCATTCACAATGGCAAAAAAATATGCAGTACCGGAATCCCCCTTTAGCAACCAAGAGAGGCGGCCACGCTGCTACCAGTACAACTCATCCTGCCGAAGCAGGCAAAGAAGAGCATCTTCCAGATCATACCGATGAGACCAGCCAGGCGCATCAAGGCCACCTGCGTCGGCACATGAGTCCAAATCTTTGATCTGGGAAAGAATATTATCTTTCTCCTTACGTGCTTTCGAGGCACGAGTGCAACTTCACCCCTTCAAGAAATGCCTGAGGTTAGAGGATGTGAAATGCCAATCATCTAAAGGACCGAACGAGCGATGTGGGGAGCTAAACAGGGTTAAGATTTTTAGAAACCAATTGAGGAAAGCCTTCAACAAGAAGCCAGGAGGCATCAAACTGAAACAGGCGAGGGCAAGCAACAGAGGTCATCCCAGAGTCAAGGAGGAGAGGTTTATGATCACTACCAATAGAAGATTCCGCAAGCAGGGAAGAGCGAGGAAAATGGATATCCCAATCAGGGGAAGCAAAAAACTCTATCCAAAACCGAACGCACGGGGTCTAATTGGTGGTTGGACCAGGTGAACCTGGCACCAGATCTGGAAAGCTCATGCAAAGCAAACTCAGACAAAAAATCATTGAAACTATCAGCCCTAGCCCAGCAAAAATTAGAATTGTCTTTGTCCCCAGGAAACCTAAGGAGATTAAAATCCCCTCCCAGCACAAAGGGAACCGCAGCTGCTTCTAGCTTGGCAGTGCTAGAGCAGAAAAGCCTGGGAGAGAGAATGATCACCCGGGCCATAAACCCCAATAAACTCCCAGTGTTTATCCAAGACCCGATGGTAATGATGGCGAAATAGGAGCCCGACTCAAAAGAAAGAACGTCAAAAACATCAATCCGATCACCCATCAGGATGCCACCAGATTGGCCAATGGCTGGAAGCCACTTCCAGCAAAAAACCACATCACCAGCCAAGGAGGTCAGCTCATGGTGTGAAAAAAAACCTTTAATAGTTTCTTGCAGACAAATATGATCCACATTATTAGAGAAGATGTAACCCTTGTGAAGGGATCGGCGCCCCTGGCACCGAAACCACGCATATTCCAGAAGAGGGCTCTCATCGAAAACTAAGGTTCTTGATGTGAAGACTGCTATAGGAAGGGGCAGTAGGGCCAACAACCTCCTGCGCTGAGTCTTTCCTGCCACCATGTCGCGCCCCTCAGTCCCCTTAGCACCAATCGAGATAGGACCCGTAGCGAGGGTAGCAACGAAAGCCGCAGGAGCCGCCGAGGGAGCAACAGGGCCCATAGAGGAAGTAGTAGCAGCGGCCGCACAATCCCTAGCCTTAGCCAAGGCTGCTTGAGCAAGCTCATTCGCCCAGACTATAGAAAGCAGAAGCGAGGGAGAACCAGAAGAGGAGCCGAGCACAAATCCGGAATCGGAAGCAACTTGGCAAAAATGATCATCAAAGAAATCAGCTAGTTCTTTCCCTGAAAACACAACAATTAGAACTATCTAGGTAGTCCTTAGATTCATCAGTTAGTCCATTATAGAAGATATCAAGGATTTCATTATTTTTAAGAGGATGACCAGGCAAAGCATTAATAATTGGATAAGCCTCCCCCAAGCTTGAGGGAGATGCTCTTTCTCAAGTTGTTTAAAATTATATACTTCCTGTAAGGCATCTTGTGTCATATGAGCAAAAAATAATTTTCAGATAATAGTATATCATATCCTTGGGACAACACACAAAATCAAGAGTGAGATTATTAAACCAAGTTTTACCATCACCCTTTAAAGAGAAAAGGAACTAACTTAATAATATGGTAATAGTGAATCTTTTCCTCTTGAGCAAATAGAGTTGTAATATCATTTAGTTTAGTGAGGTGTGCAATAAATTTTCGAGTTTCATAACAATGAAAAGGATTAGATTCTACGAGAGTAAATAATTCAGGATCACCAGAAAATTCAGTCCTCATTGATGTCTACTATGCTACTTTATTCTTGTGGATGACTTAAGGTTTATCAATCTGTGGTAGGTGTAGGATGAAGATGGTCTCTCTTAGACAACCCTACAATCAAATACAACAAATCTCTTGTGTCTCCAAAACACCCAATACAATGATAAATTGTATAGGTGCACTAGTTTGGCAAATAGATGGTGATACAAGTGTAGTATGGATAGTACGATAGGTTTTGTAACCTGAAATAATAAAAACAACAAGGTAGAAATTGATGAAAGTGATCACAAACAGTTTTACAATGCTTGGAAACAAGGCCTAGGTTCATACTTTCACCAGTGCAATCTCTCAACGGTGCTAACATAATTGAATCATATAACAATCCCTCAATGTGCAACAAAGAATCACTCCAAAGTTCATATCGGAGAATGTAGGATGAAAACGTGTATCAACCTTTATGCCTAGATTACCCCAATGTCACCACGGGAATCCACAACATGATTACCAAAACATATGTCAAGTGATCTCAATAAATTACCCCATGGTCAACATGGGTATCCACAAGCAAGACATACATCAAGTGATCTCAAGTCCAAAGTATTCAATACAACATACTAAACTTCAAAGAGCAAGACTCAATTCATCACAACAAAGATAGAGAGGGGAGAACACCATATGCTTGAACTATATTAACAACACTCATGGTACACCAAGATCATACCAAATCAAGATCACAAGAGAAAGAGAGATCAAACACATAACTGCTGGTACATACCCTCGTCCCCGAGGGTGAACTACTCCCTCCTCGTCATGGAGGTTGCAGGGGTGATGAATATGGCCTCCGGTGATAACTTCCCCCTTCCAGAAGGGTGCCTGAAGAGGGCTCTAAATGAGATCGCTTCGGAACAGAGGCTTGCACGGTGAAAAAACTCATCTGCGTCAACTTTCGGGGGTTTATGTATTTATAGAATTTTATAGCGTTGGAATCATGCCAGGGGGGTTCCTGAGGGTCCCACAAGCTCAGGTGGCACTCCCTATGGGGAGGAGCGCCCCTTAAGCTTGTGGACCCCCTGGGCACCTTCTGGTCCTTCCTGAAAGCTTACTGGGTCTCTTCCTGTCCACAAAAAATCACCGTAAGTTTTTATCTCATTCAGACTTCGTTTGGTATGATTTTTCTATGAAAAAATGAAATAGCCAAAAAACAGGAAGCGGAACTGGGCACTAGATTAATAAGTTAGTCCATCAAAATCATATAAAGGTGCACCAAAACCATGTAGAACTCATATAAATATGGCATGAATACTTCATAAATTAGAGATACATTGGAGACATATCAGCATCCCCAAGCTTAATTCCTTCTCGTCCTTGACTAGGCAAATGATAAAAGAAATAATTTATGAAGTGTGAATGCTAGTATGGTGCATAAGTTTGATCAATGATAATTTCAATCACTTTTCCTAGCATCATAAACAACAACGCTTTCTCATAAAACTCATTATGATAAAATAGCAATAGATTCACATGTTATGGTTTAAACAACGCACTCTCTTGAAACTCAACAACCTATGTTCTTAATCACCAAACAACTACAACTGATATTATTTTTAGAAAAGTATAAGTGAAAGCTCCACATACTCAATTATCATATAGTCTTTTATGGTTGCTGGTACTCAAAGCATATTTTTAGAACAAACAACATCCATCGAACACAGAGGAAGATAGGGGCTTAATGTTTTGCCTCCCAATTTACTTATCATAGAGATAATTGTCAACAGTAATAACTCATGATCAAATATATTTGACTGGATATATGTGCCTAGATCTTTCCCCACCACATGATGTTTGACAAGTGGACAGTTTTTAAGATTGGAATAAGAAGTTGACTCAACATGAAAAGTAGATAGATAGGCCCTTCGTAGAGGGAAGCAAGGATTTGCTAATGTGCTAGAGCTCATTGCTTAAAACAGAGATAATTTCATTTGAGAGGTGTACTTTTCCTGTCAACGGTTTTACAACAAAGTTTCCAATATCTTCCATGCTAAACACATTAATGGCGGTTCCCATGCAATAAGTTTCACTCCCCCTCCACCATACTAATATAAACCATGGCTAGCCGAATCCACGGGTGCATGCCAACTTTCAACTTCCCAGGAGGAGCATTTTTATTAGTAATTCAGGACTGGGCGTCCTTGTTACCGGCCTCCCACAAATTTCATGAGTGAATAAACTCTCGTCGATGAGTAAAACACACTTAGCATGGAAGATATTGACTACACCATCACTCCATGAACAGTACGGGTACACAAAACAGATGTTCATTTGAAGATTTTAGAGGTGGCACATGCAAATTTACATAGAATGGCAGTGAAATGCCATATATAGGTAGGTATGGTGGACACTCATGGAAAAACTTGGTTTATGGGTATTTGGATGCACAAGCAGTATTGCCACTTATTACAGAATTTTTTTGCTAGCAAAGATTATAAACAAGCACCACATGTTGGAGGATCCATAACAATATAACTTCTATGCAAATATACCCAAACATAACTCATAATGTTATCTTCATTGTCCGACTTCAAATTATTTGATCAAGTTTGAAAATAATTAATGGGTATTCACAATCATAAAAGATGTCCAAGATAATATATTTGTATGTGAAATTTCTCTTCCTTATGCTAATCTTTCATGAGTTGCTTATGTGACCAATATTGTGATTGTCAAATTTCAATAGATTTTACTTTGTAAACCCAATGTGAAACTACTACAAAGCATATGGAACATGTATTTTTTCTGATTTAAGACATTCAATTCATTCAACAATTTACTGTTAGGATATAAGTGAAGCACAAGAGTGAATGACAAACTACTCCAAAAGATATAAGTGAAGAACAAAGAGTAGTTTAAGTAAATAGGTAGCTATGTAAAGACTCCCATCAAATCAAAAATTTCATATCTAAGGATTGTATCAAACAACAAAGAAACAAAAATAAAAGGACAGTCCAAGAATAGCACATATCATGTGAACAACTAAAAACTTAGGTTCAACTAAAACTAACCGATAGTTGATGATAAAGAGAGGTGGGATGCCTACTACGGCATACCCAAGCTTAGATGCTTAAGACTTCCTGTAATATTAACTTAGGAGGCCATGGGCATCCTCAAGCTTGAGATCTTGTGTCTCCTTAGTTCCTCTCATATCACGGCATCCCCTGAGTCCTAAAAATTTCATCCACACAAAACTTAACAAGAACTTATGAGATAAGTTAGTATAAATAAATTCAAAACCTTAACATTATATATTGTAGCAAATTAATAAAAATATAATTAAACATTGCATAATAAATGTATTTGCATATTTATTACTCCTATTCATTAATAGAAATATTAAACAAGTAAACATATGCAAACAATGCAAATATAATGGTAATCTGTCTAAACAGAATAACTTGTAAAGGATGAAGCAAATTCGTAGTTATTTAACTAAAACAATTATGAAAAAATACCAAGCAACAGAAACTTTGTTATACCTTACTGTGTAAAAATTTCAAGACTTTATCACATTCTGAATTTTCAGGAAAATTCATACAATAATAGAAAACTTTCTGTTTTGAAACAACAACTCATAAACATGCAAACAAAGCATGGTAAAGGCTATACTTGACACTTTTGTTGAAATAAAATATACAAAACATGATTTTAAATAACAACAAGCAACATATAAAATAAAATGATGCTCCAAGCAAAAATCATATCATGTGATGAATAAAAATATAGTTCCAAGTGAGGTTACTGATAGTGTTGAAGATGAAAGAGGGGCTGCCTTCCGGGGCATCCCCAAGCTTAGAAGCTTGAGTCTTCCTTGAATATTACCTTGGGGTACCTTGGGCATCCCCAAGCTTAGGGTCTTGCTGCTTCTTATTCTCCTCATATCGATAGCTCGCCCAAAACTTGAAAACATCAATCACACGAAACTTAACAGAACTCATGAGATGGGTTAGTATGATAAAAAATAACTCATCCGCTTAGGTAATATCAAGACAAGAGACGTAATTGTTCTCGCATAATGCCTACTATATTCTATCATTTCCATAACTTATATCACTTAAAGCTATGGAACCTCCAAAACAAGCAAACTAAGAAAACAAAACAGAATATGTCAAAAACATAACAATTTGTAAACGATGAATTATTATCCGTGCTTCTGTAAATCCAAAAATTCTGAAAATTTAGGAAAATGCAGACAATTTGCATAGCAGTACTGTGTAAAAATTGAGCAATTGATCATGTTCCAGTCCAGAAAGATAATTGATATATTGGACGCAAAAGTTTATGTTTTTGCATAAGACCAAATAAACAAGTGTTTGCACTATCCCAAAGGTCTTACTTGGCACATTATTGAAACAAAAGATACAAAACATGATTACTACAGTATCTTAATCATGTGAACACACAAAAATAGTAATGATAAATATTGGGTTGTCTCCCGACAAGCGCTTGTCTTTAAAGACTTTTACCGTCATCTTCTTCTTATTCTTCTGAAAGTCTCCTAGGCGTGGTATCATCGGATCCACAAGGTCAATTTTTATCCATTTGTTCGGAAACTAGAAATGCCAACTACTCACTTCTTGCTGAGGATGAAGGTGCCATGGGTGATAGCGCCAGCCATTCCTCATTGAAAAGAAAGCGCCAACCCTGCTACTAAAGCAAAGGCCAACCGCAGCCCAGTGAAATGAAATGCGTATGAAAAATAACATAGACTAATCTTGATGCGATCGATGCAGACACACTTCTTTTCTTATAGGCTATAGTCAGAAACAACAACTTCGCAAATCACCCTAAGAGTGCCATACGAAAAAACAAAAGCAATTGTGTGTATAGACCAATTTCCTGCCCAGAAGAGGCTCAGCGTACCAAACCCTGCTCTTTGCCTGCTTACCGAGCTCTCCTCATACCGAGTATCTAGGCATTTCTTCTCACATACCGGTTGGGAGAAATTAGGTAGGCATGATGATTTTGAATGATGTTCACATAAAAGAAAGAATTGAAACATAAAGAGAGCATCATGAATCATATAGCAAACACATTTAAGCCTAACCCACTTCCTATGCGTAGGAAACTTGCAAGAAAATAATTTATTGAAGAACCAAGTAACTAGCATAGGAGGGCATAACAAGTGCAACTTCAAGAATTTCAACACATAGAGAGGAAACTTGATATTTCTGAAATATAAATAAGCATATCTCTCTCATAATAATAATTTTCAGTAGAATCATGAACAAATTCAACCATGTAGCTATTACACAAAGCATTCTTTTCATGATCCACAAGCATATAATTTCTATTACACTCCACATAAGCAAATTTATGCTCATCAATAGTGGTGGGAGAAAATTCAATGAAATAACTATCATGTGATATTTGATTGACCTAACCCATTTGAACATTAAAATCATGATGACAAGTTTCATGGTTATCATTAATATTTATGGCATACATGTCACCACAATAATCATCGTAGATAGCAACTTGGTTGTCATAATCAATTGAAACATCTTCCAAAGTAGTGGATTCAATATTAAATAAAGTTATAACCTCTCCAAATCCACTTTTATCATTATTCCAATAAGATTCAACACCCTCCAAAATAGTGGGTTCATTATTACATAAAGTTGACACTCTTCCAAACCTACTTTCATCATTGTAATCATCATAAATAGGAGGCATTTTTCATCATAGTAAATTTTATCATCAAAGGTAAGGGGCTAAAAAGATCATATTCATCAAACGTTGCATCCCTACGCTTATGGCTTTGCATATTATTAGCATCATGGATATTCAAACAATTCATAGTAATATCAGACACTCTTATCATTCAAGGAACTCACACCAAACATTGTGTTAAATTCTTCTTCTAACAATTTAGCACAATTTTTAGATTCCTCATTCTCAAGAAAGACATCATAAAGATAAAGCATTTGATGCAACTTCACTTCCAATTTTTTATAGTTTTTCTTTTATAAGCCAAACTAGTGAATAAACAAGTAACTAAAAGATTAAATTGCAAGATCTAAAGATATACCCTCAAGAGCTCACCTCCTCGGCAACAGCGCTAGAAATAGCTTGATGTCTACTATGCAACTTTATTCTTGTAGACTCAGTTGGTCCTCCAAGCGCAAAGTTTTGTAGGAAAACAACAAATTTCCCTCAAGTGGATGACCTAAGTTTTATCAATCCATGGGAGGTGTAGGATGAAGATGGTCTCTCCCAAACAACCCTGAAATCAAATACAACAAATCCCTTGTGCCCCAAACACACCCAATACAATGGTAAATTGTATAGGTGCACTAGTTTGGCGAAGAGATGGTGATACAAGTGTAGTATGGATAGTAGATATAGGTTTTTGTAATATGAAATAATAAAAATAGCAAGGTAGTAAGTGATCAAAGTGAGCACAAACGGTATTACAATGCTTGGAAACCAGGCCTAGGGTTCATACTTTCAGTAGTGCAATCTGACAACAGTGCATAATTGAATCATATAGCAATCCCTCAACATGCGACAAAGAATCACTCCAAAGTTCCTATAAGAGAAAGTAGGATGAAAACATGTATCAACCTCTATGCCTAGATTACCCCAATGTCACCAGGAAATCCGCAAGTTTATTACCAAAACATATGTCAAGTGGTCTCAATAAATTACCCCGTTGTATCCACAAGCAAGACATACATCAAGTGATCTCAAATACAAAGTATTCAATCCAACATACGAAACTTCAAAGAGCAAGAGTCAATTCATCACAACAAAGATAGGGAGGGAAGAAGACCATATGAACCAACTATATTAATAAAGCTCACGGTACATCAAGATCATGCCAAATCAAGATCACAAGAGAGAGAGAGAGAGAGAGAGAGAGAGAGAGAGATCAAACACATAAGTAATAGTACATACCCTCAGCTCCGAGGGTGAACTACTCCCTCCTCGTCATGGAGACAGCGGGGGTGACAGAGCTGGCCTCTGATGATGACTTCCCCCCTTTGGCAGGGTGCCAGAACTGGGCTCCGGATGAGATTGCTTCAGAACAGAGGCTTGTGGCGGCGGAAAAACCCATCTAAGTCAACTTTCGGGGGTTTCTGGATTTATAGGATTTTCCAGCGATGGAATCACGCCAGGGGGTTCCATAGGGTCCTACAACCTTAGGAGGTGCACCCTACGGGGAGGCGCGCCCCTTGAGCTTGTGGGCCCCCCGGGCATCTTCTGGTCCTTCCCCGAAGCTTCCTGGATCTCTTCTTGTCCATAAAAAACATTTTTACTTTTATCACGTTTGGACTTTGTTTGGTATGGTTTTTCTGTGAAACAAAGAAATAGCCAAAAAATAGGAACTGACATTGGGCACTAGATTAATAGGTTAGTCCATAAAAATCATATAAAATTGCACCAAAACCATGTATAACTCTTATAAATATGGCATGAATACTTCATAAATTATAGATATGTTGGAGACGTTTCACTCATCATCAACAAAAACTGGAGAACTTGCAAACTTAGGATCATGTTACGCCATTTTGTTCATGGATTTTTCTTTTAAGTATAGCAATGAAACCATCAATTCCCATATTAGGGTCATAGGACATCAAAAGTGTAGCCTTAGGTAACATCAAATATTTTAGTTCTGAACACACACTTCTCCCCGAAATTTTGTGTCCTCTCCTCTCCTAGGCGACCTCTAGGCATTCACCGCCGGTGGCCACCTCCTGTCACTTGTCACTCCGGTGTTGGCAGCCACCACATCATCCGAGGGAAGGAAGGAGAAGGTAGGGGTGGCCATGGATCCACCTTCGCTCAACTTTGCTCGAGGTAAAGAGTTTCAACACTCCATGAGGCAAAAGTTTGGTCATCCAGTGGTGTTTTCTCCAGGTTTTCGCCAACGGGAGTTTACTCTAGTGGTTTCCTTTTGTCGTGCTCATTTTTGGTTGGATTGTCACACCATTAGCATTGATCTTCAATCATGTTTTGGTGGATATCCTCAAGGGTTTCGTGTTCATCACCTCAAGGACAGGTTTTTAAGTTCTCGGTGGCCTCCAAGGCAGTTGGCTTTGAAATCTACAACCAAGGTCATCTCGTGGAAAAGGATTTTGAATTGGTTTTTAGTCTTTGGGGTGCTGGGGGACCGAACTAGATTCGAGAGGAACAACTTTTCTATCATGAAGAAGATGCTTCTTGGACTTTGGTTACCAGTGGATCTCGCTGAAGGTTTGCCACCCCTAGCGCCGCCGGCGATCAACGCCGGCCATATGTTTTTTTTTGCGTTTGGTGAATATTCTAGAATCTAGTAATAAAGTTGCGTCGGGAAATAATGCTGCTTTGATTGTGAATCATAATACTCTAGGAGAGGATTCGACAACGGTTTTTGAGGGTGGCAATCAGGCATTTTCAAATGGCTTATTCCAGTGTTATGCATGCGGTCACCTGGGCCACTTTGCTAGGGAGTGCAAAGAGAAAAGGCTTACTGGTCTTTATCCTTGTTTGCATTTTGAGACTTTTAGTAGCCCACCAGAAGAGGCCTGAGCCCCTAGTGCGGTCCAAGACTAGTTCAATTCGACCGGCCCAGTCCGTGACCCTCCGGTTGTTTCCTCTTTTGGAGAGCTATGTTTGGGTGCTTTCCCTAATTTTCAGCCTCGAATAGCACTTGCCTCCTCAAATTCTCCACCCTCTGGCTCTGCTTCTTCCCCACAGCGCTCAAACCCTACTCACGTCGCGTCAAGGTTGTCATCGGCCGCTGCCGCAAGCGCGGCTACTCCAATGGCGAACATCCCAATTGACCCACGCCCCTTTGTGCCCCATGGCTTTGATATTCAGAAGATTGCAGGGCGCAATTGGGTGGCGAGGGTTGTGCTTCCTCATCGTCCTCGCCGCCATGAAGACTGGGTGATTGCCACTATCCACCCGCTCCCGGCAGATGCGCCTTTTCCCAATGTAAGAGAAGTTTTTGGAGAATTTGTAGTTGTTCACAAGCGATTGGGGTTGAGGGATATTTAGAGGTGCCCCTTTGGGGAAGCTTATGTGCGTTTAACAAGAATCAGAGATAGGGACAAGCTGGTTCTTGATAGCCCGCATGAGTTTGGGGATGTGTTTATTTCTTTTGTGAAGCATGATGAGGGGAGAATCATAGGAGAGTTCACTTCAATAGGACTGTCTGGCTTTTGTTGACGGGGGTCCCTTTTGATTTCCGCAATACTGAAGATCTGGTGAATGCTATTAGTAAATTTGGCCATTTAATTTCCTGGGACAAAGAGGATGAACACATGGGATGCATTGTGGTAAAGTCCAGGGTTATGAATCTGGATATCATTCCCAAAAGCATGAGATGGTCAGAAGGGGATGAATTTGTGGAAGATGGCTGGTCATCTTCAATTGAGGTGCTTGCTAGTGAACTTCTAGGTGGTGGTCCAGCTGATGAGGACCCGATCTCGCCAGATAATGTTGATCCTCATCCATTGCCTGAAAATGCTGAGAATGTGCTGGGATTTCACCAAGCTGTGTTCAATAACAATCAGATGGATAATCAAGCAGAGGCTGAGTGGGACCAAGAGGGTAACTGGGAATTGCCACAGCAGGGTAATCACAATGAAGCTCTAGATGATCTTCTGGATGTGGTTCAACATGAAGAGATTGCATGGGCAGATGGGGAGGAGCTGTTACCTGCTGCCAGTAATAGCAGTCTTTCTTCAGACATGTCCTTTTCTGAAGGTGATAATTCAAACACCTTTGCACCTCCTGCTCCAGCTGGGATATTTCATATTGGGGCACAAATGCATGCTGCCCTGCCACCACAGCCACCCAATGTAATTGCTAATGGATTACAGAACATTATTCAAGCTTATCAATCTGATGATGAAGACCCTCAGCATCTACAAGAGCAAAATATTGATAATCTTCAGGAGGATGCAAATGCTCTGAATGAAGTGGTTATGCATGATGAGTATGTTGCATCTCAGGAACTGGATGTTGTAGTGAATAGTTTGCCTGAGAAGGACAATATTGCTGTTCAGGAGGACAATGTTGTTGTTCAGGTGCAAATGGAAGGCCATAACTCACATGTGGAGTCTGACCCAATAATAACTGCAGACATGGGCAGTGAAACTGTGCCTTCACTATCTGAAGATCAAGTTACCCTGTCTCAGGATGCTGGCAGAGTTGATGTTTCACTTCCTACTTCCAATGAGGAGAGTGCTTCTCACATTAACACTACAAGAGGAAGCCTTGAACCAATTGCAAACATTGGAGAGTTACAACCTGGTCTTCAAGGTAACTGGGTAAAACAAGTTAATGATCATTTCAATGGGGTTCCTTCATTATTAGGTCTGAAAAATATCTAGCTTTCTGCTAATGTTAATAATCAAACTGAACTTTCTGAAGAAGGCCTTCTGCTATGGAAAAAGCACTTTGCAGAGAAACCTTTGGAGGACAAGAACATTTTCTCTATCAGCATTCCTGTAAGTTGGTTCAATTTTATTGTTCACCTCCTCATGACACCTGATAGATTTGGATGGACTATGCATATGTTAAAATCTCCTCTGTGGGAGTTGCTTTCTGAGGTTGAAGGCAATGAACAAGTTATACTCTTCCACATACCTGATAAATGTTCTACCTCTCATGCCCCTGTCTGTCAGACTAATGCTCTTGAGAGGATGCAAGCTATGGACAAGAATAAGGAAAACATTGGAGTTCCCTCCAACCAGCAAGATCCAGAGTCATAGGCCCTTCTGCGGCCTTTTGGGCCTGATAATAAAAGGAATAGAAGCAGTGGCAAAACTCGTCTTGTTGAAACTGAGGTAAGGAGGAGTGACAGAATAAAGAAGGATAATGCTAGTTACAAAAGAAATTCTTGGTCAAACACAAACTGTCTTCCTTGTAATGTTGTTCCTCCCATTGCTCAAAAAATAGTGGTCAATAATCCCACTGCCTCTTTCTGTAAGGTTGCTGAGTTGGAGCTGGAGGACAAGCTGGCTAATAAGCCCAAGAGAAAGCCAGAAGAGGAGCTGGTCAAGGTGACCTTGTCCAAGGGGTAAGAAAGTGCAACAAAGTCTCCTTAATGATAGTGCATCATAACCATAATGTTGACTGGAGGGGCAACTCATTATGCCTCCCATGCACTATACTGAATATTTTAAGCTTTGGTTTAAGGTTGGGAAGGAGATATTTTGTAGAACTTTATACCCTGATGATGTACTGCCTTTGGATGTTGTGGATCTTCTATGATTTGCTATGGTTTATGACCTTGCTGTGTTGTTTCACAACTTTAATTATGGATCAAGTGTTGGAACTTGATTACTGGTTATGTGTGCCCATAAGTTTCCATGAATAACACAACTAGGAACTGGAATATCCTTAATTGTAATATTAGAGGGATGAACTCTAAGGACAAATGGTTGGCCCTAAGGCAGAAAATTTATGAAAGTGACTATAGTATACTTTGTTTATAGGAAACTAAGAGAGAAAACATTGATCTTGCTTACCTCAAAAACTTATGTCCCAATAGAATCAACAAATTTGCTTTTCTCCCCTATGTTGGGGCCTCTGGTGGTCTTTTGGTTGCATGGAATGCCTCCTTGTTTGAATGGGAGGTCATTGCACAGAACAGATTTTCAATTTCAATCCAGTTTACTAGTTTGCAATCAAATCAGTCCTGGATCCTCACCAATATCTATGGCCCATGTGACCCACAAGACAAGATAGAGTTCATTGACTGGTTCCAGAACATTCATATGCCAATTGACACTGACTTGATTCTTATGGGGGATTTCAATTTCATCAAATCACCATCAGACAGAAACAGACCTGGTGAAAATGTAAATGATATGCTCCTATTTAATGAGGAAATTAGTAATCATGGTTTAGTGGAGCTACCGTTGCATGGAAGGCAATTCAATTGGAGCTATATGAAGCAAAAGCCTCTTCTTGTCAAGCTAGATTGGTTCTTTACATCTGCTTCTTGGATGACTTCTTTACCCAACACCACTGTGCTCCCCCTAGCAAAACCCATCTCGGATCATTTGCCATGTGTGATAAAAATTGGTATTGCAATTCCAAAAGCAAGAGTTTTTAGATTTGAAAACTGCTGGTTATAGCATTCAGAATTCAAACAGGTGGTAGCTGCTGCATGGAACATTCCTGTGGGCAATATGGATGCTGCCAAAAGCATCAATTCAAAATTTAAAAACCTAAGGAGAGCACTGAAACACTGGGCTAGATCTCTTTCATGTCTTAAGTCACAGATTGCTGCCATTAATGAGGTGATTTTTCTTCTGGATTTTTTTGAAGAGTTCAGAGAGCTGGGTATTTTTGAATGGAATTGCAGGATAATCCTTAAGGAACATTTGCTCATCCTCCTAAAAAACCAGAAGATTTATTGGAAGCAAAGGAAAAAAATCAAGGGGGTAAAATTTGGGGACGAAAATACCAAAAAATTCACACAAAAGCTTCCATCAATCACAGGCATAACCACATTGTTGTTCTCCAAAATGATGACCAAATGAACATCTTTGATCATGCTGGTAAAGCTGCAATTCTCTGGGAAGCATATAAAAATATGGGGACTTCTGAAAAGACTACAATGCACTTTGATCTAGAATCTTTATATGGTCAACAAACAGATGCCTCGGTTTTTGAAAACCTAGAGCTGCCTTTCACTAAGGATCAGGTCATTGAAGTGGTCAAGGAGCTTCCAATGGATAAATCTCCAGGTCCTGATGGCCTCAACAATGAGTTCTTTAAATCATGTCTGGACATTATCAAAGTGGATGTGCTTAGATTGATTTATGATTTTCATGCTGGACAGATTTCCCTTGAGAGTATAAACACTCCAAACATCACCCTTATCCCCAAAGGAAACACTCCTCTGACAGCAAATGACTATAGACTAATTTCCCTCATAAACTGTTGCCTCAAGCTCATCACCAAGCTACTGGCCAATAGATTACAGAAAGTAATTCTCAAAATGGTGCACATAAACCAATATGGTTTCCTTAAAGAAAGAGCCATTCATGATTGTTTGGGTTGGGCTTTTGAATACTTACATCAATGCCACAACTACAAGGAAGAGGTCATTGTTCGGAAGCTTGATTTTGAAAAGGCTTTTGACATCATTGAACACCAAGCAATATTGGATATTTTGAAAGCCAAAGGATTTGGGGAAAGATGGATAAACTGGATTAAAATGTTGTTCTCTTCTGCTTCCTCAGCTATTATGTTGAATGGTGTGCCTGGGAAAAAAATTATTGCTTAAGAGGAGTTAGGCAAGGGGACCCACTGTCACCTCTCTTCTTTGTGCTGGCAGCTAACCTGCTTCAATCTATTTTAAATAGGGCTATGCAGCTGGGTCTGCTTTCATCACCTCTGCAAGTGGAATCTTGCCCTGATTTTCCTTTAGCGCAATATGCAGATGACACTCTGGTCTTATTACAAGCAGATGCCAAGCAACTCCATTGTCTCAAAGCTCTCCTCCATACTTTTGCTGAAGCCACTGGCCTTAAGGTGAACTACCAAAAATCAAGCCTCATTCCAATTAATGTTGCTGAGGACAAAGTGGAAATCTTGATTAACACATTTCATTGCAAAAGAGAATCTTTCCCTTTCACGTACTTGGGGGTGCCTTTAGCTCTTCATAAGCCCACAGTTGGGCAATGTCTTCCATTAGTAACAAAACTGGCAAAGAAAATTGTTGGACTATCCTCCTTCAAGACACTGGTTGGTAGGCTATTGTTAGTCAAATCAGTGCTAAATTTCCTTCTAGTATATTTCATGGGATGCCTTGATGTGCCTGTCACAATTAAAACCCAGGTCATAAAATATATTTGAGACACTACCTCTGGAGAGGCCCTGATCTGGACGAACATAGACCTGCCATGGTGGCTTGGACTACTGTCTACAAACCAAAGAATCAAGGGGGATTGGGAGTGCTGGACATTTTTGTACAGAACAAAGCTCTACTGCTCAAGAATCTTCACAAATTCTACAACAGGCACAATATCCCCTGGGTCAATTTAATTTGGGAATCCTACTATAGTAATGGAACATTGCCAGGCAACAGTTGGATAGGATCTTTCTGGTGGAAAGATAACCTCAAGCTCATTGACAATTACAAATCCATGGCCAGATGCAATATAGGTGATGGAAGAAGTGCACTCTTTTGGTCTGATCTTTGGCACTCTGCTTGTCTGCAAGGTATGTTTCCACACCTCTTTTCCTTTGTTAAAAACAAGGAAACTTCAGTGCATTCAGTAATGCAACTTGAATATCTGGAAGATCTCTTTCATTTGCCTCTGACAGTTCAAGATTTTGAAGAATTTGAAAATATGGAGGACATTTGTGCTTCATTAAGGATGTCTAAATACAATGAATGCACTGATACTTGGAGCTATATCTGGGGCAATGAACAATCCTCAGTGGCTAAGGCTTACAGAATCATGATGGGAGTTAAAATAGTGCGACAACAATTTCAATGGATTTGGAATAGTTCTTGCCAGCCAAAGCACAAGGTGTTCTTTTGGAGACTTCTTCATGATAGACTAAATACAAGCAACTTATTAAGGAGGAAAACTTTCCATCTGGACAACTACAACTGTGCACTTAATAATTGCCCACAGGAAGAAACATTGCAACACCTCTTCTGGATCTGCCCCTTTGCCTCACAATGTTGTGATTTAGTCTGCCCCTCAAGGCAAACTAATGCCTTAGTTTTAGAAGAATTTGCTGACCTCAAGCAGCAGCTACATGTGCCCTTCTTTATGGAAATTATCATTCTGGATTCCTGGGCCATCTGGATCACAAGAAACAATCTCATCTTTCAAGCTATTCAGCCCAGCACTCAGAGGTGGAAAGACATTTACATGGAGGAACTCAATCTACTCAAATACATGATAAAAAAGAGCTATGCTAGGGATTTCTCCTCCTGGCTTGAAAATCTTGCTCTGTAACTTGTCTAGGTGTTAGTTTCTTTTGTTTTTGTTTCTTTTGTTTTTGTTTCTTTTCTTTTCTTTGTTCTAGCTTTTTAGGAAGGCTCACCTCAAGCCTTGTGTACTTCCTATTTGTTTGTGCTAGCTTAATTGAAACATAAAAATTGCAGTGGGGTTTTTCCCTACTGTGTACAGTTAAAAAAATATTTTAGTTCTAACAAGAGTACTAGGTGTAATAGGTGATTCATAATTTTCAGTAAATTCAATTTCTTTAGCTTTAGCAATATGAGCATCTAGCAATTCATCAAGTGGCACAATTTTATTAAGAAAAGTAGAAGCATAATCATGAGTATCATCAATAGCAGAAGCAGCGTCTATTACTTTTGACATGTCAGACTGTAAAGCATGTGGTGGTGGTGTTACAAGCTGACTGAAAATAGTAGGTGAATCAAGTGTAGAGCTAGTTGGCAGTTCCTTGCCTCCTCTCGTCTTTGAGGGCATGATCTTGGTCTTAGAGTCTTGGAGGTTCTTCATAGTAAAGATAAATTGCAGCAAATAATTAACTCCCAAGTGAACTTAATAAATAGAGCTATGCTCCCCGGCAACAGCGCTAGAACAGAGTTTTGATGACACACAAGTATAGTGGATCACTGTAACACCCCCCAGTGGCATGCTACAGTGATCATCATCATTATGCTAAGCTATCTTAATTAACTAGTCTCAATCATCTTTTGATTCATCTCTTTTCAAATTCCATTTTAAAGCAAATTCAAATTATAAGTGAAATAAAGAAATTCACAAACAAGAAAACTAAAATGTTCATGATGTGGCAAATAATCCCTGGATAATTTTTGTGTAGAAACCAACATTTTATAAATTGGTTAAATGCCCAAAAACATTTAAAACAGTGGCTAAAACAGCCCATTTAACCCATTTGCTTTTATGCAAAAAATCAAATGAATTCAATTGCTCACCAAACCATTTTATGGCAGTGCCTAAATTTGCATTGTAAATTATGGGCCAAAGTACCTTATTTTACAAAACCTATTTACTGTATAAATTAAATGCAAAACAGAAGTATACAATGAAAACAGAAAAGAAAGCAAAAAGATAAAAAGGAGAAAAAGGGAACCCCCGCCCCCCCTATTGCCCCTGGGCCTTAACCCACCAGGCCGGCCCAGCCCATCTCTCCCCTCGCCTCCTCCTTCTCACTCCTTACACTACTCACCCAACCGTATTTCTCAAAAAAAAAAAACTCACCCAACCGCACCGCACCAGGGGCTCGTCCCTGCCCGAACACCTCGCCGGCTGCGTCGGTAGAAGATAAGGACGCCACCGCGCCCTCGGCCTTGTCGTCGATGCCCCCAGATCCACTCCCCCGTCCGCACTCACTCTCCCCCACTCCCTCACCTTCTCCGTCCGTCGCACGACCACACCACCGCCATGGCTGTCATCGTTTGCACACTCCCCGTTGTTGGCGCCGCCTCTCCTCGTTGCAGCGCCGCTCTTCTTCTTCCTCTATCTCACACAACTCAACTCTCTCTTCTCTGTTGCTTTGTTCTTCTCACAAGAACACACGAACGCACACGGTGGGAAAAAACTCATAAACCCACACGTACACACACACCTCACCGTGGAGAGACTAGCTTTGCTTTCTACTCCCGGCGAGACACACATACACTACATTGTTTTGCCCAGCCCTCAGGGCCTTCTTTCCATTCATCTGTTGAACTTAAATAGCCTGTACAAATGACTCAAACGCACACAGTAAACCCGGCCAACTCGGCCACCAAGTCACGTACTAACTAATCTCCTACATGCAGCCCATGTCCACCACTTGCGCAACCACTCCACAACGGCCACGGACTTGGCCAGCATGCACATCACCTATCCACTCCTATGCATGTGCTAACAGACTAACTAAGTGCCCGGCTAGCTAGCACCGGCACACAACGCTGGCTTCAGAACTTCTTCATGCAGCGCCGTCTCACACGGCTGTGTCGCGTCTCGCGGTACTCGGCATCTCGCCATCCAAGTCGCATCGCATGACCATCTCCGGCATCTCACCTTGTATCCCTACTGAACAAGCTCCTACAGTCTACCTGCGTATAGTCACATGGCAAGCTACTCGAGCCACTAAACTACATGCAAAACTAAACTTAAACATGTGATACAAAACATCAAGATTAGTTCTAACATTCACCCCCCTAATCTTGATGTTAGTCTTCGACGCGGATCACCCGCAGCTTCTTGTCGACGCCATCACAGCGCCGCAGACCACCGCGCTCCATCTTGTTGTGGATGACGCCATCGCAGCGCTGGTCACAACCACACACCATCTTGTCGTGGTCGATGCCATCGCAACGCCCATCACCACGTCCTCTTGCTGCACCCGGCGACCACCTCTTGACGTGGATGACGCCTTCGCGACGCCGATTGCCACGCCGTGACAGTGACCCATCCCATGGATGGCATCACACCGCCATGTACACCACCATTGACCAGCTTCACGCCAATCCTCATGATGGCCTCGCGCCGCCGTACAACTTCTCAGCAGCATCGCGCCGCGTCTCCTAGTAATTGACAGCATTGCACCGTCATCGTGGCAGCGTCGCACCGCCATCTCCTCTTAGCGGCATCGCACCGCAACCGGCCACCAGCGGCATCGCGTAGCCAATGGTGTCCACCTCACGCCGACGTCCTCCACCTCACATGGAGTCTGCCGCATCGCTGTCGCCGCTGCCGCCGCGGATCGACGAGGCTCTGATGCCAATTGTTGGCGCTGCCTCTCCTCATTGCAGCGCCGCTCTTCTTCTTCCTCTATCTCACACAACTCAACTCTCTCTTCTCTGTTGCTTTGTTCTTCTCACAAGAACACACGAACGCACACGGTGGGAAAAAACTCATAAACCCACACGTACACACACACCTCGCCGTGGAGAGACTAGCTTTGCATTCTACTCCCAGTGAGACACACATACACTACATTGTTTTGCCCAGCCCTCAGGGCATTCTTTCCATTCATCTGTTGAAATTAAATAGCCTGTACAAATGACTCAAACACACGCAGTAAACCCGACCACACTCGGCCACCAAGTCACATACTAATTAATCTCCTACATGCAGCCCATGTCCACCACTTGCGCAACCACTCCACAACGGCCACGGACTCGGCCACCATGCACATCACCTATCGACTCCTATGCATGTGCTAACAGACTAACTAAGTGCCCGGCTAGCTAGCACCGGCACACAACGCTGGCTTCGGAACTTCTTCATGCAGCGCCGTCTCACACGGCTGCATCGCGTCTCGCGGTACTCGGCATCTCGCCATCCAAGTCGCATCGCACGACCATCTCCGGCATCTCACCTTGTATCCCTACTGAACAAGCTCCTACAGTCTACCTGCATATAGTCACACGGCAAGCTACTCGGGCCACTAAACTACATGCAAAACTAAACTTAAACATGTGATACAAAACATCAAGATTAGTTCTAACACCCGTCACCCCCAGAGCTTTTGGCCATGTCCATCAGCTCCGCTGTCGCCCGCTACGTCGTCCGCGGCCACCCGTTCGAGCTGGGAGCCCCTGCATCATCGCAAAGCCGTCGTCTTCAAGCTCGGATCAAAAATTTGTCATCGTCGATTCGTCACCACCCGAGCTTCCCCGAGCACGCTGAGTCGACCGACAACTTCTCTGTGAGCTCCGCTTCGAATCCCCCTTTTCCCCGCGGTCAATTATGTCCCCTACCTAGCTCTACCACCCAGCCTCGAGCTCCTTCCTGCCGGCCCTGGCGCCGCCGGGGTCTTGGCTCGCGCACGTCGCATCTGAGCACACCACCATGCTCAGTGCTTCACCAGAAGCACACCACGCCCACCCTTCCGTCCGTAGGTGCATTGTACCACCAAAACCATCCACACCCGAGCTCTGCCTCCGCCTCCGTTCATCACCAGCGATGACCCGGCCACACTCCCGCGCACGCTATGCGTGCTTGTCCATGTGCCCTTGTCCCCGCGTCCACCCGCGCACGCGCAGCCCTGCCCTGTGCCTCGCCCCGCGCCCGCCTGCGCTTCTGCTGGCTGTTGCCGCTGCTCGCCGCCCCCTACTTGTCGTTGAGCTCCGTCCCAACCTGCCCTCGCCCGCGCTCCCTGACGCGCGCCCGTGCGCCTCGCAGCCACACCCCGCGCCTTACACGCCAGCCCGCATTGCTCGCCTGCCCCTCGCGCGCTCGCCGCTTGCCTGCTACCACGGCCTCACTGGGCCTGCTGGCACTCGTCGCCGGCACCCCTGTCGGCCACCGAACCACCTGTGACGGCCACCGCTGGATGCGCACGAGCGTCAAGATCCCGTAGAGCTACGCCGCATGCGTTTTGGTGAACCGTAGCGAAATTCCGGCCAAGTCCGGCGAAGTACCGCCGCTGAACGGCTCGCCGGAGTTACTCCGGTCGCCAGTGCTGACATGGCCGCCACATGGCCCTCCCCTGTGTCGCTGCCAGCGGGTCCCACGGCCCCTTTGACCGAGTCAAGCATGCTGACTGGGCTCCCCAGTCACTGACGTGTGGGACCCCCGGGCCCCGTTGACCAGTCAATGTGTCAATGTTGACTGCTGACTAGGTAGTCAACAGGGCCCACTGTCAGCCTCTGTCCACTTTGTTGGGTACACTTCTGTGTACCTGTAGCAATTTAACCATTTATTTTCAAATAAATAATATTTCCAAAAATGTTTAAAACTTTAGAAATTCATAGAAAATATACCATAACTCTGATGAAAATAATTTATATATGAAAGTTGCTCAGAAAAATATGACGAACCTGAATATGCTATCCACATACCTGTCACATGTACTGAACACTACAATCATGGAACCTTCCCCTTAGTTTCATCTGTCCGATAACTGCCTAAAGCCAGGAAAACATCCCCAGATATTTTCCCGCTCCTTGTGTAACGTGTAGCACTACACTAGGTCACCTCTAGCACAGCGTATTGCCATGCCATGCTTTATGATGCATTTGTTTGGTTTATATTTATTGTTTCTTCCCCCTCTTCTCTCCAGTAGACCCTGAGACTGATGCTGCTACTGGGAACGACTACACCTCTGATATCCAGCCACTTGCAGCATAGCTTCCAGGCAAGCAAAACCCCCTTGTTCATTCGTATATCACCCATTCTTTCTCTCTCATGCTTGCATTAGATTTTGTTATTGTTGTTCGTTTGTTCTGATTCAAATGCATAGCCTGCTTTTGTAACCTGCTATTGTTACCTTACCTGTTATCCTATATGCTTCCCTGTTGCCCCTGCTTTATTACCGGATGATTCGATCAACGTGATCAGTGTGTAGAGACCAACATATCACCGCACACCCCCTTAGTTGTACGACTCTGCAGAGGTACTATCGAGTGTCGAGGGTGATACCTCGTAACGCACTCCTGATGATATCTCTGTAGTGTAGCTAATTGGTCGTGGATTACGAAGGGTGATTCCTTCTTCACCACTCCCGATGATGACTCTGTCGTGCAACACCTCAAGTGTGAACCGTTCGTGGGTGATTCCTCCAAGGTCACCTTGACGGTTACATCGAGTAGGAATCCTTCGAGGGTGATTCCTAAGAATCCAACTTGATGTTATGGATCATCGAGTAGGAATCTATCGAGGGCCGGCCCGAATTCAACATGGTGCTGGCCTCTCTGTTGAGCCTAGGTAGGACTATGGCGTGTCGATCAGCCGAGGCCGGGCATGACCCAGAAAAGTGTGTTCGGCCGGAGTTAATCGAGCATGTTGGGTAAGTTTGTGCACCCCTGCAGGGAAGTATATCTATTCGAATAGCCGTGTCCACGGTAACAGACGCTCGGAGTTGTATCCCGATCTATACAACTAGAACTGGATACTTGAAACACTAAATGGATATGATGGCTCCGAGATCGCTTTCTCACAGGGAGTCGAGGAAGGATCTCTGGGCGTTGATACTACAACATACTTATTACTTATGTTACTCTACTCTTTTCTGTTGCTGCAAGATGCTAGTCTTCGATAGGCTAGGCCTTCCCTTCTATTCTGGCATTTCCGCAGTATAGTCCACAGATACAGCCCCTTCCCATTGATACTGATGCATACTTAGTTTAGATCTGATGTAAGTCTTGCGAGTACTTCGAATGAGTACTCACGGTTGCTTTGCTTCCTCTTTTTCTCCTTGTGACACCCTGATTTTGGCAACTTTTTCTTTTCAAACTTTTCTTGGTTTTATTTGAATTTGGATGGTTTTGAACCTTTTCATTTGGACTTGGACATTTTTGAATTCTTTCCAAGTGATCCAAAGCCCCATCATCTTGCCAAAACTCTGCCAAGTATCTCAAGTACCCAAATCCCAATTTAAATCATTTTTTAACCCTTTTTATTTTATTTGGGAATTTAGGGCAATATTATGGGTTCTGAAGCAACTTATAGCTAGGATGCTCAGAAAATTCCCAAATAATTCCCTAAAATACTTTGGATCATATCTTGCCCCAATATCCAAAAACATTCCTTGGTCATGTTCAAATATTTTGCAAAACAATTCATTTTCTCTCCTGGTCAGAATGGACCATTGTTAAGGAAGTGCATGTTTGGTTTGTCCAATTGCTACCAAATTTTTACAGCATGAAGACAACTCCAAATCATCACTCTCCACCAATTTTTAGCACCTCAAGATCAACCATGTGAACAGTACTTTAAATGACAGATTCAGACTAGAATTGTGCTCTTTCAGACCAGAATTGTGCTCCCTACATGAACTACCTTCATTTCTTCTCCAAATGAATTCATATTTGGCCATTTTGTTGTTCATTCAACGTGGATCACACCAGACATCTCTCTTGGCTCTAGATCAACCTCATCCAAGCTCCAGAACCTCCCCAACATTTCCGTCAGAACCTGTAGATGATTGAATCTCTCAGTTCTGCTCGTATCTTGCCAAACCAAGTGCTCAGGTGAGGTGAACCATCGACGGTCGACACGCCAGACAACATTTTCCAGACCAACGTGGCCGCTAGACTCGAGCTACCGTGGTGAGCACGGCGCTGGCACGCTTGTCGCCGCGCTCTGCGCCGCGCCCGGCTCGGGTCATGTTGGAGTCAAAAGCTCGTGCAGCATGGAGTTGTCTGAGCATGCCGACTACCCTCCCTTGTGACGCGTAGACCCCCTGGACCCGTTGCCTGCGCCGGAGACGCCCTCGCCGGCCGCCGCGTCATCGCCGCCTTGTTCTGCCTGTGCTGCCACAGTATTGTGGCGCCGTCATCTTCCTCCCGTGCCGTCTCCTCCGCATTTAATGCTTCTGCCCTCATCCATCACCTCGCCCGCGTCGAGCCAGCCAGCGCGGCGTACGAGCGCCGGCGCCATGGCCCGCTTCCACGAGCTTTGGGAGAGCTCGCCGCCCGCCTCCTCCCGGCTATAAATAGCCCCGCCCGGTGTGGCTTTGCTCATCAACCCACTCCTCCTCCTCCATAGCTCAAGCCAGCAGCAGCAATCGAGGCTATGAGGCCTCTGGCCTCGAGCTCGATCAGAGCTCTGCCGCTGGACCCCTCTTCCCCGCCAGCCACCTCCAGCCCTCCTCCGCCTCATCCAAGAGCACCATTGTGATCAGTAGGCTTTCGTAGTGCTTCCCGAGCTCTCTCCCCGTCCAATTGCCGTCGGAATCATCGAGTTCGTCGACCACCATAACTGCAGTCCGCCGGAGACGAAGGGGGCGACACCGTCCGTCCACCTCTGGCTAAGCTACGGGTACGTGGAGGACCACCGCTCGACGCCCGATCCGTTCCGCCCATTCCCGAGCCCTCTCGCCATCGGGATCGCCGGCAACGCTCGCCGGTGAGCCGCCCCCTCCCCTGTTCCCTCCCCTCTCTCTTTTTTAAACCGAGCTGGGGCCACCGTCAGCCACTGTGGTGAAGCAGTAAGTGGTGGCGCCCGGGCCAAATACGTCTTCGACGTGGCCCAGTCTGGGTTTTCTGTTTTAATTAAATTTGATTTTAAAACCAGAGATTGACCAAGAACTTTGACTGTGAATAACTTTTAAAAGAAAGGTCCAAATGACCTGATTCTTTTTGCATTGTATTTCTAATATAATTCTTTATTTTTCCACCAAGTTTGGTATTTTTCTCATATTCATAGAATTTCTGGTGAATAAAAATTCTTTATGTGACATTTTCTTTTGCTATCTGAAAATATTTTCAGAAAGAGAATCTTGTGGATTTGAAGACCCGGAGTTTCTGAACAACCCAATTGATCAAGGCAAGCCAGGACATCCATATTATGAGGCATTTCATAGCATTGCATAACTCATATGCATTTCTTGTATTTTATTTAACATAGTTAATTCCAAGGAAATATCTCAAATGCTAAATGTGACCAACTAAGTTAACTTGTTGAAATGACCTTGATGGCTAAGTTCAACTTAGTTGGTTGATCATGAGTCACCTGTCCGGGCTTACCCGTGCAGCCACATTCGCCGGCCTTGACTTGGTCTGGCTGTGTGCTCTTTCACCGGTACCTCCAAAGAGGGAGGGTTATGCGTGCGTGCTGCCCTGATCAGGTAGACGGCGATAACCCTGTGAGCCGAGTTGAGTTGTTTTGCCGGCGTCCCCGTTTGGGAGAGTAGTTTAGCCACGACGGTGGTAGGTGTCAAGAGGACACAGGGCCACCCAGGGCTCGACTCCAAGAGGGAGTGTGATTGCCGGTGGTACGATGGAAGAGTCATGAGTCAGGTAGGTTTCGTTGGAGCAATGCTGGTCCACCCGAATGGGATCACGAGGTCAGTGCTCCATAGTGTAGGTAAAGTGCGCAACCTCTGCAGAATGTAAAATCTATTCGAATAGCCGTGTCCACGGTATTGGACAGCCCGACCAGACCTCTCTAGGTGATCAACCGTAACAACCTTAGTAGTGGTTGAAGAACTTGTCTTATGAGCAGTGGTGCTCGTTGAGATAAAGTACTCTGGGGGTTGTGAGACAACCCGGAGATGAGTAAGTTGATGACAGTAAGTGAATCACCTAAGTTTTAACCTACTCAATGCCATGCTATTATTTGCTGCATATTTGGTTGTCATGTGCTTGCGAGTACATTCAAAGTACTCACCTGGCGTATCATGCCAGATGCAGGAGAAGACTAAGACGGAGGTCTCAAGGACCATGTTGCGATGCCTAGGATGTGTCCAATGCAGTGTCCCTGTGGATGGAGTTTCTATCATGTTCCGCTACGCAGTAGTCGTCTGCTGTAGTATTCCGTAGTAATGCCGAGGCCCCGATATGTTAGATAAATAATGTAGATATTGTTGCAGCACTAGATGTGCTTTTGGCCTCAAAGATCATGTCATATATGAGCTTGTACTCGACTATTATCAATAAAAGTTCAGCTATGTTCTGTTCCAAGTTTTTGAGTGTTTCCAGAAGACATGATCTCTGGGTTGGAAACACTGGTAAACCGGTTCTCTGAGCCGGGGTGCCACAATGCTTGGTATCAGAGCCAGGCTGACTGTAGGACACCCTAGGTAACCCGCGCTAGGACTGCGAGTAGTATAGGACTTTGAGTATGTTTTTGCTTGTTGCATGCATCATGCATCATAATTCATTATGTTACTAACTTCTGGCATTATGAGTGTAGATGGCACCAGTACCATATCACTTCCATCATGAGCCAGAACCCCACACTTTTCCAGCTCTGCTTCGTAGCGTCTGGCTTCGACTGTATCCCAACGGTGAAGACCCGGTGTACTAGGTGTTCCGGGAGCAGTTGGGCGAGTCAGTATATGAGTACCATGCAGTGGCCTACATGACCGCGACTTCGGATATTGGAAGCTCTTCTCGCTTGTCCAAGGGCGGAGTGGCTTCTACTCTGGAGTTGGCGATCCAGTTTGCTGCCATGGAGGCTATTAGTGACTTGCGCTTCCACGAGGCCGAGATGCAGACCCATCCAGGTTTCTTCCACCATCCCACCCTGTCGCCTACGACAGGGCGAGTCCTTTTCTCACCTGTAGACCCGGCGTGTGATCATGCAGCTGGTGTTTTGTCAAGCTACCTGAACGCCAGTTGTCGTATGATCATTTCCTTGGCCGAGGAGCTGTGTCGTGTTCAGGGGGCACTTGCAGTAGTGACTTCAGCACCTCCTCCTGTAGTTCCACCTATGTATCCACCACCAGTTCCACCTCTGCGTGTGCTTAATAACCCTTCTAGTACTTCTGGACCATCAGGCTTATCGTCTGGTAGTCGACTTGAGACCCCAGCTGAGTGGGCCTCACTCCTAGCCACTCCTGCTTCGCCGATGCTGAGGCGACGTGCTTCTTCTTCCGCAGAAGGAGAGCCATCTCAGCAGCGACGTCGTGTCTCCTTTGACCCGGTGACTCATATCATCAGTTCTGATTCCGACTCAGGATCTGACGATGAGGACTCTTCAGATGGGCAGTGTCCATGTCACCGACGCACTAGACTGGAGTTTGCGTAGTAATGCATGCATCTTTGCATATGTCAACTGCCGTGTGAGCAATTTAGCCAGGATATTCCCCTACTAGCTTGCCATGTATGATTTTGGGTTATATTGTATAATTATGTTGTTCTCTTTATTTGCCTTTTCTATGAATTTTCTTCGGTGTCATATTACTGTATTTCTCCTTATGGATGTGGCTCATCGATTCGGTCTTTGCCATGGGAACAAAAATTAGGATGAAGAGAGGAAGTAGCAGTCAAGGCGGCGATGGAAACCCCGTCCGTCGATCCGCCAGGCAGGCAGGGGAACCGCCCGAAGATTTACCACCACCACCACCTCAAGCACCAACCACAGATCAGATAATGAGAATGTTTGAGGAAAAGAGAAACCAAGACATCATGGAATTTCTCAAGAGTATGCAGACTATAGTAGGTCAGAATAATGGCAATGGGGTGCATTCTAAACTGTCTGACTTTCAGCGTACAAAACCACCCAACTTTGGTCAGGCTGTGGACCCTATTGAGGCTGATGACTAGTTAAGAACCATGGAGAAGAAACTGGACATCGCTCATTGTGAAGAAGCAGATAAAGTTCCATTTGTCACTCACTATCTCGAAGGCCCGGCAGCCATCTGGTGGGACAACACCAAGCTAATGTGGCCTGCTGAAGAGATTTCCTGGAGGAAATTCAAAGAACTATTCCATAAGTATCATATTCCCACGGGCATCATGAAAGTGAAGCAGCGAGAATTCCTGGCTCTCACTCAAGGTAACATGACTATGGGAGAATACCTAAACAAATTCAGCAACTTGGCCCGGTACTCTCCTTTTGATGTGGCCACCGAATAAAGAAAAATAGACAGGTTCCTCGGAGGACTTAATCACGCCCTTCGATGTCAGTTATGCATGTTGGACTTCCCTGATTTCCAGACATTGGTGGATAAGGCCTTCATTGCCGAACGAGAGCACAAGTCTGGGAATGAAGATCGTAAGAGGAAGTTCGAGCCCAAGAAGGACAACAAGGAACCCTATGCACAAAAGCTGCGCAGTTGGCAGCCAGGGCCATCTGAGAGCAAACCTATATGGAATAATGGTGGCAACTACAATAACAAGCCGGTCAACCAGAGCAAGACCTTCGGCAAGCAGCCAGTCATAGAAGACTGCCGCCGCAACAACACTTGTCTCAATTGTGGCCAGAGTGGACATTACGCTAAACAGTGTCCTACTAATAATGGAAAGCAATTAGCTGACCACAAGCCACAAGTCAATCACCTTGGACACCGCCCCAATCACAACTTTAACCACGGATGCGTCCACCACATCTCTGCCGAAGAAGTCTGCGAAGCTCCAGACATTGTCCTTGGTGTGTTTTCAGTCAATGACATACCTACAGTAATTTTATTTGATTCTAGGGCTTCCCACTCGTTTATTTCGCAAAGTTTTGCCACCTTGCACAAATTTTCTCCTTCACTTTTGGAAAAAATCATGGTGGTACAATCCCCTGGCTCTATGCTCAGAACAAATATAATATACAAGGGGCTGGAAATCTCAATCCATGGAGTCAAATTTCCAGCTACCCTTGTTGCCATTGAATCTCCAGGACTGGACATAATACTGGGAATGGATTGGTTGGCATTGCACCAAGTATGTATCAACTGTGCCACCAGAACGGTGACATTGGTAAACCCCGCCGGACAAATCGTCCAATTTCTGGCCAACAGAATGATAACAAGAAAGGGCACGGCATATCAGACCACTGTTACAGACATGAACCTGATTCCAGTAGTCTGCGAGTTTTCGGATGTGTTTCCTGAAGAATTACCAGGAATGCCGCCCGACCAAGAATTGGAGTTCACAATCGAGGTAATTCCCGGTACAGCTCCAATATACAAGAAATATTATCGTATGCCAGGCCCGGAGTTGGCAGAACTAAAGAAACAGTTGGACGAGTTGCTGCAAAAAGATACATTCGTCCAAGCATCTCGCCATGGGGGTCACCAGTATTATTTGTCAAGAAGAAGGATGGAAGTCTGCGAATGTGCGTACACTATCGCCAGCTTAATGAGGTCACTATCAAGAACAAGTACCCGCTCCCTCGAATTGATGACTTATTCGACCAGTTGAGTGGAGCATGAGTATTCTCTAAGATAGACCTTAGAACGGGATACCATCAATTGAAAATCCGAAAGGAGGATATCCCCAAGACGGCGTTCACCACTCGATATGGACTGTATGAATTTACAGTTATGGCGTTTGGATTGACCAACGCTCCAGCTTACTTCATGAGTATGATGAACAAAGTCTTCATGGACTTCCTGGACAAATTTGTAGTGGTGTTCATTGACGACATCCTGATATACTCTAAGGATGAAGAGGAACATAAACAACATCTCAGAGCTGTCTTGGAAAGGCTGAGAACCCATCGCTTATATGCCAAGTTCAGCAAGTGCGAATTCTGGCTGAAAGAGGTGGGATTCCTTGGACATATTCTGTCAGAAAAAGGAATAGCTGTTGATCCCAGTAAGGTTACTGCGGTCTTGAACTGGAAGACACCAGCCACGGTGACCGAAGTCCGTAGTTTCCTGGGTTTGGCAGGCTACTACCGTCGCTTCATTGAAGGCTTTTCTAAGATAGCCAAGCCACTGACGGAGTTGTTGAAAAAGAACCAAAGGTTTATCTGGACAGCTGAGTGCGACAGCTGTTTCATGGAATTAAAGACGAGGCTAACCACAGCCCCTGTCTTAGTCCTACCAGACATTCACAAGAGTTTCGACATATATTGCGATGCATCCAGACGTGGAATTGGATGCGTGCTGATGCAAGAAGGGAAGGTTGTAGCTTATGCATCACGACAGCTACGACCTCATGAGGAAAACTACCCCACACATGACTTGGAGCTAGCTGCTATGGTTCATGCTCTGAAGATTTGGAGGCATTATCTTATTGGACAACGATGTGAAATATACACAGACCATAAGAGTCTCAAGTATATTTTCACTCAACCCGACCTAAACCTCAGACAGCGAAGATGGCTTGAGCTAGTCAAGGACTACGATGTTGGAATAAACTATCATCCAGGGAAAGCGAATGTGGTTGCTGACGCCCTGAGCAGGAAACAAGCTGCTGTGAACGCACTAATTGCGGGTATGCATCCGAGCCTACAAGAAGAGTTTGCTAGGCTCAATATGGTGCTATGCGGCCCAATGACCCCGAACACGTTGGAGATCACTTCAACCCTCATGGAGGAAATCAAGGAAGCCCAGAAGTTAGATGAAGAAATTCGGAATATCAAGGAGTTAATTCAGCAAGGGAAGGCCAAGTCCTTCCGTGCGGATGAACAGAGTACCGTGTGGTTCGAGAAACGAATTTGTGTGCCGAATCAGAACAACTTGAGGCAACAAATACTCAAGGAAGCACATGAGTCCGCGTATTTGATCCATCCGGGAGGTACCAAGATGTACCAAGACTTGAGAGAGACATTTTGGTGGCCAGGAATGAAGAATGATATTGCATACTATGTCGCCTGTTGCGATATTTGCAACAAGGTTAAAGCAGAACACCAGAAACCAGCTGGACTACTGCAACCGCTACCAATTCCTCATTGGAAATGAGACGACATATGTATGGATTTCATCGTGGGATTACCCAAGTCCACGAGGGGTAATGATGCCATCTGGGTCATTGTAGACACACTTACAAAAGTGGCGCATTTCATCCCAGTGAAGACCACTTACAACGCAAACCAGCTGGCACAACTTTACATGTCTTGGATTGTCAGTCTGCATGGGGTACCCAAGTCTATCACCTGAGACAGAGGTTCCCTATTCACCTCAGCATTCTAGCATCGGTTACATCAAGCTTTGGGCACCATGCTGAAACACAGCACAGCATATCATCCACAAACGGATGGACAGACCGAGCGAGTAAATCAAATTTTGGAAGATATGCTTTGGTCCTATGCTCTCTCTCATGGACCCAAGTGGGAGGATAGTCTGCCGTATGCGGAATTCTCTTACAACAACAGTTATCAGGCCAGTCTCAAGATGTCGCCTTTTGAGGCGTTATATGGACGAAAGTGCCGCACACCGTTAAACTGGTCCCAGACAGGAGACACTCGCATTTTTGGGACAGACTTGATGCTTGAGGCAGAAAGACAGGTCAAGGATATTCAAGAACGCATGCGAGCAGCCAAGTCCCGACAGAAGAGCTATTACGACCCGAAGCATCGGGAAGTCACCTTTGAACCTGGAGACTATGCCTATCTTTGAGTAACTCCCATGAAGGGAGTAAAGAGATTTGGGACCCGGGGAAAGTTGGCCCCAAGATACATCGGTCCCTTTCCAGTGATTGCTAGGAAGGGTAGAGTTGCATATCAGTTGGAATTGCCACCAGCACTGTCAGACGTTCATGATGTCTTTCACGTCTCACAGTTGAGAAAATGCATCGCACCCCCAGCCAAAGAAGCCGATATGAGTGAACTAGAACTGGCTAAGGATTTAACTTATGAAGAGAAGCTAGTCAAGATCTTGGATGTGATGGAAAGAACCACGAGGAGTAAGGTAATAAGGTTCTATAAGGTGTAGTGGGAACACCACACGGAAGAAGAGGCTACTTGGGAGAGAGAAGATTTCCTAAGATCCATATATCCATATTTGTTCCCTGAGCAACCGAATCTCGAGGATGAGATTCATCCTAAGGGGGGTAGGTTTGTGACACCCTGATTTTGGCAGCTTTTTCTTTTCAAACTTTTCTTGGTTTTATTTGAATTTGGATGGTTTTGAACCTTTTCATTTGGACTTGGACATTTTTGAATTCTTTCCAAGTGATCCAAAGCCCCATCATCTTGCCAAAACTCTGCCAAGTATCTCAAGTACCCAAATCCCAATTTAAATCATTTTTTAACCCTTTTTCTTTTATTTGGGAATTTAGGGCAATATTATGGGTTGTGAAGCAACCTATAGCTAGGATGCTCAGAAAATTCCCAAATAATTCCCACAAATACTTTGGATCATATCTTGCCCCAATATCCAAAAACATCCCTTGGTCATGTTCAAATATTTTGCAAAACAATTCATTTTCTCTCCTGGTCAGAATGGACCATTGTTAAGGAAGTGCATGTTTGGTTTGTCCAATTGCTACCAAATTTTTACGGCATGAAGACAACTCCAAATCATCACTCTCCACCAATTTTCAGCACCTCAAGATCAACCATGTGAACAGTACTTTAAATGAAAGATTCAGACCAGAATTGTGCTCCCTACATGAACTACCTTCATTTCTTCTCCAAATGACTTCATATTTGGCCAGTTTGTTGTTCATTCAACGTGGATCACACCAGACATCTCTCTTGGCTCTAGATCAACCTCATCCAAGCTCCAGAACCTCCCCAACATTTCTGTCAGAACCTGTAGATGATTGAATCTCTCAGTTCTGCTCGTATCTTGCCAAACCAAGTGCTCAGGTGAGGTGAACCATCGACGCTCGACACACCAGACAACATTTTCCAGAACAACGTGGCCGCTAGACACGAACTACCATGGTGAGCATGGTGCTGGCACGCTTGTCGCTGCGCTCTGCGCCGCGCCCGGCTCGGGTCATGTTGGAGTCGAAAGCTCGTGCAGCGTGGAGTTGTCTGAGCATGCCGACTACCCTCCCTGGTGACACGTAGACCCCCTGGACCCGTCGCCTGCGCCGGAGACGCCCTCGCCGGCCGCCGCGTCATCGCCGCCCTGTTCTGCCTGTGCTGCCACAGTATTGCGGCGCCGTCGTCTTCCTCCCGTGCCGTCTCCTCCGCATTTAATGCTCCTGCCCTCATCCATCACCTTGCCCGCATCGAGCCAGCCAGCACGGAGTATGAGTGCCGGCACCGTGGCCCGCATCCACGAGCTTCGGGAGAGCTTGCCGCCCACCTCCTCCCGGCTATAAATAGCCCCGCCCGGTGCGGCTTTGCTCATCAACCCACTCCTCCTCCTCCATAGCTCAAGCCAGCAGCAGCAATCGAGGCAGTGAGGCCTCTGGCCTCGAGCTCGATTAGAGCTCCGCCACCGGACCCCTCTTCCCCACCAGCCACCTCCAGCCCTCCTCCGCCTCATCCAAGAGCACCATTGTGATCAGTAGGCTTCCGTAGTGCTTCCCGAGCCCTCTCCCCATCCAATTGCCGTCGGAATCGTCGAGTTCGTCGACCACCGTAACTGCAGTCCGCCAGAGATGAAGGGGGCGATGCCGTCCGTCCACCTCCGGCTAAGCTGCGGGTACGTGGAGGACCACCGCTCGACGCCCGATCCATTCCGCCCATTCCCGAGCCCTCTCGCCGTCTGGATCGCCGGCAACGATCACCGGTGAGCCGCCCTCTCCCCTGTTCCCTCCCCTCTCTCTGTTTTAAACCGAGCCGGGGCCACCGTCAGCCACTGTGGCGAAGCGGTAAGTGGTGGCACCCGGGCCAAATACGTCTTCGACGTGGCCTAGTCTGGGTTTTCTGTTTTAATTAAATTTGATTTTAAAACCACAGATTGACCAAGAACTTTGACTGTGAATAACTTTTAACAGAAAGGTCCAAATGACCTGATTCTTTTTGTATTGTATTTCTAATATAATTATTTATTTTTCCACCAAGTTTGGTATTTTTCACATATTCACAGAATTGCTGGTGAATAAAAATGCTCTATGTGACATTTTCTTTTGCTATCTAAAAATATTTTCAGAAAGTGAATCTTGTGGATTTGAAGACCCGGAGTTTCTGAACAACCCAACTGATCAAGGCAAGCTAGGACATCCATATTATGAGGCATTTCATAGCATTGCATAACTCAGATGCATTTCTTGCATTTTATTTAACATAGTTAATTCCAAGGAAATATTTCAAATGCTTAATGTGACCAACTAAGTTAACTTGTTGAAATAACCTTGATGGCTAAGTTGAACTTAGTTGGTTGATCATGAGTCATTTGTCCGGGCTTACCCGTGCAGCCACATTCGCCGGTATGGGACGGCCTTGACTTGGTCTGGCAGTGTGCTCTTTCACCAGTACCTCCAAAGAGGGAAGGTTATGCGTGCGTGCTGCCCTGATCAGGTAGACGGCGATAACCCTGTGAGCCCAGTTGAGTTGTTTTGCCGGCATCCTCGTTTGGGACAGTAGTTTAGCCACGACGGTGGCAGGTGTCAGGAGGACACAGGGCCACCCAGGGCTTGACTCCAAGAGGGAGTGTGATTTTTGGTGGTACGATGGAAGAGTCACGAGTCAGGTAGGTTTCGTTGGAGCAATGCTGGTCCACCCGAATGGGATCACGAGGTCAGTGCTCCATAGTGTGGGTAAAGTGCGCAACTTCTGCAGAGTGTAAAATCTATTCAAATAGCCGTGTTCACGGTATTGGACAGCCCGACCAGACCTCTCTAGGTGATCAACCATAACAACCTTAGTAGTGGTTGAAGAACTTGTCTTATGAGCAGTGGTGCTTGTTGAGATAAAGTACTCTGGGGGTTGTGAGACAACCCAGAGATGAGTAAGTTGATGACAGTAAGTGAATCACCTAAGTTTTAACCTGCTCAATGCCATGCTATTATTTGCTGCATATTTGGTTGTCATGTGCTTGCGAGTACATTCAAAGTACTGACCTGCCATATCATGCCAGATGTAGGAGAAGACTAAGATGGAGGTCTCAAGGACCATGTTGCGATGCCTAGGATGTGTCTACAGCAGTGTCCCTGTGGATGGAGTTTCTATCATGTTCCGCTACATAGTACTCGTCCGCTGTAGTATTCCGTAGTAATGCAGAGGCCCTGATATGTTAGATAAATAATGTAGATATTGTTGCAGCACTATATGTGCTTTTGGCCTCGAAGATCATGTAATATATGAGCTTGTACTCGACTATTATCAATAAAAGTTCAGCTATGTTCTGTTCCAAGTTGTTGAGTGTTTCCAGAAGACATGATCTCTGGGTTGGAAACACTGGTAAACCGGTTCTCTGAGCCGGGGTGCCACACTCCTCTACCTAATTGATGCAATCAGATGACGGAGCCCAGGAGCCAGTTGATCCTGTCGATGACTACTACTGCCACGACGGAGCCTACTACTACGTGAAGACCGCCGACGACCAGGTGTAGTTAGGAGGCTCCCAGGCAGGAGGCCTATGCCTTTTCGTTCCAGATGTCATTGTTCTGCTAGCCTTCTTAAGGTAGACTTGTTTACTTATGACTGCACCCAGATATTGTTGCTTCCGCTGACTCCTATATATTCGAGCTTATGTATTCCCTCGAGGCCCCTGGCTCGTAATATAAAGCTTGTATTATTTTAATTTGTGTCTAGAGTTGTGTTGTGATATCTTCCCGTCAGTCTCTGATCTTGATCATGCGCATTTGTGTGTATGATTAGTGCATGATTAAGTTGGGAGCGTCACAATCGCAATAGTCTTCGAGGGTAGTATTTCACCCAAATTTATTGATTCGACACAAGGGGAGTCAAAGAATAGTTATAAGCCTTAGCAGTTGAGCTGTCAATTCAACCACACCTGAGAAGTCACTTCCTTACAGCAATTTATCAGTAGCATAGCAATATGATAGCAGTGGAAACAGTAGTAGCACAGTAATATGATAGTAATGATTGATAATGAAGTAACATCAGCAGTAAAAGTAGTAGCAGTTTTGTAGCAAACAGAGCAGCAATAGTAACTTGAGCAAAGACAATAGTATTAAAGCGTGGGCATGGAGTAGCGATGGATGTTCATAGGAGATTCAATATGCAACTGTCGGTGTACTAAGTATTGGGCCACTAGTACCCCGTACTTGTGCACGGGCAGTTGTAGCCATCCTCGCGGCAAGGCTTGCCGGGATCAGCTCGAGGTTGATTCAAGCCATCAAGGAAATCATCAAGTCAGAGATCTGAGGATCAGCAGATAAGCAGAGCTGGAATCCGAAGGCCAGCTTCCCCGGCAAGATCCTTGCCGGGATGGCCTTTGGGGCCCGGCAAGCCTTGGCGCCCGGCAAGCCTTGGCGCCCGGCAAGGCTTGGCGTCCGGCAAGGCTTGGCGCCCAGCAAGATTCGGCGCCTGGCGAGATTCTGCCATTGTGCCACCGCTTCGGCACAGTAACATGTCTGACATTCTGGGTCCTTCTCTGGATGCGTGGCGACGCGCCAGTGGAGGAGAGTTTAAGTGGTGCTGATGGGATGGCCCCTTTTTCCATCCCCAAGAAAGTAAGGACACCTAAACGGACACCTCACGGTGCATTAAATGCGCTTGTCCTAATCCGTCAGGGGTTAGGTATGATACCCTGTAGCTACTTTACACCTCAATGTATGTACATTTTGCCACTGTGGAGACCCCTTCGAGCATATAAAAGGAGGCCCAAGGCAACTGCTACAGAGGAGGAGAACTTCCGGCCCATTCTACATGCGTAGCTGCTCTTTGAACGTACTGTTCATTGCGAGCGCTCCTGAAGGCTGGGCTCAAGAACTTCAATAAGAATACAAGGCAGGAGTAGGGTTTTACGCTGATCAGCGGCCCGAACCTGGATAAAAACTTCCCGCGTCGATCATTGGTTCTGCTCTTTGCGTATACCTCTCCCCCCGCCGAATCGTAAAGGGGTCCCTTTGGATCCCATAGGTGTCGTACCCCGACATCTTTGGCGCGTCAGGTAGGGGGCTTGAAGGTTGCGTGAACCTGATCTAGTGTTTGGCGCCTTAGTTTCTTCATCATCTTCATCATCATGCCACCCAAGAAGAAGAGCGCTGTAACAGCGCAACCGTCCGCGTCCGTTTTGCCTGCACCTTCGCGTACCGGCGACGGCGTGGATGCAGAAGGAAGAGGACTAGAACCCCCGTGGCGTTCTGGTGATCCGAGCCAAGCGAGCGGTATCGTTCGCAGTGGCAGTGGTAACTTGCACGCCGCTGGATCTAGAGATGGCGTTGTGTTGCCTACGAGTGGCACAACTAACTCTAGGGATCGAAGGGCGCCTGTTGGAGCTCCCGCGCCAGCGCAAGCCTCGCGACCTACCCAGGTCGTGCAGGATGAGCGACATCATGGCGCTGGTGGTTCGGGGCGTCCCCATGAAAAGGTTTCTGCGCATCGATCCCAAGATGCGCAGGGCCAGCATGCACACCAAGCTGCCGGCGGAGGTGGCGCACGGTCGCGTGACCGTGGTGGTGCTCCTTCTAACATGGTTAGGAGTCAGAGCACCTCACGTACCTCGCACTTGTCGCCGCCACCTTCGCCAGCGGAAGCCTTGGCACGTGCACAGCTGCTCCTCGATTTTCCTCCCACCCCGGAGAAAATGGAGGAGTGGCGAGCTACTATCCAGAGCCTTATCGGCTTCGCCAACAAAGATGGACCGCAAGAGGTAGGGCCCTCGCAGCGGAGGCCCATCGATCTGGCGCGAGCCGATGTAGAGAAAACCGAAGGTGGTGCAACCACAGTGCACTCCCCTCCGCGGCACCAGCGGCGGCCGACAACTCAGCAAGTCGACCGCCATGAAGAAATTTCCACGGCATCGTCCGATCCACGGATGCACCGTGATCAGCGTCTAGTTTTCCAGGAACGAGGCAAAGAGGACGCTCGAACAACCATCGAGCGGCGACGGGAAGCGCGCTATCACTCTGATAAGCGCGCGGGGCCGGCTGTTGACGAGCCTGCGCCAGGGGACGTAGGAGACCTGCCTTATGAGGTAGGGACTCCGGCGTTTACCCGTGAGCTGCGGCAAGTCCGGTGGCCCAATTCCCGAACCTTCAAGCCAGAGGTCCCGGAGAAGTATGACGGAAAGACCCATCCCTCGGAATTCCTGAGCATCTACACCATTGCGGTGCAGGCTGCCGGGGGCCAAGATGACAAGATACTTGCCAACTACTTCCCGTTGGTGCTCAAGCCCAACGTCAGGTCGTGGTTGATGCATCTGCCGGAGAATTCTATTTCTTCCTGGTCAGATTTGTGCCATCAGTTTGTTGGCACCTTCGTTGGAGGCCATCAAGCTCCTGGCCAAGAGAGCGATTTGCACATCATTCCTCAGAAGGAGGGCGAGTCCCTGCGCAAGTTTATGCAGAGGTTCAGCCGAGTGCAGTACAACATTCCCGACGTTCATCCTGCCGCTGTCATTAGCGCGTTCCACCAGAACGTGCGTAACCGCAGAATGCGGGAAGAGCTGGCGATGAACAAAATCCGGAGTATTGCCGAGCTTTATGCTCTGGCCGACAAGTGCGCTCGAGCTGAAGAGGGGAGGAAACTCCCTGGCGAGGCTGTTGGCGCGGCAGGCGACTCCGAAGATGAAGACGACGCGGCCCCGTCAAGGAAAGGTCAGCGGCGGAACAGGAAGCGCGGAGGCAAGGCCGTGCTTGCTGTCGAGGAATCCGACAACCCCGGCGCCGCCAAGAAGGCCAAGGTTAGCGACCCCGGCAAGGATCTTGCCGGGTGCCCTTCCTGTCAGGCCTTGGCGGCTGCCGACAAGTCGGAGAACTCCGGCAAGCAGTATTGCAAGATCCATCGCACCAAGGGCCACGATCTCCAAAACTGCCAGCAAGTTGAGCAGCTTGCCGAGAAGCAGAGGGCCGAATACGAGAGGCGAGACAAGGAGAAGGCCCAAGATGGTGCTGAGGGGTCCGGCAAGAAACACGGTGGCCGAGGGGGTCGCCGCGGCAAGGCCAAGCAGCAGAAGGATCGGCCCGCTCGGGGCCGAGATAAAGAAGGAGATGATGAAGAGGAAGATGATGAATCCAGTGAGCAGGAATTCTAGAAGGCTACGGAGGCTATGTGCATTGATGGGGGTGCCTCGCTGCATTCTTCCCACCGCCAACTTAAACAGTGGGTGCGGGAGGTTAATGCAGCAGAGCCATCCCCAGAGGCATGTAGGCCCCTGAAATGGTCCAGCACGCCTATCATTTTCGATGCCGAGGATCACCCTGATCGCACAACTGCGGTCGGGTGCCTGCCATTGTTGGTCTCCCCAACAATTTGCAACCTCAAGGTGATGAAAATGTTAGTTGACGGCGGGGCCGGCCTAAACTTAATCTCACCGGATGTGCTCAGGAAGCTTCAGATTCCCGACGAGGACCTCGAGGAAACGGGTACGTTTCAAGGGGTCAATCCGGGAAAAACCCAGCCTAAGGGCAAGATCACGCTGCCAGTAACATTTGGCAGCGAGCTTAACTTCAGGACCGAGAAGGTGGTGTTTGATGTCGCCAAGATCCCCATGTCATACAATGAGATCCTTGGTCGGCCAGCGCTGGATAAGTTTATGGCGGCATCACACTACGCGTACAACGTCTTGAAGATGCCTGGGCCATTGGGCGTCATCACTATCCATTCCGATAAGAGGGATGCGCTCATCTGTGCCGACCAACTTTACCGGGAAGCAGTTGCAGCACCTGCCATCAAGGCACCTGCTCCTGCCGCTGGAGCTCCCGGAGAGAAGAAGAAGACCGGCAGGAATCTTGGCGCGAACTCCGGCAAGCGCACCTCCTTGGAGTGCTGCGCTTCCGTCAAGGACGTACCAGAGAATTCCACCGGCAAGAACAAGAAGTCCAAGGCTGCTCCGCCGGAGACTAAGAAGGTGTCTGTCAGAGAGGATGGAACGGGGGGAACTTTCACCATAAGTTCCACCCTAGATGACAAATAGGAAAGCGCGCTTGTTGCTTTCCTGCGGGCGAATGTCGAAGTGTTTGCATGGCAACCGTCTGACATCCCCGGTGTTCCCAGGAAGGTAATTGAGCACCACCTTGCTGTCTGTCCTCATGCGCGGCCCGTCAAGCAAAGGGTCTGAAAGCAGGCCTTGGAGCGGCAAGAATTCATTGCCAAAGAAATTAAGAAGCTGGAGGCGGTAGGACTGGTCAAAGGAGTACTTCATCCAACCTGGTTGGCCAATCCAGTTGTGGTACGGAAAGCGAATGGGAAATGGAGGCTTTGTATCGATTATACAGATATCAATAAAGCTTGTCCAAAAGACCCTTTTCCCTTGCCGCGCATCGACCAGATTGTGGATGCCATCGCTGGTTGTGACCTCCTGTCCTTCCTTGATGACTATTCAGGGTATCATCAGATTTTTATGGCAAAAGAAGATGAAGAGAAGACCGCCTTTATCACCCCATGTGGTACGTATTGTTTTATACGAATGCCTTTTGGGTTGAAAAGTGCTGGTTCAACATTTGCCAGAGCAATCCAGATTGGTTTTGAGCCACAACTCCATAGAAATATGGAGGCGTATATGGATGATATAGTGGTCAAAACCAAGGATAAAGCAACGCTTATTCAAGATTTAGAGGAAACATTTGCAAACTTGCGCAAGATCAACTTGAAGCTCAATCCTGAGAAGTGCGTGTTCGGTGTTCCTTCCGGCAAGCTCCTCGGATTCTTTGTATCTTGCCGGGGGATCGAAGCGAACCCTGACAAGATCAAAGCTATCGAGCAAATTGAAGCGCCGAGACGCGTCAAGGATGTGCGTCGTCTTGCCGGCTGTGTTGCTGCTCTAAGCAGGTTTATTTCCAAATCTGCTGAGCGCGCCCTGGCCTTTTTCAAAATTTTGAAGAAGGCAGGTCCAATGAAATGGACTCCGGAAGCGGAGGCTGCGCTGCAAGATTTGAAGAAATACCTTTCCTCTTCGCCGACGCTAGTCGCGCCTAAACCACAAGAGCCCTTGCTGCTGTATCTGGCAGCAACAAATCAAGTGGTTAGTGCTGCGCTAGTGGCGCAGAGAGAAGCTGATGAGGAAGCAACACCAGCGGCAGGATAGCCGGATGACGCGGCAAGATCTTCCCCGGCAAGGGTTGATCCCGGCAAGACAGGATCTGCGTAAACAGAAGAACCTGTGCAGAAGAAGAAGATGGTGCAGCGCCCAATTTGTTTTGTTAGCTCTCTTTTACAGGGAGCTAGGTCAAGATATTATGGTGTGCAGAAGTTGCTTTTCGGCCTCCTTATGGCCTCGAGGAAGTTGCGCCATTATTTTCAAGCACATGAGATTACTGTCGTCACTCGCTTTCCGTTGCAACGGATTTTGCAAAATCCGGAGGCAACCGGCAGGATCGTGAAGTGGGCGTTGGAGTTGTCCAGCTTTGGCCTTAAGTTTGAAAGCACTTCGACAATTCAGAGCAGGGCCTTGGCGGAGTTCATTGCAGAATTGACCCCGACGCCAGACGAAGAAGTTCAAGAAACAACTCTCCCCGGCAAGGAAATCGATCAGCAATGGGTTATGTACTTTGACGGGGCTTTCTCGCTGCAAGGCGCCGGTGCTGGCGTGCTGCTTGTCGCACCCACCGGAGAGCACCTCAAGTACGTAGTCCAAATGCACTTTCCCCAGGAGAGTTCGACCAACAACACTGCAGAATACGAGGGTTTGCTTGCCGGTCTCAGGATCGTGGCGGACCTTGGTATCAAAAGGCTCGTCATCAAAGGCGATTCACAACTTGTCGTCAGGCAAGTTAACAAGAGTTATCAAAGTCCATTGATGCAGGCCTACGTAGATGAAGTGAGCAAATTGGAAGAGCGCTTTGACGGTCTCCAAATGGAGCACGTTCCTCGTGCCGAGAACAATATTGCTGACGACCTGTCAAAGCGTGCCGCCCTCAAGTTGCCTGTGGAACCAGGAACTTTTGTGCTCCAATTGACTCAACCATCCGTGGCGCCATCGATGCGGCAAGAAAAGAGAAGGAAGTTGAACTCTGGCCAGTACTTTCCGGCAGAGCTCCCCGGAGCCGCCGGCAAGGAAGTTGCCGGGATCGACATGCCTACCGGGAAACGATAGGCTCTGGCAGGGCCTCAGGGCCTTGCTGTCGAGACGAACGTTCCCCCGGCAGAGGAGATGCCTTTAGTCCTAGCTGTCGAGCCTCAGGCTCCAGCATGGGTGCAGCACATTGTCCATTTCCTTCAGACAGGTGAACTCCCTGAGGAGCAGGAAGAAGCAGAGAGAGTAGCCCGTTGGTCTGTTATGTACAAGTTCGTCGATGACATCCTGTACAGAAAGAGACCAAACGGTGTGAAATTGAAGTGCATTCCTCGGGAAGATGGACTAAAGCTGTTGGCGGAGATACATGGGGGCATATGTGGTTCTCACATAGGGTCAAGAGCGCTTGCCGGGAAAGCATTCCGGCAAGGTTTCTTTTGGCCTACCGCCCTCCAGGATGCGACTGCACTAGTAACCAAGTGCGAAGCGTGCCAGTTTCATTCGAAGAAATTACATCAGCCAACTCAAGCTCTTCAAACAATCCCTCTCTCCTGGCCATTTTCGGTCTGGGGGCTCGACATACTGGGCCCCTTCCCCCGTGCTATCGGGGGCTTTGAGTACTTGTACGTTGCTATCGACAAGTTCACAAAGTGGCCGGAGGTGGAAGCAGTGAGGAAGGTGACAGCGCAGTCAGCTGTCAAGTTCTTCAAAGGAATTGTTTGCCGTTTTGGTGTGCCTAATAGGATCATCACCGACAACGGCACGTAGTTCACAAGTCGCACCTTCATGCAGTACGTCCAAGACCTTGCGGCAAGATTTGTTTTGCCTCTGTTGCTCACCCGAGAAGCAACAGCCAAGCGGAGAGGGCCAATGCTGAAGTGCTGCGCGGTCTCAGGACCAGAACTTTTGACAGGCTGAAAAAGTGCGGAAGACGCTGGATTGATGAGTTGCCGGCAGTTCTTTAGTCAATCAGAACGACACCAAATCGAGCCACCGGCCAGACGCCCTTCGCTCTGGTCTACGGAGCGGAAGCAGTTCTCCCCACGGAACTCATATACGGATCTCCTTGAGTGCTTGCCTATGATGAGCTCGAGCAAGAGAAACTGCGGCAAGATGACGCTGTGCTCCTTGAGGAGAATCGTCTTCAGGCTGTTGTGCGAGCTGCACGCTACCAGCAAGCTTTGCGCTGCTATCATAGCCGCAAAGTTCATGCCCGAAGCCTTGAGGAAGGCGACCTTGTTCTTCGACGGATTCAGTCCGCCAAGAATTCAAACAAGTTGACGCCAAAGTGGGAAGGCCCTTATCGGGTAGTATGAGTCACCAGGCCCGGCGCTGTCCGCCTGGAGACCGAAGATGGCGTTCCAGTGAGCAATTCCTGGAATATCGAACATCTTCGCAAGTTCTATCCATAAGGCGCGGTTGCCGGGGGCTCCCGGCAACCACCCTTTTGTATGAGTCTTGCCGGCAAGGCATGTGATCCTTTGTACAAAGCCAGGCGTAGACCCTGAGCACAGATGAATAAATTTAAGTGTTGAACATTCCCTTATTGATTCTTATGTTCATATTTATATATATGCATGTTTGTCTAAGATGTTGTATGGCATCCAATCCCGGTAAGTTCTAACGAACCGCCAAGGTTTCATGTCTTTATTTTCTCTTCTTTCTTTTTCTTAAAAGACAGAAGGATTCCTCGCGTGCACATTTGCCGGGGGGGAAGAGGATATGAATACCAGTTGGCGACGTTCGGAATCGATGCTTGCCGGAGGAAGGACAGTGATAGAAAGCTAAGTCCTAAAAACTCAGAGCAAGTTTTTCTTTTATTATAAAAGTTATTTCCTTGGTCGATTCCGGCTTTTGTATGGAAAATCTGCACGCGAAGGAACCCTTTTTGTAATCGGTCGCGCCCTTATTTTGTTTCAAGCCTGCTCAGCGATTTAAGTGGCTGCACTAAGAACACCAAGGAGTCTTGCCGGCTGCTGCGCCTCCAGCAGGCTGCTGAAGTCCCGCACCCAGCGCTCGCGGCAGGTTGCGCGCCGGCAAGTTTTTCAATAAACGTAGGATGAACTCCATACATAAAGGAATCAGACAAGGAAAATAGCAAGCATGCACTTAAACATAGGCAAATTATATTACATCCATAAGTTGCCGCAGTTCTAACTTGAGACTTAATTGTCTTTTACATGAGATGATGGCGGCAAGAATAAAAGGGAAGCACTCAATCCCTGCGCTGGCCTTCGATCCTTTTGATGGAGTCCACCTTCTCAAGGATGGGCGCGATGCACTCTTCAAGCGCCTCAACATTTGCATCCTTTGGCAGATGGCCGAGCGCGTTGGAGAGGTCGATGTCGGGATTGTTGTGCACCACCTTGATGAGCACCTTGCGGAGGACGGCCCGGCAAAGCCGGCGGGTCTCGTTGGCCAGTTGGGTCGCCCGGCTGGACTGGAGCGCCCTCAGCGCGTTGATGATGCTTTCAAAGAACATCGTCAACCTGGCGCTTGGAGATATTCTTTCCTCGGAAGAATATATGAAGTTCGACAGGCCCATGGTTGACAGTTCTGCGACCTTCTCACGGGCCTTGCCGGCCTCGAGAGACTTCTGCAGCGTGGTCAGCTTCAGCTCCAGAACCAAAATATTATCAGCCGCAGAGGAGAGCTGTTTGGTCTTGTCGGACAGGGCAACTTGCATCTCCGCCAAGGAGTGGAGGGTTTTTTTCCCTGTCCCCCTTGAGCATTGAGAGCTCCTTGCCGTGCTCTTCGAGATCTGTTTCCAGCCTCTTCACTTTGTCGCTCAGCTCGTTCTTGGCGGCCTCTGCAGCTTCAGCAGCATTGACGGCCTCCTTGAGCTTGCCGGCGTGACTTGCAGTCAGAGCTTCGAGCGCCTCCTTATGTTTCTGCTCCAGCTCCTGGGTCCGCCGTGCAACAAGATTTTCGATGTCTTCATCCTTGCTACGAAGCTTGGCAGCGAGCGCCTGCTCATGTGCGGTGAGATCTTCTTCGTGAGCATCAAGAGCAACGCGGCGCCCCGTCAGGAGAGCATCTTCAGCAGCAATCCTTTGAACAGCTTCATCATGTGCCTTCTCCATATCGGATTGCTTCAGGAGGATCTCATTCCACTGCTGGCTCACTTGTTCCCGGCCGGCAACTAACTCTTGGAGGGCCTCGGCGTGCCAGATCTGCATTTGTGCGACGCGCCTTTGAAAATCCGCTTCGGCTGCCTCGACAACTGCCATTCGGGAGTCCGCCTTCTCTTTTCGGGCGCGATGGAGAGCCTGGAGTTTGCGGAAGTTCTCGCCCATGGCCTGAAGGAGCTGATCCTCTTCAGATTTGCCGCTGCTAGTGCTGGGATCATCGACAACTTCGAGCCCGGCAGCAGCGATGATTTCTTCGAAAACTTCTCCTTCGGCTGGTGCCCCAGCGCTTGCCGTCCCTGGCAAGTTGACGAACAGGTTCTCGCCAACCTTGAGGTACTTGCTGGATGAGGGGCCTCCAGATGTTGACGGCTAGTCTTCAGTGGCCGCCTCACCAGTGACAGGGGGCTCTGTGGCCGGTGCAACGCCTGGCGCTCCTGCGGTAGGAATGCTGTCAGTGCGGTCCTCAGCCTCCCTGTCGCCCTCTTCAGCAGGTTCTTCGGCGATTTCCTCTTGTGCTGTCTCGGCGGCCTTCCCGTCAAGAGCACCACCAGCCTTGGCAACGTCATCCTTGGTGGCCTCGCTGGCAGCGATCCTGTCCACTTCGGCGGCGGCATCCCTGGCGGTCTCCTCGATGACGACGTCGACGTCCATGTGTTCCATCACAGGGAACTCTGAAGGGCGAAGGAGGAAGACAGAATAAGATCGAGGTTGAAGTTGAAGTGACTAAAGATAAAGAGATAAGAGAAAAAGAATAACAAGCACTCTGAGGCAATCGAGTACCTGCGTCGAGCTGTCGAGAGGTGGCTTCGCCTCTCCAGGCAACTCCGGTTGCCGGGGGTGGGTTGCCAGAGTCCGTGCTTGCCGGCTCCTCCTCAATCAGGACGGGCTCATCGGCAGGATCTCTTGCCGGGGATGTGCTTGTGGGCAGAGCGGTCGATGAAGGAGGCACAATGGGGATGTCTTCTCCTTGTTGCCGTTCTTCTCCTGCGAATCCAAAAATATCAGCGGCAAGAATGGAAGCCTCGGCACCAGTCAGCAGAAAAGGAACAATGAACTTACGCTGGGGGCTGTGCTGGGAGCTGCGCTGGGGGCTGTGTTGAGGACTAGACTCCGGGCTGACAATGACAGTTTCTGGCACGCTCATGGAGCCAGCCGGGGGCTCGTCGCCCGTAGAAGTCCTTGACCTCTTCGTCATCCTCTCCAGCAAGGTTTCTGTGTCACTGCAGAAACAACACAAGCAAGTCAGTAAGATTGATGCAAATTGGAAGGTAAAAGCTGTGGCAAGTACTCACTCTTTTTCCTCTCGCTCTGGACTAAAGCTGGAGATGCCGAAGTCGACCTCCGTTGCGGTGTGTGAATGGGGAGGCGGAGGAGGAGTCCTAGGCCGCTTGGCTGTGGCAGGCGCCGGGGCAGCTTCCGGTGCGGTAGTACGAGACCCCTCTGCCGCCCCAGCAGTGGTCGCTGGTGTGGGTCTCGCGCGCCGCGCGGGCTGTTGACGAGCCCCCTGCCGCGGTCTAGTCTTGCCGGCCACTTTCTTGCCGGGGGCTTCGCCGCTCGAAGTAGGCTGGCTTGCCGGGATGCCTGATGCAGCCTTCCGAAGAACACGCTTTGTCTTCTTCGGGGGTGAGGGCTCTTCTCGCGTCTCCTCTTCGGCCGTGTCTTCGCCGGACGAGCTCTCAGCGGCTGCGCTGCCTTCTTCCCTGGCAAGCTTGTCCTCCTCGGCAGGCTTTGCCTCCACTACCACCTCTGCGTCGCTGGCTTCCCACTCTGTGAAGCCAACGTTGCCGGCCTCCGCGGCAAGATTCGCCTCCTCCACTCTAGTAGCAATGTAAGCTACCTCCTAATCAGTGGTGGCTCGGATAAAATCTGCCTCTTGCCGGACAGGCTTCTCCGTCAAGTTGTCAAAGAACTTCTGCACTTCCTCCTCGCTTGGTTCGGCCCAGGTCGGGTCAAGGCCGTGGGCATTGAACATCGGCATGAAAGCAATGATTGACCCCAAGGCAGAATTGTTGCACAAGGGGACAATCCTTGCCGGCAGCCGGTGCTTGTCTTCGCGCTGGAATAATCTTTGACGGAGAGCGGCAAGCTGCATAGCGGTCAGATTGTTGTTTAGCCCAGGGCGCAATCTCATGACATCTGTCGCGTTCTTGTATTCCCAAGCTGGCCTTCCCCTATTCTGCAGAGGGGCGATGCGGGGGCGGAAAAAGTCGAAGCCGATCATCTCCATCGTCAGTCCGGCAGCCTTCAGGCGAAGGATTCTGGTAGTGGCGATTGTGAGCCTCTCATCCTCCGCTGCGGGGTCACTCCAATCCTTGCCGCGGACCACCTTCTATTGCCGGGGATGACAAAATAGATGGGGATCTGCTTCCTGGATCCAGTACCATTCAGCCCACCACTCGTCCCACTTTTCACGGTAAACTCCCTCTGGGTATATTTCCTTATTCCAAGCCCTCGGAATCCAGGCAATAGAACCAGAGAGGGCCTCTCCTTTTTGGATGCGAGGGTAGAAATAATGGCGAAAAAGCGCAGAATTGGGGATCACACCGACGAAATTCTCACAGAGATGAGCAAAGATAGACATGCAAAGTACTGCATTTGGCGTGAAATCAAGAAGACGGAAGCCGTATGTGTACATGATGTCATTGAAGAAGTCGGAAAAGGGGGGACAGAGCCCGCAATAGAAGTATGCAGTGAAGAAAGGGTATCTGTCCGATCCACCTTTGGAGCAAGCACCTGGGATTACGCGTGTGGCGGGGTGAGCTTGCGTTCCCTTTGCCCACATGCATTGGTATCGCCCCTTCAGAGCTTCGGCATCGAGCGTTGGAGGGAAGACGACGAGCCTCTTCCGCATCTTCACCAGTTCGCTCTTCGGAACGTCGGCTTTCGCCTCCTTGCCCTTGCCTTTGTTAGCCTTGGGCGCCATGGCGACGGCGGGAGCGAAGGCTGGGGATGGAGCGAGCGCGGAAGCAGCGGGCGGAAGAAGAAAAGGTTTCGCTCTGAGCTCGAGAGGAGGAAGGCGATGGCGATGGCCAGATTGAGAAGAAGAAGGGGATAAATAGGTTCGTGCCTCTGCGACTTCTCCTTTTTTATGGGGAAGGAGCGGGGCCGCCTCTTTTATTCCCCAATGTGAATGCGCCTCTATAGGCGCGAGGCAGTTGCAGCCTTTTTGGCACGCTTCCCACGTCGCGCGCTCCGTGCGCGTAGTGGGCGGCACAGTAAAACGAGATATTTACGAGCAATTAATTCCCTGCCACGCGTGCCCATGCACTGTTTGGGCCTAGCCCAACAACGCCTCGCACTTGTGTATGGCCTAGGCCCGGGGGCTCCTGTCGGCGTACTAAGTATTGGGCCACTAGTACCCCGTACTTGTGCACGGGCAGTTGTAGCCATCCTCGCGGCAAGGCTTGCCGGGATCAACTCGAGGTTGATTCAAGCCATCAAGGAAATCATCAAGTCAGAGATCTGAGGATCAGCAGATAAGCAGAGCTGGAATCCAAAGGCCAGCTTCCCCGGCAAGATCCTTGCCGGGATGGCCTTTGGGGCCCGGCAAGACTTGGCGCCCGGCAAGCCTTGGCGCCCGGCAAGGCTTGGTGTCCGGCAAGGCTTGGCGCCCGGCAAGATTCGGCGCGTGGCGAGATTCTGCCACTATGCCACCGCTTCGGCACAATAACATGTCTGACATTCTGGGTCCTTCTCTGGATGCGTGGCGACGCGCCAGTGGAGGAGAGTTTAAGCGGTGCTGATGGGATGGCCCCTTTTTCCATCCCCAAGAAAGTAAGGACACCTAAACGGACACCTCACGGTGCATTAAATGCGCTTGTCCTAATCCGTCAGGGGTTAGGCATGATACCCTGTAGCTACTTTACACCTCAATGTATGTACATTTTGCCACTGTGGAGACCCCTTCGAGCATATAAAAGGAGGCCCAAGGCAACTGCTACGGAGGAGGAGAACTTTTGGCCCATTCTGCATGCGTAGCTGCTCTTTGAACGTACTGTTCATTGCGAGCGCTCCTGAAGGCCGGGCTCAAGAACATCAATAAGAATACAAGGCAGGAGTAGGGTTTTACGCTGATCAGCGGCCCGAACCTGGATAAAAACTTCCCGCGTCGATCATTGGTTCTGCTCTTTGCGTATACCTCTCCCCCCGCCGAATCGTAAAGGGGTCCCTTTGGATCCCATAGGTGTCGTACTCCGACAGCAACTGTCACAACCTAGAGTGGCACATAATAGCTCCAATTCATCAATCATATGTAGGCATGTGTTCCGTATAAATAGTCATATGTGCTTGCAATAAGAACTTGCACAACTTCTTTTGTCCTGCCCTCCCATGGTAGCGTGGTCCTAAGGGTAATTAAGGCACTCCTTTTAATAAAGAAACGAAACAAAGCATTAACACATAGTGAATACATGAAGTCCTCAAGCTAAAGTCATCCCCATCGATATCCCAATTCATGGTCACCTTGGGGGTCTCAGCTTCAGGACGATAACAAATGCATGCAACTTGCAGGTAAAATCAACATCTCAAATATATTCATGAACGCATATATGTTCATATCTAAAATCATGGCACTCGGGCCCTAATGACAAGCATTGTGTAGCAAAGTTGATGTAGGGGATGGGATAAAGTGCCTCAATTTTCCTGATGTTCATGAATTGGAGGTGGGTTTGAGGAAGAACATGAAAAACACGAAGAACAAGAGGGAGAAAATGAGGAGAAATCACAAGAGGAACACTCAGAACAAGTCCAATCACACATCCATTAGACTAACAAACACATAAGATCCACAAGGTACATGAACAATCAAAGGGAAAAAGGATACATGGTAGAGTTCATCCCAAATCCTATGAAGGAGATGAGGTCTTGATGATCTAGATATATCGTTCCCTAAAAGGGGTCTTGAATCCCTTACGGATCTTCTCACATGGAGACCTTGATCTACATGGCAGTAGTGGTTGTTGGTTCTATATCCGGCATATTTCGTAGTAGGGGTCCAAAGCTAGGCGTCTTGGAACGATGGTAACACGGACACAGGATTTTACCCAGGTTCGGGCTCTCTCGAAGAGATAATACCCTACGTCCTGCTTTTGATTGTATTGATATGGGTGTAGTGCAGGGTACATGTATCTACCATGAGTGTTCTAATGAATATCAGGTCCTCTATTGACTAGCCTGGCCTTGGTTTATATAATACATCGGAGGCCTAGGGTTTTATGAGAGTCCTCGGCTTGTGCGCCAAGTCTTGTGGAAACCTCCTTGTATACGGCATGGGCTGCCCGAAGTGGCCCATGAGTGAACCGCCATGGGGGTCCTCGGCCCGATCCAGCTGGTCGAGAGACGATGTGGTGAATAATACCCCCTAATCCTGGACACCATCAGTAGCCCCCTGAACTGGTCTTTAAGTTGGCGACGCTCCTCGATTCTTTCGAACTATTCTTGATCTTTGGTCATCGGTCTTGAAAACTGGTTCAACAAATCTTCTCATCTTCGATCTTGAGGATTGCCTAGCTAAATCCGAAGAGCTCACACGTCGGGCATCCGAGGAGCCCTTCAAGTCTTCGGCCTTTATCAATGTCTTGTTATTTTTTATGCCACACCTCGGGTTTGAAGTGTTTCCCATGCGGCGGTGTCCTCTCGCGTCCGAGCTCCAACACCGGACTATATCCGAGTTCCAACACCGGACTGTATCCGAGGTGTCTTTTTGTAGCCGAGCTCCAATGTCGGACTGCATCCAAGCTCCAACACTGGACTGTATCCAAGCCCCAATGCCGGGCTACATCCGAGGTGTCATAGATCACCTTGGTTCGAAAAAGTTGAAGGAGTTCAGCCGAGCTTAATGCCGGAAACGCCCTCTATGGAGCCAGCCACTTGTATCTGAGCTTTATGCCGGACTGCATCCGAGGTGGTGCACCACCTCGGCCGTGGGCTGATTGTTTGCGGATTTTATTTCCGATTGGTGCAATTTATTTGCTGACAAGATCTATAGCCAGTAGCCCTCAAGGTGTGTGTCGGCCTAAAATATGAGATGCACCTTGAGAGAGGGTTTTGATAAGTCGCCGTAATATATTAGCTTGATGCCGGATAAGTCCCAGATGTTACCTATTGTTGTCCGAAGACGTGTTTGCCCATAGTTAGGTCAAGCCGAACACTGAGCACTTTGAATTTTCTGCATTCAATAGGCAATGCAGTAGCCCCCAAGCCACTAGTCGGGTGGCAACACCAGATCAGGGGATCGATGTGCCCCTTTAATATTTGTAAATGATATGTTCGAAGCCCAGTAGCCCCCGATCCTTAATGTGAGCACGGGTGGCCGAATTAAGGATCGATATCCATTTGAAAAAAATTGTTGTGTTTAACACAAACTTTTCGGAAAGAGAATAAAGATCTCTTAAAGGAGCTAGAGCTAGCGAAAGCTGGGCTCGCCAAGGTTGGCCCCAGGGGGCTTAATAGATAGGAAGTCAATGCCAATTGGGAATTATGAGAGCGTTATGTCAGCTGCTCGGTTGTCTTAGCGAGATTGTGCCCTTGACTCGTTCAAAGATGGGCTGCAGTAAATTGACTTTACTCGCAATTTATGTGTAATGATTCTATGCATCCGAGTACTTTACATCATTAATGCTCGGATCCGCATTGTACAAACTTTGTTGACCAACCATCAGCTTCAACCTCCTCGGCCAGTAGCCGAGGAGTGTTTTCCTACTTTGTAAAGCTGTTATAAGGGCAAAGATTTACGGAAACAAGGCAATCCGGCCATACGGTTTTATAACCAAAGGTACACACAGAGATATGTTATATTACTATTTAACGTAAGAAACATCTTCTGGGAAAAATAGTTCCTTGATAAGTTCCTTTTCCCAGGCCGTCATGTTGATCATGAAACCTCACCTCCGATCAATGTGGGAGAAAAATATTGAGTACTTAGTTTGGGGAAAGTTCCCGAACTCTGTGGTCTTATTGAACCAAAATTTTCACTTCCGTCATTACCGACAATTATATTCTTAAGATAGCTAGATTTCGGCTTCACCCAGTCTAAGGTACTAACTCGGATGATTCGGAAGTAACAATCATAGTGGTGCTCCCTTTACCCCCTAGCAGAACAATCAGGAACGTAGGGTGTAAACACAGGGGCCAGGCAACCCAGCTTGGCCAAAATCTTAAGTCAAATTGATGCATATTTATGGCTTTATAACGATAATTATGGAAGACAGCACTTGTGTATTGAATACAAACGCTGATGATATATGTTTATTTTGACTCCGTTGCGACCGTTTATAATTTGAAAGTGGCCCATCGTTGCCTTCTACCCCTTTGTAGATGCTATGAAGGGTGTTTCCACAATAACAAGACAACCCTTAGCCGACGTCTCGATGCCCGGAGGTTGTTGCGTTAGTGGAAACAAGGCAATCAGATATGCGGGCTTTATAACTTTCACTTAGTCATAGGAGCTTAAAGTTGGGAGGCCAGTTACTAGCCCCTGGTTAGTGTTCGGCGTTAGCCAAGGTCAAGCCATTAACACTTCGGCCAAATTAATGAAAGGCCCATCGTTTAAAACGGGGTAACCTCTATCGATCCATAGTTTGACACAGTCATCGGATCGCTGACCAGTTTTCGCCCATTGTGACAGTCAGTTTTTGGCTTTCTCCACTGAGGCGCTTAACCATTCGAGTTGAAAGCACAATCGTAGTGGTTCTCCCTTTGCACACCTAGCCGAATCAAAGAAGAACGTACAAGGCAAGCACAGGAGCCGGGTAACCCAACTATTGACCAAAGACACAATTTGAAACTGATGCATGTAAAGCAATATCCGAGAATGTTTTGCCGAGGACTCCTCGGAGTACCTTGGCTTTTGGTGGGTTCGGCTCTAGTCGCAGCCCCCTGTTGATATTGCCGATGCTTTAAAGGCATCTGTTGTTGCACTGCTCGGGAACTAGTCCGGATGTGGTGTGCATTTCGCCAACGCCAAGGTGTAGGTCGGCAAGAAAGATGCCGAGCTGTGGATCAAAAAAGATCTGCTGAGCTGAATTATTACGTAGGGCACCTCGGTCATGAGGATGCCCCGCTGCATGAAAGAAAAACATAGAAATAGCTTAAAAGTGCCATAAGCTCGAAAAGCCAAAAAACTTATGTAAAAACTTGATGTCTGAAGTAAATCAAGTTTTTTGGTGCCAATCCGAAAATTGGTCTTAAAATATATTTTTCCTTCCGTCGTGCTTTAACATGACACATCCGATCTCTATGCTTCAAGCAGGTCAGCCTTCGGCTTCAACCTCCATATCCCGAAGGCGGAGTTCTTCTCGGAGGCCAGTTTAGCAAATGAAAATTGAGCGGCTTTAGAGAGAGACCAGGCCATCTGTCTATTGACCGTACACTCGAGTCGAACAAGGATTGCTAGAAAAACACTTTGCAACAACTGAGAAGAAAAAGGTGCATTATAAAATGGCTTGTATAAATTTGAAGAGCCCCCAGTTAACCTAGGCAAAAAAGCTATTTTTAACAGACATCGTTTTTGACAAACAACTCTTTTTTCAACACAAATATAAAGCTTGGTCGAACCGAACTGAAATTAAAAATTTTGAGCATGAAAGTGACTTAGCTGGTTAATGTGTTCGGTGTTGACGACGTGGTCCGAGCTTGCGGCGGGTCGAGGTCCCAGCCCCCAAGCCGGTCCAGAGGTGGCCGATCGAAGAGCTCGGCACTCCAAAGTGGCGACACAGCACGACCGTTGTGGAGAGGTGAAGCCCCCAGTTCAGCAAAGGTGACGGAGTAGGTCGGCAGGGTGACGTCGAAGTCCCTGAAGTAGATCAATGATGCGATCGGGGAGCCTCCGGTCCAGCCAAGGTGACGCACCAAGGTGACAGTACGACTTGGTCGATGGAGGCGGGACGACCACATTGGCACGCCGAGCTAACCCCGTGACGCATCTGGAGTCGATTACCTGCACACATAAGATAGTGCAAGCCAAAAGTAATTAAAAAATATTCTACTTAACTGACTCTACTGAAGTAAATAGTTATAGGAATATGGCTTGAGCGCCGAGGTCGGCCCGGCGGAGTGGCAGCGCAGTTGCCGCCACATGGACGTGTGCCGAGCTGACCCCACAACCTGGTCGGCGGAGGCGGGACGACAACATCGGCTGACGTGGCATAGTCAAGGTTGGTCATCTACAGGCATAAAGTAGCACAAGCTAGATAATAATAATAATAATAAATAAAAATTCTTGACAGAATTTATTTATGTGAAATAAATTATTAAAAGAGATTTGGCCTGGCCGAGGCTGATGTTGACACAGGGCATCGGCACGACGAGGTAACAAAATCCGGATTCACAAGGTTGCCCGAGTTACGGACATGACATGCACAGGACAGCGGTGGCATATCTGATCACCCTGAAACGACGGTCGCAGTGTAGATAGGAGTGCAAAACCTATAGCATGAAGAATCGCTGACCAATAGAAAATACTCTTTGAAATATTATTAATATGCACATTGCGAATAACTTAAAATGATTGCACCTGGTGATTTATCTGACGATGTCCATACTAATGGTAGATGAGATGATTATGAATGAGGGACTGATGTCTACTACACAACTTGTTCTTGTAGACTCGTGTTGGGCCTCCAAGCGCAGAGTTTTGTAGGATAGTAGCAATTTTCCCTCAAGTGGATGACCTAAGGTTTATCAATCCGTGGGAGGCGTAGGATGAAGATGGTCTCTCTCAAACAACCCTGCAACCAAATAACTAAAAGTCTCTTGTGTCCCCAACACACCAAACACAATGGTAAATTGTATAGGTGCACTAGTTCGGCGAAGAGATGGTGATACAAGCGTAGTAATGATAGTAGATATTGATTTTTGTAATAGGAACAATAAAAAAACAGCAAGGTAGCAACTGATAAAACGGAGCACAAACGGTATTGCAATGCTTGAAAATGAGGTCTAGGGTCCGTACTTTCACTAGTGCAATCTCTCAACAATCCTAATATAATTGGATCATATAACATTCCCTCAACGTGCGATGAAGAATCACTCCAAAGTTCCTATCTACCGGAGAACATAAGAAGAAATTGTTTATAGGGTACGAAACCACCTCAAAGCTATTCTTTTCGATCAATCTATCCTAGAGTTCGTACTAAAATAATACCAAGCTATTCTTTCCGATCGATCTAACCAAGAATTCGTACTAAAATAACACCATATGATACACATCAACCAACTCTAATGTCACCTAGATACTCCAGTGTCACCGCGAGTATCCGTTAGTTGATTATGCAATATGCATCAAACAATTTCAGATTCATAATACTCAATCCAACACAAAGAACCTCAAAGAGTGCCCCAAGATTTCTATTGGAGAAACAAAGACAAGAACATGCATCAACCCCTATGCATAGATTACCCAAATGTCACATCGGGAATCCGTGAGTTGAGTTCCAAAACACATATCAAGTGAATCAATATGATACCCCATTGTCACCACGGGTATTCATAGCAAGACATACATCAAGTGCTATCAAATCCATAAAAGTATTCAATCCGATAAAACGAAATCTCAAAGGGAAAACTCAACCCATCACAACAAGAAAGAGAGGGGAAAACACCATATGATCCAACTATATTAACAAAGCCTGCGATACATCAAGATCGTGCCATCTCAAGAACACGAGAGAGAGAGAGAGATTAAACACATAGCTACTGGTACAAACCCTCAGCCCCGAGGGTGGACTACTCCCTCCTCATCATGGTGGACACCGGGATGATGAAGATGGTCGCCAGTGATGATTGCCCCCTCCGGCAGGGTGCCGGAACGGGGTGTAGATTGGTTTTTTGTGGCTACAGGGGCTTGCAGCGGCAAAACTTCTGATGGGTTATTTCTGGGGGTTTCTGTATTTATAGGATTTTTGGCGTTGGTTTCACGTGAAGATGGGCCTCGAGGTGAGCACAACCCATCTAGGCGATCCAGGCCCCTCTGGCGCGCCCTAGTGGGTTGTGCCTACCTCGTGGCTCTTCTGGCCCTCCCACTAAGCTTCTAGTGCCTCTTTTGTTCCAAAAAAATCATCAAAGAGTTTCGTTGCATTTGGAAAACTTTTATTTCTGCACAAAAAACAACACCACGGTAGTTCTGCTAAAAACAGGGTTAGTCCGGATTAGTTCCATCAAAATCATACCAAAACCATATATTTTTTTTGTAAACATGGCATGAATACTTCATAAATTATAGATACATTGGATACGTATCAGCATCCACAAGCTTAATTCCTACTCGTCCTCGAGTAGGTAAATGATAAAAGAAATAATTTATGAAGTGTGAATGCTAGCAAAGTGCATAAGTTTGATCAATGATAATTTCAATCTCTTTTCCTAGCATCATAATAGCAATTCTTTCTCATAAAACTTCTCATGTTAAAGTAGCAACAAATTCATATGTTAAGGTTCAAACAATGAATTCTCTTAAAACTCAACAACCGATATTCTTAGTCACCAAACAATTGCAATTCAACTTATTCAACAGAGTCTAAGTAAGAGCTCCACATACTCAATCATCATATAGTCTTCTATGATTGCTAGTACTCAAAGCATATTTTTAGAACAAATGGCATCCTTCGAACACAGAGAAAGATAGGGGCTTAATGTTTTGCCTCCCAACTCATTTATCATAGAGATAATTGTCAACAATAATAAATAATGATCAATTATATTTGACTGGCCATATGTGCCTAGATCTTTCCCCACCACATGATGCTTGCCAACTAGAGAATAATTGATGTTGAAATGAGAATGTATACTATTGACTCTTGCATAAAAGTAAATACTGAAAGGAAAAAGATAGGCACTTCGTAGAGGGAAGGAGAGGTTGTAATGCGCTTTTTATTTTTGGATGCCCAAACTCCTAATGCAAAGGAATGTCACGTTATATTGCCCCTTATGATAGCAACATTTATTATGCAGTCCGTCGCTTTTATTACTTTGCCATCACAAGTTCGTACAACGCTCAATTTTCCCTTACAATAAAAGATCAAACATATTTAGGAGCAATTTTTATTGCTTTATGCACCGATGACAACTTACTTGAAGGATCCACTACAAAAAAAGACACATCCGTGACATTTCGGGCCAAACGAATTTTTTTCTGTCATGCTTATGACACTTCTATGACGATAATTGTGAAAAAGCACGTATCATCATAGATGTGGTGGGCTCCTACTTCTATGACAAAAAATCATGACAGAAAATGGGCTTTTCATCCTGGGCGGGCCGGAGACGCAGCTGCATGACATTCTTGGGCCGCCCATGACGGAAAAAATCGTGGTAGAAGCGAGGGCGAGGAAAATATCAGGGAGTTCCCGGTTAATGTGGGTCGTCGGGGCCGAGCGATGCACAGAGGTTTGCGCGTTTCTCTCGTGTACACGCATGTGTGCGAGGTGTTGGCTAACTGAACCCGAGCAATCGCATGTTATTGAACCCGAGCGATCAATCCCTTGGCTGTTAACTGAACCCGAGCGATTCATTCGCTGCTGACTGAACCCGAGCGATTCCTTCGCTGCTGCTGCTAACTGAACCGAGCGATCGACACTACTGCTTACTGAAGCCGATCGAGCCCCCATGCGAGAGGTAGCCAGCCGGTGTTGGTTGCCTCTCGATGAACAGTGATCATTGCTATCGTGCGCGTGGTACGTAGAACGAGTCGAGATGTGGTGAGTCGAGCCGGTTGGTTGGATGTGGATGAACAGTTCCCGGTGGGGGTTGGATGAACATGACCCCGTGGTAGTAGGCCGTTGCTGCTAGATGAACAGGACCCTGAGAAGGCCGCTGCACCCCAGCCGGTTGGGGGTGGATGAACAGGACCCCCGTGGAGGCTCTATGAACAGTAGCCGGTGGAGGCTGGATGAACAGTAGCCCATCGATGAATAGTAGCTGGTGGAGGCTGGAGGAGGTCGACGGTGGTTGAACAGTAGCCCGTGGAGGCTGAAGCGAGGCAGTAGGCGGTGGATGAACAGGACACTATACAAAAGTCCGTTTTGCGGTACGCCACACCCCTCCCGATCAACAGGACCCCGTTTCGACCGTAGGCACTCAAACAGAAGTCTGTTTCCTCCGTTTTGCGATACGCCAGACCCTTCCCGATGAACAGGACCTCGTTTCGACCGTACGCAGTAGAACAAAAGGCCCGTTTCCTTTGTTCTGCGGTACGCCAGACCTCGTTTCGGCTGTTTCATCCAAGCCGGTTGGCTCCCGATGAACACGACGTATTCCGTTGCCTCCCGATGAACACGACGCTGTTTCCTCCGTTGCGACCCAGCCGGTTGGCTGCCGATGAACAGGGCGATGTCGCTGTACGCGTTCGAGACCCCGCCCGTATGTACGTACGTAGCCGTATTTACTTTCTTGCAGCGTGGTTGTACGTACGTGTACACGATATAGACGGGACTGCGTGACATGCTACGTCTGCGCCTCTACTACGACACGTGTCGCTCCTTACTCGACCACAATTCATCGCTGCAGGGAGACCGATCGACCAGTATGTATGTACACGTTCGCGACAATGCTATGTACGCTTCGACCGGGTGGGTCCCAGCTGTCAGGGAGCATAAGGACACACTTCCTTGCATGCGAAGATATAGCTGGTGGGTCCCAGCTATCAGGGGGAAGAATCATTTTTTTTTGCCCGTAGTATGGACGCACTTTGTTGCGTGCGAAGATGTAGCTGGTGGGTCCCAGCTGTCAGGGGGGAAACATTTTTTTCGCAAAATACAGAGTCCCTTCCGGTGGGTCCCTGCTGTCTGGTGGGGGAATAATTATTTTATGCATAATAGGAGGCACTTCCTTGCTGCAGCCATGGACCCAACTATCAGCCTCTCCACGTACAGTCCTCTTCTGATGGAAGTCGTTCCTTGACCATGTTGACCATGCCGCGCCGAGAGCACCAAGGCGGTGGACGATGGCGAGGCCTAGGAAGGGGACGATGCGGAGCCAGGGAAGACGCGGCAGTGGATGCCCACGCGGAGAGGAGTATGAGGGTTGACTGGTTCTGCTGCGGTGTGAGGCTGTCATCACCGCAGAATAACAGGGGTTGTGGGTGAGTAGAGAGATGGCCTGGCCAGAGGTTGGAGTAGGAGGGGGCGGTGCGGCCTACGCGGCAGCTCAGCCGGCCACGGGAGGCAGGAGCAGGCGGCACGGCCCGCAATGGTTTGGGCGGTTGGAGCAAGAAGACCAGAGGTTGAAGAAGCACGACAGTCGTTGGATGGACATCGTACGGTCACCGCAGCTAGAATCGTTTATATTGACTAAGTTGACAAAGCCCTGCATCCGCGTCAACTTAGTAGGCCCACAAGTCAGCCTTCAAATATGGTGGGTCCCACCTAGCAGCTGGGGTATTCATTTTTTTTGTGCGTAATAAGGAGGCACTTCCTTGCGTTCAAAGATATAGCTGGTGGGTCCAAGCTGTCAGCGGGGGAATGTTTTTTTGCGAAATACAGAGGCCCTTCCGGTGGGTCCCGCTGTCAGGTGGAGGTATCATTATTTTGCACGTAATAAGGAGGCACTTCCTTGCTGCGGCCGTGGACCTAGCTGTCAGACTCTCCACGTATAGTCCTCTTCCAATGGAAGTCGTTCCTTGACCACATTGACCACGCTGCATCGAGAGCACCATGGCGGGGACGATGGCGAGGCCTAGGAAGGGAATGACCAGGAGCCGGGGAAGACTCGGCAATTGTTTCCCATGCGGAAGGGAGTACGAGGGTTTACTGCTTCAGCTGTAGTGTGAGGCTGCCATCGCCGGAGAATAACAGGAGGTCTGGGTGAGTAGAGGGATGGCTAGGCCAGCGATGGGAGTACGGTGGGGCGGTGAGGCCTGCGCGGCAGCACAGCCGGCTGCGGGAGGAGGGAGCAGGCAGTCCCGCCGGCGCTTGTTTGAGCGACTGGAGCAGGAAGAGCAGAGATTGAAGAAGCACGACGGCCGTTGGATGGACATCCAACAATCACTGCTCTGGTGTGTTGACTAAGTTGACACGGTGTTGCGTGTGTGTCAACCTTTTTTTTAGGAAAGCGTACGCGTTAACCTATAGTAGGTGCACAAGTCAGCCTCAAATGTGTGGAAAACAGCATACAGCCCATCTGCCATTATTTCTAATAATTTACAGCCCATTTGCTAATTGTTAAGGATTTTTTTGGAGCCCATATTCTTTTTGTTAGCATTACAGCCCATATTGTGGCCATGGTTAAAAAATTATATGAAATTTTGCATATTTCGGTGCGGTCCCAACTGTTTTTAATCCTGAAATTTCGAGTCACATTCAAACTAATTTGAAAAATAAATTTATATCAATATAAAATCCAAATAATTGTCCATGCATAAAAATCAATGAAATTTAAAATCTTGAATTTTTTTTGAAACTAATTGCCGGTTTGATGTGTTTTAAAAATGTACAGCCCATTTCTCATTACTGATAGCCCATTTTCTGGGCAAGCCGAATGAAACTCTCCTCGTCTTGAAAGATTTGCAGCCCAACTGGGCTGGCAAAGCAAGTAGGCCTCGGTTGGGTATTCTGCAAAAGAACAAAAAAACTGGGCTAGCCATTTTCAGAAAGAAAAAAAACTATTGAGCTGGTCTTGTGGTAAACATAAAATAAAAGGCTGGCTAGACAGGCCAGAGTGCCCCGCACAGCCCAGTTGACACCCTGCTTCCGTCTCAAAAACAAAAAGAACTGGGCGAGCTGCTGGGTCCCTGGTGTCAGCCGCTTGTTGTGCAATTCTCTCGTTTATTGACTACGTTGAAAATGGCATGGGACCGAGATGTCAGAAATCCATTAGGAGGAACCATTTTTTTTATCTTGAAATAAGGAGGCACTTGCTTGCGTACTGCCATGACCCTGGTGGGTCCCTGCGGTCATCCTCTCCACATACAATCATCTCCTGATTGTGTACCCGTCAACCTAGTAGTCCCACAAGTTAGCCTCTAAACCCGTGGTGGACAAATACAGCCCATTTAAAAAAATAACAGCCCATTCCATATGTTCAAATAGGAAGTTCAACATTCAGAGCAAAGTAACAGGTCTGATCCAGATATAGAGTACTAAAATTCCACGTTGACAACCATCATAGCCAGTTTAACTATCTACTCCCACTAAAACTCTAGTAGTGTACAGGTACTAACTTACTCTTAGCTAACTAGACGATGCCGGCCGCCATGTGCGGTACACACTAAACGCAGGCACCGACGTCCTCCTCCTCGCCTCGGACTTGCCAGAGGTGCGATAGGGCGCGTTGCTCGCGCGCGTTGGCCCTTTCCATGCCAGCTTGGTCCACTGAAGCTTCGGCTTCTAAGCGGGAAACCCACTTGACGAGCTGGTAGTAAAATTTGGCGTCACGAATGCGTGTGTGCCCGATAGCCTCCAGGGCTATTTGCCGGGCGCCGGCCTCCACTTAGTCGGCCCAATTGCGGGCACTCTGCTCGCGACTCAGAGCGTCGGTGCGCTGCTAGTCCATGCCCCGCTAGCGGCACAAATCGGCAATACGCTGCTCCTTCGCCAGGCGGTCGCGCTCCAACAAGTCCTCATACTCCGCATTGCCATCTAAAGACTGATAGAATGCCTCCTCCCTCCGTCTGCCTTCCGATGAAAAACCGAACACTAGTTCCGGTGGTGACCGCCTCTGGCGTCGCCTATTACGGACGGGCGAGGGCATGACGGACGTGGTGAGAGCGAGGGCAAGTGGCGAGCGACGTCGGGCCGGTGGGGGCTTATGAGGATAGGGCGAGTTGGGTGATGGTGCCACCGGAGAACGTCGGGAACCAGTAATTATAGGCGGAAGGTAGGTGAACCATCATGCCACGGGAAACGCGACGGTCATCGCGGTCATCAGAATTCAATGCATAAGCAGGCATCGCTTAGCACGCCAGCTTGCCATGGAAAACTAGAAAAACTAAAATTCTAACTGTGTCATCCCGTCCCGTCCCATCAGTGGTGCGTCCCGTCCGTGCTGGGTCGCACGTCGGCATGACGGTTAAACGAGTGCGCTCAATTCATCCAGATGAGGTACGTGCGTGATCCGCTGGTTAATCGCGTAGGATCGAGTTGGTCGGATAGTGTACGTGTAGGATCGCAATAGCTGATGAACATTCGCTGGGAGATAAGGCATTTGCGAACGTTTTTGCTGGCAGTTTCTTCAGATTCGCATGGCATTTTCTTCAGAATAGCATGTAAGTTTCTTCAGAGGTAGGCATTTTTATTCAAAAAACTGCCACCTTCAGATCTTGCGTCGTAACTAAAACTGCCAGGAGCGTATTAGTAGGCTAGCTAGTGATCGATCAGTAGCTTGTAAACACTGAGCAAACAGAAATAAGGAACTGCTAGTAACTTGTAAACACTAAGCACACAGAAATAAGGATCATGTTGTGCACAGCAGTAAGAGCCGATCCATTCGAAATGTTCACACAAGACTCACAGGCCTGGCATTGTAATTTGTTCACATTAGTAGCCCAAATTCACAACCAACTAATATGATTCCCATACATAAGATCAACATGTTAATGCATCTCAATGATTCACAGATCATATACAAATATGTAGCTCCAAAAGCAAAGATCTAGAAAAAACATATGTTCTTGCTACTAACATGGATGCTTCTCTGGGCCAACATTCAGTACAGAGTGAAAGACAAATTTGTTTGTGAAGTCTACAATTCCTCTTGCAAACGTAAGTGGTTTCACCAACAGCTGGAACCATGAGAATGAACCACACATGATGGAGGAACATCCACTGCAATATGATTTGGTCTTCTCTAGATCATACGGCAAGACTATTTTAGGAATACAAACTTTAACTTAGGCAAAATGATGCCCATTGTATAATCAGACCAAAGCAATGAAGCACCTAGTGTTGGCCAATAAACTTTGTGCAGTCCATGAAGTGACTATCCAATCTTTCTATGTCTATTTTCAAATGGCACTGCATGAAGTGACTATACTATTCTCTTGTGCAGTTCCACCCAAATTGAGATCACTTTGTTTGTTTGCCAAATAGCAACGGACAGACATCTGTCTGCACAAATATCAAGCAGCTAGTAAACATATACCGCACCTTGTATTTTCGGTTTAAACACGTCTCTTCTAGTCATTTCCCCTTACCATCTATCATGTTTTGCCCTGGACAATTTCGTACTGAATTGATTTGCTGGTACAGAGCAGAAATATAGCGCCTATTCTTCATCAGAACAAGGATATCCATGTTCGCAGTGATGGAAGAGGTGAAATCGATACACCCAAAATTGAGCATCCTATCATTGAATCATGTCCTACACCTCCAATGTAGGTCCACCCTGCCAATAAATTGACATGCAAACCACTAATATTACTATCTAATGACAATACAAAAAGAGTAGCAAGATAGTAGCAAACCATCTACCTTCGTAATGAACAGCTCATAGTGCCACCAATTGGATATACCGGTTTGGAAGAAAACATGCTCATAATGTTGAACCATTTGGACTTTTTGTGCAGTTCCACTAAAATCGAGCATCCGTGTTTGCATAGATATTGAAAGTGTGATTACTATAAAAGTGGCACTAGTTGAAGCATAGACTCACAAATATAAGCATTCCAATTTCTTAATGGGAAAAGGTAGCAAGACTGTTTCTAACCACCTTTTTGAAGGAATAAATAAGGCAACAGCGGCTGATGTCAGGAAGGCAAACATAGTATTTTCTGAAAGATTGAGCCATTCCTGACCTTTCCTCTTCTTTTAAGCATATTTTGTGCAGTTTAACTAAAATAAAATGCCATCACCACCTTGACAATTCAGTGACACTGTACAAAAAACAATGACTTACCATTACATCATGATGTCAGGTATGTGATCGACAGGCATTAGAGACAAACATGCAGACCTCCTCTGATAACATAATGAACATTAATTTTAACAAAGGTGTGACTAGCTTTACCAGCATAATTTGAGTGAACTCTACACCCTATGTTCCTTAATATAAGACGTTTTCGTAGTTCAATTTAAAGTACCCAAACGTCTAGTATTTAGAAAAACAGGTAGTAGTTTTCTTGAGCACATATCTGGGAAAGCTTGCCACACCTTATATATGTCCATACGCTAATGCAACACCATTCGAATAGTACAAATATATACTAATCCAGTGGCTAGTGCAACAGTAGAGTAGTTTTTTTATTACGGGGTACAGTATAATGGTTTTACTGAACAGATTTCCATAAGCTAGCACTGGAAGATTTCTATAAGCATTAACTATACAAAATATAAATGTAACAAGTTTCAGCAATTGTATACTAGCTGTGCAACAGCATTAAACCAAATACAAAAGTTTGAAGGTAACTAGCATTATTAACTAATGACAGTATAAAAAAATTGCAAACCATGTACCTTCAAGGTAAATATCATTTCGAACTCGAGGGGACTTGAAAAATTGCTATCCTGATCTTGATAATTGATCAAACATAAAAACTTGAACAACCGAATCAAGAAAATAGCCGGAGGAGGAGGTGCCCACTCTTGACCTTTCGTCTTCTCTTCATAATTTTTTGTGTAGTTTAACCAAAATAAAATGACATCAGCGCCTTGGCATTTTAGTGACATTGTACAAAAAAAATTGACTTATCTCATGAAAGTGAGGTATGTAATCTATAAGCATTAACAGTGCAAAAATCTGAAGGTAGTAACAAGTTTCATCGTTGGTATACTGGTTGTGCAACAGCATTAGAATGCCTTAGCTAAAAAATCTTTAATACATCCACAATCAACAGCTAACCCTGAAATAATCCAGACACATTAAATGGCATTGCTTAAATTTATCGGTGGCATTAGACTGAGTGCGGCATTAGTTAAATGTGGCATCACTTTAGCAGTAGCATTGCTTGACTTTACCACTGGCGTTATACTAACAGCAAAAAAGTGGCAATAAGAGCATGGGAGGCCCATTCCGATAGTGGGCGCACCAGTATGATGTACCTCCACGGATGCATAGAGAGGTGAGGGATGGATGGTTGCCTAGAGCAACAAATATCCAGGTAGCATATGTGGATTACGTCCCATTTTTGTTCTCTTTAGCCACCTTTTTCCTATGTGAGGACAACAAACCGATTGACCTGGTCATTATCTATTGCGTTGTCATGCCTTTCTACCCTTTTTCAACCAAGAGACACGAGACTCATTCCTTAGCTACTGATTTTCCCCTTTTCAACCTAGATGCGGGTTTGATGCCTAGTCTCTTCGACAGTACTTTCTTCCTTCCTTTCCTTATTCAACCCAGACATGGATTAGTCTGCATGAAGTAGGGTTTCCTTTAATAGTGCAAATTAAGGTTTTCGTCTGCGTGACCAGCAGAGCAGAGGATAGCAAATTGGGGAGATGGTGGAGTGGTAAAAGATCCACATGCAGCGATGTGGCAGATGGGGCAATAGAACAAGGGTATGGTTCGAAAAGAGGTAGCATACCTGAGGGTCAGCAGGAAGTGGCTTCGCTCATGGTCGTCGTCCTCCGCACACACTACGGCAGCGAGGTTGGGGACGGAGGCCATCCTGCGCGGGCGCTAGGTCTGAGAGGACGGCCTTGTCGTCAGTGCGTAACCTCGCTCGCCGTTGATGAGTGCGTCAACGCTGCATGTCCTTTTCTTCCCCGGCGGATCTGTGACCACCGGTGAGGAGGGAGAGAGAGGGGCACCGCCATCTTTTTTATATCTGGAGAGAGGGTGATAGTATGAGAAGCAAGTGGGCAGCCCTTATCAAGCAAGCGCTGAAGCTCCAGCCTATATATCTTTTTAGATACTAGTACTAGAGGTGGAGTAGTGGTAGAGTAGTTTATATTTTCTCTGCATACAGTACTAGTTAGTCGTGCTTCAAAACTGAACGGCACGCCATTGAAAAAATAAAGTCGAGAAATAATGCGGCACCTCAGGCCAACGCGGCCAGATCACATTTTGTACGAGAAATGACACACCATGTTTCGTTGACATGTGGTCCCGTTCCAACATGTCAGTGAGACGACGGCGAGTCGTTTTGTATAATTTCTGAACGGACGTCTATGTATGTCGAGGCGCCTCTTCCTATACCGTGGCAACCGCCCACCGCCTCTTTGCCTTTCCCTCTCGATTTGGAACTGCTGTCGCACGCTCTTCCTCCCTCCATTTGCCTTCACCCTTCCTTCTGCCATTGTTCGATTGTCTTCTCCTTGGAGGGAACAGGACAGAAATGACCCCGTTATTCTTGCCCCGATCTGAAAGATGATGTGGTGGAGGAACTCATTGATCACCTCGGCTAGCATGGCAGGTTCGTTCAAGACCATTCTCGACTCAACAAATAACATCATTATAAAGAACCCAAGGGTTCAGGAGCAGTTTGATCTCCCCTATCTTCTTCGCCATGACCCTGCTCGCTGGCGCGGGGACGACGGAAGCCTCGCCTTGTGCAAGTTGATGCTGCTTGATAATGATACGTGTGATGTTAAGACGCCATCGCTTAAGGGTAAGGCCTGGGCAGGCACAAATGGAGATTGGGTTGTTTATATTGGGTACAACTGCGAGTGGGAACTTGTGAATGTGTACACTCGTCACCGGGTTCCACTTCCAAAAATCTCAGAGTGCCCTAAGGTTGAGCACACAGATGATCTACATAGGTTCAAATACAATCATGGTGACTGTCGTCCACAGAAGATAGCAATTTGTCGAGTTCCCAACTGCTTTTGGGATTACACGAACTATCATGTTGTTGCTATCTTCGACAAGCTTGTTGCCGTCCTTACTTCCACGCCTCGATGGATATTGCTCAAAAATCAATTTCTGTACACAGATGAGTACTGTGATGCAATTCAATACGAGAGTCTTGTGTTTGCTGCCACCACTCGTGGCACTGTTTTTGCATAGAATCCTTATTGTTTCGGTACGTTTGTCTTCCACCGTAATTAGAATTGTTTCATCCACGTGCATGCGAGTTAGTATCCCCGTACTAATTAACCTTCTTGTGTTTCCAAGGTCCTGTGAACATTCCACCACCTATACTTGAAAAAATTTATAACCAAAGGGGAGATGACGATGGTGATGATAAAGAGCATGAGGACGAGCAGGACCTACATACTCAGCGGTGCCTGGCAACTTATTCCAATGGATCACCTCTTCTTGTATGTATACAGGGCACTGCTGATGTTACTAAGGAAGCAGGTGTTGTCTCCCATGGTCGCACTCTCCGGACCTATTCCAACATCCGTTGCAGGGTATTTGGGATGGATACTAGTGTACTAACGCCAGCACCTTCTGCCTGGTTCCGTATTGATTGTCTTGAAGAAAACTCACTCTTCCTTGGACAAAACTATCCAATGATGGTGAAAGGCGATCCAGCTGCTGTTGGCACAATGTTACTACCGTTTATGAGAAGCAACTATATCTATACCTCGGACATTGCTATGGTTCCCTACCCTCGCTATCACAATATGCGTCCTGATATAGGCCGCTTCAGCCTGGATGATGAGTCCTGCATTGGTCTCGATATTGACAATAGCTTCCCCTTCCCAGAGGCTTACTTATGGTTCAAAACAAGCGTTTCCAACGCCGAGGATTGGTTGAGCTGAAGTTCATTTCATTGCTTGTTATTTGTTGTGTGATAAAAACTTTAGTATTTACTAGAATGTTTGGTTGGAAATAATCTTTAATCCAACATGTATCCTCGTTGTCGTTGTGTGTTGATGACTTGTTGTATGTAATGAATGGTACATTTACATATGCATGTCATAAACTCAATTTATGAATGGTTTTCGAGTCACTTCTTGGAGTGTGAGTACCATAGTAGTATAGCCAGCATCCGGTTATATGAAGTTACCACATCACATAGAGCCAACCTAATAGTGGAGTATGCTAGTGCAATAGTTAGTCCTAGTAGAAGTATACCCTCAACTAGAGCTAGGTGTCGCATGGAAGCCAAGAAATATGGTGATAGCGTGACTGCGTGAGGTGGGCTTGTAGTACGTACTAGTATGATGTAGGCACAGGGCTTGCCGTGTTTCCTACTCCTCCGGTCTAAATGTGGAGAAGATTTGGTCGAGTTCTTCCTCCTTTTGCCGACACATGGGACATCCAGCATCCAGGTCGTATCATGCAAGAAAATGGAGTGCTAGTTGAAGCCACATGATGTGCATCTTGGGTTAAACTGTAAATAGAATCTTACTCTTGAGTAACTCCAAAAGCGGCCACCGAAGATCTTTATTGGATTTGTTTTTCATCACTAGCACGTCGAGGTGAAAGATGTGCAAGTTCAATGGGTCGTCTTGCATTTTCACTGACATGTGGGACCGCATGTGAGCAAACAGAGGATGGGCACACTCCGCGCGTCTGCTGGCTGGCTGAGAAGAGAGACAGGAGGGCTGAGCACGAACTCCAGGAAATTTCGCGTCAATGTGAGTAGTACTAGTGGTTTACCGTACTCCTGGAGAGATAATGTGTTCGCTCTACGTAACCAGCACCTCGATATAGTGGGGTGGCATGGGCCATAACTAGCATTCACGTCTAGCAGTACTACACACGCCACCCACACGAGTCCCATCTGACACCAATTTTCTTGGAGTCCGTGCTACAGCTATCTCTTCTCCCTCCTGTTTGCTCAACTATGGTCCCACTTGTAAGTGAAAATGCAACATAGCACGCATTCCCCCTTGAGCGGCGTGCTGGACCAATCGTGTGGGGGTGCGACGCGAACACGACAGGCTTTTCCTTTTGAACTTGTAACTTCTAAAATTTGGTTCTGCTCCATGGCACGACCGATAGATAGAAATAACGATTTTCCCTAGTGTAATGAGAAGTTTGGTTCTGGCGCGGTTCATGCATGGAGTACGTACGAAAATTATGAAGTTGATGTGAAAGGTAAGATAATTACTAGTACAATATACTACTACATAGAATTGACGGAAAGATAAAGATACATACGGATCCATCAACGACATCCTCACGCCCTAGTGCGCCGGGTCACCAACCGACGTGTGAGGAGCAGCGGTGTTGGCTGTGAGCTCAACGTGCTTCTGAACAATGCCGTCCAAGGTTGCCCTGCGGTCCAAGAAGGCCAGCTATAGCGCCCAAGATGCGATTCTATCCCAATCATGTGATGAATTCATGATTGGGTCACAACCGCATTTCGAGCACATAGCAAGGTGGATATCATTACGACATACCATGTACTGAATAGATGAGAATACAAGATAAAGGCTTATACTCGCCACAAGCTACAACATGAATACAACAGTTCATCAATACATAGCAATCATCATACAAAAGAGCAGGATCCGACTACGGATGAAAGCAAACGAAAAAGAAGAACGACATCCACCCTACTAATCCCGGGCTCCCGACCCGGAACCTATCCCTTGATCGAAGAAGAAGAAGCAGAAGAACTCCAAACAAGCAAGCATCGCACTCACGTCAGATCATTGCATTACCTGTGCCTGCAACTGTTGTTGTAGTAATCTGTGAGCCACGAGGACTCAGCAATCCCATTACCATGGGTATCAAGACTAGCAAAGCTTAATGGGTATGGAATGGATAAGTGGTGAGGTTGCAGCAGCACTAAGCATTGGATGGTGGCTAACTTACGAGTACAAGAATAAGAAGAGAAACTACGCATAACGGTCGCAAACTAGTAATGATCAAGAAGTGATCCTGAACTACTTACGAGTCAAACATAACCCCACCGTGTTCTCTTCTTGAACTCGCTCGAAAAGAGACGGTCACGGTTACACACGCGGTTGGTGTATTTTAATTCGGATCTGGTGTCAAGTTCTCTACAACCGGATATTAAAAATTCCCATCTGCCACATAACCACGAGCACAGCTTTCGAAAGATTAAACCCTGCAGGGGTGTCCCAACTTAGTCCATGACAAACTCTCACGATCAGCGGAGGAAAATCCTCCATCTTGGGGACAACCCGAACAAACTCGGAATCCTGGTGCACAAGACATTTTGACAATGGTAAAACAAAACCAGCAATACCTCCCGACGTGCCGACACCCTGATAGGAGCTGCGCGTATCTCGTCTCAGGCCACGATCGGATAAGCGACGCGTACAGGTGCCAAAAAAACCCAGGTTGCCCCGGGGAGGCCCCGCACAGTGCTCTAGTTTGGACCAACACTCATGAGGAGCACTGGCCCGGGTTGTTGATTAATTATCCTCGAGGTCCGGAAAGTCCCGATGCAAGTTTTAGTTATTACTAGGCAAATTTAAAACCAAAGTTGGGCCTTGCTGGAAGAGTTTTATTCAAAGCAAACTGTCAAGGGGGCCCATAAACCCTGACCGTGTTAGGAACGCAAAATCAAGGAAGATAACACCGGTATGACGGAAACTAGGGCGGCAAGAGTGGAACAAAACACCAAGCAAAAGGCCGAGCCTTCCACCCTTTACCAAGTATATAGATGCATTAATTAAATAAGAGATATTGTGATATCCCATGATATCCATGTCCCAACATGGAATAACCTGCACTGCACCTGCAATTAGCAACGCTATAAGAGGGGCTGAGCAAAGTGGTAACATAGCCAAACAACGGTTTGCTGGGATGGTGGAAAGGTTAGAGGCTTATCATGGCAATTTAGGAGGCTTGATAAACAAGTGGTAGGTAGCGTGACATAGCGATAGCATCGAGACAACTAGCAAAACAAAGATAGTAGTGGTATCCATGATAATGATCATCTTGCCTGAAATCCCGCTAGGAAGAAGATCGAATCCATGAAGAAGACGAACGGGTGTGGTCGAACAAATCCTCACAATCGCAACGTAACCAGAACTATCGAGAAGAAGCACAACCGGAAAGAAGCAAACAACATGGTAAACAACAAGCATAAACATGGCATGATGCGCAACCAGGTATGATGCATGTCTGGTTTAATGAGGCATGGCATGGCAAAGTGCAACAAACAATACTACAAATTAAGTGGAGCTCAATATGCAACGAGTTGCATATTGACGAAACACCACATTCAGCTTATTTAGTTCGCTCTCGTTTATGTACCCAAGAATATTAAATGTTGTTAAACATGGCAAGAGGTGAAGCACAAATAAACTACACATTTAGGCGAGTTTAAATGAGGCCGGAAACAACAAACAACAATTCCGAAAAATCCCCATATGCATATTTTAGATTTGATACTGTTCTGCCCTAAACCATATTTTAATGTTGTTAAACAGGAAAATAAAGTGCACCATGTTAATCTATGCATTTTCCACCCCATTTACATATAAAGTTTATTTAATTCGGAGCTACAGTTAATTAGATATGAATTAAACCATTTTAGCAAGTCATTTATGCCAACTAATGCAATCGGCAATTTTAAACATTTTTAACATGGAGGAAGGTTTGATATTATGAAACAACACAAAATTCTAAGCATTTTACATATATAACATGTTTAATTCCAATGCACGGTTATTTAGTTGTGAACAATGCAAGAATAATGGCATTTCGGTAATATGCATGTCCAGGATTTAATGACAAATTCGCAGCGCAGAAAAAAAAACAAGTCATGGGCCGAATCCATGCACTAGGCCGAAACAGGACATGGGCGCTGGGGGTGGCCTCACCTAATGGGCCTTGGCCCGGTCGGTGAAGAGGAGGCAAGCCGGCGGGGAAGCGGAGGCCCACGAGCAGGCGCAGCAGGGGAGGTCGCTGGGCCCTGAGCGTTGCGGTCAATGGGAGCGGGCGGCGCTGCGAGTGTTTTCTCCTGCTCGAAGCAGAAGCAGGGGAGGTCGGCGAAGGCGCAAAGACCGGCGAGGGGCAGCGGATCCGGGTGTCCCGTGGTCAGGAAGGCGGCGGCTTGGCGGTCGATCTGGAGCAGGGACTCGCCGGATCTGGCGGAGTCGGCAACGAACGGAGCAGGGCCGCGGCAAGAGCTGCAACGGCCATGGTGGGGGAAGAATTCAGAGAGGATGCAGCAGGAAAGAGAGAACACAAGGGAAGGGGAGCAGCGGCAGGGCTCACCGGAGCACAAGCGGGCGGTGACGACGAAGCAGAGGCGACCCGAGGTGGCAGGTGACTAGGGCCGCGCAGCTCTATCTCCATGGACGGCGGCCATGGTTTCTTTCCTGTCCAGAAATGAGAAAGAGAGAGATGAGCCCGAGGGAAGAGAGAGAAAAGGAGAACGAAAGGAAAGGAAGAAGGCAGGGGCATGGCACTCATCTGCTGGTTCGGAGGTCACCGGCGGTGGACGCCGTGTACGGTGAGGCGGCGGTGAGGAGGCGCTCGAGGCAGGAGGCGAGCGGCTGCGGGGTGCGGGCTCCATGGAAGGAAGGGGCTTGCGGGAGCTGCCGGGGGCAACTCCTGGACATCGGATCTCCATCCGAGGGTCCAGAGGGATGGATCTGGAGGTTGGGTGGTAGCTGAACGAGGAAGGTGGGTGGCTGTGGTTGGCTCGATGTGGACTCCGAGGAGGATTGGACAGAGGGTGGCGGCGGATGAAGTGGATGGATGGGACCCATCCATCCGAGATCTTATGGTTAGCCTCTTATTTATAGCAGGTAGGTAATAGGAGGGGGATTTGGATCATCGGATCGGGATCTGACGGTTGAGAATAAAAGGTTGGGGAGGTCCAATATAGAAACGAAAGATATTTTAGGGATGTTTGGGGATGATCCGGACCCATTGGTAACGACCGCCCGGTTCGGGTTCGGGAAAGTTTTCGGACGCGCACGAGGGGTTTGACGAAAGAGATGGGAGTTTGGTGAGCTTAGAGAAGAGAGAGAAAAGAGCGGTTTGGTTGACCTAAGAGGAGGTCAACAGAGACAAGGAAGAAGCGGCAACTATGAGCGGATGCAAGTTTTGAAAAAAAAATGATGACAACAAAGTGTTGATGCTATGCAAATGATGCGATGATGAATGCAACAACCAAATGAAACACACATCAACAATGAAAAACATGGAAGGCGTTTGGAGCGTCGGTCTCGGGTCGTTACACCAGCGTCCTATCGTCCTCCTCTTGCACGTAGTAGTCCTTGTGGACGATTTGCGCATAGACACGGGTGAATATGTCGATGGTGTCTTGCTGCGCCAGGCGCTGCGTGGGGAGCGCGACCTCGAGGTGGACATTCTCCGGTGCGACGGCGGGCAGTCGTAGGGCCACCAGTGCATCGAAGAGGTTGTCACCATAGAGGCCGTTGAGGGTAGCGGGCATCATAGAGCCTGGGCGTGTGGGCTGGAGGCGTACGTCAAGGTCGTCCACGAGCTTCTTGTCGACGGTGAACTTGTCGAGGAAGCCGACGAGGACCTCGTCGAACAAGGAGACGAAGCTGTCGTCCAAGAGGCCTCTCGCCCTGGCAGCCTCAAGCACGACCTGGAGATGTTCCTCGGTGCCGGGCCGCAGGCCGGCGTCATGGACCATCTGGCACAGCCGACTGATGCTCGCGCTCATCGCCTCCATGGGTCTAGCTTCTAGTCAACTGATCTTGCGATTGGAGTGATCACTCTTGCCCTTGGTTAGGGTGCGTAGGAGCGTAGGATTTCTTAGATTGGACTGGCGAGGAGCCTTTATATGAGAAGTACAGATTGCGTTGCATTCACGTGTGTGCTGGCCATCTACTCCCCGGCCCTCCCTCCGTGCCGGTGCAGTATAGTCATCTCAACGAGACCAAGTTGGGGAAAAACGAGAGAACTTTGATGTTTACTGGTTTATTTGTCCCCTTGGCAGTTTGCGCCAGGTTTTGACCTTTGATTTAACTAATAAAATGTTAATGCATGTAACCAAAAATAATATCATTAGAAACTATGTTCAAATACGAATCGAATGATACAATTTTTGGTGACATGCATGTAACCAAAAATAATATCATTGGAAACTAGTCTTTGATTGCAATTTTTTGTTGGTAGCTTACCAAGCTGACCGCTCGGTGAGTATAATAGTAGTCTGATTGATGAGATTTCAGATTTGAGCCATCTATCGAAAGGGAGAGTGTATAATATCATCGGGAACTACGTTCAAAACCGAATAAAACAATACTCCATGTATTTATTTACAGAGGGAGTAGTATATTTTTTGTGACATGCATTACTAGATATTGCTAGTCAAATACTAAATCCAGACGGACGTGGTAGTACTACTAAATCCAGACGGTGGTGCTATACTAGTAGTAGTACTACCAATGTAGTAGTACTGTACTACCCGTTGGTCAAATTATTACGTGTTGCTCATCACAGTGAAGATCGACAAATGCGGTAAATACATGTGATTTCTACCGCGGACGAACTCGAACAAGATGGATGGAAGAACGAGTTCGCACTACACATACCCTAACTCAGTGATGTGCAGCAGCTACGGCGGCGCGGGGAGGAAGATGATCCTCGACGGCGAGGGATGACTCCGGCAACCTCTTTCCGGCAGCAAAGCGGCGAAGAAGATCGACAACGTCGAGCTCAAGGAGGAGCAGTGTGGTAGGGTTTCCGAAAGTGACAGTGGCAAAAGAGAGAAGTGGATGAGGGAGCGGTGGCGATGCGGTATATAAATGTGGTAAATACATGCATTTTAAGCAAGGTGGTATAAACACTTCATGTTTCTCTTTGAGTTGTTGGGTGAGAAGAGAATTTTCTCTCATCAAGTCATCATGAGCCTCTCTCAGTGACTCGAGTTCCTGTTTCCTTCGCAGGTAATCATAGGTCAATCTCTCGTGGTCAGCCAAGAGAAAATCATGACGAGTTGATAGTTCTTCCATTCGTGACTTGAGAGTGGAATACTCTTCTGTCAATGACTGATTTTTCTCCATCTCCTCAACCAACAACCCTTCAGATTTCCTGAGGGTTTTCTCAATTTTCTCAAGAGAGTTTTGCTAAATATTAGCAATTTTGATCAGTTTAGCATGGTCATCCTCATCCAAAGAATATTGATCACTGGAGTGAACTTTGTGATGTTTGGAGGATACCTTTTCTTTCAAGGCTTTGACCATGAAGTAGTAGGCAGGAGATTCGACATCGCTTGAATGATTCTTGAAGAAGTTTGATGTAGGGGTGGAGGCACATACTATGCCAGCCATGCCGGAATCAGAATCCTCATCGGATTCATCAACTTCTTCGGAGTCAGATGATTCTTCTTCATCGGAGTCCATCTCCTTGCCGATGTACGCCTTGTCCTTGCGAGAGGTATTCTTGCGGTTGGAGGAGGACTTGGAAGGATTCCTTGACGAAGACTTGGAGGTGGAGCTGTCCTTCTTCTTGAAGAACTTCTTCGTTTTCTTCTCATCATCAGAGTCATAGTTCTTGCTCTTGCTTTTGCCATGGTAGTTTCCTGAATCATATCTTCCAATGGCACGGATTTCATCCTGCCAGAGAGGGCAGTCCAAAATGAAATGTCCTGGCTTTTTGCACTTGAAGCAGGTGTAATCTCCAGTAGGTTTTGATGAAGATTTTGAACCACCAGAGTTGCTGGATCCCTTCTTCTGAAACTGGTTCTTCCTGTGAAGGCGCTGGAATATTTTCGTGATCAATGCAAGATCTTTGTTGACCCTTTCTGGGTCATCTGAATCTTCTTTGGCATTTCCTTCTGAGGAAGAATCATCCACAGCCTTGAGAGCATGGCTTTTGCAGTGACTTAAGCCATAGAGATCTCTCTTTTCTTCTTCTTGCCTCGTGGGTGTTTATCCTTTCCATGATATCAGCAGAGTCGAGATATTTGAAATCAGCTCGTTCCCTAATCATCACAACTTGCATATTGAATGAACTGTCAAGGGATCGGAGCAGTTTCTTCACAACTTCAAGGTCAGTGATGTATTTGGCGCCGAGACCTTGCAACTCGTTTGTAATGTCACTCAGATGATCGAAGTTTTGCTGACAGCTTTCATTTCTAATTCACTTGACCCGATTAAACTTCGCCCGAAGATTATCAATGCGAGCTTCTTTCTGAGTTGAAACACCCTCATTAATCTTCTCGAGAATGTCCCACAATTCCTTTGCAGTTTCACACTAACGATAGTGAAGAAGTTGAGCACGAGAGAGATGGCCACCAATTTCATCTTTAGCTTGAGCGTCCAACTGAATGAGTCTCTTCTCGCGGTCAGTGGGGACCTGGGGCACTTCAACCGTGACTCCATTCTGCACCACGTTCCACATATCATCGTCAATAGCTCGCAGACGGATCTTCATCTTCTCTTTCCAGAAGGGATAGTCTGTCCCATCGAAGATGGGAATCTTGAGATGTGACTTGTAGCTCACTGAAGACATACTTAAACTCAAAGGTGGTTAGACCAAAATGAGCAGAGTCAAGGAGAACCTGGCTCTGATACCAATTATAGGAACAAAGTATGTCTACCAGAGAGGGGTGAATGGGAGTTTTAAAATTTCTTTGGAAATATCAAAACTCTCGGAACCCAGCAGTGGAGCAAATGTAAACAGAGTACAGTGAGCGAGTAAAAACTACCGAATGGAAACTAAAAGCATGCATCGAGACAAATCACATGACTGAAACAAATCGAATTAAAAGAGGAGTAGCAGATGTAACCAGTGATGCTCGATGGCGACAAGGGATTTGGTAGACTAGTTCATCCTTCTGCACAAGGACTACGTCTGGTCTGAGGGGTTGTGACTTAACACGAAAGATAAACTCTCTTTGCCCTACTCTACTCAACAATTGGTTCGTCAACCAATGTCGATCACTCGTGGTAGATACTTGAGGCGATCTTCGAAACTTTACAGACTTCTTCTTCGAGAACCACAATTACTCTTGGTCTATGCAGAAATTGACACCTAATCGTCTAAAGAGTTTGCAGCTCTCAACAGTAATAGGCAGAGCGTACTGGACTTTGAATCGAGTGATGCTGAACCACTATCTAATTTTTCGGCTCTTGAGGTTTTCTCTCGGTGGATTTGAAACTCAAATCACTCTGGAGAGGGGGTTGCTCAACAATCTTCTCACAATCAAATGGAGCAGCCGCCGGACAAAGCCGACGCGGGGTGGCTATTTATAGCCGCAGCCTTCCCTGGTGGGAAATGACCATTTTGGACATGCGGTCCAGCCAATGGCCTACCGACATGTTTACAATGGTCGGATTTCAAAGAGCAATGGTAACATTACTTAAGGACCAAGTAATGCTAACTCCTCTGTCAGAGACAAATCTCTCGCCACAAAGAAGATCATAGTCTCTTAATGGCAAGTATTTGCTCGGAACACAAAGAGATTTCTCTCGCAACTTTCATAGGACTTGGGGTTAGCATCAGAGAATCAAAGCTTCGAATGCTACACCCCTCTTAATAGTACGGTGGTCATGCGACTCAATAAAGTTAAGAGAAACAACAAAATAAATGCTACGTCTTCACTTCGTCTTCAATCTTCTCGGTCACAGTCACTTCCCTCGGACAATCACCGAACCAATTGCTTCACGTCAGCAATTTTTGAGGGGTCAGTCTTATTATCATAATCTTTGGTGATAACCTTCACTGCCACGCAGAGGATTATCTTCATCGTTTGAATCAAACTCCTCATGATTCCAGGGACCTGTTACTCTGTGTGCACTAGCAAACACATAAGTCCCATACTGTTTATGTCAACAAACTTCAAAACATAAGGAGGCAAATTATTGCACGAACAAAGGAGCAACAATAGTTGACTATAGTAGGTCCTTTGCATGATTTTGAAACATGGGAGAATGGGCATTACAATTTCTTTTCTATCTTGTGATACGCTATAGAACTTGGAAAATTGGTGGGAAGGAAATTAAAAAATCATCACAATTTTAAGTTGGAATCATATTTTTGCATTTGCTAGTTCTACATGGAGAGGAATGTTGAATTCTCATGTGTGACTACTCATGTGGTGCAGGGTAGATCACCGACGAGCTGCTCGACGGCGCCAAGAAGATCACCGACAAGACCCGCATCCTCGACAACCATCTAGTGAGTAAAGATGGTCTATTTGGACATGTGATATGTGTTGTCTAGTACTAGTGTTGTCACACATTGATATTTTGGAAATATAATATGATGGATATGTCTACTACAAGTGTATTAGTTTGCCCAAGTGGTATCTTTGCTTTATTGTTTGCAGGGAACACCTCCGAGTGGCCTATGTTTTGTCGGTGTGTTGATTTATTTCCATTCTGGCAAATTTCAGGCACTCGATATGTCCTTTTTTAGCAAAGGTCATGCCAGAATTTTCCGTGAATTTTAGCATGACTTGTGCTAGAATATAGGAAATGTTTAGTGCCCTGGATTTGCTGGAAAGATAATTAACCGACATTTCAGGTTGACTTTAAGTCTGTCGGGGCTCCATACATGATGGTCAAAAAATTAATGAGGGAGAGTGTCCACCATATATGAGAGAAGAAGAACGTCGATTGTTGTCGTGGGGGTCGCTCTTCCTCTTCTTTCTCGTGATAGACCTTTTGGTAATGCACGGGAAGGAAGAGAAGAGCGACCATCACCGACGGTCGAAAAATCAGTGAGGGAGTGTCCACCATATACGAACAAAATATCAAAGAGGAAGAATCCCGACTATTGTTGTGGGGGCCGCTTCTTATTTCACAGGTGCTAGACATGTTGGTGTAATGCACTTTCGAAAAAAGGAGGAGCGTGATATGTATTCATGCCATGTTTACAAAAAAAATTATATGGTTTTGGTATGATTTGAATGGAACTAACCCGGACTAACGCTGTTTTCAGCAGAACTACCGTGGTGTTGTTTTTAGTGCGGAAATAAAAGTTCTCCAAATTCAACGAAACTTTTTGATGGTTTTTTTGGAAGGGAAGAGACACTAGAAGCTTCGTGGGAGGGCCAGAAGAGCCACGAGGGCCCCACAAGCCACCTGGGCGCGCCTAGGGGGTGGCCGCGCCCTGGTGGTTTGTGGGCCCCTGTGGCACCTCTTTGCGTGAGACCGAAACCAAAAATTTCTATATATTCAGAAACCCCCGAAAGTTAACCTAGATGAGAAGTTCCGCCACTGCAAGCCTCTGTACCTTCAAAATACCATATGGAGCCCTGTTCCGGCACCCTGCCGGAGGGGGAAGTCATCACTGGAGGCCATCTTCATCATCCGGCGGTCTCCATGACGAGGAGGGAGTAGTTCACCCTCTGGGCTGAGGGTATGTACCAATAGCTATGTGTCTGATCCCTCTCTCTCTCTCTCTCTCGTGTTATTGATTTGGCATGATCTTGATATACCGCGAGCTTTGTTAATATAGTTGGATCATATGGTGTTTCTCCCTCTCTATCTTCTTGTGATGAATTGAGTTTTTACCTTTGAGGTTTCACTATTATCGGTTTGAATATTTTTATGGATTTGAGAACACTTGATGTATGTCTTGCATGCGGACACCTGTGGTGACAATGGGGTGTTCTATTGATTCACTTGCTGTATGTCTTGGCACTCAACTCGCGGATTCCCGAGGTGACATTGGGGTAATCTATGGATAGGGGTTGATGCACGTTTTCGTCCTACTTTCTCTGGTAGAAATCTTGGGGCACTCTTTGAACTTTTTTGTGTTGGATTGAATATTATGAATCTGAACTTGTTTGATGCATATCGAATAATCAACTCACGAATACTTGTGGTGACATTGGAGTATCTAGGTGACATTAGAGTTGGTTGATGTGTATCATATGGTGTTATTTTAGTACGAACTCTAGGGTTGTTTGTGACACGAACTCTAGGGCTATTTGTGACACTCATAGGAATAGCTTAATAGATTGATCGGAAAACATAACTTTGAGGTGGTTTCGTACCCTACACCAATCTTATGTTCTCCGATAGATAAGAACTTTGGAGTGATTCTTTGTCGCGCGTTGAGGGACTGTTATATGATTCAATTGTGTTAGCACTATTGAGAGATTGCACTAGTGAAAGTATGAACCCTAGGCCTTGTTTCCAAGCATTGCAATACCGTGTGTGCTCCATTTTATCACTTGCTACCTTTCTATTTTTTTTATTTTTAGATTACAAAAACTTATATCTACTATCCATACTACACTTGTATCACCATCTCTTCGCCGAACTAGTGCACCTATACAATTGACCATTGTATTGGGTGTGTTGGGGACACAAGAGATTTCTTGTATTTGGTTGTAGAATTGTTTGAGAGAGACCATTTTCATCCTATGCCTCCCACGGATTGATAAACCTTAGGTCATACACTTGAGGGAAAATTGCTACTGTCCTACAAAACTCTGCGCTTGGAGGCCCAACACGAGTCTACAAGAATAAAATTGCATAGTAGACATCAAGCTATTTTCTGGCGCCGTTGTCGGGGAGGTGAATGCTTGAAGGTATATCTTTAGATCTTGCAATTAAATCTTTTAGTTTCTTGTTTTATCACTAGTTTGGTTTATAAAAGAAAAGTACAAAAAAAGGAAGTGAGGTTGCCTCATATTCTTCGTCTTTATCATGTGTTTCTTGAAAATGTTGGATCGGAAAATTGTGCTCAATTGATAGAAGAAGAATTCAATAAAATCTTTGGCATAAAATCCATGAATGATAAGCATGATTGCAATGTTGCTAGTATGAATTCTTTGATTATCCATGATGTTAATGATATGCAAACCCATAAGCTTGGGGATGCTATGTTTGATGAAGAAGATATTTTTAGTCCCCCAAGTTTTAATGAGAAAATTTATTATGATGATAGCATGCCTCCTATTTATGATGATTATGGTGATGGCATGTATGCTATAAAGAGTAATAATAACCATGAAACTTGTCATCATGATTTTAATATTGAATTTGGTTATGCCAGTCAAGTATCACATGATAGTTATTTTCTTGAGTTTGCTCCCACTACTATTCATGAGAATAAATTTGCTTATGTGGAGAATAATAAAATTTCTATGCATGTGGATCATAAAAAGAATGCTTTATGTGATAGTTATTTTATTGAATTGATTCATGATGCTACTGAAAATTATTATGAGATAGGAGTATATGCTTCTACATATCTCAATAATATCAAGTTTCCTCTCTATGTGTTGAAAATATTGAAGTTTTGCTTGTTTTGCCTTCCTATGCTAGTTGATTCTGGCTCCCATAAACTGTTTGCTCACAAAATTCCTATGCATAGTAAGTGGGTTAGACTTAAATGTGTTATTCATATGCTTCATGATGCTCTCTTCATGTTTTAATTCCTATCTTCTATGTGAGCATCATTGAAATCATCATGCCTAGCTAAAAGGCATTAAAGAAAACCGCTTGTTGGGAGACAACCCAATATTTACCCTACTATTTTTGTGTGTTCATATGATTAATCTACTGTAGTAATCATGTTTTATAGATTTTGTTTCAATAAAGTGCCAAATAAAGCCTTTGGGATAGTGTTTATGATAATTGACTTGATTCCGTGCAAAAACAGAAACTTTTGGCCCAGTAAAAGAATTGTTTAAATTCACTGGAGCGTCAAAAAATTCTGAATTTTTTACACATGACTTATATACAAATTTCCTGCGCTTTCCTAATTGTTCGGAAATTTTCGAGTTACAGAAGTATAGTCATTATTCAGATCATTACAGACTATTGGTTATATTGGTCAATATAAATTATAGATTCTGTTTTCAATACATAGTTCGCTTGTTTTCTAGTTTCTATGGGTTATATTTGTCAATATAAATTATAGAAATGATAAGGTAAAGTAGGCATTGTGTCAGAAAAATTATTAATCCTGTCTTGACAGCACCAAAGTGAATGATTTGCTTTTTATCATACTAACCTATCTCACGAAGTTCCATTAAGTTTCGTGTGATTGAAGTTTTCAAGTTTTGGGTGAGATATCGATATGAGGAGAATAAAGAGAGGCAATACCCTAAGCTTAGGGATGCCCAAGGCACCCCAAGGTAATATCTAAGGAATACCCAAGCAACTAAGCTTGGGGATGCCCCGGAAGGCATCCCCTCTTTTGTCTTCAACATTATCGGTAACCTCACTTGGAGCTATATTTTTATTCGTCACATGATATATGTTTTGCTTGGAGCATCATTTTATTTTAATTGGAGTTGCTTGCTTTTATTTATAATAAGGTTTTTTACCTTTTACTTCAATAAAAGTGTCAAGACTAACCTTCGTCGTGCTTAGTTTGTAAGTATATGAGGTTATGTTCCAAAACGAAAAGTTGCATGCTATTGCGTGAATTCTCTAGAAAAGTCAGAATGTGATAAAATGTTGAAATTTTTTACACAATAAGCTATGATAAATTTTCTACAGTGTGGTAAATTTTTAGAATTTTTTAAGTTAAATATGTATGGATCCTTCTCCATCCTTTACAGACTGTCCCATTTAGACAGATTTTTGTTATGATTGCATTGTTTGCATATGTTTGCTTGTTCAATGATTCTATTTGAGGATAGGAGTATTAAATATGTAGAGGCATTTAGTATGAAATGTTAAATTATAATTTTAGTGATTTGTTATAGTAGAGAATGATAAGGTGTTGCATTGATTTATACTAACTTATCTCACGAGTTCTTGTTGAGTTTTTGTGTGGATGAAGTTTTTAAGATTAAGAGAAACCATGATATGAAAGGAATTAAGAAGACACAAGATATCAAGCTTGGGGATGCCCAAGGCATCTCAAGATAATATTTCAAGAAGTCTCAAGCATCTAAGCTTGGGGATGCCCCGGCAGGCATCCCACCTTTCTTCATCAACAATTATCGGTTAGTCTCGGTTGGGCCTAAGTTTTTGCTTCTTAACATGATGTGTGCTATTCTTGGAATGTCATTTTATTTTGTTTTATTTGTTGTTTGAATGAAATACTTAAGATCTGAAATTTAAGAGAGAGTCTTCACATTGCTACCTATTTACTTAACTACTCATTTGATCTTCACTTATATCTTTTTTGAGTAGTTTGTCATTTACTCTCGTTCTTCAATTATATCCTATGAGTAAATTGTTGAATGAATTGAATATCAAAAGGTTTAAATTATATGTGCTTCATATGCTTGTATCTTGCCTAGTAGTAGTTTCACATTGGGTTTAGAAAGCAAATTCTATTGAAGTTTGACAATCACAATATTGGTCATACAAGCAATTCATGAATGATTAGTATAAGGAAGAGAACTTTCACATATAAATATATTATCTTGGACATCTTTTATGATTGTGAATACCCATTAATTATTTTCAAACTTGAGAAAATTAGTTGAAGTTGGACAAGGAAGACAATGTAATGAGTTATGTTTGGGTATATTTGCATAGAAGTTATATAGTTATGGATCCTCCAACATGTGGTGTTTGCTTAGGATCTTTTGCTAGCCAAAAATTCGTACTAAGTAGAGATACTACTTGTGGATCCAAAAATCCTTAAACCCAGTTTCTTGCCATGAGTGTCTACCATATCTACCTATGGATTGTATAAGATCCTTCAAGTAAGTTGTCATTGGTGGGAAAAGCAATAAAAATTGCTCCTAAAATATGTATGATCTTTTATTGCAAGGGAAGCGTTGTACAAACTTGTGATGGTAAAGAAATAAAAGTGACGGACTGCATAATAAAGGTTGCTATCACAAGGGTCAATATAACATGACGTTCCTTTGCATTAAGAGCTTGCACATCCAAAAAATAAAAAGCGCATGACAACCTCTGCTTCCCTCTGCGAAGGGCCTATATTTTACTTTTGTTTATTTACTTTTATGCAAGAGTCCATAATGTTCATCCCTATTCCACTCTGTTTATTCTCTAGTTGGCAAGCATCATGTGGTGGGGAAAGATCCAGGCATATATGGCTAGTCAACTATATTTGATCATGGTTTATTATTGTTGACAATTATCTCTATGATAAATAAGTTGGCAGGCGAAACACTAAGCCCCTATCTCTCTTTGTATTAGATGGATGCCATTTGTTCTAAAAATATACTTTGAGTACTAGCAACCATAGAAGACTAAATGATAATTGAGTTTGTGGGGCTCTTACTTAGACTTTGTTGAAAATAAGTTGAATTGCAATTGTTTGGTGACTAAGAACATAGGTTGTTAAGTTTCAAGAGAATGCATTGTTTGAACCATAACATGTGAATTGATTGCTACTTTATCATGATGAGTTTTATGAGAAAGAGTTGTTGTTATGATGCTAGGAGAAGTGATTGAAATTATCATTGATAAAACTTATACACTATGCTAGCATTCACACATCATAAATTATTTCTTTTATCATTTACCTACTCAAGGACGAGCAGGAATTAAGCTTGGGGGTGCTGATACGTCTCCAATGTGTCTATAATTTATGAAGTATTCATGCCATGTTTACAACAATTTTATATGGTTTTGGTATGATTTGAATGGAACTAACCGGACTGACGCTGTTTTCAGCAGAACTACCGTGGTGTTGTTTTTTGGGCAGAAATAAAAGTTATCCAAATTCAACAAAACTTTTTGACGATCTTTCTGGAATGGAAGAGTGACTATAAGCTTCGTGGGAGGCCCAGAAGAGGCACAAGGGCCCCACAAGCCACCTGGGCACGCCGAGGGGGTGGTCACGCCTTGGTGGCTTGTGGGCCCCCTGTGGCACCTCTTTGCGTGAGACTGACGCCAAAAATTCCTATATATTCAGAAACCCCCGAAATTTAACCTAGATGAGAAGTTCCGCCGCCGCAAGCTTCTGTACCTTCGAAATACCATCTGGATCCCTGTTCTGGCACCCTGGCGGAGGGGGAAATCATCACCGGTGGCCATCTTCATCATCTCAGCGATCTCCATGATGAGGAGGGAGTAGTTCACCGTCGAGGCTGAGGGTATGTACCAGTAGCTATGTGTTTGATCTCTCTCTCTCTCATGTTCTTGATTTGGCACGATCTTGATGTACCGCGAGCTTTGTTAATATAGTTGGATCATATGGTGTTTCTCCCTCTCTATCTTCTTGTGATGAATTGAGTTTTTACCTTTGAGGTTTCACTATTATCGGATTGAATATTTTCATGGATTTGAGAACACTTGATGTATGTCTTGCGTGCGGACACCCATGGTGACAATGGGGTGTTCTACTGATTCACTTGATGTATGTTTTGGCACTCAACTCGCGGATTCCCGAGGTGACATTGGGGATAATTTATGCATAGGGGTTGATGCATGTTTTCGTCCTACTTTCTTCGGTAGAAATCTTGGGGCACTCTTTGAACTTCTTTGTGTTGGATTGAATTTTATGAATATGAAATTGTTTGATGCATATCTAGTAATCAACTCACGGATACTTGTTGTGACATTGGAGTATCTAGGTGATGTGTATCATATGGTGTTATTTTAGTACGAACTCTAGGGCTGTTTGTCACACTCATAGGAATAGCTCAATAGATTGATCGGAAAAGATAACTTTGAGGTGGTTTCATACCCTACAACAATTTCATCTTATGTTCTCTGCTAGATAAGAACTTTGGAGTGATTCTTTGCCGCACGTTGAGGGATTGTTATATGATTCAATTATGTTAGCACTGTTGAGAGATCGCACTAGTGAAAGTATGAACCCTAGGCCTTGTTTCCAAGCATTGCAATACCGGTTTTGCTCCATTTTATCACTTGATACCTTGCTATTTTTTTATTTTTAGATTACAAAAACCTATATCTACTATCCATACTACACATGTATCACCATCTCTTCGCCGAACTAGTGCACCTATACAATTTACCATTGTATTTGGTTGCAGGATTGTTTGAGAGAGACCATCTTCATCCTATGCCACTCACAGATTGATAAACCTTAGGTCATCCACTTGAGGGAAAATTGCTAATGTCCTACAAAAACTCTGCGCTTGGAGGCCCAACACGAGTCTACAAGAAAAAAGTTGTGTATTAGACATCAGAGCGACCATCACCGATGGTCGAAAATATCAAAGAGGGAGTGTCCACCATATACTATCGAAATATCAGAGAGGAAGAATCCCGACTGTTGTTGTGGGGGTCGCTTCTCCTTCGTTCCCGTGTGCTAGACATTTTGGTGTAATGCAATCGGGAACGAAGGGTGGAGCGTCCATCACCGACGGTCGAATATATCAGAGAGGGAGTGCCCACCATATACACCATGTGAGATGAGAACTTTTAAGGAAAGACTCGACAGATCAAAAGTCAACCCGTGCTGAATAGTGATCTCTATGTTGGGTTCCTGGTAATTGTCGTCGATTTATAATCTTTGAATTATGAACACAGGAAATGTCTAACGATGATAGGATCCCTGACTGCGATTACTGCAGCGACAACCGGGGTATGTGCGATAGGCCTCACCTACAAAATGGTAGGTTCTTCACCGTCAAGCTGGACGAGACCTTCAATGGTTTTACGGTACGCAACAACGACAAGTATTTTTTCGTAATTAATCACGACTTGTGCTTCTTTGCTTCAATGTGTAATTTCTATTTTTTCAGTTTGACAAGTGCATCCCCTGCTATGCAAGACCGTATGTCTTGGAGAAGCTCGGTTTCCAAGAGAATGAGAATATGGAGACGAGGAGAGCTTACCTTAGGACTAAACATGATTACTCTTTTTGGGTTAAGCTCAATAATGCACTTAATCACTCACATTTTGGTTGCTTAAATTGGGTAGCTCTATGCAAGGCTTATGGATTTCAGGAGGATATGCACATAACCTTCGATATTCGTTCTGAAGATTATATTGAAGATATATCGAAATTTGGGTGGATGTGGAAATGCTTCCAGTTCTACCTCTATGTGAGTTTGTCAAACAAATTTCTTAAGTAATTTATATTGTTAATTAAAAATAGTTGGTGTTCATCCCTACTAAACTTGTTTATTTATGATTGACAACTTATTTCTTTTCTTCAAAAAATACTCGGAAGGCTGTAGACAAGACATACTACAGCTATGGCTCCGAGCTAACTTGTGAGGAGAAAGAAAATCTTGTCTCATTTATAAATGATGTTGAGACTTTTAAGACCAATTACCAAATCAGCCAAATTTTAGTGGATATGTGCCACTAGTCCACGGGTTTCATGATGGTAACTTCATTGCAAAAAACATGGTATGATTTTGTTAACTATGGTCACATACATTCTTCTTAAGTAAACTACATTGCTAACTATATATGTTACTATTATGTTGTTCAACAGAAGCTCCCGAAGGAGATTGTGCCTAACATGATGTTTACCAAAGGTCATATGCATATGGTTAGCTTACGACCAACTCCGTTGATAGCTTACAATAGTGCATACTCTATTTCTTTAAAATATGAAAGGCTCAATATCAAAGAATGGAGCAAAGTAATGAATGCGCGCAGGCAACCAATTGGAGACAACATGAATGTGCGCAAGCCACCAGTTGGAGACAGGTGGATCTCCATTCTCCATTTTGGAGATGGACCGGTTTACCTGTTTTATGCTATTTTACCTAAGAGAGAGGAGTAGGTCCTAGGTAGTACTCATCATCTGCTAAGAACAATTAGCTAGTGTTGATTATGACTATGATGATGAGGAGGAGTTTTTATGATGATGATGAGTTATGTGCTAGAATGTGTTAGAATGATGAGTTGTTATATGCATCACCCATTGATGATAATGAGGAGTTGTTATTATGATGATGAGTTCTTATATGACTATGATGATGATGAGTTATTATATCATTGGGTGGAAGAAAAATGGAATAGATTTAAGTGGATGGACCCAAAGTGACCAAGTTGGATTAGTAGGACGATCATCCTACTAATCCAACTTGGTCACTTTCGACCCATCCACTTGAATCTAATACGTGTTTCTTTCACCCACTGGTATAATAACACATCATGATCAAAATGATATAACAATCTCTTAATTGCTAATGTATCAAAATTGATATAATGGGTGTACAAATACAGTATAAAACAAAAGAAATGAAATACATACGAATAGTAGTAGCGCGGGGTTACAACACATGCTGCTAGTACTTAGCAGTAGCGCCTGTCTAGACCCACGCTACTGCTAAAAGTTAGTTGTAGCGCCCTAGCAGTAGCGCGGCGCTACTGCTAGCCACAAATCCCGTGCTACTACTAGGGTTTTCCCTAGTAGTGTAAGCTAGTTTTTTAGTCCGTATTAATAGGGAAAACTACTTAGGACATAATTTAGGCCCACCTTGCTGTGGGTGGACGAAATTCCCCTCTGCCTCCTTATAAATACATCCCTTAGGGCGATGTTTTAGACTTGGGTTTTGTTTAGATTAAAATTCACCATAGCTGCAACTCGCGTCCTTCATTTGTATTCAACAACCAGACCAAAGACGTCATAGAACCCCACTTGATTAATAAAGCTTTCCTCTTATATTCACAATATCTAGATTGCAATCTCAATTTATTGCTTGTTCTTCGTTTGCTTGCAGGAAATAGACCCTCGTGGTCAGGTTGATCATGCTTCGGCGTGGTCAATAACCTCTCGGGGTTGGTTTAGCGATTGCTAAGGCTACGTCTTCACATGTTCGTAGTTGGATCATCAAAGTCGACTTCCAAAGAAAACAATAGCTATCTCATTGAAACATCTGGACACCTTTGAGACTATCAAGTGGTATTAGATTTTCAGGTTGCTCGGTGAGATTTTACCAGTTTTTGTAGTCTAGATCGCATCTATTCTTCATACCTACAGTCCAGGAAAAAGCCAAAAAAAATTAGGGTTAGATCATCCTAACCAATCTGAGCGTTTTGCAATTTTCTATTCGGTGTTTTGCTTTGTTGAATTTGCAGTTGTATCATCGTGTCAAGTTGCTGGTCTTAGCGTCTGGTCCTTTAGAGTTTCGAGTTCTATTCACAAGTTGTCACGCCACCGCCGCACCATCTTCATCGCCGCTGCCATATACCACCACCGCACCATCTTCATCACCGCTGCCATATACCACCACCACACCATCTTCATCGCCGCTGCCCTATACCACCACCGCACCATATTCATCGCCCTTGCCATATACCTCCATCGCATATCCGCCACCAATCCGAGTCCATATACCACCGCATATCCATAGCGCCAATCCGAGTCCACCTCCATCATAGATGCACCACCAGTCCGTGTGCCAATGTCCCTACATATATCCGCCACCAGTCTGAGTTCCACCAAATTCATCTCCGCCACCAATCCTAGTCCAAGTCCAGTATTCGATTCTCTGTTATTTATTCCCAGATCACGTCCTAGTACGTGTCATGACCAAGTCGGACTCCCCAACTTCTGTGACATCCGTAGAAGAAAAATAGTTCCAGTTTAAAAAAAAACTAAGTCTGGAAAAATCTGGCTAGGCAGTTTTTAGACCATTTGTAGACTTTTTTGGAAAAACATTGTTGCGGAGCAAAAAAGAGGAAACAAGTGAAAAAAAAGTTGAAAAAAAGAGAAAAAGAGATTCAGAGTGTGCTTCGCCTTTGTTTACGTGTCGCATCGTGATTTTGTTAGTGTTCTAGGCCCGCGTCTCTAGTATGGTCTAGCCTAGGACCAACATAGTACCATCGTTGAGCATTTATTCAACTTTGCATCTCTGAATTTATTATTGCTAACCCTTTTTGCTACCATATATTAAGCCTTCCAAGCTCCACATATCATCTACATCATGCATTTGAAACCACCTAGCAATCGCTTTATCCAAGCTTTGAGAGTCTTGACTACAACGGTTGCCAATCACTGCCTGCTGCTTGGTAAGAACGGGTAAGAATTTATGATTAGCTTGACAGATTTCTGACTCTCCACCACACCACTACCACCAGCACTTCCTAGTAGTCTGTAGGACATATTCTTGTGTATTTCTATTGCTGCTAACCATGGCAGGATCGTAAGTGCAAGAGCTAGACTGGGAGAACATGACAAAGAAGGAACTACATGATAAATTTCAACAAATGTTGGGTGAATAGGTGCAAGATGTGATGAGCAGCTTTGGAAAGGCACTGGAGAGGATAGATAACATTGAGAAGACAATTGACACCAAGTTGAATGCCAAGTTCAATGAAGTGCTCGCGCGTCTACCACCACCACCTGCTGCATCCTTGCAACACCAACACCAACCACCTCCACGACACCATCAAGTAGGACGAGTGAAGTGTGTTCCTCTTGAGGAACGCCAACATTCTGGTGTGTCATAGCCCTAGCTTTAACCTTGGTTTGCCTTTGCATCTCATCATGTTAAGTTCATGAAAGTTGAATTGAGGTTAGTTGAAACCCTCAGAAATCAGTTCAAAAATAATCAACATTAAAATCTCATCAAAGGAGCCCAAGAAAATGTTCCTGCTAAACCTTGAAAAATATTGGCAAGAATAAAATTCAAACCAATATTTTTGGAGGCGTTAAAATATTTATTTTGGGCCTTCGATTTAAATCATAACCTATTTGAGTTGGATTTATTTCCGTTATAAAAGAAATAAATGTCCAATTATTCTGAAACTTTTTGTGGGGCTCAGGAAATATCCATTTAGCTCCCATATTAAATTTCAGGATTTTGCAAAATGATCTAGTACTTCTACTAAATCAAAACAGAGGAATTAAAATAGAAAACAGAAATGAAATAGAAGAGAGTGAGAGAAAGACTCACCTGGGCCTACTCACCTGGCGGCCCAGCTTCCCTGGCGCCTCATGTCGTCTTCTTCCCCGAGCCAATAGGCAGAGTGCGTGGCCGCCGAGCGCGCGCACACGCCCGCCACCTCCTACCTCCCTGCTCGCTTCCCTGACCCCCCTGGAGATGCCACGCACCTCCCTGGCGCCTTGTCCACTTCTCCCTTTGTCCCTATCATCCTCTGCTCTCTCTCCCTCTCACCACCAAACACACCCGTCACCACCGCTCGCTATTACTGTGGCCACCGACCACCACACGCCTCACCGACGAGTCTCCGAGCTCATCCGTGTCGTCCTCGACCTCCTCGCTGAGCTACGCAATGCCGGGCGCCCCCGAACGCTGCTGATGCCATCGTCTTCAACCCTCGGCTCCCTAGATCGCCGGCAATGCCCCGACGTCGTCCGACCTCCTACGAGACCACTAAGACGCGTGCTGCAACCGCTATGAGCTTTGCCGTCGTTTGCCCCTCCTCCCCATGCTTCTTGATCACCGTAGCCGCTGTTTTGACCGAAGCTAAAGCTCACCGCCGCCCGGCCTTGTCGCCGCCGTGGCCTAAGCTCGAACGGGTCGCGCCCGTGCACCGCGCCGAGCTCCTGGTGACCCCAGGAGGCTGCGCAGTGCTTTACTTTGCTAGCCCGTGCTCTGCAACACCGTTTTCGCCGAGGTCCGAACTCTAACCACTGCCGTGAGCTCCGTTCCGGCAAGCTCCAGCCACCCCAGCTCCATCCGCCACCACCTCTGGATGCGCCGCACCCCGAGCTACTTGTAGCCGCAAACCGTGTCTGAAACCGTCCGCTGTAGCTCCTTCCCGCGATGTCTCCATCGTTGGTTTTGGTCGCCACCGACCGAACTCCGGTGAAGCCGACGTGGCTGCGTAATTAGCGCTAACCACCGCCAGCTAGATCACCAACACACAATGACAGTGGGCCCCACAATGGGTCAAAGCCTGGTCAGCATCGGATTAAACCGGGTCAGCCTCTGTGTCACTGACCAGTGGGCCCCACTGGTCAGGTTTGGCCCGGCTGACCTCTGTTGACCTGCTGACATCGTGCAGACGCAATGCTGATGTCATAAATATTTCTGGAATTTAAATAAGTCTTAAATGGTTTATAAATTCCAGAAATTTGAATAAACTTTGAAAATTCATAGAAAATAAACCGTAACTCCAAATGAAATAATTTATATATGAAAAATTATTAGAAAAATCCAAAGAATCTGTTTATGGCATTGTCATACATGTTTGAACAAATTAAAGTTGCTGTATATGATAATTTGAATAAAGGGCATTTGAAATGTCACATATGGAGTTTGATTTTGAACCTTGAGTTCAAACCAACTTCATTTAATTTATTACTAGTGGCATTAGCTCAATTAATAGCATATTGCCATGTCATGATCATGCATCATATTGTTGCATTGCATTGATTGTGTTCCTTCTCTCTTTGTCGGTGTTGTTCCCCCTCAGTAGACGTTGTTCCGACGATGAGTTCGATGACACCGATGAAGAGCTATACTATATTCAGAAGTGCCAGGCAAGCAAACCCCCTTTGAGCATTCCGATACAATCCCACTCTCTCACTCCTGCTCTCTTTTACTGCATTAGGACAACAATGATTCAACGGTTACATGCTGCGGTAGTTGAACCCCTTTCCTCTGCATGACCTGTCTTTGCCACAGTAAATAGTTGAAACCCACTAGCATGAGTAGGAGTTGTTTGAGCCATGATGTGCCTACTCATTTATGCTTGCATGTTATGCCTGCTATGCTTAGAGTTGTGTCAGGTCTGATTCATCTGGGATGGATTGGAATGGTGTGAACATGTCCTACTGTTGAGAGCTAAGTGTGTGAACATGATTTGGTAAAGGTAGCGATGAGAGGCCATGTAGGAGTACATGGTGTGTCTCATTGAAACCATCCTCAAGAACTGAGTACCGTGTTTGTGATCCAAGACAGTTACTACCATGCCTTGGGATACTTAATTGACCCTCTCGACTTATTAATCACCTTGATCTTTGTCCAGGAGTTGCAACAAGTTTCTGGTGTTTGTAGGATATGTGTTGGGCCATGCGTAGCGTTGACCCTAGGGGTGGGCTATGATGTGGTAGAGACACGAGGCATGGTGTATCGGGATGACACCCGAACGGTGCTCTTGGGAACCCTGCTCTCATCGTTTGGGGCCGTGAGTGAAACCTCGGCCGGACTTCCTTGCGGATGGAACTCAAATAGGCGATAAACCTGGACTAGTCTCATGTGGTTAGTTAGGTAGTGGCCGACACCCTCACTGGGCTTCTGCTTGAAGGTTGCCGAGTACATGTCGTGTAAACTGCGATAAGTGGTGTGAGCGTGTGTGAAGAAGTACACCCCTGCAGGGTAATATGATCTATTCCAATAGTCGCATCTGCGGATATGGACTACTTGGAACGCTTACATTGTTCATAGATAACTGGAAGTGGATACTCTAAAATGTGCAAGATAAGCGTGAGTGCTATGGATGGCCTTCTCATAGGGATCCATAGTGGTGTATTGTTATGGTGAATATGTGGACTCGTGTGCGCCACCTCAAAATAGTTACCAGCAGTCGTAGTACAGGATAGCCACTGAGTCAAAGCTGGCTTGCTGCAGTTAAACTCCACCACCCCTTTGTTTATACTGATGCATATGTAGATAGTTCTGATGTAAGTCTTGCTGGGTACATTTGTACTCATGTTTGCTTAATTTATGTTTTTGCAGAGAGACTTCAGTCTCACTAGTAGTTCCGCGTGGACTTCGACTTTTAGCTTGTTACCTCAGCAATGATCTTGTACCCTTGGGAGGGTCTTGTAGATAGTCAGGCTTCTCAGCCTTTTGCTTTTGCAGTTGTCTGTACTCAGACATGTTATGCTTCCGTTGCTTGTATGCTCTGTATGTTGGGTCATGTGACCCTTGTTTGTAATAAATGCTATCAGGCTCTTCTGGGCCTTTATCTATATGAGTTGTTGAGTTATGTTGTGATGCCATGTTGTACAACACATACTTGTATGTTATGCGTACGTGTAACGGGTATTGCTATGTGTGGATCCGACACCTAGTTGTCTATTCTTGGTAGCCTTCCTTATGGGGAAATGTCTCCTGGTGCTTCCACTGAGCCATGGTAGTTCGCTACTGCTCCGGAACACTTAGGTTTGACGGCATGTGTCCTTCTTTGCTCCTATGTCTGTCCCTGGGGGGAAATGTCATGCGGTGTTTACGGGAGTCCTGTTAGCTTGCTACAGCCCGGATTCACACGCTGCTGACCGACACGTGCATGGTGGGTCATGTATGCCCGTCCCTGTAAGTTCGTGCCACCTTGGGTTTACGACTAGTCATGTCGGCCCGGTTTCTCTGTCATATGGATGCTAGCGACACTATCATATACGTGAGCCAAAAGGCGCAAACGGTCCCGGGCCAAGTAAGGTGGCACCCGTGGGGATGCCATGCGTGAGGCCGCAAAGTGATACGATGTGTTACATGCTAGATCGGTGTGACTAGGATCGGGGTCCCGACAGCTTTGGTATCAGAGCCTAACTGCCTGTAGGATTACCAAGCCAAACTGGTTGAAGTCGAGTCTAGAAATGCTTTAGTTATATAAGGGAATTGATTGTGGAAGGGAACGAAGGCTCTTTTTACTCCTTTACCTTATGTCCTTCTGATCCGTGTCACCGTCTTCTTTTCTATGGGGATTAAGAACTAGGCTTCTCATTCTTCCATTAGGATCACGTGTTACTAATCCGTAGACTTATAGGAATGTTGGATCAAGCCTCAGATCAGTTCCTAGTGCCTCCGTATGTTGACAGTTAATCTCAGAACCTTGGTATTGTGTTGTTGAGTGGTTATGCCACCATTTTTGCAGGATGTCTCAAATTCTTTTTTGAGCATTTATAGCCGTTATGCTGTCCAAGTTGTCCCAGGTTTCTATATAGTCTTATGCATTTGCAAACCCTTTCTCCCCATTCCCAAAGTTCCTTTGGGCCAGATTAACCACGCTAATCAGTGTGTTGAGGTACTCCATTGCCCCGACATATATGTTGAAGCTATTATTATGAGACTAGGGTATCCTAGAGAACCACCTAGTAACCCAACCATGTGTTGTGTTCTCAGTGTGATGATTCTAGCCACCATTCTCAAAAGTATCCCGAGATGTTATTTAGTTAGTAGGTATTCCATCTCTGGGTTTTTGAACCCAAGATTCATTCTACTTCATGTTGGTAGTGTTTGCTCGTTCCTTTAGGATTTTAGTAACCTTTGTGATAGCCCTCGAGGTTCCTGGTATATCGTTCTTCCTAATACCATGAACCATCCTTGGCGGAAGTTCTTTTGAACCAAAAGATCACAATAAGAGTGATCTTGATGAGTTCTTGATTCTATATTGTGAATCTGCCAGTCCTTCCTCTTCTTCATGGGTTATCCGGAAGAAATATGTTGAACTTGTTCGACATGCTAATCCATGCGTCCACAACTCAGAAAATCATATATTCCTTTGAATTGTTCTCTTTAGTTGTATTCTGAACTCCGCCTATCATTTGATAGTCAAGAGCATGTCATGGATTCATGCTCATCGATACCTCATATTCTTGTGGTCCGTCAAGCCATTCTATTCCGGAATGACTAGGAGAAACAAACTCCGGTACCTCATCCATATCTAGGATTGGGTCAAAGCAGTTGTATTCCGCAGATTAAGAATGCCAATCCAGCTTCTAGTCTGTTCTACCATGGAGTATTACCCCCTTTATGTCGAGAATATCATAGGAATTGCACCACCTCTTATGAATTCTTGACACAGTGATACTTCTCGCCATCGTTGTTCATTGCCCGGTCTCCGTGTTATTGAAACCGGAATACTGACAAGTGAATTGTGAGGTGTGAAATCAATACTCCTAGCAACTCCGTTGCTTGGTAGTTAATGGACAATAACTTCATTCTTCGCGTGTTGGTTATTGAGTCATCATTCTAAGATTGATCGTGCTACCTAGTCCATATTCCTGGTGCACTCTTCGATCAATGGGTTAGGATTGTGCTAATCCCTCACTCTTTTGATCATATCATCTTGCCCTGAAAAGCAAGATCATTCATGAGCTTAATAACATGTCGGTGGTTCGTGATTTTTCAAATATCTTCTTGGAAGTATCACCAGGTTGTCTCCTGACTATTATGTTGAGCTCGTGATGAAGTTGGTTTCTTGTAAACCACCCCTTCTCCAAGAATCTATGTTGGATACCCCTGAGCTAGCTTGTCAAGCTAAACAACAACTTGGAGAGTTGGAAGATAAAAGCTTTGCCTAACTTAGTTCGTTCTGAAGGGATATCTTTTCGTTTGTGTGTGTGTTGAAGGAAGATGATATCTTCATCGATTGGTCATTGTGATCAGTTGTTGGATCTATTGTCTTGTCAAAACTTTGATTTGAGTATGGGCTATCATCAAATCAAACCAGAACCAATGATTTTTGTAATGTTGTTTTACTCATTGTTGTCTCCTCGAGCATACACCACTATATTCTTTTGGTCTGACCAATACTATCACCTTGTTCACTTAGTCGTGGAATTCCATCTCCATGAAAACCTAGATGAGTTGTTGTTGAGCCCATCGCCAACATCCTTATCCTCTCCACTACTGATGTTGAATAATAAAGCTAGTGTTGGAAACTTTTGTACGCATTTCCTTCAATCTAGCTCATGAAGTATATGTTTGATGAAAGAAGTGACTTCCTCTAATTCATGTGCATCTGATGCAAGTTGCCCTGTGATTTCGAGAAAGTTTGTTTTGCTTCCTCTGGAATCATCCCAAGTCAGTCATGCATATGTGCGAAGTATTCTGTGGTTTAGAGACTTGCAACCTTCATTCCATATGTATCCCTAGCACACCAAGCCACTGATTGATTTGTTCAAGGAGAAGAAGTTCCTTCCTAAGAGCATGCCTTATGCAAGGACCTCGTTATCCTCGATGATGGTTCCCAACCAGAACTCAGTAGTGTTTTGTTGTAAGACTATCATGTGGGCACGATTGTCCTAGACCTTCTGTTCACATGTATTTTGCAAACCAGCTCATGTTTCGGAGCTTGCCATCGTAGTTCATTTCCTGAGAATTTCACAACATCATCTCATCGATTTGTGTTGCAAACTTTTTTTTCAGACATGTTGAGTCTGGAATATCATGACACCAACCAGATCTGAATCTCGGGCGGATATGATGGTTGGAACTTTTCCAAGATCTATGATGTAGGTTCCGGTAAAGTGGACGCACCTAGCCGGAAGATCTATTATTGTAGCATCTTGGTTGGGCAAGTTGACCATCTTCTCCATGAGGATGTTATGCGACTTATTCTAGCAATTGTTCCTTATGGATTCTTTGCACTCCCGAAGTCTGACCTTTACTTGATGACCATATCGATGCTGCTCCAAAGGCATGATCGTGGTAGCTAGAACATCAAGGAGAACATTAGAAGCGGAGTGCTAAATGTCTCTCGGTCCATCATCCAGGTTTCGTTCCCTGGCATTGCTAAGGACAAATCTGAGAAAGTGTTGTCTTCCTTTGCATCTGCATCCTCCATCATTATTCATCATGGTAGTATGAAGAGTTACCAAAATCTTTGTCATAGATGTTGGTAAAACCCAGATGGATATGGAAATGCTCAAGTTCTTGAGAGCATGCTCAGACACTAGGTTATATTCTCGGCATCAACTGGAATGTGCCTTCCGTTTGCTGAGTTGTCTTATAACTCTAGTTTTCTTTCCAAACTGAGTATGCCATTCTTTCGAATTCCCTCCAATGATCAATCGTGAATTGCCTCAGGCTGGTATGAAGAGTTTCAATGATCTATGTATCGGAAGTAATTCTTTTTACCACTTAAGAGAAGAATTCTACGAGTGACCTTCCCTAAGGAGCCCCGTTATGGAATCATTGCAGTTAACTCCTCGCTACGTCATGACTGAGCGTGGAATTGTGCCCTACCAAATTGAGCCATCGCCATCTGTTTCCTTCCACCCCTCTTGTTGTGTGTTTTGTGTTTCAGCTCAAGAGATGTTTCAACATCTCATTCCACGAGTTGATCTTGAATAGCTTGATCTTCGAGAAGATCAATTCCAGTAGAGTTTCTTTCTGTCGTCATCGTGTGGATGAAGATCTCAAAGGCAAGGATGTCAAGATCAACGTGATGCAAGGAATCAACGTCCTTATGAAGTGCAACCCGGATCATCAAGATTGTGTTGGCCTTGTGTCCCCTCTGTCTTCTTACCTCATGTCTTGAATCTCGGGACGAGATTCCTGTTTAGTGGGGGTGAGTTGTCACAGCCCTAGCTTTAACCATGGTTTGCCTTTGCATCTCATCATGTTAAGTTCATGAAAGTTGAATTGAGGTTAGTTGAAACCCTCAGAAATCAGTTCAGAAATAATCAACATTAAAATCTCATCAAAGGAGCCCAAGAAAATGTTCCTGCTAAACCTTGAAAAATATTGGCAAGAATAAAATTCAAACCAATATTTTTGGAGGCTTTAAAATATTTATTTTGGGCATTTCATTTAAATCATAAACTATTTGAGTTGGATTTATTTCCGTTATAAAAGAAATAAATGTCCAATTATTCTGAAACTTTTTGTGGGGCTCAAGAAATATCCATTTAGCTCCCATATTAAATTTCAGGATTTTGCAAAATGATCTAGTACTTATACTAAATCAAAAGAGATGAATTAAAATAGAAAACAGAAATGAAATACAAGATAGTGAGAGAAAGACTCACCTGGGCCTACTCACCTGGCGGCCCAGCTTCCCTGGCGCCTCCTGTCGTCTTCCTTCCCCGAGCTAGTAGGCAGAGCACGTGGCCGCCGTGCGCGCGCACACGCCCGCCATCTCCTGCCTCCCTGCTCGCTTCCCCGACCCCCGTGGAGATGCCACGCACCTCCCTGGAACCTCGTCCACTTCTCCCTTCATCCCTATCCTCCTCTGCTCTCTCTCCCTCTCGCCACCGAACACACCTGTTGCCGTCGCTCGCTGTTACCGCGGCCACCGGCCACCACACGCCTCACCGACGAGTCTCCAAGCTCCTCAGTGTCGTACTCGAACTCCTCTCTATGCTACGCAATGCCGGGCACCCCCGAACGCTGCCGACGCCGTCGTCTTCAACCTTCGGCTCCCCAGATCGCCGGCAATGCCCCAACGTCGTACGACCTCCTACGAGCCGACTGAGACGCGTGCTGCAACTGCTGTGAGCTTCACCGTCGTTTGCCCCTCCTCCCCATGCTTCTTAATCACCATAGCCGCTGTTTCAACCAAAGCCGAAGCTCACCGCTGCCCGGCCTTGTCGCCACCGTGGCCTAAGCTCGAACGGGTCGCGCCCGTGCACTGCACCGAGCTCCTGGTGACCCCAGGAGGCTGCGCAGCGCTTTACTTTGCTTGCCCGTGCTCCACAACACCGTTTTCGCCGAGGTCCAAACTCCGGCCACCGCCGTGAGCTCCGTTCCGGCATGCTCCGGCCACCCCAGCTCCATCCGCCGCCACCTCTGGATGCGTCACACCCCCAGCTACTTGTAGCCACAAACCGCGTCTGAAACCGTCCCCTGTAGCGCCTTCCCGCGATGTCTCCGTCATCGGTTTTGGTCGCCGCCGGCCGAACTCCAACGAAGCCGACGTGGCCGCGTAATTAGCGCTAACCACCGCTAGATAGATCACCCACAGACACTGACAGTGGGCCCCACAGTGGGTCAAAGCCTGGTCAGCGCCGGATTAAACCGGGTCAGCCTCTGTGTCACTGACCAGTGGGTCCCACTAGTCAGGTTTGTACCGGCTGACCTCTATTGACCTGCCGACATCATGCTGATGCAGTGCTGACATCATAAATATTTCAGGAGTTTAAATAAGTCTTAAATGATTTATATATTCCAGAAATTTGACTAAACTTTGAAAATTCATAGAAAATAAACCGTAACTCCAAATGAAATAATTTATATATGAAAAATTATCAGAAAAATCCAAAGATTCTGTTTATTGCGCTGTCATGCATGTTTCAACAAATTAAAGTTGCTGTATATGACAATTTGAATAAAGGGCATTTGAAATGTCACATATGGAGTTTGATTTTGAACCTTGAGTTCAAACCAACTACATTTAATTTGTTACTAGTGGCATTAGCTCAATCAACAACACATTGCCATGTCATGATCATGCATCATATTGATGCATTGCATTGATTGTGTTCCTTCTCTGTTTGCCGGTGTTGTTCCCCCTCAGTAGACATTGTTCCAACAATGATTTCGATGACACCGATGAAGAGCTATTCTATCTTCAGAAGTGCCAGGCAAGCAAACCCCCTTTATGCATTTCAATACAATCCCACTCTCTCGCTCCTGCTCTCTTTTACTGCATTAGGACAACAATGATTCAACTGTTACATGCTGCGGTAGTTGAACCCCTTTCTTCTGCATGACCTGTCTTTGCAACAGTAAATAGTTGAAACCCACTAGCATGAGTAGGAGTTGTTTGAGCCATGATGTGCCTACTCATTTATGCTTGCTTGTTATGCCTGCTATGCTTAGAGTTGTGTCAGGTCTGATTCATCTGGGATGGATTGGAATGGTGTGAACATGTCCTACTGTTGAGAGCTAAGTGTGTGAACACGATTTGGTAAAGGTAGCGATGAGAGGTCATGTAGGAGTACATGGTGGGTTGTCTCATTGAAACCGTCCTCAGGAACTGAGTTCCATGTTTGTGATCCAAGACAGTTACTACCACACATTGGGATACTTAATTGACCCTCTCGACTTATTAATCGCCTTGATCTCTGTCCAGGAGTTGCAACTAGTTTCTGGTGTTTGTAGGATATGTGTTGGGGCCGTGCGTAGCGCTGGCCCTAGGGGTGGGCTATGATGCGATGGAGACACGAGGCACGTTGTATCGGGATGACACCCGAACGGTGCTCTTGGGAACCCTGCTCTCATCGTTTGGGGCCGTGAGTGAAACCTCGGCCGGACTTCCTTGCGGATGGAACTCAAATAGGTGATAAACCTGGACTAGAGTCTTGTGTGGTTAGTCAGATCATGGCTGACACCCTCGCTGGGCTTCCGCTTGAAGGTTGCCTAGTACATGTCGTGTAAATGGCGATAAGTGGTGAGAGCGTGTGTGAAGAAGTACACCCCTGCAAGGTAATATGATATATTCCAATAGCCGCATCCACGGATATGGACAACTTGGAACGCTTACATTGTTCATAGATAACTGGAAGTGGATACTCTAAAATGCGCAAGATAAGCGTGAGTGCTATGGATGGCCTTCTCATAGGGAGACGGGAACGGATCCATAGTGGTGTATTGTTATGGTGAATATGTGGACTCGTGTGCGCCACCTCAAAATAGTTACCAGCAGTCGTAGTACAGGATAGCCACTGAGTCAAAGATGGCTTGCTGCAGTTAAACTCCACCACCCCTTTGTTGATACTGATGCATATGTAGATAGTTCTGATGTAAGTCATGCTGGGTACATTTGTACTCATGTTTGCTTAATTTATGTTTTTGCAGAGAGACTTCAGTCTCACTAGTAGTTCCGCGTGGACTTCGACTTTTAGCTTGTTACCTCAGCTACAATCTTGTACCCTTGGGAGGGTCTTGTGGATAGTCAGGCTTCTCAGCCTTTTTCTTTTGCAGTTGTCTATACTCAGACATGTTAAGCTTCCGTTGCTTGTATGCTCTGTATGTTGGGTCATGTGACCCCTGTTTATAATAAATGCTATGAGGCTCTTCTGGGCCTTTATCTATATAAGTTGTTAAGTTATGTTGTGATGCCATGTTATACAGCACATACTTGCATGTTATGTGTATGTGTAACGGGTATTGCTATGTGTGGGATCCGACCCCTAGTTGTTTATTCTTGGTAGCCTTCCTTGTGGGGAAATGTCTCCTGGTGCTTCCACTGAGCCATGGTAGTTCACTACTGCTCCGGAACACTTAGGTTGGACGGCATGTGTCCTTCTTTGCTCCTGTGTATGTCCCTTCGGGGAAATGTCACGTGGTGTTTACCGGAGTCCTGTTAGCTTGCTACAGGCCGGATTCACTCGCTGCTGACCAACACGTGCATTGCTGGGTCATGTATGTCTGTCCCTGTAAGTTAGTGCCACCTTGGGTTTACGACTAGTCATGTCGGCCCGGTTCTCTGTCATATGGATGCTAGCGACACTATCATATACGTGATCCAAAAGGCGCAATGGTCCCGGGCTAGGTAAGGTGGGACCCGTGGGGATATCGTGCGTGAGGCCGCAAAGTGATACGATGTGTTACATGCTAGATCGGTGTGACTAGGATCAGGGTCTCGACAGCTTTGGTATCAGAGCCTGACTGCCTATAGGATTACCAAGTCAAACTGGTTGAAGTCGAGTCTAGAAATGCTTTAGTTATAAAAGGGAATTGATTGTGGAATGGAACGTAAGGTTCTTTTTACTCCTTTACCTTATGTCCTTCTGATCTGAGTCACCCTCTTCCTTTCTACGAGGATTAAGAACTAGGCTTCTCATTCTTACATTAGGATCATGTGTTACTAATCTGTAGACTTATAGGAATGTTGGATCAAGCCTCAGATCAGTTCCGAGTGCCTCCGTATGTTGACAGTTAATCTCAGAACCTTGGTATTGTCTTGTTGAGTGGTTATGCCACCATTTTTGCAAGATGTCTCAAATTCTTTTTTGAGCATTTACAGTCGTTATGCTGTCCGAGTTGTCCCAGGTTTCTAAATAGTCTGATGCATTTGCAAACGCTTTCACCCCATTCCCGAAGTTCCTTTGGGCTAGATTAACCACGCTAATCAGTGTGTTGAGGTACTCCATTGCCCCGACATATATGTTGAAGCTATTATTATGAGACTAGGGTATCCTAGAGAACCACCTAGTAACACAACCATGTGTTGTCTTCTCAGTGTGATGATTCTGGCCACCATTCTCAAAAGCATCCCGAGATGTTATTTAGTTAGTAGGTATTCCATCTCTGGGTTTTTGAACCCAAGATTCATTCTACTTCATGTTGATAGTGTTTGCTCGTTCCTTTAGGATTTTAGTAACCTTTGTGATAGCCCTAGAGGTTCCTGGTATATCGTTCTTCCTAATACCATGAACCATCCTTGGCGGAAGTTCTTCTGAACCAAAAGATCACAATAAGAGTGATCTTGATGAGTTCTTGATTCTATATTGTGAATCTGCCAGTTCTTCCTCTTCTTCATGGGTTATCCGGAAGAAATATGTTGAACTTGTTCGACATGCTAATCCATGCGTCCACAACTCAGAAAATCATATGTTCCTTTGAATTGTTCTCTTTAGTTGTATTCCGACCTCCGTCTATCATTTGATAGTCAAGAGCATGTCATGCATTCATGCTCATCGATACCTCATATTCTTGTGGTCCATCAAGCCATTCTATTCCAGAATGACTAGGAGAAACAAACTCTGGTACCTCATCCATATCTAGGAGATTAAGAATGCCAATCCAGCTTCTAGTCTGTTCTACCCTGGAGTATTGCCCCCTTTATGTCGAGAATATCATAAGAATTGCACCACGTCTTATGAATTCTTGACTCAGAGATACTTCTTGCCATCGTTGTTCATTCCCCGGTCTCCATGTTATTGTAACTGGAATACCGACAAGTGAATTGTGAGGTGTGAAATCAATACTCCTAGCAACTCCGTTGCTTGGTAGTTAATGGACAATAACTTCATTCTTCGCGTGTTGGTTATTGAATCATCATTCTAAGATTGATCATGCTACCTAGTCCATATTCCTGGTGCACTCTTCGATCAATGGGTTAGGATTGTGCTAATCCCTCACTCTTCTGATCACATCGTCTTGCCCTGAAAAGCAAGATCGTTCTCGAGCTTAATAACATATCGGTGGTTCATGATTTTTCAAATATCTTCTCGGAAGTATCACTAGGTTGTCCCCTGACTGTTATGTTGAGCTCGTGATCAACTTGGTTTCTGGTAAACTACCCCTTCTCCAAGAATCTGTGTTGGATACCCCTGAGCTAGCTGGTCAAGCTAAACAACAACTTGGAGAGTTGGAAGATAAAAGCTTTGCCTAACTTAGTTCGTTCTGAAGGGATATCTTTGTGTTTGTGTGTGTGTTGAAGGAAGATGATATCTTCATCGATTGGTCCTTGTGATCAGTTGTTGGATCTATTGTCTTGTCAAAACTTTGATTTGAGTATGGGCTATCATCAAATCAAATCAGAACCAATGATTTTTGTAATGTTGTTTTACTCGTTGTTGTCTTCTCGAGCATACACCACTATCTTCTTTTGGTCTGACCAATACTATCACCTTGTTCACTAAGTCATGGAATTCCATCTCCATGAAAACCTAGATGAGTTGTTGTTGAGCCCATCGGCAACATCCTTATCCTCTCCACGACTGATGTTGAATAATAAAGCTAGTGTTGGAAACTTTTGTAAGCATTTCCTTCATGCTAGCTCATGAAGTATATTTTCGGTGAAAGAAGTGACTTCCTCTAATTCATGTGCATCTGATGCAAATTGCCGCCGTGAATTCGAGAAAGTTTGTTTTGCTTCCTCTGGAATCATCCCAAGTCAGTCTTGCATATGTGCGAAGTATTCTGTGGTTTAGAGACTTGCAACCTTCATTCCATATGTATCCCTAGCACACCAAGCCACTAATTGATTTGTTCAAGGAAAAGAAGTTCCTTCCTAAGAGCATGCCTTATGCAAGGACCTCGTTATCCTCGATGATGGTTCCCAACCAGAACTCGGTAGTGTTTTGTTGTAAGACTATCATGTGGGCATGATTGTCCTAGACCTTCTGTTCACATGTATTTTGCAAACCTGCTCATGTTTTGGAGCTTGCCATCATAGTTCATTTCCCGAGAATTTCACAATGTCATCTCGTCGATTTGTGTTGCAAACTTTTTTTTTCAGACATGTTGAGTCTGGAATATCATGACACCAACCAGATCAGAATCTCAGGCGGATATGATGGTTGGAACTTTTCCAAGATCTATGATGTAGGTTCCGGTAAATTGGACGCACCTAGCCGGAAGATCTATTATTGTAGCATCTTGGTTGGGCAAGTTGACCATCTTCTCCATGAGGATGTTGTGCGACTTATTCTAGCAATTGTTCCTTATGGATTCTTTGCACTCCCGAAGTCTGACCTTTACTTGATGACCATATCAATGCTGCTCCAAAGGCATGATCGTGGTAGCTAGAACATCAAGGAGAACATTAGAAGCGGAGTGCTAAATGTCTCTCGGTCGATCATCCAGGTTTCGTTCCCTGGCATTGCTAAGGACAAATCTGAGAAAGTGTTGTCTTCCTTTGCATCTGCATCCTCCATCATTATTCATCATGGTAGTATGAAGAGTTACCAAAATCTTTGGCATAGATGTTGGTAAAACCCAGATGATATGGAAATGCTCAAGTTCTTGAGAGCATGCTCAGACACTAGGTTATATTCTCGGCATCAACTGGAATGTGCCTTCCGTTTGCTGAGTTGTCTTATAACTCTAGTTTTCTTTCCAAACTGATTATGCCATTCTTTCGAATTCCCTCCAACGATCAATTGTCAATTGCCTCAGGCTGGTATGAGGAGTTTCAATGATCTATGTATCAGAAGTAATTCTTTTTGCCACTTAAGAGAAGAATTCTACGAGTCACCTTCCCTAAGGAGCCCCGTTATGGAATCATGGCAGTTAACTCCTCGCTGCGTCGTGACCGAGCGTGGAATTGTTCCCTACCAAATTGAGCCATCACCATCTGTTTCCTTCCACCCCTCTTGATGTGTGTTTTGTGTTTCAGCTCAACAGATGTTTCAACATCTCATTCCACGAGTTGATCTTGAATAGCTTGATCTTCGAGAAGATCAATTCCAGTAGAGTTTCTTTCTGTCATCATCACATGGATGAAGATCTCAAAGGCAAGGATGTCAAGATCAACGTGATGCAAGGAATCAACATCCTTATGAAGTGCAACCTGGATCGTGAAGATTGTGTTGGCCTTGTGTCCCCTCTGTCTTCTTACCTCACGTATTGAATCTCGGGACGAGATTCCTGTTTAGTGGGGGTGAGTTGTCATAGCCCTAGCTTTAACCTTGGTTTGCCTTTGCATCTCATCATGTTAAGTTCATGAAAGTTGAATTGAGGTTAGTTGAAACCCTCAGAAATCAGTTCAGAAATAATCTACATTAAAATCTCATCAAAGGAGCCCAAGAAAACGTTCCTGCTAAACCTTGAAAAATATTGGCAAGAATAAAATTCAAACCAATATTTTTGGAGGCTTTAAAATATTTATTTTGGGCATTTGATTTAAATCATAAACTATTTGAGTTGGATTTATTTCTGTTATAAAAGAAATAAATGTCCAATTATTCTAAAACTTTTTGTGGGGCTCAGGAAATATCCATTTAGCTCCCATATTAAATTTCAGAATTTTGCAAAATGATCTTGTACTTCTACTAAATCAAAACAGAGGAATTAAAATAGAAAACAGAAATGAAATAGAACAGAGTGAGAGAAAGACTCACCTGGGCCTACTCACCTGGCGGCCCAGCTTGCTGGCCTAGCCCCCCTGGCGCCTCCTGTCTTCTTCCTCCCCGAGCCAGTAGGCAGAGCGCGTGGCCGCCGTGCGCGCGAACACGCCCGCCATCTCCTGCCTCCCTGCTCGCTTCCCCAACCCCGTGGAGATGCCACGCACCTCCCTGGCGCCTCGTCCACTTATCCCTTTGTCCCTATCCTCCTCTGCTCTCTCTCTCTCCCTCTCGCCACCGAACACACCCATCGCCGCCGCTCGCTGTTACCGCGGCCACCGGCCACCACACGCCTCACCGACGAGTCTCCGAGCTCCTCCATGTCATCCTCGAACTCCTCGCTGAGCTACGCAACGCCGGGCGCCCCCGAACGCTGCCGACACCGTCATCTTCAACCCTCGGCTCCCCAGATCACCGGCAATGCCCCGACGTCGTTCGACCTCCTACGAGCCCACTGAGACGCGTGCTGCAACCCCTGTGAGCTTCGCCGTCATTTGCCCCTCCTCCCCATGCTTCTTGATCATCTTAGCCGCCGTTTCAACCGAAGCCGAAGCTCACCGCCGCCCGGCCTTGTCGCCACCGTGGCCTGAGCTCGAACGGGTTGCGCCCGTGCACCACACCGAGCTCCTGGTGACTCTAGGAGGCTGCGCAGCGCTTTACTTTGCTCGCCCATGCTCCGCAACGCTGTTTTCCCCGAGGTTCGAACTCCGCCCACCGCCGCGAGCTCTGTTCTAGCAAGCTCTGGCCACCCCAGCTCCATCCACCACCACCTCTAGATGCGCCGCACCCCCAGCTACTTGTAGCCGCAAACCGCGTCCGAAACCGTCCCCTGTAGCGCCTTCCCGCGACGTCTCCATCGTCGGTTTTGGTCGCCGCTGGCCGAACTCCGACGAAGCCGACATGGCCGCGTAATTAGCGCTAACCACCGCCAGATAGATCACCCACAGACGCTGACAGTGGGCCCCATAGTGGGTCAAAGCCTAGTCAGCGCCGGATTAAACCGGGTCAGCCTCTGTGTCACTGACCAGTGGGTCCCACTAGTCAGGTTTGGCCCGGCTGACCTCTGTTGACCTGCTGACATCATGCTGATGTCATAAATATTTCTGGAGTTTAAATAAGTCTTAAATGATTTATAAATTCCAGAAATTTGACTAACTTTGAAAATTCATAGAAAGTAAATCGTAACACCAAATGAAATTATTTATATATGAAAAATTATCAGAAAAATCCAAAGAATCTGTTTATGGCATTGTCATGCATGTTTGAACAAATTAAAGTTGCTGTATATGACAATTTGAATAAAGGGCATTTGAAATGTCACGTATGGAGTTTGATTTTGAACCTTGAGTTCAAACCAAATTCATTTAATTTATTACTAGTGGCATTAGCTCAATCAACAGCATATTGCCATGTCATGATCATGCATCATATTGTTGCATTGCATTGATTGTGTTCCTTTTCTGTTTGCCAGTGTTGTTCCCCCTCAGTAGATGTTGTTCCGATGATGAGTTCGATGACACCGATGAAGAGCTATACTATCTTCAGAAGTGCCAGGCAAGCAAACCCCCTTTGAGCATTCCGATACAATCCCACTCTCTCGCTCTTGCTCTCTTTTACTGCATTAGGACAACAATGATTCAACTGTTACATGCTGTGGTAGTTGAATCCCTTTCCTCTGCATGACCTGTCTTTGCCACACCAAATAGTTGAAACCCACTAGCATGAGTAGGAGTTGTTTGAGCCATGATGTGCCTACTCATTTATGCTTGCTTGTTATGCCTGCTATGCTTAGAGTTGTGTTAGGTCTGATTCATCTGGGATGGATTGGAATGGTGTGTACATGTCCTACTATTGAGAGCTAAGTGTGTGAACACGATTTGGTAAAGTAGCGATGAGAGGCCATGTAGGAGTACATGGTAGGTTGTCTAATTGAAGCCGTCCTCAGGAACTAAGTTCTGTGTTTGTGATCCAAGACAGTTACTACCACACATTGGGATACTGAATTGACCCTCTCCACTTATTAATCGCCTTGATCTCTGTCCAGGAGTTACAACTAGTTTCTGGTGTTTGTAGGATATTTGTTGGGGCCGTGCGTAGCGCTAACCCTAGGGGTGGGCTATGATGCGGTAGAGACACGAGGCACGGTGTACCGGGATGACACCCGAACGGTGCTCTTGGGAACCCTGCTCTCATCGTTTGGGGCCGTGAGTGAAACCTCGGCCGGACTTCCTTGCGGATGGAACTCAAATAGGCGATAAACCTGGACTAGAGTCTCGTGTGGTTAGTCAGGTCGTGGCCGACACCCTCGCTGGGTTCCGCTTGAAGGTTGCCAAGTACATGTCGTGTAAACGGTGATAAGTGGTGAGAGCTTGTGTGAAGAAGTACACCCCTGCAGGGTAATATGATCTATTCCAATAGCTGCGTCCGTGGATATGGACTACTTGGAACGCTTTAATTGTTCATAGATAACTGGAAGTGGATACTCTAAAATGCGTAAGATAAGCGTGAGTGCTATGGATCGCCTTCTCGTAGGGAGACAGGAATGGAGCCATAGTGGTGTATTGTTATGGTGAATATGTGGACTCGTGTGCGCCACCTCAAAAGAGTTACCAGCAGTCGTAGTATAGGATAGCCACTGAGTCAAAGCTGGCTTGCTGCAGTTAAACTCCACCACCCCTTTGTTGATACTGATGCATATGTAGATAGTTCTGATGTAAGTCTTGCTGGGTACATTTGTACTCACGTTTGCTTAATTTATGTTTTTGCAGATACTTCAGTCTCACTAGTAGTTCCGTGTGGACTTCGACTTTTAGCTTGTTACCTCAGCTACGATCTTGTACCCTTGGGAGGGTCTTGTAGATAGTCAGGCTTCTCAGCCTTTTTCTTTTGCAGTTGTCTGTACTCAGACATGTTATGCTTCCGATGCTTGTATGCTCCGTATGTTGGGTCATGTGACCCCTGTTTGTAATAAATGCTATCAGGCTCTTCTGGGCCTTTATCTATATGAGTTGTTGAGTTATGTTGTGATGCCATGTTGTACAACACATACTTGCATGTTATGCGTACGTGTAATGGGTATTGCTATGTGTGGGATCCGACACCTAGTTGTTTATTCTTGGTAGCCTTCCTTGTGGGGAAATGTCTCCTGGTGCTTCCACTGAGCCATGGTAGTTCTCTACTGCTCCGGAACACTTAGGTTGGCCGGCATGTGTCCTTCTTTGCTCCTATGTCTGTCCCTTTGGGGAAATGTCACGCGGTGTTTACCGGAGTCCTGTTAGCTTGCTACAGCCCGGATTCACTCGCTGCTGACCGACACGTGCAATTTTGCACCATGTATGCCTGTCCCTGTAAGTTAGTGACACCTTGGGTTTACGACTAGTCATGTCGGCCCGGGTTCTCTGTCATATGGATGCTAGCGACACTATCATATACATGAGCCAAAAGGTGCAAATGGTCCCGGGCCAGGTAAGGTGGCACCTGTGGGGATACCGTGCGTGAGGCCGCAAAGTGATATGATGTGTTACATGCTAGATCGGTGTGACTAGGATCGGGGTCCCGACATGGTGCCGCTGCAACAACTTTTGATGCTTTTGTGGGTCCTGCTGCTACTGCCGAGGTGGAGGATGATTACGAGGGTGATTACGAGGATGAGGTTGTGCAAAATCAGAACTACGTGCAACCAGCAGCACCACCACCAGGTCGTCCACATGCATATAATCGCAACGGTAGGGCTGCACCACCACCTCGGGTACGAGATCATGACCATGTTCCTAAACTAAAATTGAATATTCTGCCATTTGAGGGTAGATACATTCTTGATGTATATCTTACTTGGGAGTTAGAAACTGAACAATGTTTTACATGTTTAGAATATCCCGAGGATAGACATGTTACTGTTGTTGTTTGTGCTTTCAACAGTTTTGCTTGTGTTTGGTGGTCTGAACATTGTAGATTATATCATGATAATATCCAACTACTTGGGCTGCATTGAAAACTGCTATGTGTACTCACTGGGTTTCACCATACTATCAACATGAATTACTCCAAAAATTGCAGCGTTTAAGACAAGGAAAAAATTATGTAGAGGAATATTATGAGGAATTACAAATTGACATGGTTCGATGTGGTATTGTTGAGGATAATGAAGCTATACGTTCATGTTTTATGGGTTGATTAAACAGGGACATTCAAACCATCTTAGAGTATAAGGATTATAACAATATCACTCATTTATTCCATCTTGCTTACAAAGCTGAACGTGAAGTGCATGGTCGACAGTCATTGGCGCGAACTAATTTTTCTGTAGGTCGATCTTCATCATGGACACCACATACATCATCTACTTCCACACGTCCTGCTGCAGCACCGCCTACTTTAGTCACCAACTCCAACCAAGATACAAGAAAACAGGCACCACCACCATCCACCAAGAGCACACCTTCCGGCTCAGCATAGAGCTCTTCTTCATCCATGGCATCAACAGGGCAAACACATGATGTTATATGTCGTCATTGCAGTGGTCATCACTATGCTAGCAAATGCACATCCCAGCGTGTGATGATTGCTACTGAGGATGCTGGGTATGAGTCCGCTAGTGACTATGATGAGGAGACTTTGGCTCTTATTGCAAGTGAAGAACATGGTGGAGATGATTCTAAACAAGAGACGCGATACATGGCTGCTGAAGACGCTGACAGGTATGAAAGTTTAGTTGCTAAACGTGTTTTGAGTGTGCAGGTAACACAGGCTGAGCAAAATCAGAGGCACAATTTGTTCCATACAAAGGGAGTTGTGAAGGAATGTTCTGTTCACGTCATCATAGATGGAGGGAGTTCCAACAACTTGGTTAGCATGGAGATGGTGGATAAGCTATCTCTCATCACCAGACCACATCCTCAACCTTACTACATACAATGGTTCAACAATAGCGGCAAAGTTAAGGTAACACGTATTGTGCATGTGCATTTTAGTATCACTACATATGCTGATTATGTTGATTGTGATATGGTACCCGTGCAAGCATGCTCCTTATTACTTGGTAGGCCATGGCAATTCGATAAAAAAATTGTACACCATGGTAGAAACAATCAGTATACTCTTGTTCATAAGGATAAACATGTTACTTTGCTTCCTATGTGATACATCCCAAATATATCTACATTTCCAAGCACTTTTGCTCTTGTTTTGGACTCTCATTTGCATGATTTGAATGGAGCTAACCCGGACTGGCGCTATTTTGAGCAGAATTGCCATGGTGTTATTTTTGTGCAGAAATAAATTTCTCGGATTGAGCTGAAAATTTACGAAGAATATTTCTAGAATATAAAAAAAATATTGGCAAAGAGAACTACTGGAGGGGGGCCACCCAGGAGCCACAAGCTCAGGAAGCGCCCCCTAGGGCGCGCCCTGTGATCTTGTGGATCCCACGAGCCTTCGTTTGCCCTTAGTCCAAACTCTATAAGTACAGTCTCACGGAGAAAAAAATCAGAGAGAAGGAATCATCACATTTTACGATACGGAGCCGCCGCCAGCTCTTGTTCTTCATCGGGAGGGCTGATCTGGAGTCCGTTCGGGGCTCCGGAGGGTGGAATTCGTCGCCATTGTCATCATCAACCCTTCTCCATCAACAATTCCGTGATGCTCACCACCGGGAGTGAGTAATTCCTTCGTAGGCTTGCTGGACGGTGATTGAGTTGGATGAAATTTGTCATGTAATCAAGTCAATTTGTTAGGGCTTGATCCCTAGTATTCACTATGTTCCAAGATTGATGTTGATATGACTTTGCTATGCTTAACGCTTGTCACTAGGGCCCGAGTGCCATGATTTCAGATCTAAACCCTTTATGTTTTCCTAAATATATTTGAGTTCTTGATCCTATCTTGCAAGTTTTATGCACCTATTACGCCGCATACCCCAAGGTGACAATAGTTGGGATTCTTTCTAGTGATTACCCTAGTATGAGGAGTTCATGTATTCATTAAGTGCTAATGCTTTGTTCCGGTTCTCTATTAAAAGGAGGCCTTAATATCCTTAGATTTTCTTATGGACCCCGTTGCCACGGGAGGGTAGGACAAAAGATGTCATGCAAGTTCTTATTGCACATATGACTATATACAGAATACATGCCTACATTACATTGATGAATTGGAGCTATTGTGTATTACTCTAGGTTGTGACTGTTATATGATGAATATCATGTAACAAAAATATCCATCATTGATCCAATTCCTACGCTTTTCTTATATTGGTCTTTGCTAAGTTACTTTCATTGTTTCTGCTGTTACAATCATCACAAACTACTGCTATTACTATTCCTTTTACTATTGCAATTGTTGCTACTACTATCAAAACTATCAGACTACTGTGCTACTAAACACTTTGCTGCAGAAATATAATTTTCCAGGTGTTGTTGAATTGACAACTCAACTACTAAGGCACATGAATATTCTTTGGCTCCCCTTGTGTCAAATCAATAAATTTGGGTGAAATACTACCCTCGAAGACTGTCGTGATCCCCTATACTTGTGGGTTATTAAGACCTTTTTCTGGAGCCGTTGCAGTGGAGCATAGCTCTACTTATTGAGTTCACTTGGTACTTTACACTATGAAGAATCTGAAAGATACTAGAACCAAGATCGTACCCTCTAAGATGAGGGGAGGTAAGGAACTGCCATCTAGCTCTACACTTGATTCAACTTCTGTTTTGAGTAGGTTGTGACACCACCACCTGCCATTCATTTTGATATGTCGCAAGTAATTGATGATAATACTTTTGCTATAAAAGAAACTTGTGATGATGCTAGTACTCTGCTTGATGAAACTGTGCCACTAGGTGAATTTCTTGATGAACAACTTGCTAAAACTAAACAACTTGAAAATGTTGAAACTGATGAAAAATATGAGTCACCTATTATGCCTAACTCTGCTACTAGAGCTGAAACACCTAAGATACTGATGGTTACATTATGGATGGGGATATAGCTAGAGAATTTCTTGCTTGTAATGATAGAGATGATGTTAAGAAACTACTGAGTAAGCTGGAAGAGAAGTCTATGATAGCTAGAATGAAATATGATCCTAAGTTTGCTACTTCTCCTATCTGTGTTAGTGATAAGGATTATGAATTCTCTGTCGAACCTGAGTTAATTACTTTGGTTGAATCTGATCCTTTTCATGGTTATGAAACTGAAACTGTTGTGGCACACCTTACCAAATTGAATGATATAGCCACTCTATTTGCTCATGAGGAAAAAATCTGTTACTATTATATTCTTAAGTTATTTCCTTTCTTATTGAAGGGTGATGCTAAGAAATGGTTTAATACTCCTGCTCCAAGTTGTGTGCGTAGTCCCCAGGATATGATATATTACTTCTCTAAAAAATATTTTCCTGCTCAAAAGAAACAAGTTACCTTAGAGGAAATATTTAACTTTGTGCAAATTGAAGAAGAGAAACTCCCTCAACCTTGGGGGAGACTTCTCAAATTACTTAATTCTTTGTCTGATCATCCTCTTAAGAAAAATGAAATATTTGATATCTTTTATAATGGACTAACCGATGCTTCTAGGGACTACCTAGATAGTTGTGTTGGTTGTGTTTTCTGGGAACGAACTATCGAAACGGCTGAAGAACTATTGAATAATATATTGAGAAATGCCAATGATTGGACACTTCCTGAGCCACTACCTAAACTAACTCCAAAGAAGAGAGGTATTCTGCTCATCAATCTAGAAGATATGCAAGAGGCAAAGAAATCTCTGAAAGAAAAGGGTATTAAAGCTAAAGATGTTAAGAATTTACCCCATATTAAAGAAATACATGGACTCGATACCCCGACACGGGTAGTAAAGGTAAATTATCTTTATAGATTCGATGAGGGTGATATTCCCTATAATAAAACTGCTAGTCAATGCCTGGATGAATTTGATAACTACATTGTTAAGCAAGAGCATTTTAATAGGTATGTTAGCAAGCAATTGAAACGTAATGTTTTCTTTATTGATCATTTGAGTGACTTGATGTTTAGAATTGTTGATGATGTTAAAGGTTTGAGTAAACATGCATCCATGGTACATACCCAGTTAGAACAAGTTGCTAAGTCACAAAATGGTTTGCTTAATGAGATGAATAATAAAATGAATGATCATGCTGTTAGGGTAATGACTAGAGGAGGTAGAATGACTCAGGAGCCACTATACCCTGAAGGTCATCCTAAGAGAATTGAGCAAGATTCTCAGGAATTAATATTGATGCACCTAGTTCATCTAAGAAGAAAAAGAACAAGAAAAATGATAGAATTTTGCATGCTTCTAGTGAACCTGTGGTAGAAAACCCTTCTGAGAATCATAATGATGTTTCTATTTCTGATGCTGAGACACAATCTGTTAATGAACATCCACCTAGTGATAATGATAATGATGATGTTCATGTTGATGCTCAACCAGATAATGATAAAGAACCTCATAATGATGTAGAAATAGAACCTGTTGTTGATCTTGATAACCCACCTCCTAAGAATAAAAGATATGATAAAAGTGATTTCATTGCTAGAAAACATGGTAAGGAAAGAGAACCATGGGTTCAAAAACCTAGCCTTTTCCCACTAAGCCTCCAAGAAATAAGGTTGAGGAGGTTTTTGAGTGCTTTGTTGAAATGCTTAGGCATGTATTTTTGCGCACTCGCTTGACGGATATTTTGAAAATGCCTCCATGTGCTAAATACATGAAAGATATTGTCAGTAATAAAAGAAAAGATACCTGAAGCTGAAATTTCCACCATTCTTGCAAATTATTCATTTAAGGGTGGAGTACCTAAGAAGTTACGAAATCCAGGAATACCTACTATACCATGCTCCATTAAAAGAAGTTATGTCAAAACTGCTTAATGTGATTTAGGAGCCGGTGTTAGTGTTATGAGTTTCTCTTTATATAGAAGACTAGAACTAAATAAGCTCGCATCTACTGAAATATCTTTGCAAATGGCTGATAAATCAACTTCTATACCTATTGGAATTTGTGAGGATGTGCCTGTTGTGGTTGCAACTATTACTATCTTAACTTTGTTATACTTGATATGCCCGAGGACGACAACATGTCGATTATCCTTCGTAGACCCTTTTTGAATACTGCAGGGGCTGTTATTGATTGCAACAAAAGCAAGGTTACTTTTCATGTCAATGGTAATGAGCATATGGTTTATTTCCCGAGGAAACAAAGTTCAGTGAATAGTATCAACACTATTGAAAAACTGCTACAATTACTATTGGAGGTTTTGAATTCCCTCTTCCATCCGTAAAAAAAATTGAAACTCTTATTGTTGGGGAGATGCATATCCCCATTGAGGTAACCTAGTGTTATACGAAAATTCTTTGGTTTCATGTTACTCGGAAATAGTTTGTTAATAAGACTTGATCAACCTTATTAATGGATTCTTTTTTAGGGGCATGTGGTTGATGAATTTAGTAAGCACAACCAACTATACCTACTATTTACCCTCCATTGTTTAAATTTTAATAAAGTAGAATGCCATGATTATCCTGTTTTCTGAATTATCCGTGCAATAAAAAATGTCCCGAAAATAAAAGTTCTTGGAATGACTTGAAAATTTAGTATGATTTTTTCTGCAATATTTAAGAATTTTTGGCATTGAACACACCCTAGAGGGGTGCACCTATGAGCCACAAGCTCACAGGGCGCACCTAGTGAGCTTATGGATCCTACAGGGACACCCTCACTTATACTCGACACCCACGGCCTTCTCCTACCTCCGGAAAAAATCAAACTTGCCTCATTCCCGTGCAATTTTCCATCTCCTTGCTCGGAGCTCCATTTTCGAAACTGTTTCGGGGGATTACTCCTTGGTATGTGACTCCTCCAATGGTCCAATTAGTTTTTGTTCTAATGTTTTATATTTTGCAAATTTTTGCTGATGTGGTGACCATGTATTTGAGCTTGCATGTTGAATTGTATGGTCCAAAGTAGTTTTGATGCATGATATAGCCTCTAGACACTTGTGGGAGTAGTTGCTATCAATTTTATTAAGTTTTGTTCACTTTTATTTTGAGGTACTAAAAATTTCAGAAAAAAGGAAAATGCTTAAGTGGAGGTTGAGAGGTTCTTCGAGCCGGGGTACTAAGGAAACCCTGATGCCCAAGTACAATCTTCCTCGTGCGGCTGAGGTGTGACCGTGCTAGTGGCCATGTGACACATTCTTGAGGGATGAGGGAATTTTCGAAGATTTCTATTATTTGGTGAACAATGTCGGTATCATTCCCTTCCTCGAAGTAAGTGTGGCCAATACGTCCTCCTCACTAATACTTTTGTGCAAAGCTTTCATTTCAATGCTAGAAGAGATAAACACATGGTGTCATTCCACCTCTATGATATTCCTAGAGAGATGACACTTGAGCAATTTTGTGAAATTTGCATGATTCCCAATGCGGGCATCCCTCTAGAGCCACATCCTAGGGACGTCACAGATTTTATATCTGAAGTAACTATGGGGGAGTTGATAGGAGTTTCTTAAGCTAGAGTTGATAGTTTACATTTTCCCGTTTTGCGTTATTATTCATTATTTGCCGAGAGGTGTTTGACTGGTCGGTTTGAGAGTGGAACGCTCAGTTCACCTGACCTTGCTATTTTTCTCCATGTTATTTATCATGATAGAACTTTCAGTTTGGGGACTATGATTGCTCGACGATTACACACTAACCGTTCGAAGGGCGTTATTTATGGTGGTATCTATGCTTCCCACCTCGCTGGACATTTTGAGATTCCTATTAGGCATAATGAGGCAGAAGAGAGGCTTTTACCTACCAAATATATTGATTATAGTAGTGTGGTTGAGCATAATTTTATTGGCAATGGCCCGAGGCGATTTCGGTATAACTTAGTATTCAGTCAGGGGACGCGCGAGATTATTATTTTGCCTGCGCCTACCTTGTTTGATCTTTTCAGGGGCAAATACACAATCATGCCTAAGGATATTTATGCTTATTGGGGCTTGACACCACCCCAAGCACCTGAGCCTGAGCCAGCACCTGAGCTAGAGCCCGTCAAGGAGCCTGTCTATGAGTGGGAGCCTCAGGAACCCATCTATCAGTGGGAGCCTCAGGAGCCTCCGCATTACCCAGGAGGTGGCTATTTCAACCCATGGCCATAGACCAACTTAGGCCAAAATCCTAAGCTTGGGGGAGTACATATTTCTCACTGACATTACATTCATGTACCACACGTTTATTCCAGTTCTTGGTGCTCATCCTCTTCCATTGTATATCCATGTTAGTTTCATTTCTGCTTTCTTCTTGTCTGTTTGAAAAACTTCGAAAACCCAAAAATAGTTCTCGCTTCTTTTCGGTCTTTCTTTCTTGTTTAGTTAGTTCATGGTATTAAAAGAAAACCCAAAAAGATTTCTCATTTCTTCTTTTGTTTGTTGGGAGCTTTCCCGTGTAAATAGTTTTTCTTGTTTTTGTTTTTCCCTTGATAGTTTGCTTTCTTCAGAAAAACTAAAAACTCCAAAAACATTTCAGTGTATTTCTCTGAAATTCTTTTCTTTTCTTTGAGTCTTCGTAAGGAGAAGACCACGATGAAAACATTGAGTGGCTCTCATATGCATTATTGTTGATCTAAAGACAATCCAATATTACCTTGTCTTCTCCTTTGAATAAAATGGTTGTAGATTCTAGCTTAGTCCATGGCACACTTGCACTATTATTATTTTCACATCATTCGGTCATGCAAGTGAAAGGCAACAATGATGATGATTTGATGAAGCGATTGCGATGAAGGAAAGCTAGTATGAACTCTTCTTGTTTTCATTTTTGTAAATATGTTTAACTCAGTCGTTCTTAATTCAGCATATTATGAGTAAACATGTTTGTGATGACAATTAGTGATTATAGTTGCTCATGCCATGCTTAAACATCTAGGAGCGGATAATGATTTATCTTGAGCGTCAACATGCATTAGAATGGTTATTATGTAGATGTGATAGTATGGTATCCTCCTCTAAATGATTCGAGTGGCTTGACTTGACACATGTTCACATATGTGGTTGATTCAAAACTAACAAAGCCTCTACGATATTTATGTTCATGGTGTTTATATCCTACTCATGCTCATATTCAATGTTAATTATTCTCAATGCATGATTATGACCGTTTTCGCTCTCTAGTTGGTCGCTTCTCAATCTATTTGCTAGCCTTCGCATGTACTAAGCGGGAATACTGCTTGTGCATCCAAATCCTTAAACTCAAAGTTGTTCCAGATGAGTCCACTATATCTACCTATATGCGGTCTTACTCTGTCGTTCTCACCTCTAATCATTCAAATAAGCATCCATTTTGTGTGCATGTACCGCTCATGGAGCGACAGGGGGCGGTCAGTATCTTCCATGCTAAGCGGTTTATTATCATGATGGGTGTTACTCACTTTTCATTGCACAAGAGAGGCTGGTAATTGGAATGCCCATTCCCTAATCAAAACAGAGAAAATATAATCAAACAAACACCCCCGGAAAGTTGATTGTATGGAGGGCACCCGAGGATTCGGCTAGCCATGGCTTGTGTTTGTATGGTTGAGCGGGAATAAACTTTACCTTTACACTTGGGAACCACCGATATTGAAAATCCTCGATCATAACATTGACAGGAAAAAGCACACCTCCCAAAATGTATTCATCTCTGTTTTAAGCTTCGAGCTCTGGCACCTCTGCAAATCCCTGCTTCCCTCTATGAAGGGCCTATCTATTTACTTTTATGTTATTTATTTTTATTGTTGAGTCATCACCTTCTCATTCAAGCACCAATTTGGAGAGCATTATTGTCATTCTTATGCATTGAGTATAGTTAATATTGAGTGTGACATGACTAGATCTCTTCTACCATGAATTACAGTGTTTAGTCATTGCTTGAACTTCAGAGGTTCTCTGCATTTATGTTTTGCGGTCTCAGAAAGGGCTAGCGAGATACCATGTTATCATATTATATCATGATTGTTTTGACAAATTGTTGGCATCCGAGATATCTTATTATTGCTCGGTAGTTGGTCATTGTATTGTCATGAGTAAATGTGAGACCTAAGTGTTATCATTCACGTGGTTAGTTCATAATATTTGTTGAAAACTTGAACACTAGTTAAGTATATATATAACAATGAGAATAAAAGAATTTGTAAAAAATATCTTTATCACTTTCAGTTTGTCAACTGAATTGCTTGAGGACAAGCAATGAGTTAAGATTGGGGAGTTGATACGTCCCAAACGTATCTACTTTTCCAAATACTTTTGCTCTTGTTTTGGACTCTAATTTGCATGATTTGAATGGAACTAACCCGGACTGACACTATTTTCAGTAGAATTGCCATGTTGTTATTTTTCTGTAGAAATAAAAGTTCTCGGATTGAGCTGAATACGGAGAATATTTCCAGAATATATAAAAATATTAGCGAAGAGAACTACTAGAGGGGGGCACCCAAGGGCCACAAGCTCAGGGGGGCGCCCACCCCACAAGGCGCGCCCTATGATCTTGTGGGTCCCACGAGCCTTCGTTTACCCTAAGTACAACTCTATAAGTACCATCTCACAGAGAAAAAAATCAGAGAGAAGGAATCATCGCATTTTATGATACGGAGCCGCCGCCAGCTCTTGTTGTTAGGACCGCGAGTATATCGATGAGAGGGGGGTGAATGGGAGATTCAAAAATTCTTTTGAATGTTTTGAAACCGACCCTAATCATAGCAGCGGAATAATGGAAAGGGGGAAATGAACTAATTCAATCTTCATCTTCAGAAGCATATTCCTCAATGAAAGTAGTGATAACAGTACGAGCTTGGGAAATCACGGCTTTAACTACGATGAGAGTAATGCAACATGCAAACAGATGCAGTAGAATGAGACACAACATGATACGGGAGGTGAGAGATATGCAAGAGGGTACCCTAAAGTGAAATGAGGATGGCTGAACAAAAAAAATGCAACGGAATGAGATATGAATATTAACTCAAATAAATGACAACAGGGGCAGAAGAAAAAGTAAAACTACAATAAATGATAATGATCAGATAAACTATTGACACAGAGCATGAATGAAAACTGCTGAAGGAATTGCAGTAAAGTAGATTGAACCAGTGGTGCTCGATGGCATTAGAGAGATTTGGTAGACCAGTTCACCCTTCTGCCAAAGGGCTACGTCTGGTTGGAGGGTTGTGACTTAACACGGAAGATAAACTCTCTTCACCCTATTCTCCTTCAACTCGAAGCCGATCAGACTCCACTTGATTTCACTCGTGGTGGATCCTTGTCGGTGATCTCCAAACCTTTGATCGACCTTCGCGAACCACAATTACTCTTGGTTGCTGAAGATCTAGCTCGATGAAGACAACAACTGTTCAACACTCGAGCGGAAACCTATCCGTCTAGAGAGTGCGCAGCTCTCAAGAGTAAAAGATACAAGAACTCTAACTCAGAACTACCGTGGTGCAAAACCACTGTCTAAGTTTGGGCTCTTGATTTTCTCTCGGTGGATCTTAAACTCAAATCACTCGGAGAGGGGTTGCTCAAATCAATCTTCTCAGAAATCATAAGTGGAGCAGCCAACGAACAACGTTGGAGCGGGTTGGCTATTTATAGTTGCAGCCTTCCCTGATAGGAAATGACCAAATTGGACGTCGAGAGCAGCCAATGGCCGAACAACATGAGTCCAACGGTCGGAAATTTGAGCACAACGTTAACATTACTTGCGGGGCAAGTAATGCTAACTCCTCAGTCTGAAAGATATCTCCTGCAGCATGAAGAACAATGTCTACTGCTGCCAGGTAGTCATTGAGAGCATGAAGAGATTTCCCTCGCATCTTTCATAGGTTTTGGGCTAAGCATCGCAGCGGATCTAAGCTTCGAGAACCTATACCACTTTTAATAGTACGGAGGTCCTATGACTCAAATGAACGAAAGAAGAACAGCAAAAAGAATACTACGTCTTCAATTTGTCTTCAACTTCTGCTCGCTACAGTCAATTCCTTCGGACAACTCCAAACCAAATGCTTCGCTTCAGCAGTAAACTTTAAAGGGGTTAATTCCTCCACATCAATCTTCTCGTCTACATGTCTTCAACGTATGTAGCTCTTTCTTCTCTGCAACGTAGATATACTTCGGTGAAGTTCCTCGAACTTAGCACCAGAGATAGTATTCTCTTTGGTTTTGTATGGACTATTTCTCTCTGTATGCACTAGCAAACAAATCAGTCCATACGTGTTTCTGTCAACAATCTCCAAAACATAGGAAGGCAGATATTGCACCAACAATCTCCCCCTTTTTGGATGACTGTGGACAAAACAGATCACATCGAAGGATAGATAATGAATGGAATGTAATGCGAAGGATAACAGAAGATGAGAGATAATTACGAAGATAAAACACGGTCCCCCTGAAGGTATGCATCAGAGCATAAGATAAATGGGAAGGTAGTGAGGTAATTCTTCGTATGAGTGACATTGACCTATGATCTTATTCGAAGATGCTTTCAATGCACTCAACACTGTCTGAGATAATTCCTGTCATGCAATCTTTGAAATGAATTAGATAGATATAGTGAGTACTTTGTGATGAAGGATAAGTCATGAAGGTTTTCTAAGAACACAATTTGTATCCACACGAGATGTAAGTTTCCTGCATGTTAGATATTCGAGAAAGAACTAAGCAAGATAAATATGAGAGTATTGCTCAGAGTGGATAAGCTTCAGATGTGATTTTCCTGCAATAAAGATGATATGAAGAATGTATGCAAGGAAAAACACTTTGTCAGTCATAAGGATAGCTTTCAAGTCACTGACTTTCTTTTCCTACAAGGTTTGATAATTGAAGGATAATAAACATAGCATATCCAACCATGACAGATATGGTTCATCCATTACTCAAAGTACTTCTCCCCATTTATACTATCACTCGATGATTTTCTGTCCTTGTAGAACTATTACTTTCCCTACACGATAGATAATAATCGAGAATAATCATTACATAGGAGTAAACTTTCGATAGTACCTACAAATAGATAGGTGGAAGCAAATAATATTGTAGGGGGGGTTATTAACATTACATGGCGACCGAGTATATCAACACCACAGGCGGTGCGTTAAGTTTATCAAGCAAATTGTTCGAGGAAAACCAAAACGTTCGAGTGTGAAAAGCAAATGGCGAATGAGAAACACCCTGCAAATACCCCGTTCATCTATCGTACTTCTCCCCCTTTTTGTCAACAAGTATCAAAAAGAAAGAGAAAACATACGAGGAACTACTCGTCCGGAGTGTCCTCAGAATCAAAATTGAAACTGCTCAACGAATCAGAATCAGCAGAGCGAGGAATGGTTGAGGCAGAAGCATGAGTAGCAGCATGGACTTCGAAAGAAATGTTGCGATGAACATCTGGCTTATAGATGGGTGTTCTAGCTGTGTCTTCAATTTCGTCATCTGGTCTGACGAATAACAGGTCAGTTAAAGCTGAACGCTAATGGAGCACAAGAGTTTGCCTTTGGATGCGAGGAACAACAAGTAAATCCAGGTAGTCATAATCCTTATTGATGCCTTTGGCAAGCAGCTGCTTGCGAGAATAATGCTGCATTAGAAGAGACCAGGAGCGCTTTAGCCTCCTTCTCATGCAGAAGGGTTTGGCGAACATAATTATGAAGCAAATTCAACTCAGTAATCATCTCCACCTTTTCTTTTCGATCAAGTTTGACGTGGCTTTCCAGAGTTTGCTATGTGCAAATGCAGATTTCATATAGAGAAGGATTTTCATTCTGAGGGATTTCAACCTTGGCTTTCTTAACCTTCGGAGCAGTGTCAGATGTAGATGCAGTACCAACAACATCAACGGGTGCCTTTCCTTTGCCAATATGTTTCATAATACGGAGAGTGTCACGTACTGGTGGCATGAAAACTTTCAGAACATAAGGGCAGAAGAATTTTTCATTTATCAGCTGCTCAATTTCATACATAATCCACGGGGCATATGGCTTCAATGATTGGGGGCTGTCAGTAGCACAAGCCAAATTGTGAATGAATAATCTGGAACATCGAACCGAATTCCTTGAGAGATGGCCAGAAGAGCATTTCCCATGATGCCATTGATAGAATCTGGTCTGTTGGTTGGCATGAGAGAATTGCATAGCGCATGAAACATCACTTTGTTTTGATAAGACAACTTCTTAGGATCTACATCAATGCATTCATCTCCAACCAAATTGGGGTCCATCAGCATGTGAAGTTGTTCTTCGGACACTTCCCAGTAGTGCAGCATGTGTTCACAATCTTTTTCAAACTCACACCGAGGAAGATTTAGCAAAGCTAAAAACTGATCTGCTGAGCACTTGATCTTTTCCCTTCCGGTCATCCATTCGAGGATCCATGTTGAGTTGTTTCCAAGTTCTCCTGAGATGTACAGCATAGCATAAAACTGATGGATTACCTCTCGATTCCATCCATGATTGAAGCGAAGAAAACCCTTTAGGAATGCATGCTCAAAATGCTCGATGGCATGGTGGAAGCAAGGTATCTCTTCAAGCTTAGCAAAGTTCAGAATCTTGTGATTGAAAACCCGATTCTTTCTGAATAAAATCCAGGCATAGTACATAGCCTGTTCTTCAGTCCAAAATCTGGGTGATAGTGAAGTTCTCTCTTCTTCATAAGGGCTGGTTCCAAAGAATGCTAGCTTTGAAAGATGAAGCTGCTCATTGAATGCAGGACCATTTGAGCCATACTCAACAGGGAACAGGGGAAATGATTCCTGTGGATTCTTCCAATTTTCTTCATCTCTTGTTTCCATGGGCCGAACATCATCAGATGCTGGAAAATCTTCATCGATGGGCTTGAGTGGAGCAAGGGGTCTTTTCAACTTTTTTGGTGTAGATGTCATTGGAGCACTGGTCTGACCTTCGTTTTCTTTTGCTGGAACTCCTTCAATGTTTTTCTGGATTTCAGGCACTAGGGCCTTTTCTATCGGAGCATTTTCAATGAAGGGAGGCACAATAGCCTCTTCGGACACTTGGGGCACCACTACATCTTTTTTGGTTTCCTGGGGTACTACGGGTGCAACAACTTCTTCGTGAGCCATGGGCTCTTCAGATCTTTTTTCTTCCTGTTTGGGCTGCGAAGCAGTAGAAGCAGGAGCAGGATCAACCTCCATCTGGGTAGGGACACCAGATGAGGTGACCAGGGTGGTATTCTCTCGGGAAGCAATTTGCTCCCCCTCAATCTTGTCATCCTCCCTGTTTGATCCGGAGGGCTCAACTTGCATTTATTTCAGAGGTGATGAAATTGCCTTCTCAACCTCAATCTCTTCATAAACTTTCTCTTCAGGGGCATCTTGCTCGGGGTGGACATTTTCTTCATCAAGGTTGTTCAGAAAGACCTCAATAACATCAGTCTCTTGAGTAACTGGGGTAGGAATGATAACCACCACAGGCTTAGCTTTATGCATGGGATAATCCTCGTGAGGAGGGGATGGTGGTATCTGCTGCAGAGTTGCACTTGAGTCGACAGGAGCATCAGTTGCAATATTTTGAATACGGCGATCTGAGATTACCTTCGGTTTGTTGCCTTTGCCTTCTGACGCTTCTCTTCTTTTTACTCTTCGTCGAGCAAGATCTGCTTGACGTTTGATCTCATCATTTATTTGGTCACACAGCTGAGAAACATCCATCTTCAGCCTTGAGTGCCACTCAATCTTATTATTCCTCATAACAATGAGAGATTTTGTGAGCTCAAGAATTTCTTTGTTCATCTCCTTCCTTTCAGATTCAGTGCTGGCATCTCTCCTCATTTTCTCGAGAGTTTTCTTGTCCTCGACAGTTTGGTTCAGTTCCTTGGTAATCTCTCCTAGCTCAGAAAAGTGTTTTGTTACCAGCATGGTAACATCATCAGGAAGATCCAAACTACTCAGATGAGCGGATTTTGCATCGTAGGTGACACTTTCAATGATGTCAATCATAAGATCGAAGTCATATTTGTGTTCCTATGTGGAAGCAGGAACATTTGTTTTGGCCTTCTTGACAGAAACAACAGCTTTCTCTTCAGGCATCAGCTTTCTCTTCGCAAAAGGAGCAGCAGAACCCGAAGGTTTGTCAGATACTAGAGCACGTACAATCCTTGGTGACATTCTCAACGGAGGCGAAACTTTTGCTAGTGAGGGAGTTTGATATGGCTTGTCAAGAAGAGCTCGTTGAATATACATTGATATTTCATCGACAACATTTTCATCGGAGGTCTCATCAGACGAGGCAGAAGTTGCCTTCTTGGATTTTCTGGCAACTAATTTCTTTCTTGAGGCTCGAGGGGGAACTGACTTCCTTGCCTTTCTTTCCTTTCGGGCAGAGGCCCAATCCTTTTTCTCTTGAACATCTTGGTGTGTCAGCTCGACATTTTTCTGTTCAATTTGATTTTTCTTCACAGCCTTAGCATCCCGCTTGGCCTTGGCCTTGGCTCTCTTTTCGACTTCTTTGGGAAAATCAACAATTGTTTTCAGTGATTCAGCGTGAGCATTTGCAGGCGGAGGTGGCCTAACTTTTTCATCATCTGGACCGAGGCAACCTTCAGCGATGCAATCATTCCAGGGTGGAGTGAATGCTAACAAGATTTGATATTTCCTTCGGACATTCTCATGATTGAACCATTTCTTCGCCCAGTGACGGCGAATCCTTTGTAGCATGTTATTTCTTTCGGTTGCGGTTTCAACTCCAGGTGGAGTTTTATAAGTCTCGGGATCAGACATCTCGGCAGCGGTGTTCCTTTCTCTACCACGACCACCCTTCTTGGGATTTCCATCAGAAAAGAAAGGTTTTGAATCGGTGATCTGTTCATCCTCAGGCTGACTGTGAGCCGAAAGAATAACGTCTTCCTCTTCTTCGGATTCAAATTCAGACTTCTTTTTTGGTATCTTTGGTGGCCTTGATTGATTTGCTACACCAGTCAATCTCTTTCGTTCCACCATTTGAGGCACCTGAGGGATTTCTTCTTCAGAACCAGACTGCTCTTCTGAACTTTGTTCCCTGACCAACCTAAGAAAAAGAGTAGATACGAGGGAAAACAGGATAGGATCACAAACATGCACAGAATCATTTTTGACTAAGAAACAGAGAGTTTTTTGGAAGCAGCAAAGGAATCCATGGCATACATTTTGGAAGATATCATTGACAGAATTGCATCATGCCATATAAGGCAGAGTAACAACTATCTAATCTTTTGATAGAGTACACATGAACCCTACATCCAGGATTGCTAGTACGAGGGAAAACTACAAACCGTACTAGCCATAACTTAGGGAACCCTAAAGATCTATCGCAAGCAAAATAAACAAGAGAAATATGCGTCGGTAAGAACAGCCCTAGAACAGAGAAATAGACAGGGCTAGCTCCAGATCCAATCGCCCTAACTTGGCAGCAAAGATCACCTACGACAATGCGTAGGAGAGGATGTACTGCACTGGCGCGACCAATGACAGTGAGGCTTCACCAAAGTTGCACGGCGAGGCACGTCGACGGCGTTGCTTTGAGCTCGGGCTCTAGAGGAGAACGAGAGATGGTTTGAGGATGAAATGAGGGAGAACAGAGGAAGAAGATGCCTAGAGGAGTGTGTATATATATAGCCCGTGGGCGGAATCGCTTCCTCCGAAATCTACGGCCGAAAAGCATGGGACGTTCCACATTCAATGGATGAGATCACGATCGTGAGATCATGGGCACGTGTCAACCAAGGGTTTGAAGAAGGGTAAGCGCCAAAGCAGATAAATGTTCGAAGTTGATTTCATTCATGACGAAGGACGTCGGATTGAAATCTTCTTCAGATCAAGTTGCATGTTTAGTATGGACAACATAGATTGGATGAGAAAGAGAGGAGGGAAAATAGGGTCCGAATCAAAACACTCAGCCAAATGAGAGAAAAGCGCAAAACCAATGAGCTTTGAGTGAGTTAACATTCAGACAAAATACAAACACAATGAAAGACAAAGAGACAAGAGAAAACACACTGAACTAGAACAAACAATATAGATCTTAGGATAAAGGATAAGCGAGAGGAATTCCTGAGATATTATCTGCAAGACAGGGTTAGTTCTTTTTTGCAACCCACACTTGCGTGGGCAACGGGGATCTCATTTTCTTCGGTTGAGCAGGAACATTCTTTCGTCGAGATCTGTAATTCACCTGAGCACTTCGAGAGTAATCATATGAATATGCATTGACCTTATTTCTAGAGACATGAGTATAATGATTTGAAGATGTACGCATGTACTCCTTCTGTTGAAGGTTTGATCGATTCCCATTCGAGAATTTTCTAGCGCCATTCTGCAAATGATAATCAATGTTTCAAGGAGAATTACTCTGCATATTCAAGTTAGTAGTGACAAATAGTTTTTCAATGGTACACTTCTTTGCCCAGATTTGCTTCTTGGGTGAACCAGACCTGCAGTTAGTACCAACATATCGAGTGAAAACCTTACCATTCTATTGTTTGAAGAATTTGTAGTTTGAGTCATCAGACTCATCAGAAACAACAATAATGGGAGAATCAAATCCTGACGGGATTGCAGGTTCGAGCGTTTTGCTCTCAGCAAGAACCCAACTCGTTCGAGGATACTGTTCGGGAGTCCAGTAGGTTCCATCAATGTTGAGTTTTCTTTCGAAACCCAATCCTTCCTTTCAAGGATTTTTGTGCAGCATTGACTTCTTGAGCACATCACAGAGGGTTTGATGCCCTTTTAGGCTCCTTAGCATTCCTGTCTCAAGCAAGTCCTTTAGCTTGCAATTTTCTTTAGTAACAGCAGCAAGTTCCTCGGAAGAGGGGTTAGTGATATCATTCGTAGTAGTTGCAATATTCTTAATGATACCATTAGAAGTTTCACCACGAGAATCAGCATTACTACGTTCTAAGCATTTTAAGCAGGGAGGCTCAAAATCATCAGGAAGCCAAACAGATTGCTCGGCGATGAGAGAAGCTTTTTCTTTCGCAAGCACGTTATGAGATTCCTTCAGAGACTCGAGTTCTTGATTCATGTTAAGGAGTTCAGCAGATAAACTCTCGAAGTCAACTGAAAGAGAATCATATTTGTTTGAAAAATCATCAATAGTTGAAGAAAAAGCGTCATGCTCTTCCATCAACTTTTGATTCTTCTCCATCTCTTCGACCAGTAATCCTTCAGTTTTCCTAAGATTCTTCTCAAGCATTTCAAGTTCATCATGTTGAGATTTTGCAATCTTGACCAGTTTAGCATAGGCAATATATTCAGGAGAATATCCATTCATGGATTTTTGGTGTTTTGCAGATACCTGATCCTTAGATGATTTTGCCATGAGGCAGAATGCAATTTGTTCATCATCACTTGAAGCATCATCATCAGTATCTGATTCGAGTGAATTTTCTGATGATTCACAAGCAATGAAGGCATTGCTCCTTGCAATCCTTCGTTGAAACTCTTCATCATCTGATTCAGAGTCTGCTGCCTCTTCTTCAGAATCCAGGGTCATATCAGCACATGATCTATTCAGCCGTGATATTCTCTTCATATTTGATTCGATGGTTGCTATTTCTTTCACGTCAGTGACTGGTCTTGTCTAAGAAGATGAGGATGGTTCATTTTCCTTCGAGAGCTTAGTGTGACGATCCATTCGTGTGAATCCACTGCAGTTAAGATATTTCCATCTATTGCTAGGTTTTCCTTCCCAGCTAGGATAGTCTTCTATAAGATGACAAAATTGTTTGGACTTGAAGCACTTCATTTCTTTCAGAGATAACCTTCTGGATGATTCAGGCAAGTCAAATTCGTCATCATTCGTGAGGCATAGATTTTGTCTTCTGAGATCACTTAGCCTTTTTGTTAGCATCTCTAGTTCTCTGGTGATGGTGTGTTGATTCTCAACATCTTCTTCTTCTGGACTGCCATAGTGTGAGAGAATTTCTTCTTCACTTTCCGAGGAAGATTCTTGATCTGCCTTTTCCAGTTCCATCTTTTCCTCGTGAATGGACAACAACATCATGATCTCAACATAGTGAAGTTCTTCATAGTCCGGTCTTTGCTTGATTTCAGGTACGATGGGATCAAAGGTTTCACCAAGAGCACTCAGAAGCTTGTTGACCACATCTCTATCAGTGATATCAGTTACTCCTCGTTGGTGAAGTCTTTCGACAATGTTTGTCAATTGATCAGTGAGTTCCATAGCACTTTCCTTACGTAGACTTCTGAAACCAGCAAACATGGCATGAAGCATTTGAGTGTGCGGATTTGATCTGGCAATGAATTCTTCATGAGCATGCTTGATAGCATCCCAAAGTTGCTTTGCAGTGTCGAGCATTTGGAACCGAATGAAAATGTCTTTCGAGAGAATGCTATAGATGATATATTTTTCTTGAGCATCCAACTGCAGATTGGCTTTGTCATCGGAATTTGGATCATTCGGTTGCTGAATGGTGTAGCCATTTTCCACAATCTTCCATAGATCAAAGTTGATAGCTTGAATTCTGATTCTTATTCTTTCTTTCTAGTAGAGATAGTCATTTCCATCGAAGATAGGAAATCTTTCAGAGTGCGAGGATCTACCTACGAACGACATACTCAAAACTCCAAGGACGTTAGACCTTTAATAAACAGAGATAGCGAGTACCCGCTCTGATACCAATTGTTAGGACCGAGAGTATATCGACGAGAGGGGGTGTGAATGGGAGATTCAAAAATTCTTTCAAATGTTTTGAAACCGACCCTAATCACAGCAGCGGAATAATGGAAAGGGAGAAATGAACTAATTCAATCTTCATCTTCAGAAGCATATTTCTCAATGAAAGTAGTGATAATAGTACAAGCTTGGGAAATCACGGGTTTAACTACGATGAGAGTAATGCAACATGCAAATAGATGCAGTAGAATGAGACACAACATGATACGGGAGGTGAGTGATATGCAAGAGGGTACCCCGAGGTGAAATGAGGATGGCTGAACAGAAAAAATGCAAAGGAATGAGATATGAAGAATAACTCAAATAAATGACAATAGAGGCAGAAGAGAAAGTAAAACTATAATAAATGATAATGACCAGATAAACTAGCGACACAGAGCATGAATGAAAACTGCTGAAGGAATTGCAATCAAGTAGATTGAACCAGTGGTGCACGATGGCGACAGAGAGATTTGGTAGACCAGTTCACCCTTTTGCCAAAGGGCTACGTCTGGTTGGCGGGGCTGTGACTTAACATGGAAGATAAACTCTCTTCACCCTATTCTCCTTCAACTCGAAGCTGATCAGACTCCAGTTGATTTCACTCGTGGTGGATCCTTGTCGGCGATCTCCAAACCTTCAGTCGACCTTCGCGAACCACCATTACTCTTGGTTGCTGAAGAACTAGCTCGGTGAAGACAACAACTCTTCAACACTCGAGCGGAAACCTATCTGTCTAGAGATTGCGTAGCTCTCAAGAGTAATAGGTACAAGAACTCTAACTCATAACTACTGTGATGCTAAACCACTGTTTATGTTTGGGCTCTTCATTTTCTCTCGGTGGATCTTAAACTCAAATCACTCGAAGAGGGGTTGCTCAAATCAATCTTCTCAGAAATCTTAAGCGGAGCAGCCAACAAACAATGTTGGAGCGGGGTGGCTATTTATAGCCGCAGCCTTCCCTGATGGGAAATGACCAAATTGGACATCGAGAGCAGCCAATGGCCTAGCGACACGAGTCCAACGGTCGGAAATTTCAGCACAACGGTAACATTACTTGCGGGGCAAGTAATGCTAACTCCTCAGTCTGAAAGATATCTCCTGCAGCACGAAGAACAACATCTACTCCTACGAGGTAATCATTCGGAGCATGAAGATATTTCTCTCGCATCTTTCATAGGTTTTGGGCTAAGCATCACAGCGGATCTAAGCTTCGAGAACCTATACCCCTCTTAATAGTAAGGAGGTCCTATGACTCAAATGAATGAAAGAAGAACAGCGAAAAGAATACTACATCTTCAATTTGTCTTCACCTTCTGCTCGCTACAGTCAATTCCTTCGGACAACTCCGAACCAAATGATTCGCTTCAGCAGTAAACTTTCGAGGGGTTAATTCCTCCACATCAATCTTCTCGTCTACATATCTTCAACATATGTAGCTCTTTCTTCTCTGCAATGCAGATATACTTCGGTGAAGTTCCTCGAACTTAGCACCGGAGACAGCATTCTCTTCTGTTTTGTATGGATTATTTCTCTCTGTATGCACTAGTAAACAAATCAGTCCATACATGTTTCTATCAACAATCTCCAAAACATAGGAAGGCAGATATTGGACCAACACCTGTTCTTCGTCAGGAGCGCTGATCTGGAGTCCTTTCAGTGTAACGGAGGGTGGAATTCATCATCATCATCAACAAACCTTCTCCATCAACAATTCCATGATGCTGACCTCCGGGATTGAGTAATTCCTTCGTAGTCTTGCTGGACGGTGATGGAGTTGGATGAGATTTGTCATGTAATTGAGTCAATTTGTTAGGGCTTGATCCCTAGTACCACTATGTTCTGAGATTTATGTTTTCATGGATATATTTGAGTTCTTGATCCTATCTTGCAAGTTGTATGCACCTATTATGTGTTATGATCCGCATACCCCAAGGTGACAATAATTGGGATTCTTTCTGGTGATTACCGTGGTATGAGGAGTTCATGTATTCACTAAGTGCTAATGCTTTGTTCTAGTCCTCTATTAAAAGGAGGCCTTAAAATCCCTTAGATTTCCTTATGGACCCCGCTGTCACGGGAGGGTAGGACAAAAGATGTCATGCAAGTTCTTATTATAAGCACGTATGACTATATACGGAATACATGCCTACATTACATTGATGAATTGGAGCTATTGTGTATTGCTCTAGGTTGTGAATGTTATATGATGAATATCATCCAACACAAATATCCATCGTTGATCCAATGCCAACACTTTTCTCATATTGGCCTTTGCTAAGTTACTTTCGTTGTTGCTATTGTTACAATCATCACAAATTGCTAATGTTACTATTCCTTTTACTATTGCTACTGTTGCTACTACTATCAAAACTATCAAACTACTGTGCTACTAAACACTTTGCTGCAGAAATATAATTTTCTAGGTGTTGTTGAATTGACAACTCAACTGCTAAGGATCATAAATATTCTTTGGCTCCCCTTGTGTCGAATCAATAAATTTGGGTGAAATACTACCCTCAAAGACTGTCGCGATCCGCTATACTTGTGGGTTATCACTATGTCTCTTGAACACATTCTAACAGATGATCTTACTAGAGCTAGTAAAGTAAAACATGAGAAAAACAAGAGTGAAAATCATATTGTGGCAAAAGAATTTGAGCAACAAATGAAGCCTAATAACAAACCATCAGCTCATGTTGCCTCTGAAATTAAATTGAAAAGTGGATGTTTACTTGCCACCAAATCTGATATTGATGATCTAAATTTCAGCAAATCAGTTTGCTATGCTTTGTGTGCACAGAGAAATTATTTTCATTTGAGGACATGCCTTCCTCTTTGCCTCCTACTGTCACTAACATTTTGCAGGAGTTTGCTGGCATCTTCCCACAAGATGTGCCACCGGGATTACCACCTATTCGAGGGATTGAGCATCAGATTGAATTAATTCCTGGTGCATCACTGCCCAATCATGCATCATACCGTACCAATCCAGAGGAGACAAAGGAGATTATGTGTTAAGTACAGGAGCTTCTCGACAAAGATTATATACGTGAATCCCTTAGTCCTTGTGTTGTTCCTATTATTCTGTTATCAAAAAAGGATGGTACATCGTGTATGTGTGTTGATTGTAGATCCATTAATAATATTACTATTCATTATCATCATCCTATTCCTAGGCTAGATGATATGCTTGATGAATTAAGTGGATCTACAATATTCTCTAAAGTTGATTTGCGTAGTGGATACCATCAAATTCGTACGAAATTGCGAGATGAATGGAAAACAACATTTAAAACTAACTTTAGCTTATATGAGTGGTTAGTCATGCCTTTTGGGTTACCTAATGCACCTAGTGAGGGAGTCTTGGACTAGGGGGTCCTCAGGAGGCCGGCCTATCTTTCATGGGCCAGACTGTAGGGCCGCACCGTATCCGGACCGAAGACCTTTTGTGCCTTGGTGTGCACCCCAAGTCAAGATGAAAGATCTGATGTTTCCTTGATGTAACCAACTATCTGTAAACCCTAGTACCCCTAGTGTCTATATAAACCAGGGGGCTTATCTGTAGAGGCTAGAAGAACAATCTCCATCCTACTAGTTAGGCTTTAGTTTGTCTAATCTCATGGTAGATCTACTCTGTAACCCCCTTATACACAAGCAATATAATCAAGCAGGACATAGGGTTTTACCTCTTAGAGAGGGCCTGAACCTGGGTAAACATCATGTCCCACGTCCACTGTTCCCATTGATCCAAGATCCATAGTTCGGGACCCCCTACCCGACTCCGCCGGTTTTGACACAGACATTGGTGCTTTCATTGAGAGTTCCGCTGTTAGATCGTCGAAGGGTCAATGGCTCGCCTGATCATCGGAGACGGCATTAGCACCGGGGACATCTTCGTTCCTGGGCAACTTTTCGCGTTCGGCAGTGTTGTCTTGCACGCCGACTCGGCCGGTCATCTCAACCCGGTTAACAACTTCAAATACTTCAGCCTCACCTGGGACCACCATGGCTCCCGAAGCTTCAACTTCGTCGCCTCTTTCCGATCTGATCTCCGGATCGGCCCTTAACGCACCATCAGCTTTGAGCTTGGGCGCGACCCTTACGTCCGAAGACTAGGAATCAATCCCGTACGGACCCTCCTTCCTCGTCGAGGATCCGGCTTTGAGCCCTAATGGGAATTCGACGCCCGAAGACTAGGAGGCTGCCCCAGCCAGACCCACTATAGATATGGCGGCGGGCTTCACACGGGTACAACGTCCGAAGACCAGGATCCCACCCTGGCCGGACTCGCACCCCTCCCCAGCATTGTAACTGAGGTCAGCTCCGAAGAAATCTCTTCCACCGATCCAGACAGCTGTTGGGGAACGTTGCATGGGAAACAAAAAATTACCTACGCTCACCAAGATCAATCTAGGAGATGAACATCTATAAGAGGAGAGATTGCATCTACATACCCTTGTAGATATCTAAGCGGAAGCGTTAAGAAACACGGTTGATGTAGTCAAACGTCTTCGCGATCCAATCATGATCTGTCCCACGAACTCCAGATCCAAGTGCCGAACGGACGGCACCTCCGCGTTCAACACACGTACGGCTTGATGACACCTTCACCTCCTTGATCCAGCGAGCGATGGTGAAGTAGTAGCTTGAGTCCTCCGGCAGCATGACGGCGTGGTGGCGGCGGTGGTGGTGGAATCTCAGCAGAGCTTCGCTAAGCACTACTGAGAGGAAGAGGGCTACGAGGGAGAGGGAGGGCAGCGCCGTGGCATAGATAGGTGCGGATGCCCTCTCCCCCCCCCCCTCTATATATAGGGGCAAGGGTGGAGGGAGGGGCGCCCTAGGGTTCCCCTAGGGGGGGCGACGGCCACAAGGGGGAAACCTTAGATGGGTTTGGGTGCCTCCCCCCTAGGAGGTTTGGCCCCCAAGGCAAAGGGGGCGGCAGCCCTAGGGGGCGCCCCCACCTCCTCTAGCTACGTGGGATTGGGTGAGGGGGTGCGCACAACCCCTTAGTGGGCTGGTATGCCCCCTCCCCTTGGCCCATGAGGCCCCTCAACACTTGTCGGGGGCCCCCTAAACCCCTTTCGGTCATCCTGGCCATAATCCGGTGCCCGTGGAACACTTCCGAACTCCGATACCCTTCGTCCTATATATCAATCTTCACCTCCAGACCATTTCGGAGTTCCTCGTCATGTCCGGGATCTCATCCGGGACTCTGAACAACCTTCGGTTACCACCAAAACAACTCAACAATACTTATATCATCACCAATCGTTAAGTCTGTAGACCCTGCGGGTTCGAGAACTATGCAGACATGACTGAGACACCTCTACGGTCAATAACCAATAGCGGGACCTTGATGTCCATATTGGTTCCCTCATATTCTATGAAGATCTTATCAGTCGAACCTCGATGTCAAGGATTCAGCTAATCCCATATGCAGTTCCCTTTGTCTATCGGTATGTTACTTGCCTGAGATTCGATCGTCGGTATCTCCATACCTAGTTCAATCTCGTTACCGGCAAGTCTCTTTACTTGTTCCATAATACAAGATCCCATGGCTAACCAATTAGTCACATTGCTTGCAAGCTCATTGTGATGTTGTATTACCGAGTGGGCCCTGAGATACCTCTCCGTCATATGGAGTGACAAATCCCAGTCTTGATCCATGCCAACTCAACAGACACCTTCAGAGATACCTGTAGAGCACCTTTATAGTCACCCAGTTATGTTGCGATGTTTTGTACACACAAGGTACTCCTCCGGTGTCAGTGAGTTGCATGATCTGATGGTCATAGGAACATATACTTGACATGCAGAATACGATAGCAATAAAATTGACACGATCATATGCTAAGTTTATAGTTTGGGTCTTGTCCATCACATCATTCTTCTAATGATGTGATCCCGTTATCAAATGACAACTCATTTCTATGGCTAGGAAACCATAGCCATCTTTAATCACCGAGCTAGTCTAGTAGAGGCTCACTAGGGACATGTTGTTGTCTATGTATCCACGCATGCATTTGAGTTTCCAGTCAATACAATTATAGCATGGATAATAAATGATTATCATGCAAGGAAATATAATAATAACCACTTTATTATTGCCTCTAGGGCATATTTCCAATTGTCTCCCACTTGCACTAGAGTCAATAATCTAGTATTACATGGTAATGAATCTAACACCCAGAGTTCTGGTGTTGTTCATGTTTTACCCGTGGAAGAGGTTTAGTTAACGGATCTGCAACATTCAGATCCGTATGTACTTTGCAAATGTTTATGTCTTCCTCCTTGACTGCATCACGGATGGAGTTGAAGCATCGCTTTATGTGTCTGGTCCTCTTGTGAAACCTTGGTTCCTTGGCTAGAGCAATGGCACCAGTGTTGTCACAGAACAGAGTCACTGGGTTCTGTACACTGGGCACAACTCCAAGATCTGTCATGAACTGCTTCATCCAGACACCTTCCTTCGCTTTCTCCAAGGCAGCTATGTACTCCGCTTCGTATGTAGAGTCAGCTACCACGCTTTGCTTGGAACTGCACCAGCTTACCGCTCCCCCATTTAGAATATATACGTATCCAGTTTGAGACTTAGAGTCATCTGGAACAGTGTCAAAGCTTGCATCGACGTAACCCTTTACGACGAGCTCTTGATCACCTCCATAAACGAGAAACATTTCCTTAGTCCTTTTCAAGTACTTAAGGATATTCTTCACCGCTGTCTAGTGATCCATTCCTAGATTACTTTGAAACCTTTCGGCCATACTTATGGCAAGGCTGACATCCGGTCTTGTGCACGGCATCGCATACATGATAGAGCCTATGGAAGAAGCATAGGGGATGACACTCATCTTTTCTCTATCCTCTGTAGTCACTGGGCATTGAGTCTGACTCAACTTCACACCTTGCAAAACAGGCAAGAACCCCTTCTTGGACTGATCCATTTTGAACTTCTTCAAAATCTTATCCAGGTATGTGCTTTGTGAAAGTCCTATTAAGCGTCTCGATCTATCTCTATAGATCTTGATGCCTAATATGAAAGAAGCTTCTCCTAGGTCCTTCATTGAAAAAAATCTTGTTCAATATTCCTTCATGTTTTCCAAAAGTTCTATATTGTTTCCAATCAGCAATATGTCATCCACATATAATATTAGAAACGCTCTAGAGCTCCCACTCACTTTCTTGTAAATTCAAGATTATCCAAAAACTTGTATAAACCCAAACGCTTTGATCACATCATCAAAGCGAAGATTCCAACTCCGACATGCTTGCACCAGTCCATAAATGGATCGCTGGAGTTTGCACACTTTGTCGGCATTCTCTGGACGGACAAAACCTTCCGATTGCATCATATACAACTCTTCCTTAAGGAAACCATTAAGGAATGCTGTTTTGACACCCTTCTGCCATATTTCATAATCGAAAAATGCAGCTGTTGCTAACATGATTCTGACGGACTTAAGCATCGCTACGGGTGAGAAAGTCTCATCGTAGTCAACTCCTTGAACTTGTGAAAACCCCTTTGCCACAAGTCAAGCTTTATAGACGATGACATTACCGTCCGCGTCCGTCTTCTTCTTGAAGATCCATTTATTCTAAAAGGCCTTTCGCCCTTCAGGTAATACTTCCAAAGTCCATACTGTCGGTGTTCTGGGATCGAGGGTACCCAAACCTGCCTGCCTGCGGCCCAGCACGTGGGATCATCGATGGCCCTATACGGCCCAACTGCAACACCCCCAAGACAAGACCCTCGCGAGGGCCTATGCCTCAAGAGGCAGACGACACCAAGACCTCCAGAGGAGCAGCTCCCCCGGGCTGCCTCCCGAGGAGCGGAGATCTCTATGCAAGCCTCCCGCCTCGTGAGGCCGTGATGACGTGAGCCATGACGACCAAGAATAGGCGGGCGCCAGCGGGCGCAGAAGGGACAGTTTCCTCTTCGGTGATAAGGGAGCAAGGGCAGGCGCAGGTTCCCGAGGAAGGCCTCCAAGCTTTCCATTCTGGTGCAACAAGACCAAGACCACGAGCTCGGCAGGATGGATGTCATCGCCGAGCCCACCGCTACGTCATGGCCAGAAGCTTTTCAGGCGAAGACCACCTTTCGTCAGGATATGATGTACTCCTTGTCCCCCTTCAAAATTGGCCATTGTGGAATGCCTTCCCGCCTAAGCTATGAGGGAAGAGGACCAAGGCCACTATAAATATGGGCTAGCCATCACCGTAGAAGAGATCCCCCGATCGAACCCTTGACCAATCCATCCCCACCACTTGAGCCCTCGCGAGACTGCTCATCCACTGTACTAGTTCATCCTCTACCTCCTTGTGAGGCCAATCCACCAAAAGCAGGAGTAGGGTTTTACACCTCAAGGTGGCCCGAACCTGGGTAAATCTCTGTGTTGTTTCCTTCCGCACGATCCAACGTACTCGTCGAGATCAGGTCAAGGGCATGGCGAGCTAGTGTTGTTGAGAAGTGAGATCCTTCGTCCACGCCTCTGAGTTTGAACCTTCTTGGGTCTGTGGAGCCCTAAATCTGACATTTGGCACGCTAGGTAGGGGGCGTGTTGAAGCTCCGCCTCTTCACCAACCACGCTCCGCCCTCGCATCATTGCTCCCATGGTGGACGCTGTCCCGTAGGCCTGGCCGCCCGAAGCCTATGGGAGCGCTGCGGGCTGCCCGGCCTTCACCCCCGGCCTGCACCAGGTGCGGTGGCCCGTGAAGTTCAGGCCAGCGCTACCCCCGCGATACGATGGCGCCATGGACCCCAAGGAGTTCCTCCAGCTGTACGCGCAAGCCATCCAAGCGACGGGTGGTGACGACAAGGCTATGGCTAACTGGCTTCCCCTGGCCCTCACGGAGGCCCCTCGGTCTTGGCTCCGCGGCCTCCCTGACGCCTCGATATCCTCTTGGGAGGAGCTTCGCAACCAGTTCGTCGCGTGCTTCGCGGCACCGGTGCCCTACGCAGTTGCATGCATCATCGGTACGTCGCAGGCGTAGCAGTTTTTTCGCCGAGCAAGCACTACTTGGTCACAGCATGAGGCTTTGCGGGGCCACGCAAGGCCTGAAGCCGACATCACCTTCGACTTCAGGGATCATCCAAAGACGGCGGTCGCTGCGGGTGCACTCCCCATGCTGTGCACGCCCACCATCAGCAATGTCACAGTCACCAAGACCCTCATCGATGGCAGTGCCGGTCTCAACGTCCTCTCCCCGGAGGCCTTCGACATGCTCTAGGTGCCTTACGACCAGCTCGCGCCCACCAAGCCCTTCTCGAGGGTGACCAAGGGCTCCGCCACCCCCTTGGGGCAGGTGCGTGTCCCCGTGACCTTCGGCAAGCGTGACAATTACCGCACCGAGCTAATCAACTTCGACGTGGCCCGCATCAGCCTCCAATACAATGCCATCCTGGGGTACCCAGCTCTCGCCAAGTTCATGGCGGCGATCCATCCAAGCTACAACATCATCAAGATGCCGGGCAGCAGTGGCATCATCACGGTGGCCGGAGACACAAAGGGCACGGTCCGGGCCCTCAAGCTCGCCTATAGGGCCACGGTGGCCTCTTGCCCAGACGTCGAGGATGCCCCGAAGGCCCTGGAGGCCATGCCCGCAAAGAAAAAGCAGTTGTTCTTTCAGGACCAGGCCCAGACGAAACAGGTTCCTGTCGACAGCAGGGGTTCGGGCCCCACCTTCACCATAGGTGCCGGCCTTCCCCCGGAGCAGGAGGAGGCATTGGTTGGCTTCCACCGGGCAAACAAGGACGTGTTTGCGTGGGAAGCGTCAGACTTGGTCGGTGTCCCTAGTGAGGTGATCGAGCAGCACCTGATGGTATGCCCCGGAGCGCACCCGATGAAGCAAAAGGCGTGGCGTCAAGTACAAGAGAAGCAAGTGTTCATCATCCAAGAGGTTCGCAAGTTGCAAAAAGTTGGTGTTATTCGTGAAGTGCGGCACCCGGATTGGCTGGCAAGCCCAGTAATTGTCCCCAAAAAAGATAGGAAGGAGCGCATGTGCGTCGACTTCACGAGACTCAACAAGGCTTGCCCTCAGGACCGCTTCCCGCTTCCGCGCATTGAGCAGATCGTGGACTCCACCGCCGAGTGCGATCTGTTGTGCTTTTTGGATGCCTTCTGAGGATATCATCAAATCAAGATGGTGACAAAAGATGTTGAGAAAACAGCCTTCATCTCCCCGTGTGGTGTGTATTGCTACACCTGCATGCCCTTTGGGCTGCGAAACACCGGTGCAACCTTCTAGCGGCTGATGCACATCGCGTTGGGGCCGCAGCTGGGGAGAAATGCGGAGGTATACGTCGGCGACATCGTGGTCAAGTCATGGGAGGCAAGGACCCTCAATGAGGACCTGGAAGAGACGTTCGCCAACCTGCGCCAAGTGAACCTGAGGCTCAACCCAGAAAAGTGCGTGTTCGGGGTCCCGTCCGGCAAGCTACTGGGTTTCCTTCTATCACATCGAGGGATCGAGGCTAACCCCGAGAAGATCAAGGCAATTGAAAAGATGCGCCTGCCGCAGACTCTCGAGGAAATGCAAAAGCTCACAGGATGCGTGACCTCCCTGGGGCGCTTCATCTCCAAGCTCGGTGAGCGCGCCCTCCCTTTCTTCAAGCTAATGAAGAGGAAGGGCCCTTTCGAGTGGACTCTGGAGGATGAGGCGGCCTTCGAGGACCTCAAGAGGTACCTCACAACCCCACCTGTCATGGTGGCGTCTCGTCCTCGCGAGCCCCTGGTGCTCTACTTGGCGGCCACCCCCCACTCGGCCAGTGTAGCGCTCGTGGCGGTCCGGGAGGAGCATGCCGGCACAGGCGCGAAGCAAGGCGACCCGCGAGGGGTCGCGCAATGTTCGCCGCCTCAGGACGGCGCCCCTGAGGCTCTCGTCACTTCACCAGCTAGCGGGACTCTCGAGTCCCTTGTGCCCCATGCAGAGCAAGGCGCCGTCGATACCTCGCCCCTCGTCGAGCATCCGGTGTACTTCGTCAGCACAGTGCTGCGGGATGCGCGCGCTACCCCATGCAGTAGAAGCTCCTGCTCGCACTCCTCATCACCTCAAGGAAGCTGCATCATTATTTCCAGGGCCACCCCATCAAGGTCGTCTTCGCATACCCCTAGAGAAAGTGTTGTGCAGCCCCAACGTCGATGGAGGCTTACTAAGTGGAACATCGAGATGCAGGCCTTCCAGCTGGAGTTCAGCACGACCAGAGTCATCAAGGTGCGGCCCTCGCTGATTTTGTGGCAGAGTGGACGGATGCTCCCGACCGGGGGCTGGACGAGGGCCAATCCCTCACACCTAGCGGCGAGGCGCCCAACGGCTAGGTCATGCACTTCGATGGTGCCTTCGCGCGGCGGGGCGCGGGGCTGGAGTCGTACTCATCTCATGGACCAAGGACAAGCTCTACTATGCCATGCATCTTTGCTTCTAGCATGGCGAGAAGGTCTCCAACAACATCGCGGAATACGAGGTCTTAATCGCTGGCCTCAGGGCTGCGGCCACCCTAGGGGTCAAGCGCCTCACCATCAAGGGCGACTCCTAGCTTCTCGTCAACTTTTCCAACAAGGAGTACAAACCAAAGGACGAGCACATGGAGGCATACCTGGAAGTGGTATGTAAAATTGAAAAGCGCTTCCTGGGCTTGCAATTTCAGCATGTTCTGCACGGCGCGAACAAGGAAGCAGACGACATCGCCAAGAGGGCATCTCGCCATGAGCCCCAGAAGCCTGGCGTCTTTGAGGAAAGGATCTTCAAGCCGTCAGCGGCGCCCCCCGCCGCGGGCCCAGCGCTGCTCCAAGAAGAGCCGCCACCGGCCCCGTCCTCGGGCGCCCCGACCTGTGGTCCGACCTCAGGAGCCTGCCTACTCCTGGCACTGGAACCTCAGGCAGGCTGCTGGACCGAGGAGTTCAAGGCGTACTTACTCCCGGCACCTTACTAGAGAAGGCGGAAGACGCATAACGTGTGGCTCTCCAGGCCACTGCTTATTGCTTGCAGGACGGCGAGCTATACCGAAGACGCCCCAACGATGTCTCGCTGCGATGCCAATCTAAGGAGTAGGGGCATGAGCTGTTGGCTGACATCCAGGGCGGAGACTGCGGACACCACTCCTCATCGCGCACCCTCGTGGGAAAGGTGTTCTCAGCGGGTTTTACTGGCATATGGCGCTCCACGACGCCACCGAGCTGGTACGGTCCTACGAGGCCTGCTAGTTCCACGCCAAGCACATTCATCAGCCCGCGCAAGGTCTCCAAACCATACCGCTCTCGTGGCCCTTCGCGGTCTGGAGGCTAGATATCCTAGGCCCCTTTCCTCGGGCGGCCGGTGGTTACCGCTACCTCTACGTCGCCATCGACAAGATCACCAAGTGGGCGGAGGTGGAGCCCGTGCGCACCATCCCCGCCAGCTCGACCATCAAGTTCATCAAGGGCCTCATGAGCCGGTTTGGTGTCCCCAACCGTATCATTACTGACAATGGCTCCCAATTCACAAGCGAGAGTGGCGCTGGAGCGGGGCGATGCGCCACCGGACGAACTCCCTCACCACCATCGACACCGTCACCCCTGCCTTCTTCAACTTGGCAAGCCTGGACCAGACGCGGGCGAGCCGACGGTCGATGAGTTTCACGTGCCTCCAGCCGGGCTAGGTTCCGCCGGCGCTTGCGGGAGTAGGAGCAGGGGGCTGAACGTGGCAGCGTCCACATACACCCATTGCTTCCGGAATCCTTTCACATCCGGGTGGAGCGTGAAGTCGATGCCAGAGCCAGCCGTCACCGCCACAGCCTGGAATGCCACGCATCCCGAGCGCTGTCGATCGTCGATCAGATGAAGCGAGAAGAAATGGTGGAGCAAGGCGAAAGACGGAGCAATGCCCACCATAGCCTCACACAAGAAGGCAAAGGCGGCAAGGAGGATGATGGACCCAGGGTCCAGATGCAGCGCTTGGATCTGGTAATGCGAGATTGTGGCATTGAAGAAATCAGAGAAAGGAGGGACCAAGCCAGCCAGGAGAGCATGAAATTGAATGGGCATCTCGGTGGCCCCCATGTCAGCCATGGCCCGGGAGGCAGGCCAGACCGTCGTCGCCTTCCACTCGTTGGAATCAGTGGCGAGGGCCGACCGGACCTTGTCCAACCCCTCCTGGTTGATCACCGTCGATCGATCAAGCGCGGGCTCCAGACCCGACTGGGATTCGGCGGCGCGTAGGCCTTCCCTATCTTCTTCGACCTCAGGGCCATGGCGTCAAGGGGGTTGTCGCCGGCATCGAATCTGGAAGAAGAGCCGCAAGTTCGCAGGAAAGAGGGGAAGCCAAAGGCGAGCACGACGGGCAATGATGGCAGAGCTGCGCTCGCAACAGGCAGCCGTCGAGTCTGGCAGTTGCCGAGGCTGCGTGGGGAAGTGGAGACGCCCACGTCCCATCAAGTGCCATGCGTCGACCGGGCCCGCAGGCAATTGGGGCCCGCGGCGCTTCACCCTTGCCCTTTGGCTTCGCCTCGAAGCCAAGTCCGAGCGCGCCTTAGGCCCGGGGGCTACTGTCGGCATTCTGGGAACCGGGGTACCCAGACTTGCCTGCCTGCGGCCCACAGCTTGGCTTCATCAGCGACCTGGTACGGCCCTTCTCCAGCATCAACAAAACAAGATCCTCGTGAGGGGCCAAGCCTCGCGAGGCGGACGATGCCGAGACCTCCGGAGGGAGCGGCTTCCCCAGGCCGGCTCCTGAGGAGCGGAGATTTCCATGCAAGCCCCACCTCGTGAGGTTCAGATGACGCAAGCCATGATGACCAAGGCCAGGCGGGCGCAGTACAGCAGGTTTCCTCTTCGGTGCTAAGGAAGCAAGCGCAGACGAAGAGTCCCGAGGAATCAACCAAAGGTTTCCATTCCTGTGCTACCAGACCAGGATGGCAGGACGGAGATCATCGCCGAGCCCACCACGATGTCACGACTAGAAGCTTTGCAGGCGAAGACCACCTTTTGTCAGGATAAGATGTACTACTTGTCTCCCTTCAAACTGGGCTATTGTGGATCCCTTCCCGCCTTCATTTTGGTGGAAGAGGACCGAGGCCACTATAAATATAGCTAGGCCACCACCATGGACGAAGGATCCTCACCAGCTAAGACGAGAGGATCCTCACCATCTCACACCAGCACAAGAACACTCCTCCTGAGGTTGTTCTCCCTCTATACTAGTTCATCCTCAGCCCACCTCGAGGCCAATCCACCACAAAGCAGGAGTAGGGTTTTACACCGCAAGGTGGCCTGAACCTGGGTAAACTACTGAGTCCCTTTCCTTTCTTGTTCATCGAGCTAGGCGGTGAGATCGGTGAGTTGGCAGGCAGGGGAGATTGAATTCTTCGCACGCACCCCAGAGTTCGAACCTTTCTTGGGTCTGCGGAACCCTGAATTCGACATTTGGCGCGCCAGGTAGGGGTGCGTCGGAGCCTCTCTTCCGCCAGTCGGTCGCCTCCATCCCGCCGTTCTCATGGCTGACGCTCCTCGAGCTCATGCTGAGCACTGGGCCGCTCGTCCTGCCTGGGCGGCGCCCTCCGCCCAAGAAGATCTCCACTCCGCGCTCCTTGCAGCCCGCACGCCGGCCGGCGCCGTCGGCCGTAGGCGACATGGGCCGCTTCCACCCACCCCCGTGCTGCGCCACAACCGGGCCACCATGTGATCTTCAAGCTTCACCACGGCAATGGCGCTGCACACCCGCCGGGAGCAGGCGAACACGCGAGCCACACTCATCGTGGCACAAGAGCTGCTGCGATGCAGGCTGGCGGAAGGCGGCCACGATGCCTTGCTGGAGCGGGTCGCCGAGCTGCTGGACGCCGCCTGTAGGGGTGCGGCGCCCTTCTGCACCTTACCTATGCCGCGAGCGCTGCCGGGGGCACGCGCCAGCCCTCACTACGACCACGCAACCTCCCCTAGGGGGCCCGGAGGGCCCCGCGGCGCCGGCCTGGCTCGCGGCGCCGTTTGTCCTACCCAGGATGCGTTACCCCCGGGCGTCGCAGACCTGGGCGGCCCCTCCTAGGCCCATGCCAAGATGCCACTCTGCGGTCGTGGTGACCTGGCGCCAAGGATGGTGAGCAACGATGCCGGATGGCAGGGCGACGGCTCGGGGATGGCGGCTTCGGGCACTCTTGTGCCTCCACGGACGGACTCGCTATATGTGCCAAGAGGAAACCCCCGCCTGTTCCCCTCGCCAGCCTGGGCGTCGGGACCACATGAGGCCGAGGCCCTTCGCAGGCCACCTCGGAGCTTCACCGGCATCTTCGACGACAACAGCCACCGGGTACCATCAATATCTCAGGGGCACGATTACACTAACCAAGGACCACAGGTGAACCAAGCCACGGCAACAGCCATGGACCTCAGGACAATGGCCCCGCCACAAGCGGACGGAATGCACTGGGAGCTGCGCGGGGGGAGCCCGGTGCCAGGGCCTCCCCCCCCTCGCCGCATGGAGCAAGGCGCCGCCATGACGGCGGCGCACGCCGCTCGGAGGTAGGTCCTCCGCCGGGGAAGGCACCGGCGAGCCCTTCCCTCCGATGGGGGGCCTGCGATCGCTGGGGCACCGCCAGCGTCCCCCTTGCCCCTTGGTCTCGTCCTGGTTTCTGGACGCCCCAACGGTGGTCGGGGGAGGTGCAGGGCGGGGCCCTCACCTGGCGCCAAGGATACCTGTGAGATCTCCGCTCGTGACACTCTCACGTAATAATGAGTTGAGGCTGTACACGCCCCGGAGGCTCCTAAGTGCCACCCTCGGGCCTCATGGGGGCTCCCACCCACGTCCAAGTGGAAGCACCATGCTACGCGCTGACCGTCGACACTGTCCACCAATGACTATGCCCATGCCCAGTGGAAGCACTTAGCTCCGCGCTGGTGAGAAGACTAGTCTAGGTGCCGGACGCGGCTATTTGTTTCGCCCTCTTTCTGTAACCTAATTGCCATCTTTTGGAATGAGATTTGGAGTTTCGTGTGCTTATCAAAAGAAAAAAGGGGGGAGATTTTTCGATTCGTGGTGTTTTCTTGCCTTTTGGTTTACGTTAAAAGCAAGGCTCATGCCTGCTGCCCCTCCCCCCCGTGAGCACCCCGCGAGCTGGGGCAGGGCATGGCATGCATGCTGCGCGCGCGCTTGGGCCAGCCCAAGTGGTGCCGAGGGCCCCTCGGGGACAAAGGCGCATCTGCCGCAGGACCACTGCGCGCACGCCCTGCCGCGACTCGGCAGTCGACTCCTCGCGCGGCGCTCTCAGGAGGCTTGAGCCCTCACATGCCCCTGTGGGGCCCACCTCAGGAAGGAAGCGCCCTCACGACACAGGAACCCGTCCAAGACCGCCTGCACCAAAGATAAGTCACAATGAACTACTCTAGTAGGGGGCCCTCCTGCCCTCGGCAGCTTGTTTCAAAACTAATTTAGAAGGCATATCATCGTTTCATGCATAACCAGGGAACCCCCACCAAAAAATACTTTCCACGCCCCACGGGGCCATGCTCGAAGTTGTGGTATGCAGGTCAGGATCGGAAAGGAAACGTAAGCCTAGCAAGACGCGCTGTCATCGGCGTCGCCATCTTCATCATCACCATCGTCGGCACCACCCTCTTCAGCTGCGAGCACGTCCACGCCATCTTCACGGGCGAACTCCGCGACCAGGTCATCCACATGGTCATCCACCCAGCTCGCCAGGTCGCCCTGCGTGACCCTGGGCACGGCGGCTATCGCGGCGTTGAAGTCGAAGTCAGGATCAAGGCTAAGAAGGTAGCTTAAGAAACGCGAGAACGCGCGCCCGAGGAGTCCCCTGCTTCTCTGCTCGACAAGCTGGCGCGCCCTCATGGCCCGGTCTTCCAGACGGGTCATGACTTGGGTAAAGAAGTGGAGGTAGGCGGCGTCATCAACCTCGTGCGGGCAGGAGATGCTCTCTTCACAGATGGTATCCAAGGCCCGGTTGGCCCAGACCCTGAGGTCCTCAATCATCGAGGAGCGCTCGCGCTGCATCGTCCAGCGGTGGTTCGCTTCATTCGTAGCTTTCTCCACAAGAGACATGACGCCTGCGACCTGCTGCTGAAGTGAGGACAAGTCGGCTTGGGTGGAGGCCCGAGCCTCTTTGGCGGTCATCTCGCGCTGCTCTGCCGCGGCAAGCTTCGCCCTGAGGGCGTCGGTCCTACCCTGCAACTCAACCTGCCGCTGTTGGAAGCGGGTCTCCTGGAGCCTCAGCTTTCAGCGGTATTCACCAACAAGAGCCCCGTGAATCTCCGCCACCCTTCGGTCGATCTCCTGCTGGATCTTGGCCTCCCGGGCAGCAACGGCGTCTTCAGCCGCGGCCACTTGGCGCTCCCTCACCTCCAGTCGCTCGAGTTCTAGGTTATGTTCCGAGATCTCAAGCGCCAGCGCGTCCTCACGCGCCTGGCCTCCTTTCTCATCCGAGGGGGCCTCACTCAATGGTGCCACCAGGGTGGCCCTGCACGCCTGGACCTGCCGCTCGAGGGTGGCGTTCGACGCTCGAAGCTCCTTCTCCCACTCCTCGGCCGCCTCGCGATGGTGGTCAGCACCCCTGGCCTCCTCCAGGGCATGGGCACAGGCCTTACGAGAAGTCGCGAGGGACGCTGTGGCGTCTGCACGGGCGCGCTCGTGCTGCAGATGCCCAAGGTTGATGGCGAACTTCAGCTGGTGCCACTCACGCGCCAGGCGGAGGCCTTCCGCCTCTAGGCGAGCGTCGACATCGACAAGCTCTCCTCCAAGCCGACTCAGTGCGTCCATTGCTTCCTGGGAAAGGTCATGGCGGACGGCGCTGCGCCCGCCAGCGAGCTCCAGTGCGTGGCCGAGCCCTTCCTCCGCGCTGGGGGCTGCCGCGGAAGCACGGAGCGGCTCGCTCGTCTCCGACAAATGGCTGGCGGGCGGTGCTCCCCCAGCCGTCTCCCAGGCCTTGGCAGAGGCGCTGGGCAGCGTGGCCTCGCCGCTCGAAGACGAAGCCGGTGCTGGGGTCGCAAGGACCAGTGGAGGAGCCCTTCGCACGCCTCCTGCGCCCCAGAAGTGACCATGAAGGAAGGACGCTGGGAGCACAGGCCCGTGGCCTCCCTGCGGTGCATCAATCTCGTGGGCTGACTCCATGCCTCGCGCAGGCGTATGCCGCGGGGGGCTTGGAATCACGAGCGGACCAAGGGCCCCCGAAGATCGCGCCCCAGGAGATTTCGCCACCGCAACCAAAGGGGTCCTGAGGAGCTGGATTCAGAAAAGGACGCGACACGAGAAGACCCTCAAATATAAGTTACTTACTCGTCCACAGCCACCCACACCTTCTATTTCAGGGGCCAGGGGGCGTCGCCACCACAGCTCCAGAGTCCCTTCCTCTTGCGGAGCGCCCCAAGGTCTAGACGAGGTGTGCCGAGGGTCGGCGCCTTGCCTTTCGCGACTGGGTTGCGGGTAGCCACCTCAGGAGTTGCTACCCCAGGAGCAGCCATCTCGGGAGCAGTCGCCACAGAAGCACCGGATGGCGCCCGCCCCCTGGCAGTCGCCTCCGGGGCACCCAGCGGCGCCCGCCCCCTGCAACCACATCAGGGGCGCGCGCCGCAGGATCGGCGAGCACAGGAGCCACCAAGATGGGATTCTCGCGAGGCCCTTCAAGGCCCTTCGGGCGCAGCCCCCACCCGTCGACGAGGGGCATTTGCTTCACGAAGTCCTCTTTGTTCGAGCAGTGGTACAAGAGGCATCCCTCCTCCGGAAGCGCGGCAGGTGCTGGGTCGCCAGTCAAGAGCTTGAACATCGCGCGCAGCATCTTGGAAGGGAGCGAGGGCACCTGGAGCCTCATGGGGTCATTGGGGCCGGTGAAGGCCCACATTGGGTGAGAGTGGTGCTGGAGCGGGGCGATGCGCCGCCGGACGAACTCCCTCACCACCATCGATGCCGTCACCCCTGCCTTCTTCAACTTGGCCAGCCTGGACCAGACGCGGGTGAGCTGACGGTTGATGAGTTTCACGTGCCCCCAGCCGAAGCTGGGTTCCGCCGGCGCTTGCGGGAGCAGGAGCAGGGGGCTGAACGTGGCGGCGTCCACATACACCCACTGCTTCCAGAATCCCTTCACATCCGGGTGGAGCGTGAAGTCGATGCCAGAGCCAGCCATCGCCGGCACAGCCTGGAATGCCACGCATCCCGAGTGCTATCGACCGTCGACCAGATGGAGCGAGAAGAAATGGCGGAGCAAGGCGACAGATGGAGCAATGCCCACCATAGCCTCACACAAGAAGGCGAAGGCGGCAAGGAGGATGATGGACCCGGGGTCCAGATGCAGCGCTTGGATCTGGTAATGCGAGATTGTGGCATTAAAGAAATCAGAGAAAGGAGGGACCAAGCCAGCCAGGAGAGCATGAAGGTGAATGGGCATCTCGGTGGCCCCCATGCCGGCCATGGCCGGGGAGGCAGGCCAGACCGTCGTCGCCTTCCACTCATAGGAATCAGCGGCGAGGGCCGACCGGACCTTGTCCAACCCCTCCTGGTTGATCACCGTCGACCGATCAAGCGCGGGCTCCAGACCCGACTGGGATTCGGCGGGCGCGCAGGCCTTCCCTTTCTTCTTCGACCTCGAGGCCATGGCGTCAAGGGGGATTGTCGCCAGCACCGAATCTGGAAGAAGAGCCGCAACTTCACAGGAAAGAGGGGAAGCCAAAGGCGATCACGACGGGCAATGATGGCAGAGCTGTGCTCGCAACAGGCAGCCGTTGAGTCTGGCAGTTGACGAGGCTGTGTGGGGAAGTGGAGACGCCCACGTCCCATCAAGCACCACACGTCGACCGGGCCCGCAGGCAATTGGGGCCTGCGGCGCTTCGCCCTTGCACTTTGGCTTCGCCTCGAAGCCAAGTCCGAGCGCGCCTTGGGCCCGGGGGCTACTGTCGGCGTTTTGGGAACCGGGGTACCCAGACTTGCCTGCCTGCGGCCCACAGCGTGGCTTCATCAGCGGCCTGATACGGCCCTTCTCCAGCATCAACAACACAAGACCCTCGTGAGGGGCCAAGCCTCGCGAGCCGGACGACGCCGAGACCTCCGGAGGGAGCGGCTTCCCCAGGCCAGCTCCTGAGGAGCGGAGATTTCCATGCAAACCCCACCTCATGAGGTTCAGATGACGCAAGCCATGACGACCAAGGCCAGGCGGGCGCTAGCAGTTGCAGTACAGCAGGTTTCCTCTTCGGTGCTAAGGAAGCAAGCGCAGATGCTGAGTCCCAAGGAATCAACGAAAGGTTTCCATTCTCGTGCTACCAGACCAGGACGGCAGGATGGAGGTGATCGCCGAGCCCACCACGACGTCACGACCAGAAGCTTTGCAAGCGAAGACCACCTTTCATCAGGATAAGATGTACTACTTGTCTCCCTTCAAACTGGACCATTGTGGGAGCCCTTCCCGCCTTCATTTTGGGGGAAGAGGACCGAGGCCACTATAAATATAGCTAGGCCACCAACATGGACGAAGGATCCTCACCAGCTCAGACGAGAGGATCCTCACCATCTCACACCAGCACAAGAACACTCCTCCTGAGGTTGTTCTCCCTCTGTACTAGTTCATCCTTAGCCCACCTCGAGGCCAATCCACCACAAAGCAGGAGTAGGGTTTTACATCGCAAGGTGGCCCGAACCTGGGTAAACTGCTGAGTCCCTTTCCTTTCCTGTTCATCGAGCTAGGCGGTGAGATCGACGAGTCGGCAGGCTAGGGAGATTGAGTTCTTTGCACGCACCCCAGAGTTCGAACCTTTCTTGGGTCTGCGGAACCCTGAATCCGACAAGCTTGATGTCTACTATGCAACTTTATTCTTGTAGACTTGTGTTGGGCCTCCAAGCACAGAGTTTTGCAGGACAGTAGCAATTTTCCCTCAAGTGGATGACCTAAGGTTTATCAATCCGTGGGAGGCATAGGATGAAGATGGTCTCTCTCAAACAACCCTGCAACCAAATAAGAAAAAGTCTCTTGTGTCCCAACACACCAAATACAATGGTAAATTATAGAGGTGCACTAGTTGGGTGAAGAGATGGTGATATAAGTGTAGTAATGATAGTAGATATTGAATTTTTTAATAAGAACAATAAAAAACAGCAAGGTAGCAATTGATAAAAGTGAGCACAAACGGTATTGCAATGCTTGAAAATGAGGCCTAGGGTCCGTACTTTCGCTAGTGCAATCTCTCAACAATGCTAATCTAATTGGATCACATAACCATCCCTCAACGTGCGATGAAGAATCACTCCAAAGTTCTTATCTAGTGGAGAACATAAGAAGAAATTGTTTGTAGGGTATGAAACCACCTCAAAGCTATTCTTTTCAATCAATCTATCCTAGAGTTCGTACTAAAATAACACCAAGCTATTCTTTCCGATCAATCTAACCAAGAGTTCGTACTAAAATAACACCATATGATACACATCAACCAACTCTAATGTCACCTAGATACTCCAATGTCACCGCGAGTATCCATGAGTTGATTATACGATATGCATCAAACAATTTTAGATTCATAATACTCAATCCAACACAAAGAACCTCAAAGAGTGCCCCAAGATTTCTACCGGAGAAACAAGGACGAAAACATGCATTAACCCCTATGCATAGATTACCCCAATTTCACCTCGGGAATCTGCGAGTTGAGTGCCAAGACATAGATCAAGTGCTCTCAAATCCATAAAAGTATTCAATCCGAAAAAATGAAATCTCAAAGGGAAAACTCAATTCATCACAAGATAGAGAGGGGAAAACACCATATGATCCAACTATATTAACAAAGCCCGCGATACATCAAGATCATGACATCTCAAGATAACGAGAGAGAGAAAGAGATTAAACACATAGCTACTGGTACAAACCCTCAGCCCCGAGGGTGGACTACTCCCTCCTCATCATGGTGGCCGCCGGGATGATGAAGATGGTCACCGGTGATGATTTTCCCCTCCGGCAGAGTGTCGGAACAGGATCTAGATTGGTTTATCATGGCTACAGAGGCTTGCGGCGGCGGAACTTCTGATCTAGGGTTACCCCGAGGGTTTTTGGAATATTTGGGAATTTATAGGGCGAAGAGGCGGTGTGGGAGGCCACCGAGGTGGGCACAACCCACGTGGGCGCGCCTGGGCCCCCAAGCGCGCCCTGGTGGGTTGTGCTCTCCTCGGAGCTCCCCTCTGGTACTTCTTTGGCCCACCAGGTGTCTTCTGGTCCAGAAAAAATCTCCAAAAAGTTTCGCTGTGTTTGGACTCCGTTTGGTATTGATTTTCTGTGATGTAAAAAACAAGCAAAAAACAGCAACTAGCACTGGGCACTATTGTCACATCCCTAGTTCTGGCTAGGCCAGTTTCATGTGTGCATCATGTTTAATTTCAAATGAAGTTGAAATGGGGATGACAGAAACCCCCAGCACCACTTAAACCAACAAGGCTTTACTAAAATCCTTTTCAATGAACCTGAAATGCCCTTCTAAAATGTTCATCATCTTTGCCTTGGTCTAGAACCTCTGACAAAAATGGTGCACAATTTTCTAGGACATCATTGGGTCACTGAATTAAATCTTATGTTACTTGCATTTGGGCATTTAAATGCGAGTAAATATTTTAAATGTCCAAATAATCCCAAACTGAAATGTTCCATGTTGGATATACTCTATACAGTGGGCATGAGCAGTTCGGTGATTTTTGAAATTGCCTAGGTATTTTTAGAAAAGCCACAAACTTGCAGAAATAAAGAAAACGGAAATAAAGGGAAAACTAACTTACCTGGCAAAGCCACCAGCCGGCCCACCTGGCGGCCCAGCACTGTGCTGGCCCATGCCAGCGAGCTGCTTCGTCCCCGCCAGGCAGGCAGGGAGGTGACGCCGGCGCGCGCGAGCTCGCCGCGGCGCCAGCTGCTTGCCGCTTGAGCTGCTGGACGCCTGGACGTCCTTCACGTCATCGCCCCGACCCCCTGGACACCTCATTCTCCCCCTTGCGCCTCTCCCTCGCTCTCTCCCCACCATGGCCGACGCAGTAGCAGCCGCACCGCCATCGTAGCCGCGGCCACCCTCGACTCCTCGCCGCCTCGCCGTGTCCAGAAGCTTCGCCGCCCTCCTCTCCATCGATCAGACCGAGCCCCAAGCGCTCGTTCACCCCGGAGCCACCGCAACAGCCTCGCCCGACCTCACCGTCGCCGGAGATCCCCTTCGCCATCACCGCCGTACCATCTCGTCCCCGACCTCGCCGAGTGCTCCGTCGTGACCGCCGTGAGCTCCTGCCTCTCCCCATCCTCTCCGTTCTCGCTGCCGTCCCCTGCAACGACCGCAACAAGCTTCACCGCACGCGCCACCGCCTGAGCTCGTCGCCGACGTAGCTCCGGCCACCCAACGGCCACACCACCGTGTCCACTGACTTCACTGAACCGCGTAGGCCACGTAGGAGCTGGCCTCGTGCCTCCAGGACCATAGCAACGATGAGTTCGGCCTCGCCCGAACTCCGGCAGCCGCAAAGCTCGTCGCCGGCGTCGTTTCCGGCGACCTTGAGCTCAACCACCACCACCCCTCGACGCGGCTCGCTCCCAGCTGCACATAGGTGGCCTCCGCCGTCCATTTGGTCGCCGGAGGGCGAAACCCGCACCCTCCGCCGCGTCTGGACATCGTCGGCGGTTAAACGCCAGCGAGTCAGCCCAGTTTGACCAGGGATTTGACCCCCCTGGGTCACTGACGTGTGGGCCCAAGGCCTTAACTAATCTAGTTTAGAATTAGATTAGTACTAATTAACTTAGGTTAGTTAGTTAGACACTGACATGTAGGCCCCAGCGCCAGGTTTGACCTGGGCGGCCCTGTTGACCCTGCTGATGTCATAGTGACATAGTGCTGACGCAGTTAATCATTTTCTGGTTTTTAATAATTCAGGAAATTCCAGAAAACGCCCAAAACTTCAAAAATTTGTAGAAATTAATCTGTAACTCCAAATGCAAAGATTTATATATGTTTTTGGATCAGAAAAATCCAATCTTTCCATCTGTACCATTTGCATGCACGTTTGAACAACCTAAGGTTGCTGTATATGGCAATTTGCATAATTGGCATTTAACTAAGCACATATGGAGTTTGAATTTGAACCCTTGGTTCAAACCAACTTCATTCAATCTGGTTTCTAGTTGCATTAGCTCAAACCACAACATATTGCCATGTCATGATCATGCATCATATTGTTGCATTGCATTGATTGTGCTTCCTCTCTGTTGCAGGTATTTGTCCCCTCTCAGTAGACGACGTCCCGACGATGAGTTCGATGACACCGATGAAGAACTATATTATCTTCAGAAGTGCCAGGCAAGCAACCCCATTGATCATTTCGATACAAACCCATCTTCTCGCTTCAGCTCTCATTTACTGCATTAAGACAACGCGTTTCAAACTGCTGTGTGTTGCGGTAGTTGAACCCATATCCTCTGCATGACCTGTCATTGCCACAGTAACTAGATGAAACCCACTAGCATGTGTAGGAGTTGATTGAGCCATGTCTGTGTTTCCTACCATGCTATGCCTGCTATGCTTAGAGTTGTGTCAGGTCTGGCTCATCAGGGTGATGAACTAGAGTGAATGGTTGTGTCGGTAATGAGAGTGAAGTGTTGAACATGTTTTGGTAAAGGTATCGATGAGAGGCCATGTAGGAGTACATGGTGGGTTGTTTCATTGAGGCCGTCCTTAAGAACTGAGATCTGTATGCGTGATTTAAGATTCAGCTACTACCACACATTGGGCCCTGAAATATGACCTCGCTCGACTTACTGACCCCTCTCGTCCTCCGTCCAGGAGTTGCAAGTAGTTTCTGGTGTTTGTAGTATGCTGGAGGCCGTGCGCAGCGCTGACCTTAGGGGTGGGCTGTGATGCGGTAGGCACGTGGCCGGTGTACCGAGTCACCCGTTTGGTGTCTCGGGAACCCTGCACACATCGTTTGGGGCCATTGAGGACACCCCGGCCGGATTTCCTTGCGGATGGAACCCGAATAGGCGATAAACCTGGACTAGAGACTTGTGTGGTTAGTCAGGTCGTGGTCTACACCCACGTCGGCTTTCGCTTGAAGACTGCCAAGCACATGTCGTGTGCAAACGCTAAGTGGTGGAAACATGTGTGACGAAGTACACCCCTGCAGGGTATAAAACTATTCGAATAGCCGCGTCCACGGTAAAGGACTACTTGGTCGCTTATGCAGTTCATAGACAAGTGAAAGTGGATACTCTAAAACTCGCAAGATAAGCGTGAGTGCCATGGATGGCGTTCTCGTAGGGAGACGGGAGCGGATCCATAGTGGTGTATTGATATGGTGAATATGTGGACTCGTGTGCGCCACCTCAAAAGAGTTACTAGCATTCGTAGTTCAGGATAGCCACTGAGTCAAAGCTGGCTTGCTGCAGTTAAACTCCACCACCCTCTTTGTTGATACCGATACATTTGTAGATAGTTCTGATGTAATTCTTGCTGGGTACATTTGTACTCACGTTTGCCTATTTTATGTTTTGCAGAGAGACTTCAGTCTCGCTAGTAGTTCCACGTGGACTTCGACGTTTTGCTTGTTACCTCAGCTACGATCTTGTGCCCTCGGCAGGATCTGGTAGATAGTCGGGCTTCTCAGCCTTTTTCATTTGTAGATGTCTGTACTCAGACATGATAGGCTTCCGCATGTGCTTTGACTTGTATGCTCTGAATGTTGGGTCATGAGACCCATGTTTGTAATACTTGGCTCCTCGGAGCCTAATGAATAAATACTCTGAGTCGTAGAGTCTTGTTGTGATGCCATGTTGTATTTGCCCATATCCAGCATATTGTGTGTATGATTGAAATGCTTGGTATGTGTGGGATCCGACAACCTAGTTGTTTATCCTTGGTAGCCTCTCTTATGGGGAAATGTAGTCTGGTGCTTCCACTGAGCCTTGGTAGTCCGCTACAGCCCGGTTTACCGGAGTCCTGTTAGCTTGCTACTGCTCCGGAACACTTAGACTGGCCGGCATGTGTCCTTCCTCGATCCTGTGTCTGTCCCTTCAGGGAAACGTCACGCGGTGTCTTTCGGAGTCATGTTAGCCTGCTACAGCCCGGATTCCCGGAGTCCTGCTAGCCCAGTTGCTATAGCCCGAATTCACTCGCTGATGACCGACACGTTCGTTGCTGGGTCATGTATGCCTGTCCCCGTAAGTTAGTGCCACTTTGGGTTCACGACTAGTCATGTCGGCCCGGGTTCTCTGTCATATGGATGCTAGCGACACTATCATATATGTGAGCCAAAAGGAGCAAACGGTCCCGGGCCATGGTAAGGCGACACCCGTGGGAATACCGTGCGTGAGGCCGCAAAGTGATATGAGGTGTTACCGGCTAGATCGATGTGACTTGGAATCGGGGTCCTGACAGTGTTGGTATCAGAGCCTGACTGCCTGTAGGATTACCAAGCCAAACTGGTTGAAGTTGAGTCTAGAAATGCTTTAGTTATATAATGGAATTGATTGTGGATGGGAACGTAAGACTCTTTTTACTCCTTTACCTTATGCCTTCTGATCTGAGTCAACCTCTTCTTTTCTACGGGGATTAAGAACTAGGCCTTCTCATCTATCTATCAGGATCACGTGTTACTAATCTGTAGACTCATAGGATTCTTGGATTTAAGCCTCATTTCAGTTCCTACTACTTCCGTGTGTTGTTAGGTGATCTCAGAACTTTGATATTGTGATGTTAAGTGGTTATGCCACCCAATTGCAGGATGTCTCAAATCTTTTGAGCATTTACAGCCATTATGCTGTCCGAGTCATCCCAGGTTTCTAAATAGTCTGATGCATTTGCAAATCGCTTCTTTCCGTTCCCGATGTTTCTTGGGCCAGTTTAACCACACCAATCAGTGAGTTGAGGTACTCTGTTGCCTCAACATATATGTTGGAGCTATTGTTATGACCCTAGGTGTCTTAGAGAACCACTCAGTAATCTAGCAATGCTTTGTATCCTCCGTGTGATGATTCTGGCCATTATTCCCGAAAGCATCCCGTGATGCCATTTAGTTAGTAGGCATTCTATTTCTGGGTTCTTGAGCCCAAGATTCACTCTACTTACTTCCTGTTGTTAGTGTTCGCTAGTTCCTTTAGGATATTAGTAACCTTGCGACGGTCCTCGAGGTCCGTGGTATTTCCTTCTTCCAAATACCAAGAACCATTAAGGCAGAAGTTCTTTGAACCAAAGGATCACCACAAGAGTGCTCTTGATGAGTTCTCCATTCTACATTGTGAATCTGCCAGTCCCACCGTTCTGCATGGGTTATCCGGAAGAAATGTTGAGCTTTGCCCGACATACTAATCTATGCATCCACAACTCAGAAAGTTTATGTTCCTTTGAGTTGTCCCTCTTTAGTTGTATTCTGGCCTCCGTCTATCATTTGATAGTCAAGGGTATGTGTGCATTCGTGTTCATTGATGCCTATTATTCTTGTAGTCCATCAAGTCGTTCTATTCCGGAATGACTAGGAGAAACAAACTCCAGTACCTCATCCAGTTCTAGGATTGGGTGAAAGCAGTTGTACCCCGTAGACCAAAATGCCAATCTAGCTTTTGTTCTGTTCTACCTTGGAGTGTTAGTATCTTTATGTCAAGAATTTCATGAGAATTGCACTACTTCTTATGGATTCTTGTCGCAGTGATACTTCTTGCCATCATTATTCATTCCTCGGTTCCCGTGTTATTGTAACCGGAATGCCGACAAGTGTACTATGATGTGCGAAATAAACACTCCTAGCAACCCCGTTGCTTGGTAGTTAATGGACAATAATCTCATTCTTAGCGTGTTGATTGTTGAATCATCATCCTAAGATTTATCGTGCGACCTAGTCCATATTTCTGGTGCACTCTTCGATCAATGAGTTAGGATTTTGTTAATCCTTGCTTATTTGATCATGTCATCTTGCCTCAAAAGCAAGATTGTTCTCGAGCTTAGTTACATATCGGTGGTTCATGACTTTCCGAATATCTTCTTGGAAGTGCTACCAGGTTGTCACCTGACCGCTATGTTGAGTTCATGATCAAGTTGGTTTCTTGTAAACCACCCTTTCTCCAAGAATCTTTGTCGGATACCCTGAGCTAGTTGGTTAAGCTAAACAACAACTTGGAGAGTTGGAAGATGAGGGCTTGTCTGACTCAGTTCATTCCTAAGGGATATCCTCGTGTGTGTGTGTGTGTAGAAGAAAGATGATACTTTCATTGATTGATCCTTGTGATCAATTGTTGGACCTATTATCTTATCCGAACTTTGATTTGAGTATGGGCTATCATCAAATCAAATCAGAACCAACGATGTTCGTAATGTTGTCTTATCCATGGTTGTTTCCTCGGGCATACACCATTATATCTTTTGGTCTGACCCATGCTATCATCTTGTTCACATAATCATGTAACCCCATCTTATGGGAATCTTGATAAATTGTTGTTGAGCCCATCGATAACATCCTTATCTTGTCCATGATTCATGTTGAACATTTAAGTTAGTATTGGAAACTTTTGTAAGCATTTCTTCATGCTAGCTCATGGAGCATATGTTTGGATGAAAGAAGTGACTTCCTCTAATTCATGTGAATTCGATGCAAGTTGCCGCAGTGAATTCGAGAAAGTTTGTTTTGCCTCCTCTGGAATCATCCCAAGTTAGTCATGCACGTGCAAAGTGCTCTATGGTTTGATAGGTTGGCCGCCTCCACTCCATATGCGTTCCTAGCACACAAAGCCACTGACTGATTTGTTCTAGGAAAAGGAGTTAAGTGCTAATCCATGGTAATGCACAAGACTTCGATATCCTCGATGATGGTTCCCCACCTGAACTCAGTAGTGTTTTATTATAAGGCTACTATGTGGTCATGCTTGTCTGGGACAACATGTTTTGGAGCTTACTACCGTAGTCCATTTCCTGAGAATCTTGCAACGTCATCTCGCCGATTTGTGTTGCAATCCTTCCTTTCAGACATGACGAGTCTGGAATATCCTGACACCAACCAGATCTGAATCTCAGGCAGATATGATGGTTGGAACGTTTCTCAAGAACTGTAATATTGGTCTCTCTGTAACTCGGTAAAGTGGATGTCTTGGCTAACACACCCAGCCGGAAGACCTATCATTGTAGTATCTTGATTGAGGAAGTTGGCCACCTCCCCATAAGGATCTCGCAGGATTTACTTCCGTAGTTATTCCTTATGGATTCTTGAGCTCCCAAAGTCCGACCCTTTTACTTGATGTTCTAGATACCAAGCCATATCAATAAATGGGTTACGCTAGCACATCAAGGAGAACATTAGAAGCGGAGTGTTGAATGTCTCTCGGTCGATCATAAGATTTTGTTTCCTTGGCCTTGCTAAGGTGAAATCTAAGAAGGTGTTATCTTCCTTTGCATCTGCATCGTCCATCACTATTCATCAGGGTAGTATGTTGTGTTGCCGGGATCCTTGACACGGATATTGGTAAGACCTTGATGAATGTGGAAATGCTCAAGTTCTTGAGAGCGCGTGCAAACATTGGGTTTATCGTTGGCATTAATTGGGATTTGCTCCTAGTTTTCTTCGGTTATGCTATAACCATTCCAACAGTGGAATCACTCTCTACTATTGAGCTTCTCCCCAGTTACTAAGAATCATTCCCAGCATTTGCATTTTGTTCCAGCGTGCACCGCCATTGTACCATCCTACTATGGACTACCCTTCTTAGCAATTACTGATCAGGATCATCTTCAAGGTAGTTCTACCATGGATTCCACCCATTTTCGATGATAAGCAAAATCATCCCTTGTGTTGTCTTCAACAAGGTAATCCACATCATCCATACTAGTCCAAGTATGCCATTCTATCGAACTCCTCCAAACGATCGCTCGAGATTTGCCTTAGGCTGGTATAGAGAGTCTCAATGATCTCTATATCAAAAGTAATTCTTTTTGCCACTTAAGGTAATAAGTCTACGAGTCATTTTTCCTGAGGTGCCCCGTTATGGTATCATGGCAACTCAACTCCTCGCTACGTTGACAACCATTCACCACCTTCTTAAGTGTGGAATTGTTGTCTACCTAGTGAACCTCCGTCATCTATTTCACTCCATCCCTCTAGATGTATGCTTCGTGTCTCAGCTCGAGAGATGTTGCTATGTCTCATTCCGTGATTTGATCCTGAGTTGTTCGATCTTCGAGGAGATCGATCCTTCTAGAGTTTTTTCCTTTCCTCTCATTGTCATGTTGGTTGGAGTTCTCGGAGCAAGACATCGAGACAAAGATGTTGATCGAATCAACGTACTTATGAAGTGCAATCTGGATCGTGAAGATTGTGTTAGTCTGCTTCCCCCCCTTCATCTTACCCTACGCCTGAATCTCGGGACAAGATTCCTGTTTAGTGGGGGTGAGTTGTCACATCCCTAGTTCTGGATAGGCCAGTTACATGTGTGCATCATGTTTAATTTCAAATGAAGTTGAAATGGGGATGACAGAAACCCCCAGCACCACTTAAACCAACTAGGGTTTACTAAAATCCTTTTCAATGAACCTGAAATGCCCTTCTAAAATGTTCATCATCTTTGCCTTGGTCTAGAACCTCTGACAAAAATGGTGCACAATTTTCTAGGACATCATTGGGTCACTGAATTAAATCTTATGTTACTTGCATTTGGGCATTTAAATGCTAGTAAATATTTTAAATGTCCAAATAATCCCAAACTGAAATGTTCCATGTTGGATATACTCTATACAGTGGGCATGAGCAGTTCGGTGATTTTTGAAATTGCCTAGGTATTTTTAGAAAAGCCACAAACTTGCAGAAATAAAGAAAACGGAAATAAAGGGAAAACTAAGTTACCTGGCAAAGCCACCAGCCGGCCCACCTGGCGGCCCAGCACTATGCTGGCCCGTGCCAGCCAGCTGCTTCGTCCCCGCCAGGCAGGCAGGGAGGTGACGCCAGCGCGCGCAAGCTCGCCACGGCGCCAGCTGCTTGCCGCTAGAGCTGCTGGACACCTGGACGTCCTCCACGTCGTCGCCCCGACCCCCTGGACACATCATTCTCCCCCCTGCGCCTCTCCCTCGCTCTCTCCCCACCATGGCCGACGCAGCCGCAGCCGTACCGCCGTCGTAGCCGTGGCCACCCTCAACTAATCGCCGCCTCGCCGTGTCCAGAAGCTTCGCCGCCCTCCTCTCCATCGAGCAGACCGAGCCCCAAGCGCTCGTTCACACCGGAGCCACCGCAACAGCCTCGCCCGACCTCGCCGTCGCTGGAGATCCCCTTCGCCGTCACCGCCGTACCATCTCGTCCCCGACCTCGCCGACTACTCCGTCGTGACCGCCGTGAGCTCCTGCCTCTCCCCATCCTCTCTGTTCTCGCTGCCGTCCCCTGCAACGACCGCAACAAGCTTCACCGCACGCACCGCCGCCTGAGCTCGTCGCCGACGTAGCTCCGGCCACCCAACGGCCACACCACCGTGTCCACTGACTTCACTGAACTGCGTAGGCCACGTAGGAGCTGGCCTCGTGCCTCCAGGACCACAGCAACGACGAGTTCGGCCTCACCCGAACTCCGGCAGCCGCAAAGCTCGTCGCCGGCATCGTTTCCGGCGACCTTGAGCTCAACCACCACCACCCCTCGACGCGGCTCGCTCCCAGCTGCACATAGGTGGCCTCCGCCGTCCATTTGGTCGCCGGAGGGCGAAACCCGCACCTTCCGCCGCGTCTGGACGTCGTCGGCGGTTAAACGCCAGCGAGTCAGCCCAGTTTGACCAGGGATTTGACGCCCCCTGGGTCACTGACGTGTGGGCCCAAGGCCTTAACTAATCTAGTTTAGAATTAGATTAGTACTAATTAACTTAGGTTAGTTAGTTAGACACTGACATGTGGGCCCCAGCGCCAGGTTTGACCTGGGTGGCCCTGTTGACCCTGCTGACGTCACAGTGACGTAGTGCTGACGCAGTTAATCATTTTCTGGTTTTTAATAATTCAGGAAATTCCAGAAAATGCCCAAAACTTCAAAAATTCATAGAAATTAATCTGTAACTCCAAATGCAAAGATTTATATATGTTTTTGGATCAGAAAAATCCAATCTTTCCATCTGTACCATTTGCATGCACGTTTGAACAACCTAAGGTTGCTGTATATGGCAATTTGCATAATTGGCATTTAACTAAGCACATATGGAGTTTGAATTTGAACCCTTGGTTCAAACCAACTTCATTCAATCTGGTTTCTAGTTGCATTAGCTCAAACCACAACATATTGCCATGTCATGATAATGCATCATATTGTTGCATTGCATTGATTGTGCTTCCTCTCTGTTGCCGGTATTTGTCCCCTCTCAGTAGACGACGTCCCGACGATGAGTTCGATGACACCGATGAAGAACTATATTATCTTCAGAAGTGCCAGGCAAGCAACCCCATTGATCATTTCGATACAAACCCATCTTGTCGCTTCTGCTCTCGTTTACTGCATTAAGACAACGCGTTTCAAACTGCTGTGTGTTGCGGTAGTTGAACCCATATCCTCTGCATGACCTGTCATTGCCACAGTAACTAGATGAAACCCACTAGCATGTGTAGGAGTTGATTGAGCCATGTATGTGTTTCCTACCATGCTATGCCTGCTATGCTTAGAGTTGTGTCAGGTCTGGCTCATCAGGGTGATGAACTAGAGTGAATGGTTGTGTCGGTAATGAGAGTGAAGTGTTGAACATGTTTTGGTAAAGGTATCGATGAGAGGCCATGTAGGAGTACATGGTGGGTTGTTTCATTGAGGCCGTCCTTAAGAACTGAGATCTGTATGCGTGATTTAAGATTCAGCTACTACCACACATTGGGCCCTGAAATATGACCCCGCTCGACTTACTGACCCCTCTCGTCCTCTATCCAGGAGTTGCAAGTAGTTTCTGGTGTTTGTAGTATGCTGGAGGCCGTGCGCAGCGCTGACCTTAGGGGTGGGCTGTGATGCGGTAGGCACGTGGCCGGTGTACCGAGTCGCCCGTTTGGTGTCTCGGGAACCCTGCACACATCGTTTGGGGCCGTTGAGGACACCCCGGCCGGATTTCCTTGCGGATGGAACCCGAATAGGTGATAAACCTGGACTAGAGACTTGTGTGGTTAGTCAGGTCGTGGTCTACACCCACGTCGGCTTTCGCTTGAAGTCTGCCAAGCACATGTCATGTGCAAACGCTAAGTGGTGGAAACATGTGTGACGAAGTACACCCCTGCAGGGTATAAAACTATTTGAATAGCCGCGTCCACGGTAAAGGACTACTTGGTCGCTTATGCAGTTCATAGACAAGTGAAAGTGGATACTCTAAAACTCGCAAGATAAGCGTGAGTGCCATGGATGGCGTTCTCGTAGGGAGACGGGAGCGGATCCATAGTGGTGTATTGATATGGTGAATATGTGGACTCGTGTGCGCCACCTCAAAAGAGTTACCAGCATTTGTAGTTCAGGATAGCCACTGAGTCAAAGCTGGCTTGCTGCAGTTAAACTCCACCACCCTCTTTGTTGATACCGATGCATTTGTAGATAGTTCTGATGTAAGTCTTGCTGGGTACATTTGTACTCACGTTTGCCTATTTTATGTTTTGCAGAGAGACTTCAGTCTCGCTAGTAGTTCCACGTGGGCTTCGACGTTTAGCTTGTTACCTCAGCTACGATCTTGTGCCCTCGGCAGGATCTGGTAGATAGTCGGGCTTCTCAGCCTTTTTCATTTGTAGATGTCTGTACTCAGACATGATAGGCTTCCGCATGTGCTTTGACTTGTATGCTCTGAATGTTGGGTCATGAGACCCATGTTTGTAATACTTGGCTCCTCGGAGCCTAATGAATAAATACTCTGAGTCGTAGAGTCTTGTTGTGATGCCATGTTGTATTTGCCCATATCCAGCATATTGTGTGTATGATTGAAATGCTTGGTATGTGTGGGATCCGACAACCTAGTTGTTTATCCTTGGTAGCCTCTCTTATGGGGAAATGTAGTCTGGTGCTTCCACTGAGCCTTGGTAGTCCGCTACAGCCCGGTTTACCGGAGTCCTGTTAGCTTGCTACTGCTCCGGAACACTTAGACTGGCCGGCATGTGTCCTTCCTCGATCCTGTGTCTGTCCCTTCGGGGAAACGTCACGCGGTGTCTTTCGGAGTCATGTTAGCCTGCTACAGCCCGGATTCCCGGAGTCCTGCTAGCCCAGTTGCTACAGCCCGAATTCACTCGCTGATGACCGACATGTTCGTTACTGGGTCATGTATGCCTGTCCCCGTAAGTTAGTGCCACTTTGGGTTCACGACTAGTCATGTCGGCCCGGGTTCTCTGTCATATGGATGCTAGCGACACTATCATATACGTGAGCCAAAAGGCGCAAACGGTCCCGGGCCATGGTAAGGCGACACCCGTGGGAATACCGTGCGTGAGGCCGCAAAGTGATATGAGGTGTTACCGGCTAGATCGATGTGACTTGGAATCGGGGTCCTGACAACTATGTCAATAGGTTAGTCCCAAAAAGTGATATAAAGTTGCTATAAAATGATTATAAAACATCCAAGAATGATAATATAATGGCATGAATACTTCATACATTATAGATACGTTGGAGACATATCAGGTACATCTCCCCTGCAGGCCACGGGCGCGGGCGAATGTCTGCCACCAGTGGTTCAGGAACACGTTGCCTGCGGGGCTAACCTCGACCTCCATCCACGAGGCCTTGTTACAATAGCCATCGGCCTGCAGCCATAGGCCATCAGGTCCTCCAGCTGACAGCGCCTCCGTGAAGAAGCGCGGGAGCTGGAGCCAGGTGCCCGCCGGCTTTTCCGCCCACACCACAAATTCTTGGGCCGTGTCGGCCGAGTGGGATAGCGGGCGCAGTGGCTGGGCGGCCACCGTGAGCTTCCCACCCCGGCTACGGGTGCCATGGTTTCCATGGCCATTTTCGTGGGAGGGACCCTTCCCACAGCCGCCGGAGGCAATGCGGGCCCCAGTGGGGGTGCACTCACGCCCCTGGGGAACCGTCATCGGCGTCGCAGTGGATTTGCGAAGGCGACCGCGCCCCCTCTTGAGCGGCGGCGCCTCCGGCCCCTCCTTGGGGACCTTGCCCCTCTATTCGGCAGTGAACCTCCTCACTAGCACCATGGTTGCTTCAGCGAGGTGGTGGCTGCGGCAGAGATATGAGAAGAGAGGGCGAGAAGACAAAGATGGGATGGGGCACTGCCCCCTCGCCCTCTTATAGGCGATCGTGGGCCAACTGGCACCCCTCCACCTTCGCGCAATGATGGCCTCGTTGCATGCACGTCCAAGACTTTCGTTAGTCGGGGTGGTTGCCGAGGCGACATGGGGAAGCGGAGGCACCCGCGTCCCATCATGCGCCACGTGTCGAGCCTGCTCCGCAAGCGATTCGGACACGTGGCGTTTCGCCCTTCGCTCCTTGTCTTCGCCTCAAAGCCAAGCCAGGCACACCTTGGGCTCGGGGCTACTGTTGGCGTTCTGGGATCGGGGGTACCCAGACCTGCCTGCCTGCGGCCTAGCGCGTGGGCTAATCGATGGACCTGTACGGCCCAACTACAACACCCCCAAGACAAGACCCTCGCGAGGGCCTAGGCCTCGAGAGGCGAACGACACCAAGACCTCTAGAGGAGCGGCTCCCCCGGGCTGCCTCCCGAGGAGCGGAGATCTCTATGCAAGCCTCCCGCCTTGTGAGGCCGCGATGACATGTGCCATGACGACCAAGGACAGGCAGGCACCAGCGGGCGCAGAGGGGACAGTTTCCTCTTCGGTGCTAAGGGAGCAAGGGCAGGCGCAGGTTCCCGAGGAAGGCCTCAAAGCTTTCCATTCTGGTGCAACAAGACCAAGACCACGAGCTCGGCAGGACGGATGTCATCGCCGAGCCCACCGTTGCGTCATGGCCAGAAGCTTTGCTGGCGAAGACCACCTTTCGTCAGGATAAGATGTACTCCTTGTCCCCCTTCAAAATTGGTCGTTGTGTAATCCCTTCCCGCCTAAGCTATGAGGGAAGAGGACCAAGGCCATTATAAATATGGGCTAGCCATCACCGTAGAAGGGATCCCCCGATCAAACCCTTGACCAATCCATCCCCACTACTTGAGCCCTCCCGAGGCTGCTCATCCACTTTACTAGTTCATCCTCTACCTCCTTGTGAGGCCAATCCACCAAAAGCAGGAGTAGGGTTTTACACTGCAAGGTGGCCCGAACCTGGGTAAATCTCTGTGTTGTTTCCTTCCGCACGATCCAGCGTACTCGTTGAGATCAGGTTAAGGGCATGGTGAGCTAGCATTGTTGAGAAGCGAGATCCTTCGTCCACGCCCCTGAGTTCGAACCTTCTTGGGTCTGCGAAGCCCTGAATCCGACACATACTTTTTTTTTCATACATTGATCCCATCTCAGATTACATGGCCTCTAACCATTAGTCGAAATCCGGGCCCACCATCGCTTCTCCATAGCTAGTAGGTTCACCGTTGTCCAACAACATGACCTCTAAGACAGGGTTACCGTACCACTCAGGAGCTGTACGCACCCCTTGTCGACCTATGAGGTTCGATGGTAACTTGATCCGAAGCTTCATGATCATCATCATTAGCTTCCTCTTCAACTGACGTAGGCACCATAGAAACATCTTTCTATGCTGCGCTATTTTCTGGTTGAAGTAAAGGTTCAACAACCTCATCAAGTTCTATCTTCCTCCCACTCAATTCTTTCGAGAGAAACTCTTTCTCGAGAAAGGACCCGTTCTTAGCGACACACTTTGCCTTCGGATCTGAGATAGAAGGTATACCCATCCATCTCTTTTGGGTATTCTATGAAAAAGCATTTGTCCACTTTGGGTTCGAGCTTTTCCGGCTGAAGCCTTTTAACATATGCATCGCAGCCCCAAACCTTAAGAAACGACAACTTAGGTTTCTTGCCAAACCACAGTTCATATGGTGTCGTCTCCACGGACTTAGATGGTGCCCTATTTAAAGCGAATGCAGCTATCTCTAACGCATAACCCCAAAATGATGGTGGCAAATCGGCAAGAGACATCATAGAACACACCATGTCCAATAAGGTACGATTACATCGTTCAGACACACCATTACGCTGTGGTGTTCTAGGTGGCGTCAACTGTGAAACAATTCCACATTGTCTTAAGTGATTGCCAAACTCATAACTCAAATATTCTCCCCCTTGATCGGATCATAGGAATTTAATCTTCTTGTTACGATGATTCTCAACTTCACTCTGAAATTGCTTGAACTTTTCAAATATTTTAGACTTATGCTTCATTAAGCAAACATACCCATATCTACTCAAGTCATCGATGAAGGTGAGAAGATAACGATATTCACCGCGTGCGTCAACACTCATCGGACCGCACACATCAGTATGTATGATTTCCAACAAGTCACTTGCCCGTTCCATTGTTCCAGAAAACGGGGTTTTGGTCATCTTGCCCATGAGGCATGGTTCCCATGTGTCAAGTGATTCAAAATCAAGTGACTCCAAAAGCCCATCAGCATGGAGTTTCTTCATGCGCTTAACACCAATATGACCTAAGTGGCAGTGCCACAAGAAAGTGGTACTATCATTATCAACTCTACATCTTTTGGCATCAATGTTATGAGCGTATCATCACTATTGAGATTCAATAAGAATAAACCCCTCACAATGGGTGCATGACCATAAAAGATATTACCCATATAAATAGAACAACCATTATTCTTTTATTTAAATGAGTAACCGTCTTGCATTTAACAAGATCCAGATATAATGTTCATGCTCAACGCAGGCACTAAATAACAATTATTCAGGTTCATCACTAATCCCGATGGTAATCGAAGAGCGAGCATGCCGACGGCGATCACATCAACCTTGGAACCATTTCCCACGCGCATCGTCACTTCATCCTTCGCCAGCCTCCGTCTATTCTGTTGTTCCCGCTTTGAGTTGCAAATGTGAGCAACCGAACCGGTATCAAATACCCAGGCACTACAACGAGAGTTGGTAAGGTACACATATATAACATGTATATCATATATACCTTTGTTGACGTTGGCCCCCTTCTTGTCAGACAGATACTTGCAGTAGTTCCGCTATCAGTGGCCAGTTCTGTTGCAATAGAAGCACTCGGTCTCCGGCTTGGGTCCAGCCTTGGGTTTCTTGACATGAGGAGCAACTGCTTTGCCACCTTTCTTGAAGTTTCCCTTCTTTCCCTTGCCTTTCTTGAAAGTAGTTGTTTCATTCACCATCAACACTTGATGCTCCTTCTGGATGTCTGACTCAGCGACTTTCAGCATCGTGAACAGCTCGGAGACTGACTTGTTCATCCCTTGCATGTTATAGTTCAACATAAAGCTCTTGTAGCTAGGTGGTAGCGATTGAAGAACTCTGTCAGTGACAGCCTGTGGCGGGACCTCAACTCCCAACTCAGCAAGACGGTTGTAGTACCCAGACATTCTGAGTATGTGCTCACTGACAGACCCGTTCTCCTCCATCTCGCAGGCATAGAACTTATCGTAGGTCTCATACTCTCGATCAGGGCATTCTTCTCAAAGATAAACTTCAACTCCTAGAACATCTCATATGCTCCATGATGTTCAAAATGCCTTTGAATTCCTGGTTCTAAGCCATACACATGGCGCACTAAACTATTGAGTAGTCATCAACACGTGACTGCCAGGCGTTCACAGCGTCCACAATCGCTGGAGGGGGTGGCACACCAAGCGGTGCATCAAGTACATAAGACTTTTGGGCAGCCGTGAGGATAATCCTCAGATTATGGGGCTAGTCTACAAAGTTGCTTCCATCATCTTTCAGCTTAGCTTTCTCTAGGAACACATTGAAATTCAGGGGAGCTACTGCGCGAGCCATTGATCTACAACATAAATTTGCAAAGATAAATTATACTATTGTTCAAGATAATGAGTTCAATTAATCATATTACCTAAGAACTCCCACTCAAATTGACATCCCTCTGGTCGTCCGAGTGTAACATGATCCAAATTCACCAACCCAAGTCCGATCATCACATGAGATGAGGTAGTTTCAATGGTGAACATCTCCATGTTGATCATATCTACTACATGACTCATGTTCGACCTTTCGGTCTCTTGTGTTTCGAGGCCATGTCTGTACATGCTAGGCTCGTCAAGTTTAACCCAAGTGTTTCGCATGTGCAAAACGGGCTTGTACCCATTGTATGCGAACGTAGAGTCTATCACACCCGATCATCACGTGGTGCTTCGAAATGACAAACTTTCGCAACGGTACACACTTGGGGAGAACACAATTTTATCTTGAAATTTTAGTGAGGGATCACCTTATAATGCTACCGTCGTCCTAAGCAAAATAAGATGCATAAAAGGATTAACATCACATGCAAATCATAACTGACATGATATGGCCATCAACTTGTGCTTTTGATCTCCATCTCCAAAGCACCGACATGATCTCCATCGTCACTGGCATGACACCATGATCTCCATCATCATGATCTCCATCATCGTGCCGCCATCGGGGTTGTCACGCCAACCATGCTTCTACTACTATTGCTACCGCTTAGCGATAAAGTAAAGCATTACATAGCGCTTAATGATTGACACGCATGTCATACAATAATTAAAGACAACCCTATGGCTCCTGTCGGTTGTCGTATGTGTCGACATGCAAGTCGATATAAACTATTACAAACATGATCATCGCATACATCAAATATATTTCATCATGTCTTTGGCCATATCATATCACAACATACCCTGCAAAAACAAGTTAGACGTCCTCTAATTGTTGTTGCATGTTTTACGTGGCTGCTATGGGTATCTAGCAAGAACGATTCTTACCTATGCAAAGCCACAACGGTGATATGCAAGTTGCTATTTAATGTTCTACAAGGACCGCCTTTGTCAAATCCGATTCAACTAAGGTGGGAGAGACAGACACCCGCCAGCCATCTTTATGCAACAAAGTCACATGTGAGTCGATGGAACCGGTCTCATGTACGTGGACATGTAAAGTTGGTCTGGGCCACTTCATCCCACAATACTGTCGAATCAAGAAAAGACCAAGGAAGGAAGCAATCTGAATATCAACACCCACAAACTCCTTTGTGTTCTACTCATGATGTCATCTACGCATAGACCTTAGCTCATGATGCCACTTTTGGGGAACGTTGCATGGGAAACAAAAAATTTCCTACGCTCACCAAGATCAATCTAGGAGATGAACATCTATGAGAGGAGAGATTGCATCTACATACCTTTGTAGATCGCTAAGCGGAAGCGTTAAGAAACAAGGTTGACGTAGTCGAACCTCTTCGCAATCCAATCACGATCCGTCCCGCAAACTCCTGATCCAAGTGCCGAACGGACGGCACCTTCGCGTTCAACACACATAGGGCTTGATGACGCCTTCACCTCCTCGATCCAACGAGCGATGGTGAAGTAGTAGCTTGAGACCTCCGGCAGCACGACGGCGTGGTGGCGGTGGTGGTGGTGGAATCTCAGCAGAGCTTCGCTAAGCACTACAGAGAGGAAGAGGGCTACGAGGGAGAGGGAGGGCAGCATCGTGGCATAAATGGGTGCGGCTGCCCTCTCTCCCCTCCTATGTATATAGGGGCAAGAGTGGAGGGAGGGGCGCCCTATAGTTCCCCTTAGGGGGCGGCGGCCACAAGGGGGAAACCCTGGATGGGTTTGGGCGCCTCCCCCTAGGAGGCTTGGCCCCCAAGGCAAAGGGGTGGCATCCCTAGGGGGCGCCCACACCTCCTCTGGCTATGTGGGATGGGGTGAGGGGGTGCGCACAGCCCCTTAGTGGGCTGGTATGCCCCCTCCCCTTGGCTCATGAGGCCCCCCATCACTTGTCGGGGGCCCCCGAAACCCCTTTCAGTCATCCTGACCATAACCCAGTGCCCCTGGAACACTTCCGGACTCAGATACCCTTAATCCTATATATCAATCTTCACCTTCGGACCATTCCGGAGTTCCTCGTCATGTCTGGGATCCCATACGGGACTCTGAACAACCTTCGGTTACCACCAAAACAACTCAACTATACTTATATCGTCACCAAACATTAATTGTGTAGACCCTGTGGGTTCTAGAACTATGCAGACATGACCGAGACACCTCTACGGTCAATAACCAATAGCGGGACCTAGATGTCCATATTGGTTCCCACATATTCTACAAAGATCTTATTGGTCGAACCTTGATGTCAAGGATTCAACTAATCCTGTATGCAGTTCCCTTTGTCTATCGGTATGTTACTTGCCCGAGATTCAATCATCGGTATCTCCATACCTAGTTCAATCTCATTACCGACAAGTCTCTTTACTTGTTCTATAATACAAGATCCCATGGACCCATTAGTCACATTGCTTGCAAGCTCATTGTGATGTTGTATTACCGAGTGGGCCCTGAGATACCTCTCCGTCATACGGAGTGACAAATCTCAGTCTTAATCCATGCCAACTCAACAGACACCTTCGGAGATACCTGTAGAGCACCTTTATAGTCACCCAGTTACATTGCGATGTTTGGTACACACAAGGTACTCCTCCTGTGTCAGTGAGTTGCATGATCTCATGGTCATAGGAACATATACTTGACATGTAGAAAACGATAGCAATAAACTTGACACGATCATATGCTATGTTTATAGTTTGGGTCTTGTCCATCACAACATTCTCCTAATGATGTGATCCCGTTATCAAATGACAACTCATGTCTATGGCTAGGAAACCATAGCCAGCTTTGATCGACGAGCTGGTCCGGTAGAGGCTCACTAGGGACATGTTGTCTATGTATCCACACATGCATTTGAGTTTTCGGTCAATACAATTATAGCATGGATAATAAACGATTATCATGAACAAGGAAATATAATAATAACCACTTTATTATTGCCTCTAGGCATATTTCCAACATCAGCCTCGCTCTGCTAAACGAAGCGCTCGATCGGATCCAGATGATGACTATCGTCGATGACCCATCCTCGGCTCACGCTCAACAGAGCCTTGAGGCAGGCCACTGGGAATTTTACGTCCCGCCCACCACCCACTTAGTAGCCACTGTCGAGGATTTAACTGACATGCTCGACTATGCCTCTAAGGAGGCCGATGACATGTATGACGACGGCGAGGCCACGACCCATACTGAGGCCACCCCTCCCGTCACCGGACGATGGACGGCCATATCCACCTACGACGTTTACATGGTGGACACCCCCAAGGACGACGATGATGGTTCTAATGGGGATGGCACCCCCAGAAGGGACAATGACAAACCTCGGGAGGAGCCCCCCAAATGCCACAGACAACACCGATGATCCAAAGGGTGACGTGGCAGGGAAAGCAACACGGGCACCGGAGAGGATGACACTCCGGAGAATGCGGGAGACCCGGGTGACCCCGCCCCCGAACACCAATCCAATGGCTTGGATGAGGAAATAGGTCAGCATAACACCGAGGAACCTAATGACTCTGAAGACAGCAACTACATGCCCCTCTCCAAAGAAGAAGTCAGCCTCGGGGCCGAAGATTTTATCGTCCCTGAAAACCCGTTGGAACAGGATAGGTTCAAGCAACGGCTAATAGCCACTGCTCAAAGCCTAAAGAAGAAGCAGCAACAGATCAAGACCGAGCAAGACACCCTTCAAAGATAGATGAACGGAAGTCCTAGCAGCCAAAGAGGGATACGGCTATGAACGGTGTCGTGGGAAACCACGGCCACCTATGGGACCATGAGCCCCTTTTCGTTCGGCGGGGGGAGTGGGCACGTTACACAAAGAGCGGAGAAGCGCAACACAGCACGGCAGAGATCACACGGGCAGTTTTTACCCAGGTTCGGGCCGTCGTGAGGCGTAAAACCCTACTCCTGCTTTTGTGGATTGATGGTGGATAATGGTGGAAAACGCGGCGCTCTTGCCCGGCAAGGTTGCCTCGGGGTGAGAGTGGCTACGCGCGTATGAATGTGCGAGGGTCTGAATCCTCTCTACGGTTGCCATGGGCCTCCTTTTATAGATCAATGGGTCATCACAGTGGCAAATCAGTCTTTTACACACTGATTAGATAGCAAACAGTGCTATCATACCAAACTCTACAGGCGGATAGAGCGCATTAAATGCGCCGCTCAATGTCACATCACAGTGCGCCCGGCAAGCCTTGCCAGGCTATTTTGCCAGCTTCACGCCTGCTTGTTTGACACATCTCAGGACGGGTGTCATATGGAGGTGTTTTCTGTAGGAAGTGGCTGCCATGTGGCAGGAAGCAGCCACTTAGTCACTTAGGAGCTTGACACCGCACCGATCGATGACTTGCGTCGCTGTGAGGTGGTGCGGTGGAGTAGTTCGCCTCTGCAAGCCCCGGCAGGCCTGCTAGGACACTCTGGAAGCTTGCTTCCGAGGTAACCCCAATCTTGCCAGGCTCGCCTGCCCGGCAAGGGAGGTTTTTCCCCTTAGTGATATCTTGCTTCTCTGGCTCGTCTTGGTCTTCTTGATCTGCATTTTGATCCTTCAAAGAACTGATCTCTTGTGCTTGATCTGATATTGGGTGATGTAATCTTGTCCTTAGGCCTGTGGACAATCTGATCAACGGACCCAGGGTTTGTTGCACCAACAGGAGACCCCGGGCCTGGCCCGAACGCGCTACCAGGCGTCGTCGGGGTAGGCCCTAACTAGTGCACAGGCAGGAGCGTAGTGGTGGCTCGCTCCTTGAGATCTTCTTTGCTTCTTCATTGATCTGAGCCCAGGTCAGTTCCCGGTTTTCCCGTGCATCGTGTAACGCCAATTGGAGTGAGGCCACCCTTGTAATGGTCCGTGAATGACTATAACGCATGGGTGAGTAACTGCCAATTCACTCTTCCCACCATGGCCTTATCCTTAGCCACGTATGTTGCATGCATCAAGTGGGGTAGGTAATGGAGGCACGTGGTGCGGGAGAGCGTCAAGGCAGGGGCTCGGCCTTCATGGATTGGTGGAGGTGGGCGGCGATCACCCGTCGAAGGATCGGCTCTCTGCCCCGACCCGCCTATAAAAGGAAGGGCGAGGGAGGAGCGGAGGCATTCATCCTCATATCCCCCCCCCCTCCATCTTCTGCTTTCTGCTGGTTATGCTGAAAGGGAGAGCCCGGGGCCAGGCCCCGGGCCCTAGCTTGGGGTTGGTGATGCCAAATGCTCGTGCTAATGCTTGGGGAGTGAGAGAAAGGTATGGTCACACCTTCGTTGGGGCAGGATTCCTTTCTCTCCTTTACGCGAGCTTCAGGAGGGCGCGTGGGCGGTGCGGCAGTAGCATTGGAGGTGGCGACTCCGGTGTGCTCATCGCCGGGCCGCCTGTGGCTTCAATTTTAGTGAGGGGCGATGCAAACGACACCATGCCGAGGCTCGTGATGGACACAGGGTGTGGTAGTCGATCGTGGCCTATTCCCTCTCTTCCCGCGGCGTCGGAGGAAGGCCGCAGAGGTGGTTCGCCATCGATGAAGGCGGACCCTACTTCCCAGGGCACTGCCCGTCCGGCGCATGGGAGAGCCCCTTGTCCTCATACATGCTTCCTTAACGGGCGGTGGCTTCTTATCTCTGGGCCGTTGAAGACGACCATGCTCTCTGTGGAGTTACCCGGAGCGCATGGTGTTTGCTTCAGCTGGCGTGGTGGGAGCTTTGAGCGACAGCGGTATGGAAGGTGGCGGCAACCCACGACGCGTCAGGAACGGGGGTGACCGCTCCGACGAGTCATGTTCGCCGGCAGCACCATCGTCTCCGTCTGGGCTTCCGGTAGCACCACCATCTGCACCTACCCTCTGGTTTCTTCCTCCCAGCCCGGGAACGTCGCCATCCTGATCCTGGGGAGGTGCCAAATCCCAGCGAGGCCTTCCCTCTGCCTTCTTCATCTCTCCCTATAGTTTCGAAGAAGGAGAGGAAAAAGTGAAGGCATCAAGGGCGTTTTTTCTTTTTTCAATCTTAAATCTGTAGGCACTTGCCAGATTTTAGTTCAAACTATGTAATCTCTTTAATCCATGTTTGTGTCATGTAAGGTTTGTACTTGTTTGTTAAGCATATTAATGAAAAAGATAAACCTTGCCGTGTAATATGTTCATGCAGAGGTGGGATGCCTCTATAGTTTTAAGTAAACAAGTTTCCACGGCAGGCTATCCTGCCGGTGCCCTCAGTTTTGTTGCCGCGGGGTTAGGCCTACCAGGCACAAATCATGAAGAGGGACCAGCCCCCCGCCAATCCTTTTTCGTCAAAGGCCACTACGACCACCCTGATCGAAGCAACGTTCGAGTCAAGGGATGGGAGCACCTAAGTTTCGAAAGGCAGTGAGGTTTTCTTATGGACAAGTCCTTACTTACAGAACACGTATGGATAAGAGAAAGAACTTATCTGTTTGGCTTGCCGGGGATCGTAGTGTAGGCTTGTCTTCTCATCTCCTCTTGGGGACCAAGTCCACGGCAGGAGCCTGCAATTTATGCAGATGAAAATGATGCCAGATGCGATCTTATCTACATGAACATGCGATGCTCATGATATGCTTATGCATGCATGCAATATGTTAGGGGCCCCCCAGCGCTTCATTTATTTCTCTGTTGCTCAGGGTCTGTGCCTGGCTTTGTACAAGGGGTTACATGCAACTGAGGCAAGGCCTGTACGAAAGGGTGGCTGCCGGGCAGGGCCCGACAGCCACGCCTTATGGGTAGAACTTGCGGAGATGCTCAATATTCCATGAGTTTTGCAATTGAATGCCATCTCCGGTCTCCAGACGGACTGTGCCAGGTCTGGTGACTCGTACTACCCGGTAAGGGCCTTCCCACTTCGGCGTCAACTTGTTTGTACCCTTGGCGGACTGAACGCGCCTAAGGACAAGGTCGCCTTCCTCAAAACACCGGGCATGAACCCTGCGGCTGTGATAGCGACGTAGGGCTTGCTGGTAGCGTGCAGCACATGTAGTAGCCCGGAGATGGTTCTCCTCGAGAAGCACAGCATCGTCATGCCGGTGTTGTTCCTGCGCTACTTCATCATAGGCAAGCACTCAAGGTGACCCGTAAATGAGTTCCGTGGGGATAACTGCTTCTGCCCCATAGACTAGGGAGAAGGGAGTCTGCCCGGTAGCTCGATTTGCTGTCGTTCTGAGGGACCAAAGAACCACCGGCAGCTCGTCGATCCATCGCCTGTCGCACTTCTGCAGTCTATCAAATGTTCTTGTCTTGAGTCCTCGCAACACTTCAGCGTTCGCCGTCTCAGCTTGTCCATTGCTTCTGGGATGTGCAACAGAGGCAAATGAGATCTTGCTTCCGAGGGCATGAACATAATGCATGAAGGCGCGGCTCGTGAATTGGGTGCTGTTGTCAGTGATGATCCGGGCAGGGACCCCGAAGTGGCACACCAATCCTTTCAAGAACTTGATAGCTGACTGAGCAGTCACCTTTCTCATGGCTTCTACTTCCGGCCACTTTGTAAACTTGTCGATTGCAATGAACAAGAATTCAAAGCCCCCGGTAGCACGGGGGAAAGAGCCGAGGATATCGAGCCCCCAGACCGAAAATGGCCATGACAAAGGGATTGTCTAAAGAGCTTGGGCAAGCAGATGGATATTCTTGGAATGGAACTGGCAGGCTTCACACTTGGTGACTAGCTCGACCGCATCTTGGAGGGCTGTGGGCCAAGAGAATCCTTGCCGGAATGCTTTCCCAACCAAAGCCCTTGATCCAATGTGGGAGCCACACATGCCTTTGTGTATTTCTACCAGCAGTTCCTTTCCTTCTTCCCGGCAAATGCACTTCAATTTCACACCATTGGGCCTTCTTCAGTATAGCGTGTCATCGACAAACTGATACATACTAGCCCTCCGGGCTACTCTTTCAGCCTCTTCTTGCTCTTCGGGAAGTTCTCCGGTTTGGAGGAAATGAACTATGTGCCGTGCCCAAGTTGGAGCCTGGGGCTCAGCAACGAGGACCAGCGGCACCTCCTCCTTTGTGGGAGCGAGCCCCTCGACCACGAGGACTGGTGGTCTGGTGGGAGGGGGTAGCTCAGCAGCTGAAGGGCAGTTGTTCCCGTCAAGCTCTCTATCGAGAGCCCCGGGAGGCTCTACCGAGAGAGGCTTGCCGGAGTTCGGTTTCCTCCTCTTCCGGGCCATTGTTGCTGGGGATACGGAGGGCTGAGTAAGATGGAAAACAAAAGTTCCTGGTTCCACAAGAAGCTTCTGCGCAGCGCACTTTGACAGATGATCAGCAATGCTGTTTTCCGCACGGGGTACGTGCTCTGTTTACAATCCGTCAAAGCGCTCCTCCAGACTTCTCACTTCCTCAATGTATGCCTCCATCAATGGACTTTGATAATCCTTGTTGACTTGTCTCACCACAAGTTGTGAATCTCCTCGAATGATCAGCTTCTTGATCCCCAATTATGTGGCAATCCTGAGCCCGGCAAGGAGCCCTTCATACTCTGCAGTATTGTTGGTCGCCTTCTCCTGGGGAAAATGCATCTGGATGACGTACTTCAGGTGCTCTCCAGTGGGAGCAACGAGAAGCACGCCATCCCCTGCACCTTGTAGGGAGAAGGCACCATCTAAATACATAATCCATTCTTGGGGTGCTTCCTTACTAGGAATAATTATCTCTAGTACCTCTTCATCAGGGGTTGGTGTCCATTCTGCAATAAACTCTGCTAGTGCTCTGCTCTGAATTGTTGATGTGCTTTCAAACTTTAGGCCAAAGCTGGATAACTCCAATGCCCACTCCACTATTCTGCCGGTAGCCTTAGGGTTTCGGAGTATCCTTTGCAAAGGGAAGCGGGTGACGACCGTGATCTCGTGGGCTTGGAAGTAGTGGCGCAGTTTCCTTGAGGTCATGACTAGGCCAAAAATCAATTTTTGCATGCCAGAGTACCTGGATCTAGCCCCCTGCAATAGAGAGTTGACGAAGTATACTGGGCGCTGCACCACTTTCTTCCTTGCCGGGTCCTTGGGGTTGCCTCTGCTGTCGTGCTCTTCTCTATCTTGATCCACGTCCGGCCTTGTCGGGCTGTGCTCACTCTCTCCCCCGGAAGGGACACTGGCTGAGGTTACTGCTTCCTCCACTTCCCGTTGCGCCACTAGTGCTGCACTAACCACTTAATTAGTTGCCGCCAGGTATAGCAGCAATGGCTCTTCTGGTTTGGGAGAAACCAAAGTGGGCACAGAAGACAAGTAGGTCTTCAAATCTTGCTGTGTTGCGTCTGCTTCTGGAGTCCACTTCATGGGTCCTGCCTTCTTCAAAATTTTGAAGAACGGCAAGGCGCGCTCGGCAGACTTGGAGATGAACCTGCTAAGCACGGCAACGCACCCTGTCAAACGCCTCACATCCTTAACTGTCTTAGGTGCCTGAATTTGCTCGATAGCCTTGATCTTATCGGGGTGGCCTCTATCCCGCGATGGGACACAAAGAAACCAAGTAGCTTGCCGGAGGGAACGCCAAACACACACTTCTCCGGGTTCAGCTTCAAGTTGATCTTGCGCAGATTGGCAAACGTCTCTTCTAAGTCCTGGATGAGGGTTGATCTGTCCTTGGTCTTGACCACAATATCATCCATATAAGCTTCAATGTTCCTGTGCAACTGTGGCTCAAAACCAATCTGGACTGCTCTTGCAAAAGTGGACCCGGCACTCTTCAACCTGAAAGGCATTCGCACGAAGCAGTATGTGCCACATGCGGTGATGAATGAGGTCTTCTCTTCATCTTCCTTGGACATAAAGATTGAATGGTACCCAGAGTATGCATCCAGAAAGGAGAGCAAATCACACCCGGAAGTGGAATCCACAATATGGTCGATGCGCGGCAAGGGGAATGGATCCTTCGGGCATGCCTTGTTCAAATCTGTGAAATCTATGCAAAGCCTCCATTTCCCATTAGCCTTGCGCACAACCACTGGGTTTGCTAACCATGTTGGATGTAGTACTCCTTTGACCAAACCAGCTGCCTCAAGTTTCTTGATTTCCTCGGCAATGAACTGCTGCCGCTCCAAGGCTTGCTTTCGGACCTTCTGCTTGACGGGTCGGGCATGTGGGCAGACAGCAAGGTGGTGCTCGATTACCTCCCTGGAACACCGAGGATATCAGATGGTTGTCAGGCAAACACATCGATATTCGCCCGCAGGAAGGCAACGAGCGCGCTTTCCTATTTGTCATCAAGGGTGGCACTGATAGTGGAAGTACCATCAGCGCCAGCCCTGCCGGGACCTTTTTCACATGGGGTGCAGCAGCCTTGGATCTCTTGCTATTGGAACTCTCCGGCAAGTCATCAACAGGCGCAACATACTCTGAAGAGGTACACTTCCTGGATTCCTTGCTGGCGTCCCTGCTAGCCTTCTTCTTTCCCTTCCTTTCCTTGGCGGGAACTGCGGCTTCGGCGGTCTCTGCCGCGACTGCGTCCCGGTACATCTTATCCATGCAAATAATTGCGTCCTTCTTATCTGACGGGATGGAAATGACACCCACCAGCCCTGGCATCTTCAAGGTGTTGTAGGCATAGTGGGATGCCGCCATGAATTTGGCCAGAGCTGGGCGCCCAAGGATTCCATGGTACGGCAGGGGGAGGTCGACCACGTCAAACACAACCTTCTCAGTTCGGTAATTCAACTCTCCCCTGAATGTCACTGGCAACGTGATATTCCCCTTAGGAAAACTCCTGCCGGGGTTTATTCCTTGAAACGTGCCCGTGACCTTGAGCTCTTCCTCTGCTATCTGAAGTTTGCTGATGACCTTTGGGGAAATCAGATTCAACCCGGCCCCGTCGTCAACCAACATCTTTGTGACTTTGAGGTTGCAGATTGTTGGCGAGACCAACAACGGCAAGCACCCTACCGCGGTGGTGTAGTCAGGGTGGTCCTCTTCATCAAAGATGATGGGCATGCGTGACCACTTGAGCGGCTTCCGAGATTCTGCAGCTGGCTCCACAGCATTAACTTCACGCACCCACTATTTAAGTTGGCGGTGAGAGGAGTGCAGAGATGCACCCCAGTCAATGCACAGGGCGTCAGTGGCCTTCTGGAATTCCTGCTCACTGGTTTCCTCTTCGTCCCCTTCATCACTATCACCATTGCAATCTTCCTTCTCATGGCCCCTGGCGGGTTTTCCTTGGTTCCGAGGAGCCTTGCCGGGGCAATTTGCTTCACCACCTCGGCCCTTCCCGCCAGGGCCATTCTGACCTTTTTCCTAATCACGCTTCTCATACTCAGCCCACTGCTTCTTGGCGAGCTGTTCAACCTGATGGCACTCCTGGAGATCGTGGCCCTTGGTCTGATGAATCTTGCAGTACGACCCATCACCTTTCCCAGCCTTCTTGGCAGCCGCAGCCTCTTGGCAATCAGTGCATGTGGCAACTTCCTCGACGGGAGCTTCGGCCTTAGCCTTCTTGCCAGTACTAGGCGTGCCCGATCCCTCAACGGTCATTACCGCCTTATCCTTGTGCTTCTTGTTGCGCTTCTTGTTCTTCTTCTAACTGGTGGCCTCGTCATCATCCTCTGAATCGATATCGATGCCATCTTCTGCTCCGCGAAGTTTCCTCCCCTCCTCCACCCGAGCACACTTGTCTGCCAAGGTGTAAAGTTCCTTCATAGTCTTGGGAACCGAACGTTCATCTTGAAACGTATCCGATGATTGCACACGTTGGATTGGAACGCAGCTATCACAGCTGCCAGGTGGATGTCTGGAATATTTCTGTGGATTCGGCTGAACCTTTGCATGTACTTCCGCAGAGTCTCTCCTTCTTTCTGCTGGAGAAGCTGCAAGTCGCTGGGCCACCCTGGTTCTTGATGGCCGCCTGTGAAGGCGCCAATGAACTCATGGCACAGGTCATCCCAGGTCGAAATGGAGTTCTCCGGCAGGTGCATCAGCCAAGACCTCACATTTGGCTTGAGTGCCAAAGGGAAGTAGTTGGCGAACACCTTCTCATCTCTTCCCCCGGTAGCTTGAATAGCGATGGTGTAGATGCTCAAGAACTCTGTCGGGTTTAGCTTCCCATCGTACTTCTCTGGTATCTCTGGCTAGAACATGCGGGCGGACGGCCAACGGACTTGTCGCCGCTCTCGAGTGAAGGCGGGACACCCGAACTTGAAAGGCAGGTGCCCGCCCCTGCCGAGCACGAGCTCGTTGACGTCGGGAACGTCGCGCCCCTCGGACTGGCTGAGGGCGTCATGGCATTGCTCGATGGCGACGCGCGCGCCTTCCCTCTGCCTGTCCTCCGGGGCCCGCTGTCGGCCTCGACGCGCTCGAGGGTCGGATGAGGCCATCGAGACGTTGTCGGGTTCTTGATTGCATGGCTCCCGCGCTAGATGCCGCGGTGGGGATTGCATCGTGGGGGTGGCCCCTTTAGTTTGGCCAGTAGCGCGGGCCGTTGCCGTCGCCTGGGGAGGCCATGGCGGGCCAGCTCGCTGTGATTCTCCCACCTCGGCGAAACCAATCAGGCTTTGGATGGTGGCTCGCCACTCATCCATCTGATCGGCTGCCGACGGAAATCTCAACAGCAGCTGGGCCCGCACCATGGCCTCTGAGGCGGTGCTTGGCATAGGTGATGACGATGCAGATCGCAGCGTCGCTCGGCTCCTAACGGTGCTGGTGGCGACCACGCCGTGCCCTCGTTGTTGTGAACCGGCCGCTTGGATGGCATGGTGACGAGCTGGGGGCGCTTGAGGGCCAGCGGCTTGATGACCCACAAGTATAGGGGATCAATCGTAGTCCTTTCGATAAGTTAGAGTGTCGAACCCAACGAGGAGCAGAAGGAAATGACAGGCGGTTTTCAGCAAGGTAATGTCTGCAAGCACTGAAATTATAAGTAACGAGTAGTCTGGTAGCAAGATAACTTGTAACGAGCAAGTAACGGTAATGGTAACAAAAGTGCAGCAAGGTAGCCCAATCCTTTTGAGGCCAAGGACAGGCCAAAACGGTCTCTTATGATAAGCAAAGCGTTCTTGAGGGTACACGGGAATTTCATCTCGTCACTTTCATCATGTTGGTTTGATTTGTGTTCGCTACTTTGATAATTTGATATGTGGGTAGACCGCTGCTTAGATGTTGTTCTTACTTGAACAAACCTCCTACTTATGATTAACCCCCTCGCAAGCATCCGCAACTACGAGAAAAGTATTAAGAATAAATCTAACCATAGCATTAACTTTTGGATCCAAATCAGTCCCTTACGAAATAGCGCATAAACTAGGGTTTAAGCTTCTGCCACTCTCACAACCCATCATCTAATAACTACTCCACAATGCATTCCCTTAGGCCCAAATATGGTGAAGTGTCATGTAGTCTTTGTTCACATGACACCACTAAGGGAATCACAACATACATATCATCAAAATATCGAACACATATCAAGTTCACATGATTACTTGCAACAAGATTTCTCCCGTGACCTCAAGAACAAAAGTAACTACTCACTAATGATAATCATGCTCAAGATCAGAGGGGTATTAAATAGCATAATGGATCTGAACATATAATCTTCCACCAAATAAACCATATAGTAATCAACTACAAGATGTAATCAACACTACTAGTCACCCACAAGTACCAATCTATAGTTCTGGTACAAAAATTAAACACAAGAGATGAACTAGGGTTTGAGAGGAGATGGTGTTGTTGAAGATGTTGATGGAGATTGCCCTCCCCAAGATGGTAGAGTTGTTGGTGATGATGATGACGATGATTTCCCCCTCCGGGAGGGAAGTTCCCCCGGCGGAATCGCTCCGTCGGAGGGCAAAAGTGCTCCTGCCCAAGTTCCGCCTCGAGACGGCGACGCTTCGTCCTGAAAGTCCTCTCTTTATTTTTTCTAGGTCAAAATGACTTATATACCAGAAGAGGGGCACCGGAGGTGGGCCGAGGAGGGAACAACCCACCAGGGCGCGCCTGGGCTCCCTGGCGTGCCCATGTGGGTTGTGCCCACCTGGTGGGCCCCCTTCGGTAGTTATTTGCTCCAATAATTCTTATTTATTCCATAAAAATTCCTCGTGAAGTTTCAGCTCATTTGGAGTTGTGTAGAATAGGTAGCCTGACGTAGCTTTTTCAGGTCCAGATTTCCAGTTGCCGGAATTCTCCCTCTTTGTGTGAACCTTGCATATTATGAGAGAAAAGGCATTAGAATTACTCCAAAAAGCATTATTATGCATAAAAACATCATAAATAATAGTAGGAAAACATGATGCAAAATGGACGTATCACGGCTCCGTTGGGCACAACAGCTGGGTCAGGCCGCTCCGGGGGTGGTGCATGCCCTGCGGTCGCGCCCGCAGCGGGACAGGCCGGAGAGTTGCGATTCGCCCCAGAACGAGCACCACCACTGCGGTTGTGCCCTTTGGCTGGGTGGAGGGGTGCAGACGGAATAATCTCTCCACCCATACCTCGTGGAGCTTGGCCGCTGGGATGTTGCTGATGCTGTCCTTCCCCGGTGCCTCCCGCTCCTGCTCCGGCCGCGGGGGAGACGATAACAATGCCGCCAGCGTCGACCACGTCCCCCGCAGCGCGCACATCTCCATGCGTCCCGGTGGTCCCTGCGACATCGGCGGTCACAGGCGGTGGGGCCTTCGAGGTGGACGGGTGAGCTGCGGCTCCGGGCTTCTTCTTGGGCGCCATGGTTGATGGAGCCGTCGAAGATGAAAATAGCGATGAAGATGACATGCTACTTACGCTCTCTGGGTTCGCGCAAGTGAGCCCCCTACCTGGCGCGCCAAAGATGTCGTGGGAAACCACGGCCACCTATGGGGACCATGAGCCCCTTTTGGTTCGGCGGGGGGAGTGGGCACGTTGCACAAAGAGCGGAGAAGCGCAACTCAGCACGACAGAGATCACACGGGCAGTTTTTACCCAGGTTCGGGCCGCCGTGAGGCGTAAAACCCTACTCCTACTTTTGTGGATTGATGGTGGATAATGGTGGAAAACGTGGCGCTCTTGCCCGACAAGGTTGCCTCGGGGCGAGAGTGGCTATGCGCGTATGAATGTGCGAGGGTCTGAATCCTCTCTACGGTTGCCATGGGCCTCCTTTTATAGATCAAGGGGTCACCACAGTGGCAAATCAGTCTTTTGCACACTGATTAGATAGCAAACAGTGCTATCATACCTAACTCTGCAGGCGGACAGAGCGCATTAAATGCGCCGCTCAATTCCACATCACAGTGCTCCCAGCAAGCCTTGCCAGGCTGTTTTGCCAGCTTCGCGCCTGCTTGTTTGACACGTCTCAGGACGGGTGTCATATTGAGGTGTTTTCTGTAGGAAGTGGCTGCCATGTGGCAGGAAGCAGCCACTTAGTCACTTAGGAGCTTAACACCGCACCGATCGATGACTTGCATCGCTGTGAGGTGGTGCAGTGGAGTAGTTCGCCTCCGCAAGCCCCGGCAGGCCTGCCGGGACACTCTGGAAGCTTGCTTTCGGGGTAACCCCAACCTTGCCAGGCTCGCCTGCCCGGCAAGGGAGGTTTTTCCCCTTAGTGATATCTTGCTTCTCTGGCTCGTCTTGGTCTTCTTGATCTGCATTTTGATCCTTCAAAGAACTGATCTCTTGTGCTTGATCTGATCTAGGGTGCTATAGTCTTGTCCTTAGGCCTGAGCACAGTTTGGGCAACAGAGGGTTTGTTGCACCGACAAACGGCAAACGAAGAGTTACCCCAAGCGCAGATTGTTGCCGCAATTCGATGACGAGGCTTTCAAGCCCGCACAGCCCAAACAAGCCCGAGGTGACCAGCCCGACCGCCCCCTCGAGGAAGGGACATGATGGCTGAGGAGGCCGAACACCTACCTGCCCCTTCCTGCCATAATGACAAGGAGGCGGCACAGCCAGAATATCAATACGATCTTCGGCACGACCTGGCTGTCAGAGCAGGTCAATCACGGTCCATCTATGGATCAAGAGGATATCCCCTAGAAGGAAGAGGCGGATACCAAGCATGGCTCGGCCGAAACGATAGAATTCAGGAACAACACAGGGCCAGGATGGACACCGAGGTTCGACGCGATGTGGCCCGAATAAGGGGCTCCATTCACCCAATGTGCTTCACCGATGAGGTGATGCAGCACCAATTCCCAAAAGGGTTTAAACCCGTGAATATCGAGCCATACAATGGAACTACAGATCCAGCAGTGTGGATCGAGGATTTTCTTCTCCACATTCATATGTCACGAGGAGACAACCTCCATGCCATCAAATATCTGCCACTAAAGCTTAAAGGATCGGCCCGGCATTGGCTGAAGAGCCTCCCCGAAGACTCCATTAGGAGCTGGGAAGAGCTCAAGGACGCTTTCCGAGCCAACTTCCAAGGCACCTATGTTCAGCCCCCGGATGTCGACGACCTGAGTCATGTGGTCCAGTAGCCCAGTGAGTCGGCCTGCCAGTTTTGGAACAGGTTCTTAACCAAAAAGAATCAAATAGTCGACTACCCGGACGCCGAAGCCATAGCCGCATTTAAGCATAGTATCCGGGACGAATGGCTCGCCCGCCAGCTCGGCCAAGACAAGCCGAGGACAATGGCGGCCCTTACCTCCCTTATGACCTACTTTTGTGCAGGTGAAGACAGCTGGTTGGCTCATAGAAGCACCAACCCAGAAGACCCCGGCACTTCGGAAGTCCGGGACGGCAACGGAAAGCCAAGGCATAACAAAAATAAACGCCAACATAATGGCGTTGAGGCCGATGATACGGCAGTAAATGCCGGATTCCGAAATTCCAAGTTCGGACCGTGGAAAAAGCCCTCCAAAGGGAACCAGGATAGACCCACTAAGTTAGACGCCATCCTGGATAGGGCCATGCTAGATCCACGGCACCTCGGACAAGCCCGCTAACAACACCAACCGTAATTGTTGTGTAATCAAGCAGGCTGGCACACTCGCAGCCGAGGACACGGGCAAAAGCCCCCGCATCAAGGACGATGAGGAACCTCGCAGGCCAAATAATGGAGGCTAATAGCAATTCCCTCCTGAGGTTAAAATAGTGAACATGATTTATGCCACTCATATACCCAAGAAGGAGAGGAAACGCGCACTTCAGGATGTCTACGCCTTAGAGCATGTCGCCCCGAAGTTCAATCCATGGTCAGCATGTCCGATCACCTTCGATCGCAAGGACCACCTGGTCGGTATCCGTCATGGAGGATCAGCGGCCCTGGTCCTTGACCCAATTATCGATGGCTACCACCTCACTAGAGTCCTAATGGACGGAGGCAGCAGCCTTAATCTGATCTATGAAGATACAGTTCGGAAAATGGGAATTGACCCATCAAGGATCAAACCCAGCAACACAACCTTCAAGGGGGTTATCCCCGGCATCGAAGACCGTTGCTCCGACACTCTCACCCTAAAAGTAGTATTCGGCTCTCCAGATAACTTCCGGAGCGAAGACTTGATCTTTGACATCGCCCCCTTCCGCAGTGGCTATCATGCCCTCCTAGGCTGAACGACATTCGCTCGTTTCAACGCAGTCCCCCACTACACCTACCTCAAATTGAAGATGCCCAGACCAAGAGCCGTCATTATAGTCAATGGCAACACAGAGCGCTCTCATCGGCCAGAGGAACACACTGTGGCATTGGCGGCCGAATACGAAGGGCCGAAGTGCCTGCTCTCCTCCAAGGCGCGTGAAGCGAACAAACGAGCACGGGCCCTATCTCCAGCCAACGGGCCTTCCTGCGTTCGACGCACATAGGAATATGCCCCCATGGCCTGCCCACTACAGGAGTGTTGCACGTGCCTCGATGTCACAACTTCGCGCTCAAAACTCCATGGGCAGATGTGGGGCCTCAACCAAGAGTTCGGTTCGACCGCACTATGGAACAACGCGTCCTCGGACGACGTACAAGGTACCATCTAGGACCTATCCGACTTCAAGCCCAACCAACTTAGCAACCGCTCGAGAGCTCCCTTTCAAGGACCCGTCATGGGGCAACCATTCAACAAAGTTGTCCCTCTCAGTAGAAGCAAAGGCGCAGACGTGTAGTAAGGCACAGTTCGGGTGTTAACCCACACATTAAGGCCCTGCGTAAAACTTTCGTCTATAAATTTATCTTTTTTATATAAACGTATCCCAATCTGATGTCTTGTTTGGCAGTTCGAATTGTACGGCTAGTCGTCATGCCCTGGTTGTTCCTTTTCGCTCTTCGAATCCGCCTCATTCAAGTGTTATACACTCCGGATTTCATTTATATGCCGGTTATTAGACCGGGGCTCGGCCTAGACGCTCGCCCTATACATTAAAGACCGACACTTTTCTCTTTTCACTGTGTTCGGCGTCTCAGATATTGCATTATATGTACTGGTTCCGACTTATGTCTTGGGTAAATAGTTGGGTTGCCCCGCTCCTGTGCTTGCCTTCCTACGTTCCGCATGTTCGGCTACGAAGGTAAAGGGAGAACCACTGCGATTGTACTTCCGCCTAGTTCGGTCAAGTACCTCAGTGGAGAAAGCCGAAAACTGACTGTCATAATAGGCAAGAACTGGTCGGCAATCCGATGACTGGTCTTCAAACCAAAAATCGTTAGCGATTGTACCATCTTTGAACAAATCAAGTAAGCGATGTTCGGCCCTAAGGTTCGTCCAACATCTCACCACACTGGGGGCTTGTCATCAGCCCCCATAGTTAAGCTCCTATGGCTAAGTGAAGGTAATAAAGCCACATAGTCTGATTGCCTAGTTACCCTCCTACATTTCCGCCCCGGGCACCGAGACATCGGCTAAGAGTTACAGTGCGGAGGACGGAACACCCCTCGTAGCATCTACGTGTGGGCTGAAGCTGACGACTGCTAATTTTCAGGATAAAACGGCCGCACAGGAGTCAAAATTAAAATGTGTAAACACATAAGTATGATAAACCATACAAAAACAACTACATAATGGCATAACGGTTTGATCACAGTTTAATACATAACAACGCAATTACTCAAGGAGTACATCCTTGGAGCACTGCGCTTCCACTTCCCGAGCCCCGTCCATCACGACGACAAAGTATAGCTCCCGGCGCCTATGCTCTTTCCCAGTTGGCGGAGGACCAGTGGCCATCTCAACGGGCTTGATTTTTGGCCAATGCACCATCGTCTTCGAGAACGCCATCCGAGCCCCCTCGATGCATACAGAGCACTTGATGGCCCCGATACGGGTAGGGGCATCACACAGCTTGGCCACCAGACCGAAGTAGCAGGTCGGTATGGGTTCAGCAGGCCATAGCCGGACACAAAGATCCTTCATGGCCGGCTCCGCCATACGGTGTAGCTCCATCATTTGCTTCATTTGATTAACGAGGAGGGGAGGGTGCTCAGGTGCCTGGAATTAGGCCCAGAATAGTCTCAGCTCAGCGTCACCCTCCCAAGCTGCATAATACCTCACGGCGTTGGCCGCACTCCTCGGGAGCTCCACAAAGGCGCCTGTGGAACGCCAGACCCGGGTGTGCAACTTGAATCTTTGGCCGTAAAAAATACTCTGCAGTAAGTACTGCTTACCATTGGCAATTTGCTTTACTTGCCAGAGCTCCTCCTGGGCGCTCCGTGTCTCCGACCGTGCCTCTTGGATCTCCGTCTTCATGTTCGCCAACGTGGTGGTGTGCTCCTTATTCTTTTGCTCAAGGCCCTGACCTTTCGTGATGGCATCCTTGAGCTCTTGTTGCACTTCGGCCACCTTGGCCTCATGTTTCACGCGTTCGGGCTTTACCAATGCGAGATTGCCAGCCACCTGTTCGGCCGCTTCCTTCTTGGCCAGTAGCAGTTCGGCCTTGAGGATTTCCACCTTCGCGGCGGCAGCTGCAAAATTGTTTCTCGCTTAGGGATAACTCCGGATTCTTTGCTCAACAAAGAACATCAAGGAACCACATTTTAAAAATATACTAACCTCGTGCCTCGTCGAACCGCTTGTTGACAAGGTCGAGCTCGTCATCGGAAATCTTCAGTTTCTGATTCATTTCTGCCAGTTTGGCGGCGTTGACCGCTGCCTCTAACGCCGAAGCCTACAAATATGTAGCAAGCACCCTGGTTAGTCTATTATTTGGACAATCTAGATCCTCAACCAGGTTTCTTTTCAAAACCTGCCAGAGTCTTGGGTGCCTGTTTATAAGGATCGCTAAATGTCCTATCTATAAAACACACTCTTGCAAAGAGAAAGCATTACTTCGTTTACCTCAAAGCCTATTAAAAGGCCACCAAAAGCATCTTTCAATCTGCTATTAACGGATCAAACACTTTGCAAAACCGCACCCAGGGTGCGGTGTTCTGCGACTATGGAGGAGCTCTTCATAACTTCCTCCATCATGTCTGGCCACTCCGTCGTGACCAAGCTCCCGGTGTTCGGCACTAGCGGCGGAGCCCCAGCTCCCTCTTCGGAGGGAGATGGCTGGGATGCTTCGGGGGGCCGAATAGGCCCCGGAACCATCGTCTGAGAGGGCTCAGCTTGCCCAAGCTCCTTCTCCTGGTCTTTGACGGTCGAAGCATTAGCCTCGGCCATGGCAATATCGCCATCTCCCCCTGTGTTCGGCACGGGCGGGGTCCTCTGGGACAGCACTTCCCCGGGCTCATGAGTGACCGGAGGGGGTGTCGCACCCGATACGCCTCCACTCTTCGCTAGGTCAGTTGGCGGAGAAGTGCCCTCAGACATCTGGTCATCGGGAGGTCGCACGGTGGGCTGCCATGTAAAAAGACATATAGTTTTAGTAATGGGTTAGTAAAATCCGTGTCCGGACAATTCTTCGGGTTTTTTACGTTTTGGCGCGGGGCTTGACCCTGGGAACATTCTCCGAGATCTTCTCGGAGGCTGTGGACTCTTCGTCAGAGTCTAAACTGTCGTCGAGCAGAACCAGCTTCCCCTTGCTCCTCTTCTTCGGAGCTAGAGAAGGACGCTCGCCTTCTGCTTCGGCCGGTGCCGCCCTCTTCCTGGGGCATGAAGAGTTGCTTTCCTCCTCCTCTTCTCCTTCCTGGTCCCCCTCTTGTGCGGAGGGGGCGGGGGTGTCCCCGGATTTTGTGTCTGGAGAGACTCGTTGGCAGAGGCCCTCTCTGGCCCCCTGAAAGTGCAACTAATCCCCGGGTGGTTTTGGTAATTCATAACAACATATAGCTCATTGAACTAATATCCATTCAAGTTTAATATTTCAAAAAGTTCAATGAATGGCATGGCATGGACTAGAGATGTGGACCCCTCAAAATGCTAAGGACACATATTGGCAAAAGCTCAAGACTCTTCATTTATATTTTAGTGATCCAAGATCACATTGAGTCCATAGGAAAGCCAATACTATTAAAATGGGATGAGGTGTTGCTTAATGGTCTACTTGCTCAAAGTGCTTAGTGATATTTCTCCAAAGCCCTCAACCACTTTCTCATTCCAAATACGTCGAAAACCCAAAGTCAAACTCGGCCTCATCGATTCTTTCTATCCGGCGCCACCGAGTTCATAAGACATAGCCACTGCCAGAAACCCTAACAGTTCGGTCACACCGATACGGATCTTGGTCTCATCGAGATCGCCTTGCAAACTCTCTGTTTCCTGTTGCTATTGTTTTGGTCTCACTGAAAATGCGATCAGTCACACCGAGTTGGCTTGACATCTTCTTTGTTGCCTTATTTCTTCACTTCGGTCTCACCGAGTTGATGCTATCGGTGCCACCGAGTGTCGGTGCAACAAACCTTCACGTATGTTGCCCAGACTGTACACAGGCGCGAGGGCGAGGATATAGCAGCGCCAAGCTCCCAAGCCAGAGAGATAGCTCATTGAGGAATCAAAGGGCGGATCAAGAATACCAAGACAAGCCAAGGGAACAAGATGTCACTAAGAAAAGACCTCCCTTACCAGGCAGGCAAGCCTAGTCAGGTCGAGGCCTCACCAAGAACAAGTCCCAAGATTTCCCCGGCAGGCTTGCCGGGACCGCCAAGGGCAAATATCCCCGCCAAGACTCCATCGCTCCACCGCACAGCAATGCAAGTCACCTATGAGTGTGGTGTCGAGCCCCCAAGTGATTAAGTGGCTGTCATTTGGCACGTGGCATCCATTTGGAAGGGAGATTCCCCCTATATGACACCCGTCCAGAGGCGTATCATGCAGATAGGTTGAAGATGGTTAAGCGGCGCGGCAAGCTTGCCGGGCTGCATCCATAGCGTGACACCTAGCAGTGCATTTAATGCACTTTGTCCTAACTGCCAGAGTTAGGTATGATAGCATTGTTGGCTATCTAATCAGTAGATAATGACTGTTTTGCCACTATGGTAACCCCTTAGCCTATAAAAGGAGGGCCATGGCAACCTAAAAAGGATTCGGACCCTTGTACACACATACGCGCGTAGCTGCTCTCCCCAAGGCGACATTGTCGGGCTTGAACGCTGCACTTCCACCACAGTCCTCTCTTCAATCCACGAAAGCAGGAGTAGGGTTTTACGCTTCTCAGTGGCCTGAACCTGGGTAAAAACCACCAGCGTCACCCTCTGTCGTGTTGTCCCATGGCTTCCGCTCTTTGTGCAACGTGATCTCCCCCCTGCCGAACCACAAGGGGCTGATGGCCCCATAGGTGATCGTGTTCCACCACAACATCTTTGGCGCGCCAGGTAGGGGGAAGCGCTTGTGCGAACCCGAGCTCGTGAATAGCACATCAATCATCATCATCATATTCTTCGTCATTAGCTTCATCATCCATGGCGCCCAACAAAAAACTCAGCGCAACAGCTCACCCTTCCACCTCGAAGGCCCCCTCGCATGCAGCCACCGATACTATGGGCGCTGCAGCAGCATTGGGGGACGTGGACGCCGTGGGGGACGTGACCGATGCAGGCGGCGCTGTCATCATTCCCCCTACGGCCGAAGCAGGAGCGGAAGATGCTGGGGGAGGACGACATCAACAGCATCCTGACGACCGTATTCCACAAGGCACGGGTGGGGGAATGTTCAGTCTTTGCCTCCCCACCGCGCTGGAGGACGCAGCCGCAGCGACAACGCCTGCTCTGGCGTGAGTCGCGACCCCTAGCTCTCCCTACTACAGGCACAGCTACGGGGCACGCGCCTTCCCCAGGGTAGGGCAACCAAGATGAAGCACCAAACAGGGTCGTCGACCCCCAGGCGCACCCTTCTCGCCACCGTACCACCATGGCGGCCGGCTCGCGGCGACGAGAACACGGCGCCGCCACTACTGGTACTATCAGGAGTAGCGCAACGTCATGGTCCGCATCATCATCTATGCCAAGCACTGCCTCGGAAGCCATGGCGCGAGCCCAACTCCTGTTGAGGTTCTCGCCAGTGGCCGATCAAATGGATGAGTGGAGAGCCACCATCCAGAGTTTGATCGGTTTTGCTGAAGCGGAAGGATCACAGCGGGCAGGCCCGCCACGGCGCCCGCAAGCAACAACCACGGCCCGAGCTGCTGACCATGTCGAGGGGGCCACTCCGATGGTGCAATCCCCTCCACAACAACCAGCGCAGAGGCTGCAACCCGAACCACGCGACCAGGGGCTCGACGAGGCATCAATGGCTTCATCTGATCCTCGGGCCCGTCGAGATCAGCGGCAGGTCCTGGAAGATCGGCGGAGGGAAGACGCACGCGTCACTATAGAACGATGCCGCGAAACCCACCGCCAATCTGATAGGCGCAATAGCCCAGACATAGACGAACCCGCGCCCAGTGAAGGCGGATACTTTCCTTTCGAGGTTGGGTGCCTTGCCTTCACTCACGAGTTGCAGCAAGTCCATTGGCCATCTGCCCGTGTTTTCAATCCAGAGATACCAGAAAATTATGATGGAAGGCTGAACCCGGCAGAGTTCTTGAGCATCTACACCATCGCTGTTCAAGCCGCCGGAGGAAGAGATGAGAAGGTGTTCACCAACTACTTCCCTTTGTCACTTAAGCCAAACGTGAGGTCATGGCTGATGCACCTGCTGGAGAATTCCATTTCGTCCTGGGCTGACCTGTGCAATGAGTTTGTTGGTGCCTTCACGAGCGGCCATCAGGAACCAGGATGGCCCAGCGATTTGCAGCTCCTTCCGCAAAAGGAAGGGGAGAGCTTGCGGAAGTACATGCAAAGGTTTAGCCGGGTGCACAGGAACATTCCAGATATCCACCCGGCAGTTGTGATTGTCGCGTTCCACTCCAACGTGCGCAACAGGAGGATACGTTCCAAGATGAACGTCCAGTTGCCCAAGACTGTGAATTGGCTGTACACCTTGGTGGATAAGTGTGCCATACAGAGGAAGGGAGGCGGCTCCCCGGAGAAGAGGATGGCATCGAAATTGACTCAGAAGAAGACGACGATGCCACTAACCCGAAGAGGAAGAACAAGAAGCGCAACAAGAAGCGCAAGGAAAAGGCAGTACTGGCTGTTGAGGGTTCTGGCACTCCTAGTACCGGCAAGAAGGCCAAGACCGAAGCCCCTGGCAAAGAAGTTGCTGCATGCATTGATTGCCAGGAGGCTGCGGTGGCCGAAAAGGCTGGGAAGGTTGACGGGCCGTACTGCAAGATCCACCGGACCAAGGGCCATGACCTCCAAGGGTGTCACCAAGTTGAGCAACTTGTCAAGAAGCAGAAAGCTGAGTACGAGAAGCGTGACAAGGAAAGGGACCAGGAAGGTGCTGGCGGGAAGGGCTGAGGTGGCAGAGGGGGCCACCGCGGCAAGATTCTCCAGCATCAAGAGAAACCTGCTGGAGGTCGTGAGAAGAAGGAAGGTGATGACGAAAGTCATAAAGGGGATGAAGAGGAAACCAGTGAGCAGGAATTCCAGAAAGCCACTGAGGCCCTGTGCATTGACGGAGGCACATCTTTGCACTCCTCTCACCACCAGCTTAAACAGTGGGTGCGTGAGGTCAATGTCGTAGAGCCAGCAGCAGACTCCCGGAAACCACTCAAATGGTCCCGCACGCCCATCATCTTTGATAAAGAGGATCACCCTGACCGCACCATCGCGGTAGGGTGCTTGCCGTTGTTGGTTTCACCAACAATCCGCAACCTCAAGGTCACAAAGATGTTGGTTGACGGCGGGGCAGGGTTGAATCTGATTTCCCCCAATGTAATCAGCAAGTTGCAAATATCAGATGAAGAGCTCAAGGTTACTGGCACGTTTCAAGGGATCAACCCCGGCAGGACTTGTCCTAAGGGGAAGATCACACTATCGGTGACGTTTGGAGGAGAGTTGAACTACCGGACCGAGAAGATTGTGTTCGACATGGTCGAGCTTCCTTTGCCGTACAATGGGATTCTTGGTCGTCCGGCTCTGGTGAAATTCATGGCGGCTCTCACTATGCCTATAATACCCTGAAGATGCCAGGACCAATGGGCGTCATGCCCATCCCGTCGGACAAGAAGGATGCAATCATATGCATGGATAAGATCTACCAGGATGCAGTCGCCGCCGAGGCCGCAGAAGCCGCAGTTCCCGCCAAGGAAAACAAGAAAGGAAAGAAAGCTAACGAAGATGCCGGCAAAGAATCCGGGAAGCGCGCCTCTCCGGAGTGCGCTGCACCCGTCGATGATTTGCCAGAGAGTTCCACTAGCAAGAGATCCAAAGTGGCTTCGCCTGCTGTGAAGAAGGTCCCGGCAGTGCTGGGTGGCGCTGATGGTACGTTCACCATCAGCTCCACCCTCGATGACAAATAGGAAAGCACTCTCGTTACCTTCCTGCGGGCGACTGTCGATGTGTTTGCCTGGCAACCATCTGACATCCCCGGCGCTCCCAGGGAGGTAATCAAGCACCACCTTGTTGTCTGCCCCCATGCTCGGCCCGTCAAGTAGAAGGTCAGGAAACAAGCTTTGGAGCTGTAACAATTCATTGCCGAAGAGATCAAGAAACTTGAAGCAGCTGGTTTGGTCAGAGGAGTGTTGCATCCAACATGGTTGGTGAACCCAGTGGTGGTACGCAAGGCGAATGGGAAATGGAGGCTTTGCATAGACTTCACAGATCTAAACAAGGCATGCCCGAAGGACCCTTTCCCTTTGCCGTGTATCGACCAGATTGTGGATTCCACTTTCGGGTGCGATTTGCTTTCCTTCTTGGATGCATACTCCGGATACCATCAGATATTCATGTCTAAGGAAGACGAGGAGAAGACCATGTTCATAACCCCATGTGGCACGTACTGCTTTGTGTGGATGCCCTTCGGGTTAAAGAGCGCTGGGTCCACTTTTGCAAGGGCAGTGCAAATTGGGTTTGAACCTCAGTTGCACAGGAATATTGAGGCTTACATGGATGATATAGTGGTCAAAACCAAGGACAGATCAACGCTCATTCAGGACTTGGAAGAGACCTTTGCAAACCTGCGCAAGATCAACTTGAAGTTGAACCCTGAGAAGTGTGTGTTTGGTGTTCCCTCCGGCAAGCTACTTGGCTTCTTTGTGTCTCACCGGGGGATAGAGGCCAACCCCGACAAGATCAGAGCGATCGAGCAGATTCAAGCACCCAAGACAGTCAAGGACATGAGGCGTTTAACTGGATGTGTTGCCACGCTAAGTAGGTTCATTTCCAAGTCTGCCGAGCATGCCCAGTCATTCTTCAAAATTCTGAGGAAGGCAGGACCCATGAAGTGGACCCCGGAGGCAGAAGTAGCATTGCGGGACTTAAAAGCCTATCTTTCCTCTGCTCCCACCTTGGTCGCTCCTAAACCACAAGAGCCATTGATGCTATATTTGGCGGCAACCAATCAAGTGGTTCGTGCAGCGCTGGTGGCGCAGCGGGAAGTAGATGAAGGAGCAGCTGCAGCTACTATCCTCCCCGGAGAAGGAAGTGAACCAGTCACGACAAGGGTGGGTGCGGATCGGGAGAAAGAAGGGTAGGGTGGTGAAGGCAATCCCAAGGCCACGGTAAAGAAGAGGCTGGTGTAGCGACCGGTCTACTTTGTTAGCTCCCTATTGCAGGGGGCTAGGTCAAAGTATTCTGGAGTGCAGATATTGATCTTCGGCCTCATCATGGCCTCAAGGAAACTGCACCACTACTTCCAAGCCCACGAGATCACAGTTGTCACCCATTTCCCTTTGCAACGCATACTGAGGAACCCTGAGGCCACTGGCAGGATAGTTAAATGGGCATTAGAGTTGTCAAGTTTTGGTCTGAAGTATGAAAGTACCTCAACCATTCAGGGCAGAGCGCTGGCGGAGTTCATTGCAGAATGGACACCCACTCCAGACGAAGAGACGTCGGAAAGAGTTATCCCCGGCAAGGAGGCACCCCAAGAATGGGTCATGTACATTGATGGTGCCTTCTCATTGCAAGGTGCAGGGGCTGGCGTGCTCCTCATCGCGCCCACCGAAGAACACCTCAAGTATGTGGTCCAAATGCATTTTCGCCGGGAGAAAGCTACAAACAACACTACAAAATATGAAGGGCTCCTTGCCGGGCTTAGAATTGCAACGGAATTGGGGATTAAGAAGTTGATCATCCGTGGAGATTCGCAGCTTGTGGTGAGGCAAGTTAACAAGGATTACCAGAGTCCATTGATGGAGGCATACGTCAAAGAAGTGAGGAAGCTGGAGGAGTGTTTTGATGGATTGCAAACAGAGCACGTGCCACGTGCGGAAAACAGCATCGCTGATCATCTGTCAAAATGCGCTGCACAAAAGCTTCCTGTGGAACCAAGGACTTTTGTTCTCCACCTGACTCAACCCTCGGTGTCCTCGACAACGATGGCCAGAAAAAGGAGGAAATTGGACTCCGGGAAGCATCTCCCGGCAGGACTCCCCGAAGTCCCCGGTAGAGAAGCTGTCAGGAACAACTCCACTTCGCTTGGTGAGCTGCACTCTTCCGCAGGATCACAGGTCCTTGTGGTCGAGGTAGGCGCTCCCATGAGTGAGGAGGTGCCGTTAGTCCTAGTTATCAAGCCACGAGCTCCAACTTGGGCACGACACATTGTCCGCTACCTCCAAACTGGAGAACTTCCCGAAAAGCAAGAAGAAGTTGAAAGAGTAGCCCGAAGGGCCAGTATGTATCGGTTTGTCAATGACACATTGTGCAGACGGAGGCCCAACGGTGTGAAATTGAAGTGTGTTTGCCAGGAAGAGGGGAAGGAATTGTTGGCAGAAATACACAAAGGCATGTGCGGCTTCCATATTGGATCAAGAGCCTTGGTTGGAAAAGCTTTCTGGCAAGGTTTCTACTGGCCCATGGCTCTCCAAGAAGCAATTGAGCTAGTCAGCAGATGCGAAGCCTGCCAGTTCCACTCCAAGAATATCCATCAACCTGCTCATGCTCTCCAGATGATCCCTTTGTCATGGCCATTTTCGGTCTGGGGGCTCGACATCTTGGGCCCCTTCCCCCGTGCAACCGGGGGCTTTGAATTCTTATACGTTGCCATCGACAAGTTTACAAAGTGGCCGGAAGTGGAGCCTGTGACGAAGGTGACTGCACAATCGGCTATCAAGTTCTTGAAAGGATTGGTGTGCCGTTTCGGAGTACCCACCAGAGTCATCACTGACAATGGCACCCAATTCACAAGTCGCGCCTTCATGCAATACGTTCTAACCCTCGGAAGCAAGGTTTCATTCGCCTCTATTGCTCACCCCAGAAGCAATGGACAAGCTGAGAGGATGAACGCTGAAGTGCTACGTGGGCTCAAGACACGGACTTTTGACAAGCTGCAAAAGTGCGGCAGACGCTGGATCGACGAGCTGCCGGTGGTTCTTTGGTCCCTCCGCACGACACCAAATCGAGCTACCGGCCAGATTCCCTTCTCCCTAGTCTATGGGGCAGAAGCAGTGCTCCCCACGGAACACATATACGGCTCACCTCGAGTATTTGCCTACGATGAAGTAGAGCAAGAGCCGTGCTACTTCTTGAGCTTGCGTTGGTTTTTCCCTTGAAGAGGAACGGGTGATGCAGCAAAGTAGAGATAAGTATTTCCCTTAGTTAGAGAACCAAGGTATCAATCCAGTAGGAGGTACAAGCAAGTCTCCAATCTATGCACCTGCACAAACAATCAAACACTTGCACCCAACGCGATAAAGGGGTTGTCAATCCCTTCACGGTCAATTGCAAAGGTGAGGACTGATAGAGATAGGTATATAAGATTGCCAAAACGTAAAACAAAATAAAAGTAAATAAATTGCACCAAGGTATTTTTGGTATTTTTGGTTTGTAGATCTGAAAATATATGATGGAAAATACACCCGGGAGCCATAGGTTTCACTAGAGGCTTCTCTCTTGAAGGCAAATAATACGGTGGGTGAACAAATTACTGTCGAGCAATTGATAGAAAAGCGCAAAGTTATGATGATATCCAAGGCAATGATTATGCATATAGGCATCACGTCCGTGTCAAGTAGACCAAAACGATTCTGCATCTACTACTATTACTCCACACATCGACCGCTATCCAGCATGCATCTAGAGTATTAAGTTCATAAAGAACGGAGTAACGCCTTAAGTAAGATGACATGATGTAGAGGGATAAACTCAAGCAATATGATGAAAACACCATCTTTTTATCCTTGATGGCAACAATACAATACGTGCCTCGCTACCCCTACTATGTCACTGGGTGAGGACACCACAAGATTGAACCCAAAACTAAGCACCTCTCCCATTGCAAGAAATACCAATCTAGTTGGCCAAACCAAACCGATAATTCGAAGAGAAATACAAAGATATCAAATCATGCATGTAAGAATTCAGAGAAGATTCAAATAATATTCATAGATAATCTGATCATAAATCCACAATTCATCGGATCTCGACAAACACACCGCAAAAGAATATTACATCGGATAGATCTCCAAGAACATCGAGGAGAACATGGTATTGAGAATCAAAGAGAGAGAAGAAGCCATCTAGCTACTAGCTATGGACCCGTAGGTCTGAGGTAAACTACTCACGCTTCATCGGAGGGGCAATAGGGTTGATGTAGATGCCCTCCGTGATCGAATCCCCCTTCGGCAGATTGCCGGAAAAGGCCCCAAGATGGGATCTCATAGGAACAGAAGGTTGCGGTGGTGGAAAAGTATTTTCATGGCTCCCATCTAGGGTTTTGGAATATATGTGAATTTATAGGACAAACAAGTAGGTCGGTGGACTCCCGAGGGGGCCACAAGCCAAGGGGCGCCCCCCCCCCCTAGGGCGCGTCCCTGCGGCTTGACGTCGCCTCGTGGGTCTTCTGACTTCGACTCCAACTCTTGTTGGTGTCTTCTGGTCCAAGAAAAATCATCGTAAAGTTTTATTCCGTTTGGACTCCATTTGATATTCCTTTTCTGCGAAACTCAAAAACAAGGAAAAAACAGAAACTGGCACTGGGCTCTAGGTTAATAGGTTAGTCCCAAAAATACTATAAAATAGCATATTAATGCATATAAAACATCCAAACAGATAATATAATAGCATGGAACAATAAAAAAATTATAGATACATTGGAGACGTATCAAGCATCCCCAAGCTTAATTCTTGCTTGTCCTCGAGTAGGTAAATGATAAAAGCAGAATTTTATATGTGGAATGCTACCTAACATGTTTATCCTTGTAATTTTCTTTATTGTGGCATGAATGTTCAGATCCATAAGATTCAAAACAAAAGTTTAATATTGACATAAAAACAATAATACTTCAAGCATACTTATAAAGCAATCATGTCTTCTCAAAATAACATGGCCAAAGAAAGTTATCCCTACAAAATCATATAGTCTAGCTATGCTCCATCTTCATCACACAAAGTATTAAAGCATGCACAACCCCAATGACAAGCCAAGCAATTGTTTCATGCTTTTGATGTTCTTAAACTTTTTCAACTTTCATGCAATACATGAGCGTGAGCCATGGATATAGCCCTATAGGTGGAACAGAATATGGTGGTTGTGGAGAAGACAAAAAGAAGGGGATAGTCTCACATCAACTAGGCGTATCAACGGGCTATGGAGATGCCCATTAACAGATAACAATGTGAGTGAGTAGGGATTGCCATGCAACGGATGCACTAGAGCTATAAGTGTATGAAAGCTCAAAAAGAAACTAAGTGGGTGTGCATCCAACTCGCTTGCTCACAAAGACCTAGGGCACTTTGAGGAAGCCCATCATTGGAATATACAAGCCAAGTTATATAACAAAAATTCCCACTAGTATTTGAAAGTGACAAAATAGGAGACTCTCTATCATGAAGATCATGGTGCTACTTTGAAGCACAAGTGTGGAAAACGGATAGTAGCATTGCCACTTCTCTCTTCTCTCTCATTTTTTTATTTTGGGCTCTTTGGCCTTTTTTTCCTTTTTTTCCATCTGGAGTCTCATCGTGACTTGTGGGGGAATCATAGTCTCCATCATCCTTTCCTCACATGGGACAATGCTCTAATAATGATGATCATCACACTTTTATTTACTTGCAACTCAAGAATTACAACTCGATACTTAGAACAAAAATATGACCCTATATGAATGCCTCCGGCGGTGTACCGGGATGTGCAATGATCAAGAGATACATGTATAAAAAATATGAATGGTGGCTTTGCCACAAATACGATGTCAACTACATGATCATGCAAAGCAATATGACAATGATGAAGCGTGTCATAATAAACGGAACGGTGGAAGTTGCATGGCAATATATCTCGGAATGGCTATGGAAATGCCATAATAGGCAGGTATGGTGGCTGTTTTGGGGAAGGTATATGGTGGGTGTAGTGCACCAGCGAAAGTTGCGCGGTACTAGAGAGGCTAGCAATGGTGGAAGGGTGAGAGTGCCTATAATCCATGGACTCAACATTAGTCATAAAGAACTCACATACTTATTGCAAAAGTCTATTAGCTATTGAAACAAAGTACTACACGCATGCTCCTAGGGGGATAGATTGGTAGGAAAATACCATCGCTCATCCCCGACTGCCACTCATAAGGAAGACAATCAATAAATAAATCATGCTCCGACTTCATCACATAACAGTTCACCATACGTGCATGCTACGGGAATCACAAACTTTAACACAAGTATTTCTACCAATCCACAATTACTCACTAGCATGACTCAAATATCACCATCTTTATATCTCAAAACAATCATAAGGACTCAAACTTCACATAGTATTCAATGCACTTTATATGAAAGTTTTTATTATATCCCTCTTGGATGCCCATCATATTAGGACTAAATTCATAACCTAAGAAAATTACCATGCTGTTTAGAGACTCTCAAAATAATATAAGTGAAGCAAGAGAGTTCAACAATTTCTATAAAATAAAGCCACCGCCGAGCTCTAAAAAGATATAAGTGAAGCACTAGAGCAAAATTGCCTAGCTCAAAAGATATAAGTGAAGCACACAGAGTATTCTAATAAATCACGATTCATGCGTGTCCCTCTCAAAAGGTGTGTACAGAAAAGATGATTTTGGCAAACTAAAAAGCAAAGACTCATATCATACAAGATGCTCCAAGCAAAACACATATCATGTGGTGAATAAAAATATAGCCTCAACTAAATTTACCGATAGACGAAGACGAAAGAGGGGATGCCTTCCGGGGCATACCCAAGCTTAGGCTCTTGGTTGTCCTTGAATATTACCTTGGGGTGACTTGGGAATCCCCAAGCTTAGGCTCTTGCCACTCCTTATTCCATAGTCTATCAAATCTTTACCCAAAACTTCAAAACTTCACAACACAAAACTCAACAGAAAATTCATGAGATCCGTTAGTATAAGAAAATAAATCACCACTTTTTGGTACTGTTGTGAACTCATTATTAATTTATATTGGTGTAATATCTACTGTATTCCAACTTCTCCATGGTTCATACCCCCCGATACTACCCATAGATTCATTAAAATAAGCAAACAACACATAGAAAACAGAATTTGTCAAAAACAGAAAAGTCTGTGAAGATCTGAATTGTTCTAATACTTATGTAACTCCAAAAATTCTGAAAAATTAGTAAAACGGAGGAAATTTATATATCAATCTTGTGTAAGAAAAATCAAGGTTTTTTCACGCTCCAGTGAACTTAAAAAATTCTGTGACTGGACACAAAAGTTTCTGTTTTTCAGCAAGACCAAATCAACTATCACCATAAGCCATCCCAAAGGTCTTACGTGACACAAACACAAACACTAATTAAAACACCAAAACACAATTACTACGGAGGTAATAATGTGTAATTTATTCAAGAACAGAAGCAAAACAAAAAACACAAAAATAAAATTGGGTTGCCTCCCAACAAGCGCTATTGTTTAACGCCCCTAGCTAGGCATATTGCAATAGATCTAGGTATTGTCATCTTTGGTATGCAATTCCTCAATTGCATACTTATACCCTCTAGGAGATTCTTGGTATTATCAGTAATCACACTCCTAGGTAGGAAATCAAGAAATTCACTAGTAGCAATCGGTTCCTTAATAATATTGAGAAAGTTGGGGTGAACACTTATCATCTTAAGATCTCCGTTTTCTTTACTAGAAGAATCACCCTTATCTTTAGGAACATAAATAAACTTGGTAGTTTTAGTAGGAGGAAGTTTTGGAGTAGTTTTAACAGCGGCAAAAGCGGAACCCAAGTTGGTAATAATATCTGCTAATTTATCAATTCTAGAGGAATCTTGATCAATTTTCTCCTTAACCATGGGTTCTTTTTCTATAAAGTTCTTCAAAATAACCCCCACCTTCGATCCAAGTTGAGTAATGTGATTATGGAACTTTTTATCTAAGCTCTCAAATAGCTCTACAGTGGGGATTTTATTTTCAATAATCTCAAGTCATTGCATCACATGTTCCAAAGTTAAAACCGTTTCATTAACCATAAGCGGTGGAGATCCTACTAGATTTCACATAGCATTGTAGGCATCCATAGTGTGCCTACCCAAGAAATTCCCCCCAGTAATGGTATCTAGCACATATCTATACCAAGTAGTCACACCCACATAAAAAATTCGAAGAAGAACGGTAGTAGATTGCTTACGAGTAGATCTATTTTGAGCATTGCAAATTCTATACCAAGCATCTTTAAGATTCTCCCCACCCCTTTGTTTGAAATTAAGAACCTCGTTTTCCGGGGTATCGATCACGATAGAGGAGCTAGCCATAAAAGAAAATCGAGTGAGCAAATAAAAAGCAAACAAAAAGATGAATGGAAGAAGGGTGAATAAAAAGGAAAATCTTTTTGTATTTTTCTGAAAATCGTTTTAGAAGTGGGGGAGAGGAAAACGAGAGGCAAATGGTGAATAATCTAATACAAGCGATGAGAGTTTATGATGGGTACTTGGTAGGCTTGATGTAGACCTCCCCGGCAACGGCGCCAAAAATTATTCCTGCTACTTCTTGAGCTTGCGTTGGTTTTTCCCTTGAAGAGGAAAGGGTGATGCAGCAAAGTAGAGATAAGTATTTCCCTCAGTTAGAGAACCAAGGTATCAATCCAGTAGAAGGTACAAGCAAGTCTCCAATCTATGCACCTGCACAAACAATCAAACACTTGCACCCAACACGATAAAGGGGTTGTCAATCCCTTCACGGTCAATTCCAAAGGTGAGATCTGATAGAGATAGATATATAAGATTGCCAAAACGTAAAACAAAATAAAAGTAAATAAATTGCAGCAAGGTATTTTTGGTTTGTAGATATGAAAATATATGATGGAAAATAGACCCGAGGGCCATAGGTTTCACTAGAGGCTTCTCTCTTGAAGGCAAATCATACGGTGGGTGAAAAAATTACTGTTGAGCAATTGATAGAAAAGCACAAAGTTATGACGATATCCAAGGCAATGATTATGCATATAGGCATCACGTCCGTGTCAAGTAGACGGAAACAATTCTGCATCTACTACTATTACTCCACACATCGACCGCTATCCAGCATGCATCTAGAGTATTAAGTTCATAAAGAACTGAGTAACGCCTTAAGTAAGATGACATGATGTAGAGGGATAAACTCAAGCAATATGATGAAAACACTATATTTTTATCCTTGATGGCAACAATACAATACGTGCCTCGCTACCCCTACTATGTCACAGGATGAGGACACCGAAAGATTGAACCCAAAACTAAGCACCTCTCCCATTGCAAGAAATACCAACCTAGTTGGCCAAACCAAACCGATAATTCGAAGAGAAATACAAAGATATCAAATCATGCATATAAGAATTCAGAGAAGATTCAAATAATATTCATAGATAATCTGATCATAAATCAACAATTCATCGGATCTCAACAAACACACCGCAAAAGAATATTACATCGGATAGATCTCCAAGAACATCGAGGAGAACATGGTATTGAGAATCAAAGAGAGAGAAGAAGCCATCTAGCTACTAGCTATGGACCCGTAGGTCTGAGGTTAACTACTGACGCTTCATCGGAGGGGCAATAGGGTTGATGTAGATGCCCTCCATGATCGAATCCCCCTCCGGCAGATTGCCGAAAAAGGCCCCAAGATGGGATCTCACGGGAACAGAATGTTGCGGCGGTGGAAAAGTATTTTCGTGGCTCCCGTCTAGGGTTTTGGAATATATGTGAATTTATAGGACAAAGAAGTAGGTCGGTGGATTCTCGAGGGGGCCACAAGCCAGGGCGCGCCCCTACGGCTTGCCGTCGCCTCTTGGGTCTTCTGACTTGGACTCCAAGTCTCGTAGGTGTCTTCTGGTCCAAGAAAAATCATCGTAAAGTTTTATTCTGTTTGGACTCCGTTTGATATTCCTTTTCTGCGAAACTCAAAAACAAGGAAAAAATAGAAACTGGTACTGGGCTCTAGGTTAATAGGTTAGTCCCAAAAATAATATAAAATAGCATATTAATGCATATAAAACATCCAAAACAGATAATCTAATAGCATGAAACAATAAAAAATTATAGATACGTTGGAGACATATCAAGCAGGACCGGCATAACGATGTCGTGCTCCTTGAGGAGAACCGTCTCCAGGCCGCTATGCGTGCTGCACGCTACCAGCAAGCCCTGCGCCGCTATCACAGCCAGAGGGTCCATGCCCATAGCCTTGAGGAAGGCGACCTTGTCCTTAGGCGTGTTCAGTCCGCCAAGGGTTCCAACAAGTTGACGCCGAAGTGGGAAGGCCCTTACCGGGTAGTACGAGTCACCAGACCTGGGGCAGTCCATCTGGAGACCGAAGATGGCATCAAAATGCAAAACTCATGGAATATTGAGCATCTTCGCAAGTTCTACCCGTAAGGCGCGGCTGTCGGGCCCTGCCCCGGCAGTGACCCTTTTGTACAAGCCATGCCGATGCGCATGTAACCCTTTGTACAAAGCCAGGCGCAGACCCTGAGCACAGATAATAAAATGAAGCGTTGGTGCCCTAAAAACATGCATGCATGATTAGCTTAGCTTAAACTTGTCATGATCATTTAGATGAGGTCATATGCTGCTGTGTTTTCCCCGGCTCTAACTACAGGCTCTTGTCGCGGACTTGATCCTGGGAAGAAGAGACGGAAAACAAGCTTACATATCGATCCCCAACAAGCTGAACAGATAAGTTTCCTTTTATCCATACACGCCTCTGTAAGAAGAAAACTTGTGCATAGAGAAACCTTGTCACCTTCGAAACATTTGTGCTCCCATCCTTTGATCCGAACGTTGTTTCGGTCAAGATGGTTGTAGTGGCATTTGACAGAGAAGGATCGACAAGGAGCCGGTTCCCTTCTGTAGTTTTAAGCCCAGCAGGAGGCAACAACGGAGGGCACCGGCAAGATAGCTTGCCGGGAAAACTTGTTTACTTAAAAGTATAGAGGCGTTCCTCCTCTGCATGGATAAGATACATGCACAAGTACCCGGCAAGGCTTGTCTTTTTCATTAATATGCGGATAAACAAGTACAAACCTTACAGAGCACAAACATGGATAAAAGAGGTTACATATTTAAGGCTAAAATTTGGCAAATGCCTACATGTTTTAGACTAAAAAAAGATAAGTGCCCCGTAATCCCTTTCTTGTCCCTCTCCTCCTAGGAACTACGGTGGGAGGCGAAAAGGGCAAAAGAAGCGCCTAGGCAAGGTGCGCGCGGCAGAAGGCACCAAGAGAGCTTCCCCCAGCAGTCGTTCGGAAGAGGCTGGTGATGATGGTGCCGGGGTAGGGAAGAATCGAAGAACGGAGCAACAAGCAGGCAGTACGAGACGAAGGCGTCGGTGCCATCGTACTCCGACCTGACGGCTTGCCACCCGCCTTCCTCGTCTTCGCCAGTTTCCTCCTCGTCACTCTCGCTCTGGGAAGACGCCGGGCCCCTGGCCCATCACTTCTCCCGGAGAGGCTGCTAATGGTGGTGGCGGCGCCCAAGGCGCGTTGAGGACACCACCCCCCACCTTGGCGGGCAGGAGGGCGTCACCGTCTTCAGCATCGCCCCCGACCTCGCCGGAGAGGGCAGCGCTGGGATCACCAAAGATCCCGAGCACGGCGCCACAGGAGGGCACCAGAAGCCCTAAAGACTCCACCAACGGGCCTTCGAACTCCTGCAGCCCGCGGCAAAGGCGACACCCCTGCCCCGGACGGATAGCTGGTGTGGAGGGTGCGAACGCTCTACCATTTCGGAATGGTGTGGCACCTTCCATACCGGAGTGGATGCGGTGGTCATAGGTGCGCTGCCACCAGCTGCGACTGCCCCAACCACAGCCACTACGTCTCCCGCGACCGTGGACCAGACTCACTCCCAGAGTATCAACACGAGCCTCCGGGATCACCACTCCCAAGACGAGGCCTGAATCCAGGCCTCGGCCTCTTTCCCTCGGCATAAAGGAGAAGAAGGCAAGCAAGAAGAAGGAGAAGATACGAGGATGAATGCCTCCGTTCCCCCTCGTGCTCCCTTTTATAGACGAGCTGGGACCGGGGGCTGGTGCTCCTCTCCCCCCCTCCCCCAGGGGCTCCTTCAAATCCAGCCCGTTTATGTCACCAACGGCGGCTGGACTCGTCGAACGCCCTCTCACACCAATCCGGGGCGGGCGGATTTCTGCCACGGCCCTCTTTCCTACGCCATACACATCCGTTACCTACCCCGCGAGATGCATGCGGCATACGTGGCGGAAGGGACGAGCGTGGTGGGAAGAGTGAAATGGCAGTTACCTCCCCATGAACAAAAGTCATTCACGGGCCATTACAGAGATGGCGCCACCGCATTTGGCGTCGCGTGACGCGCGGGAAAACCGGAAACTGACTCAAGCACAGGTTAATGAAGAAGCAAGGAAAATATCAAGAGGAGAGCCACCACAAGCGCCCAACCTATGTACCTGATAGGGCCTACCCCAACGGTGCTCAGCAGCACGTTCGGGCCAGGCCCGGGGGCTCCTGTCGGTGCAACAAACCTTCATGTATGTTGCCCAGACTGTACACAGGCACGAGGGCGAGGATACAGCGGCGCCAAGCTCCCAAGCCAAAGAGATAGCTCTTTGAGGAATCAAAGGGCGGATCAAGAAGACCAAGACAGGCCAAGGGAACAAGATGTCACTAAGAAAAGACCTCCCTTACCGGGCAGGCGAGCCTGGTCAGGTCGAGGCCTCACCAAGAACAAGTCCCAAGATTTCCCCGGCAGGCTTGCCGGGGCCGCCAAGGGCAAATATCCCCGCCAAGACTCCACCGCACAGCAACGCAAGTCACCTATCAGTGTGGTGTCGAGCCCCCAAGTGATTAAGTGGCTGTCATTTGGCACGTGGCAGCCATTTGGAAGGGAGATTCCCTCTATATGACACCCGTCCAGAGGCGTGTCATGCAAACAAGTAGAAGATGGTTAAGCGGCGCAGCAGGCTTGCCGGGCTGCATCCGCAGCGTGACACCTAGCAGTGCATTTAATGCACTTTGTCCTAACTGCCAGAGTTAGGTATGATAGCACTGTTGGCTATCTAATCAGTAGATAATGACTGTTTTGCCACTGTGGTAACCCCTTAGCCTATAAAAGGAGGGCAATGGCAACCTAAAAAAGGATTCAGACCCTTGTACACTCATACGCGCATAGCTGCTCTCCCTAAGGCAACCTTGCCGGGCTTGAGCGCTGCACTTGCACCACGGTCCTCTCTTCAATCCACCAAAGCAGCAGTAGGGTTTTACGCTTCTCAGCGGCCCGAACCTGGGTAAAAACCACCAGCGTCACCCTCTGCAGTGTTGTCCCATGGCTTCCGCTCTTTGTGCAACGTGATCTCCCCCTTGCCGAACCACAAGGGGCTGATGGCCCCATAGGTGATCGTGTTCCACCATGACACCGAGTTGATGTTTGCCCTAAGCCCTAGCACATCAGTCCCACCGAGTTGTTCCAGTCTGTCCCACCGAGATTCCTAACGTTCACATTTTGAACTGAATCGATCTCACCGAGTTCTTCTATTCGGTCTGACCGAGTTGGGTCAAATGTGCGTAACGGTTGGATTTTTTGTGGAGGCTATATATACCCCTCCACCCCCTTCTCCATATGAGAGAGAGCCATCAGAACATGCCTACACTTCCAGCATACATTTTCTGAGAGAGAACCACTTGCGCATGTGTTGAAATCAAGACATTCCAATCCTACCACAAGAATCTTGATTTCTAGCCTTCCCCAAGTTGCTTTCCACTCAAATCATCTTTCCACCATATCCAAATCTGAGAGAGAGAGAGAGAGTTGAGTGTTGGGGAGACTATCATTTGAAGCACAAGAGCAAGGAGTTCATCATCAACACACCATCTATTACCTTTTGGAGAGTGGTGTCTCCTAGATTGGTTAGGTGTCGCTTGGGAGCCTCCGACAAGATTGTGGAGTTGAACCAAGAAGTTTGTAAGGGCAAGGAGATCGCCTACTTCGTGAAGATCTACCCGAGTGAGGCAAGTCCTTCGTGGGCAATGGCCATGGTGGGATAGACAAGGTTGCTTCTTCATGGACCCTTCATGGGTGGAGCCCTCCGTGGACTCGCGCAACCGTTACCCTTCGTGGGTTGAAGTCTCCATCAACGTGGATGTACGATAGCACCACCTATCGGAACCACGCAAAAAATCTCTGTGTAATCACTGCGTTTGAACTCTCCAAACCGTTCCATTTACCTTCATATGCAATGTTTTACTTTCCACTGCTACACTCTTTGAATTGCATGTGTAGGTTTATTGCTTGACTTGTGCTAATTGCTAAAATCTGCCCACAACTAAAATTAAGAAAAGGTTAGATTTTTATTTGGTCAAGTAGTCTAATCACCCCCCTCTAGACCTACTTTCGATCCTACAAGTGGTATCAGAGCTTTGGTCTCCATTTGCCTTGATTTCCATTGCTTTGGTGATCATAGCCTTGGTTTCACAACATAGGAGAGTATGGCATCTAGCAAGGGAAATTACCACCATAGAGGTCCTTACTTTGATGGTACTAATTTTGCTAGTTGGAAGCACAAGATGAAAATGCATATTCTTGGTCATAACCCTGCCGTTTGGGCTATTGTGTGCATTGGCTTGCATGGTGATTTCTTCGCGGATGGAAAAGAACCGGATCGTGAAGCGTCCGTGGAAGAAATGAAGATGTTGCAATACAATGCTCAAGCATGCGATATTCTCTTCAATGGATTGTGCCCTGAAGAATTCAACAAAATCAGCCGCCTTGAGAATGCAAAGGAAATTTGGGATACTTTGGTTGATATGCACGAAGGTACCGAGTCCATCAAGGAATCCAAATTGGATGTGATTCAAAGTCAACTTGACAAGTTCAAGATGAAGGATGGTGAAGGAGTCGCTGAGATGTACTCTAGGCTTGCTCTCATCACAAATGAAATTGTCGGCTTAGGAAGCGAAGAGATGACCGACAAATTCATCATCAAGAAGATCCTAAGAGCCTTGGATGGAAAATATGATACCGTGTGCACCTTGATCCAAATGATGCCCAATTACAAAGATCTCAAGCCCACGGAAGTCATTGGTAGAATTGTTGCTCATGAGATGTCACTCAAGGATAAGGAAGAGCACCACAACAAGTCAAGTGGTGCTTACAAAGCTTCAAGTGATGCTCCTACAACATCAAGTGAGAAGCAAGTCTCCAATGAAGAATTGAGCTTAATGGTGAAGAACTTCAACAAGTTCTACAAGAATAGAAGCAAAGAGAGAAGCTCCAAGTCAAGATCCTACAATGACAAAAGATCTTCTAGTCGTGATCGTAATTGCTACAATTGTGGAAGACCCAGACACTACTCCAATGAGTGTACGGCTCTCTACAAGAAAAGAGAAGATTCACCAAAAAGGAGGAGTAGAAGAGATGAATCACCACCAAGAGAGAGAAGGAGTAGAGATGATCGTTATGAACGAAGACCCTCTCATAGAAGCAAGGATTCGGAAAGGAAGGACAAGCCATCAAAGAGCTACACAAGTCGAAGACATCAAGCTCACATTGGTGAATGGGTATCCGGCTCCGACTCCGACAACTACTCCGAGAGAAGTTATCACTCCGACTCCGAATATACTCGAGATGAAGGTGTTGCCGGTCTTGCACTTGTGTCATCCAACTCCTACGACATATTTGACTCACCAAATGAAGGAATTGGAAGATGCTTCATGGCTAAAGGCCCTAAGGTATCACACCCCGAGTATGTTGATTTCAATAGTGATGAAGATGATTTGCTAGGTGATGATGATTTACTTGTTGACAACACTAGTGATGAAAACTATGATGAACTTGCTAGTAATCATGCTAATCAAGATGAAACGAATGACAATGATAAGAAGGAGATTGAGCGTCTAACTAAAGAACTAAACACTCTTAAGTTAGCTCATGAAACAACTCTAGAGGATCATAGAGAGCTCCTAAGAACTCATGAGAAGCTACGCTTCGAGAAGCTAAATTTAGAGCAAGAGCATGGGTTTCTAAAAGCTATCAATGATGATCTTCGAAAGAATAGTTCTTCTTACATTGGCAAGCGTTTACTCTTGTCTACCTATATGACACAAGTAAAATCTAGCAATAGAACAAGAAAGATTCTTCCTCTAGTAGTAACAATAACCATGTTAAATCCAACATTGTTGCTTCTAGTAGTTCTCTTGATTCCACTAATGATTCTCTTAGCCAAGTTACACTTGAGCAAGAAAATAGCTTATTGAAGGGAATTATAGAGAAAGGTGTTTACAAGAGCCTTGCCGGAAGTAAGCAATTTGAGGAAATTGTGCACAAGCAAGGAAGGCACCGGAAGAATCAAGGTGTTGGTTTTGAACGAAAGTTCAATGCCAATGGAGTTGAGTGGGAAGAAGATCAATACCCCAAGACAAAGTGTGTTCCTCAATAAGAGAAGTATGACCCCACTTATGACCCCACTTATTTCAAGGGAACACAAGCTCAAGATGATCTTCCACCACAAGACCACAAGCTAAAGGGCAAGGACAAGCTTCAATAAGAGATTGATTCATTTGAAGAAGCTCCTAAGGCCATGGTCAAGTGGGTTCCCAAGACTACGTCAAGCTCTACTTCATCAAGTATGACTACAACTCCAAGGATTCCCATCAAGTTGATGTGGATCCAAAATAAGAAGATTTAGAGTGTTCTTGAGGGTGACTCCGCCAACATACTTCACTCATATTCATTTTGGCAAGGACATGTGCAATCAACTTTCATATCTTGCACTAGTTCATGTAGTCACAAACCCTCTTGTTAGTAAGACGAGGGACAAGGTAACCTAATGCTTTCATGGACATCATCATATTTGTGTTTCACTCTATGTCTATGGATATCCTTGCATGTTCCTTGTGGGACTAACCCATGTAGGTATTGAAAGTGCAACACTCTCCAATGGATTGCTCCAAAAGATCTACATCAACATTGAGCATCCACATCTTCACTATCTACATGAAGTCATCATCGACAAACCCCAAGGTTAGTTCATCCCTCCTTGGGGGGATATCACATCTAGGGGGAGCTTTGCTCTAAAAATTGAGCTGAAGCAACTCTAATGGTGTGAACACAAGAATGCTTTATGTAAAAGTGGCAACCCCACTTGTGCTTAAACGATGAGTATAACCTATAATCAAATGTTCTCATTTGACCCCTAAGTCAATATACTCATATATAGATGACCTAGTCATCGCCAATTGCTTGATAGATGCTAGAGTGTTTGTCATGCTTTGTCACATGTTTTATTTGCTATCTTATTGTGTGAGCATGTTGGATGCATAATTTCTCCATTCGACGACATCCATTTGTAGTTTTGATTGTTTGGTTTTTATTGGCCAAATGGATGGACAAGAATGCCTAAGTACTCCCTCTAGCTATCTATGCTTGTTCTCTTCTCAAACTCTATTCATGCTACATCACAAAATTTGAACAAGTCACTTTCGGACCCTCCGGGTGAGGAGCACTTGGAGCCACCGATCCGTCAAGGGCTAACTTCCAAAACCTCTTAATGAATTTCGGTCAGACCAACTCATTCCCATTCGGTCTAACCGAAACCATTAAGTTGATCTAGGTTTTCCCCTTGGTGCAACCAATTAGAAAGATTCGGTTTCACCGAGTTGCAGCAACTGCAAGTAGTTTTGCATCTTGGTGCCACCGAGACGTTCCACTCGGCGCCACCGGCAGCATATGGGTATATATACCACGGATCGAACGTTTGGAAATTTCTTCAAACCTCTCGCTCCCGCACCCCATTGCTGCCGCCCCTTGGTCTCTAGATCATTGCCGTCTCCACCTGTGCACCATCGTCGCAGGTCTCCACCGCCATCAAAAGACATCTCCGCCACCATTGCCGCCGTAGCAAACCACCACCAAGTTAGGGTATGGTTCGACCCTTTGTGCTATCTATTTACTCCGATTCAATGCACAAATCAAATGCCTTTATTCTTGCCATGATTGAAGGCTTCTTATAAAAACAAATGATCCTCTAGATTAGATTAGATGCAAAATTTTAGGGTTAGGTTTCTGCCGAACTCATCTCGGAACGACCGAATTGACATTTTCGGTCACACCGATTGGCCCTGGCCATTGCACTAAGAACAACTCGGTCTGACCGAAGTGTACTAATCGGTGAGACCGAAAGCACTTTCTCAGTGAAACCCTAGCATCTCGGAGTCACTGAACTGCAACTCGGTCTGACCGAAATTGCATGTTTAGACTCTGTTAGTGCTTCGGTGTCACCGAGATTATCAAATCGGTAGCTCCGAAATGCTTTCTATAGAAAACTAAAGTTAAGGTTTTGTCTCATTTTTTGCAAAAACCAGCTGTATTTTGTGATGCTCATCTACTCTACCCACACCCATCTATTCGCAGGGTCAGTTGCAGAGATGGCAGAAGCCAGTGACAGCCCGAACAAGTCTGAAGAGCAAGTCAACCTCAGTGAGGGCTCTAGTCCCTCTGGTAGCTATGATGAGGGAAGCAGAAGCACCCCCAGCAATTTCCCAAAGGCTACCAGGCAAAGAAAAAAGAGAAATTCTGACAGTGAAGATGAGGACTTTGTGATTGAGGAGGAAGTGACCTCCAAGAAGAAGGTGCTCCAGAAGGAACATGGCATAGCTGCTGCTACCAAGCCTGGACTGCAGAAGAAAGCTCCTTCTAAGAGGAATCCTATGTCTAAGGCTAGGCAATCCACTATTGCCCAAGAGCAAGTAAAGCTAGCAAGTGGTGCTGGAGGAGAGGTTAGCAAGAAGAAGGAAAGGAAAAGAGGAAGATGGTGCAAACTTGTTGATCCAATGGCTGAGTTTGAAAAGCACTATTCTGAGGAAGAACAAGAGGAGGAGGAAGAACCAGCTGCACCTCCTGCCAAGACTCAAAAGCTCATGAGTGATGCTATGAAGTCTGCTGCTGCTCCTTCAAAGCCCAAGTCTGCCCCCAAGCCCACAACTACAGCTCAAGCACCCAAGTCAACTGCTCCAAAGAGATCAACTAGGAACATCTCAGCTATAGAGAAGAACAAGGCCCCAGTGCCAGAGGTTCAAGAAGATGATGAGCCACTAGTGCTCAGAAAATTGAAGCCCAAGATCCCAGATCATAATGATGATCATTCAATGGCAGAAAACATGAAGTTGAGGAAGGATCATGGTCTGAGACTATGGTGTCGGATTCAGGGCTCCACAAACCCAAGAAGGTTTGAACTCTGGGGCGTGTGTGAAGATCTCAACCTCTCCAGTCTCTAGCTCGCCACCCTACAGCCTAGCCTCGTCGGATCCGTGCGAGCGGGGAAGAAGATGAACATGGCAGTTTACCTAGGTCCATGCCACCTTGCGGTGTAAAACCCTACTCCTGCTTAGTGGTGGATTGGCCTCACGAGCAGGTTGAGGATGAACTAGTACAGTGGTTTGAGCGACCTCGCGGGGGCTCAAGTGGTGAGGGTGGAATCTACCCCCCTCTATGGTGGTGGCTAACCTATATTTATAGTGGCCTTGGTCCTCTTCCCTCAAAACTTAGGCGGGAAGGGATCCCACAGTGGCCAATTCGAAAGGGGACAAGTAGTACATCTTATCCTGACGAAAGGTGGCCTTCGCCTGCAAAGCTTCTGGTCGTGACGCAGCTGTGGGCTCGGCGGTGACATCCGTCCTGTTGAGCCCGTGGTCTTTGTCTTGTTGCACCAGAATGGAAACCTTCACTACAAAAACAAGACACATCTGTGACATTTTGGGCCGAATGAATTTTTTTTTCTGTCATACTTATGACACTTCTATGACGATAATTGTGACAAAACCCGGTATCATCATAGATGTGGTGGGCTCCTACTTCTATGAAAAAAATCATGACAAAAAATGGGCTTTTCATCCTGGGTGGGCCGGAGATGCAGCTGCATGACATTCTTTGGGTCGTCCATGACGGAAAAAACCGTGGTAGAAGCGAGGGCGTGGAAAATATCGGGGAGTTCCTGGTTACGGTGGGTGGTCGGGGCCGAGCGAAGCACGGAGGGATTGCGCGTTTCTCTCGTACACGTACGTGTGTGGGTGTGAAGCATTGGCCTCTAACTGAACCCAAGCGAGGCATTCACCTACTGAACCCGAGCGATCGCACTGGCTATGCGTTACTGAACCTGAGTGATCGATCGCTCCCTGGCTATTAACTGAACCCGATCGAACGATTCCTTCGCTACTGCTGCTAACTGAAGCCGATCGAACCTGCTGCCTCTTGATGAACAGTGAGCGTTGTTGGGGGTTGGATGAACAGTCCCGGTGGGGGTTAGATGAACAGGACCCCGTGGTAGTAGAGGCCGTTGCCGCTGGACGAACAGGACCCCGATCGAGCCGGTTGGGGTGGATGAACAGGACCCCGTGGAGGGCTGGTTGAACAGTAGCCGGTGGAGGGCTGGATGAACAGTAGCCCATGGAGGGCTGGTTGAACAGCAGCCGGTGGAGGCTGGATGAACAGGAGCCCCGTGGATGAACAGTAGATGGTGGAGGCAGGAGGGAGACGCCGTGGATGAACAGTCGCAGGTGGAGGCTGAAGGAGGTCGACGGTGGATGAACAGTATCCCGTGGAGGCTGGAGCGAGGCAGTAGACAGTGGATGAATAGTAGCCCATGGAGTCCCGTTTTGCAGTACACCACACCCCTCCCAATGAACAGGACCCCATTTCGACCGTAGGAGGTCGAAGAGAAGTCCGTTTCCTTCGTTTTGCGGTACGCCACACCCCTCCCGATCAACAGGACCCTGTTTCGACCATAGGAGGTCGAAGAGAAGTCTGTTTCCTCTGTTTTGCAGTATGCCAGACCCCTCCCAGTGAACAGGATCCCGTTTCAATCGTAGGCGGTCGAACATAAGGCCGTTTCCTCCGTTCTGCGGTACGCCAGGCCTCGTTTTGGCTGTTCCGTCCAAGCCGGTTGGCTCTCGATGAACATGATGCATTCTGTTGCCTCCTGATAAACACGACGCAGTTTCTCCGTTCCAACCTAGCCGGTTGGCTGCCGATGAACAGGACGCCGTCGCTGTACATGTTCGAGACCCCGCCCATATGTACGTATGTAGCCGTATTTACTTTCTTGCAGCATGGCTGTACATACATGTACACGATATAGAAGGGACTGCGTGACATGCTACGTCCGCGCCTCTACTACGACACGTGCTGCTCCTTACTCGGTCACGGTTCATCGCGGCAGAGAGACTGATCGACCAGTATATACGTACACGTTCGTGACCAGACAGACAACCCTACGTATGGTTCGACCGGATGGGTCCCAGCTGTCAGGGAGGATAAGGAGGCACTTCCTTGCGTGTGAAGATATAGCTGGTGGGTCCCAGCTATCAGGGGAAGAATCATTTTTTTTGTAATATGGACACACTTCCTTGCATGCGAAGATGTAGCTGATGGGTCCCAGCTGTCAGTGGCAGGAATAAGGAGGCACTTCCTTCCGTGCGAAGATATACGTGGTGGGTCCCAGCTTTCAGGGGGAGGAATAATTTTATTTTCGCGTAATAAGGAGGCGGTTGCATGTGTGGGTCCATGGACCTGGTGCGTCCCCACTGTCAGCCTCTCCACCTACAGTCCTCTTCCGATGACTCTCGTTTGTTGACCACGTTGACCACGCCGCGCCGAGTGCATCCAAGGCGGTGGACGACGGCGAGGCCCTAGACAACAACGAGCCGGAGATGGTAAGACGCGGGAGTGGAGTCGCAGACGGAGAGGTGTACGAGGGTTAACTGGTTCTGGTTCGACGTGCTTCGGCAGTCGGTGGAGAAGAACAGGAGGTGCGGAGGGGTGGAGGGATGGCCTGGCCGGCGGTGGGGTAGCACTTCACGGTGAAGCGTGCTAAGCAGAGATGCTAGCAGCAGGAGGCGGGAGCAGGTGGTCCCGGCGACGCTGGAGGAAGAAGACGAGAGATTGAAGATGGATGCCGGTCGTTGGATGTAAATCCAACGGCTATCGATGTCAGAATCATTTGTTGACTAAGTTGACAACGACTTGCGTTGGCTTCGACCTATTGGCCCACATTTCAACCTCCAAAAATGTGGCACATATTCAACCTTTTTTTTTAGAATTTACAGTCCATTTGATCTTTTTTTTAGAATTACAGTCCATTTGCCGGGCTGGGTGAACAAATTATGTAGCGTCCATACGGCCCATTTTTTTAAAACTATAGCCCATTTTCACTTTCTCGAAATACATGAATTTACTGGGCTGGCTGAACAAATAATGTAGCGTCCATGCGGCCCATTTATTTTTTCCTAAAAAATTACATCCCATTTGCACTTTCTCGAAATACATGATTTTGCTGGGCTGGTTCTAATTATAATGTTGGGTTGGGCACAGCAATGTTATCAAAAAATAAACAGGGGCTACGCATTTTGTTATAAATATATTTAAATAATAAGTGCTTTATTATTACATTGGTCCTTAAATCTTACCAAGCTTTTGTACACAATCACCACGATTTTCGTTGCCTTAATGTAAAAAAATCCAGGATTTTATTGTTAAAAAATTATTTTTATAAGTTAATAAGACGTGGGATATTGTTTTCTTATATATGTAAGTATCTGTTAAATATATGATGAAAATAACAATAATATATAATAACATATAAACTAATATAAATATATATAATATAGTTAGTAGGGAAACATAAGTTGGACCTGGCGTTCCTATTCTTATATAGAAAAATAGAACAGACCTCTATGTTTTCTTCAAAAAAATACATAAGTTGGGCTGCGGATGTTTCAGGAAAAATATAACCTAGGATGGGAGGTCCATAGGCCGGTCGATACATGACGGCCCTCAAGAAAATACAAACCGGCATGGGGCTACGCATGTTAAAAAAGAAAGCCTAGACGGGGCAGCCCACAACCCAGCTGATACTTGCTGGCCCACTGATAATAAATGATTCCTGCCAGCTCCCCGGCTTCGTTGTAAATTTATCTCCTTTAGTAACTACGTTGAAGCACCTCAAAAAAAATGTAACTATGTTGACATACCCGTGGGCCCCAACATCAGTATAGCATTAGGAGGAAGTATTTTTTTCAATGAGGCACTTGCTTGCGTACGGCCATAGACCTGGTGGGTCCCGACTGTCCGCCTCTCCATGTACAGTCCTCTCCAGATTCCTCTCGTTTGTTCAGCATGTTCACAACGGCAGACAGCGGCGCCGCGGCGAGCGCACAAAGGCGGAGGACGAGAACGAACCGGAGCCGGGGAAGGCATGCTACAGTAATGGTAGATGATGTGCCTTATTTCTAGCGAAACTACTGAACTAGCCCAATGGCCAAGTGACACTACCCGACCGCTGTTCCTCCCGGGTTCGATTCCACCTGATGCAGTGAAAATATCTCCAAATTTTTTGCCTCTGCCATTATTGACATGTGGGTCCCCATTGTCATCTACGCACACCACGTCCAACACTTGCCAAAACTTCGTCCCTCGTTTTCTCTGTTTTTCGCACACTCGACATTGTGTGGGCATTTTGAAAATAGCATATCTTTTTGACTGTGCATCATATGAAGATGTGCTATGCATGAATGTTGATCAGCATGATGTTAACTGGCTGGTAGTTCCATTTTCAACCATGAATAAAACTTCCAACATGATGTTATCCCTGTTTGAAAAGGGCGTGTTAATATAAATGCTATGCCTCTGAAACTTGCAGTTTCTTATCTGAAATAGAAACTTGCAGTTTCTTCTCTGAAAATCACATTGTCTGCACTTTTATATGAAACTACATTTTTTTAAGTGCTAAAAATAGATCTCTAGAATTCATAAAATACTTCATATGCTCAATACTGCAAATCTGAAATTCAAAAGACATTCATATCTGAAAGTACTCTCAAAATACACAACACAAAACATAATTCACAACCTGCAAATATTGACAACCCTAAGCTCCTCCTGACAATTCACAACCTGCCCGACTATTGGGTTGGGGGGGCAGTCCCCTCCTATTCCTCGATGGCAGACAGCCGCCCCGTGAGACGATGTGAACGGCGAGGGAGAGGATGGCGGGGAAGCGTCATCGGGCCAACTGCTATTCTCCTCTTGCAGTTGGGTTCGGTCGATGAAGACTCCACCTGCTCGCTCTGGCACAGCACCCTCACAAACGGCACCCTGTAGATGCTCGATACTTCAATCTCTGGTGGATGCTCCATCTTGGATTGATACTCCCACCACCGCTGCCTCACGATCGGATTCGGTGAATCTGTTTACTCCATGGCCCAGAGGAGCAGCTCTATGTACTCCCGCGCGACTCCCTTTGGGAGTATCGCCGCCTTTTCGCTCTGTTGCAGATATTTGGCCATGGATGTCACCGTCGCCGCTAGTTGGTCCTTGTTGTCAAACCAAGACTGTATCTCCAACATCCTAGCTAGCTTCAGAGGGTCGCCGTCTGCGATCCTCACGTATCGGTTGTACTCCTCCATCGATCTACTTCTCCACGGCACCTTCACTCGCCGGCGGTGGTTTTTGAATGGAAGAGGAGAGGAGCAGCGCTGGTTTTGGATTAGAACAGGAGAGGAGCGGCGCTGGTTTTGGATTGGAACAGGAGAGGAGGGGCGGTGGTTTTGAAATGGAAGAGGAGAGGAGCGGTGCTGGATTTGGATTGGAACAGGAGAGTAGCGGCGGTGGTTTAAGAGGAGAGGAGCGGCACTGGTCTTGGAAGTATTTTTTTGTTTTGCGTATTTTGGGTCAAAGTTTGACCACGTACTGTATTTGACAAGAAAAATGTGAATGGCAAAATGTGAATGCATGTCACCAAAAATTGTATCGTTTGGTTCGTATCTGAATGTACTTTCAAATTATATTATTTTTGCAACGTATAACATAAATTTTATTTGTGAAAATCATGGTCAATTATGACCCAGAATAAAAGGGAGACTAGTTAATGTGGGGTTGCTTTCTTAATTGAAGGGTAAATTGATTTTGATTTTGATCCAGTCACAGCGCGCCGGCCCTCTCGTCCAATCCTAAATCGCTGCCGCACGCTCCTCTCCCTCTTTCTCCATTGCAAAACCACCTCCTCTCCTCTCCATCATCTCCATTCCAAAACCACCGTCTCACCTCTCCCTCTTCGCCATTGTAAAACCACCCCCTCTCCTCTCCATCTTCTCCATTGCAAAACCACTGTCTCGCCTCTCCCTCTTCTCCATTGCAAGACCACCGTCTCGCCTCTCCCTCTTCTCCATTGCAAAACCACCCCCTCTCCTCTCCATCTTCTCCATTGCAAAACCACTGTCTCGCCTCTCCCTCTTCTCCATTGCAAGACCACCGTCTCTCCTCCCATCTTCCAAAGCTAGCACCGGACCTCTCAGAAGGACATCTATGGAGAGGATGCAGCAGTGAATCGGGCACATCGCCGGCGGCGACCAGGCAAAGTTAGCCAGGTTGAAGGAGATCCTTACTTGGTTTGACAACGAGTGGGATATTTCGAGGACGGTGAGGGCCATGTGGCAATGTATGCGAAAGAGCGAGACGGCGGCGATGAGGGCGGCGATGTACTCCTCGGCGGCAGTCACGCCGCAGTCCTTCGAGTTCATCGAGTATCTCCTCTGGGCGATGGAGGAGACAGATTCGCCCAAGGCGAAATTCAGGCGGAGGTGGTGGGTGTACAGGTCGAAGGTCGAGCATCCAGAGGATAACGAATCGATCGAATACGGTGTGCCGTTCGTGAGGGTGCAGAGCTAGCCGGAGCCACTTGAGTATTCATTCTCCCACCGCAAGAGGAGGCCGGAAGGTGCGACGTCGCTTCCCCGCCGTTCTCCACGGTTCCCTCGCCGCTCGCCTCGTTTCAACGGCGGCGGTAGGGTTTAAGGTAAGCTTCGCACTAACCTAATCTTCCATCTGCTCATGCTTACAATCAGTGTGACGGCTAATGAAAATCATGCTTACAATCAGTCTCCGAGTACTACGCCAATCACCCTAAAATAGCTCTGGACCAAAAACAAAGTTGTGACACTGTGTACAAATAAAGAAAAATAGATTGGTGCTTCTTTCAAAAAAGAGTACTCCCTAGAAAAGTGCCAATATAAGCTACTAGTATTTGGTTAGAGCATTTGCTGCCGAGAAAGATCCGTCCACAGAGAGCGCCACACATCCCACTGGTGGTGGTGGATGCCAATGCTTAGATGGAGCATGGTTGGTGTCGGTAATTTTTACTTGGCACACCTCGCACTCTGCATATATGCCGGTTCCATCCGTACATTTGTGCAGTTCCACCAAAATGCAGCTGAATAACCCTGTTTGCACAGATAATGAAAAAGCGTGATTACATTATAGTGGCACTAGTTGATGAAACATACACTAATAAATAGAAGAAAATATTGCAATAGTATCATAGTATGCCATGCTGCGAGGGCGAGATGGGCCCTGCGACGCCTCATACGGTAGGCCTCATACTGGAAATTGACCCAATTCTCCCCGATACACCTTCTGCCAGTGATGAACATCAGTGTACAGCGGTAGTACAAGGAGGGGCCTTGAGACATTCCAATCTCTATTTTTGTGCAGATCAACTAAGATTAAGCACCCCAGTTTGCAGAAACACTTAAACATTAACAATGGGACTAGTTGATGAAACATATACTAACAAAGAGAAGCACTTTCTTTATCTACATTGGAAATGAAATGATAGAGAGGACACTCGCCCTATTTTAATTGTATTATTACTTCATTTTATCAGTGGCACTAGGGTCGAGCAGGTGGCAAGCGAGGTGTACCGTGCGTCGCAAGGATGGAGGCCAGGGGTGCTTAGACTGGGATGCTGAAGCTGGCTTTTTCAGTCCCTATCTTCCCCCCTGATGTTTCTGTGGTAGCATTTGGGTTGTAATCCAAACTTGGTCGAGCTGGTGCTGCGTCCCCCTACCTGCCTAGCTTATGTGGCGAACTTGTCTCCTACTAGTACTCAGTCCGTTCTAGTAGTAGTTGCATAACTGCCCGTTTACACTGAGATGTTGTCGGATAATGGTTCTCTATGGTTGGGTTTCTTTAATGAAATCGGAGGAAACCCCCTCTTTCGATATATAAAAAAATCAGTGGCACTAGCAGTGCCAAAACATTGCCTCAAATTAAATAGTGCCACTAGATTAAGGTGCAAAATAATAACATTACTGCTTTATCATGGCAGTGCCAAAACAGTAGCACAAGAGCAGACTCAACATGCAGGATCTTTGGCAAATGGTCGGACCAAAAAGGAACATACCTCGTGATGGGAACCATATCTACAGTCAACGCCATCGTAGAAGGGATGACACCAGTCACCAACATGGATGATTCAATTCATGGGACCTTTTTGTGCAGTTCACCTAAAATGAAGCAATGTCCCATGAGCTAGCAGCTTCTTCTTCATTAGTTGCAATAAAATTGAGCAACATCAAGGTTGGTTGTGAAGCTCGTGGAATGTTCGGCTATAATTTGGATATCATTTGTGCAGTTCAACTAAGATCAAGCATGAAATGTATATCTCTGTTTGCACAAAAAGGTGGAAAGGAGGGTGACTAACAAGTGATGAAACATACATCAAATGAAAAGAAGCATGTTCCTTATCTGAATGGCGATCCTACAAGGACAGTAGCAATTTCTAAAGCAGCAGCATTGCTAGATATTAGTGTGGGCATTAGGATTAACTATGACAACCGTTAAATACGACATTACTTTAATGGTGCCACTGCTTCATTTTACCAGTAACATTACATTAACAGCTGCTAAAGAGTTGGTATTTGGGCACGGGAGAGTAGGCGGACCAGGATAGTTGCATTTCTAACGAAAAGAAGCAACTTATCTTAATGGGAAATTTAGCAGGACATGAAAAACAGTGCCATTGATTCATATTACTGGAGGCATTACATTGAAAACAACACTGGTTTAACGAGTCCTTACTTTTAACAGTGCGACTGCTACATTTTACCAGTGGCATTACATAAGAGGGGCTCAGGGCAACAAACATCAGAACATGGTATCTGGGTTGGTCCCATTTTTGTTCGGTATTGCCACCTTATACTGTGTGAGGCTAGCTAATCTAGTGCTGGACATACTCTGTTGACTTGTCCCCCAGTCCCCACTTTCTTTCCTTTTTCAACCAATAGATCGGTTTATATTGAGTTTGTACTGCGTTTCCCTTTATTTCCCTATTAGACCAAGAGACCAGTTGGATAGCCAGTCTCTGCTACTTTTTGCCCCCATTATTTCCTCTTTCGACCAAGTCCTAGATTCAGGTAAAAAATCTTCCCCCACCCCCACCCCCTTTCTTCCCTGTTTGAACCAAGTAGTACTAGATTCGACTGCATGAACTAGTTTTACCTCTTAACAGTAAAAATTTAGGTAGCTTTCGAATAGCCGATCGATCCTATCTACGAGGGGGCCTGAGAAATAGTAAAAGATACAAATGCAGCGACGTCAGGAGCTGGGGAAGTAGAGCAAGGCCGGTTTCGAAGGAAGTTATACCTGAGGGTCACCGGGATGTCGCTAGGTGGGCGGTGGGAGGCTGGATCTGCCCACACTATGGCAGCGAGGAAGAAGGGGTCGGAGGCCCTCCCTAGCCGGTGCTGCGTGGGAGAGAACGGCAAGGCACACTGATCGGGACGCGCCGGCAGTGGGTAAGAGCCGTCGCCGAGGACGACCGCGTGAACATTTCACCTTCTCATCTTCCCCAGCGGAGGGGATCCGGCTGGATCTGTGACCAGCGGTGAGCAGAGAGAGAGTGTGGCCACCACTGTCGTGTTTAGATCTAGAGAGGATGAGACAGTGTGAAGCGAGTAAAACTAGCAAGCAAGCGCGGAGGCTCCTGCCTATATAGTGGAGTAGTTTTCTTTTATCTACCAGAGCCGGCTTGACCTCGTCAATGACTGTCGAGAAGTCTTCATGCACGTGCCCCGGAGGCGCAGTTGTCATCATTTTTTATCTGAAGCACCGGATTAACATATAACAGAAAAAATGCCACATGACAAGAAACCATAACCTCACTGCCCCAAGGAGACAGCATGAATCCCGACGGACAAACTAGACGAGGATCAAAGCTCAAATTAAAGATAATCTCGTAGAAAAGGGGTCCATCGATAGATGTCCTAATTAACATAGTCGGCTTGACCTAGATGGCAGCTGAGTAGTCTTCGTGCATGTGCCCCCAATGACTAGCGCCATGGAGGAACTCAGTTGTCGCTGTTTAACCCTCGCAGTGATCCGAAGCACATGACACCTAATATTGCGAGATGACAAGAAACCTTTTTTTAGATTTCTCATCAGAATTACAACCCTGTACAACATAGCCCGCACGATATGTAGACGATAGCCAATCCAGCCGTCTGCAGGAGTCTGGTCACATGCATGGACGAACTGATCTTCCGTGTCATGCAGGGATCGTCTAGGCACCGACGTCTGTACAACACTACTCCAGTACTATCGCTCGTCTCTCTCTTATATTAACTCAGCCGACTTGCGGGGCCGGGGAGTGTGCCTATGGTCGGTTCTCAATTGCGGTCCCACATGAGTGTGCAAATGCAATATGACGCGCGTTCCATTCGAAGAGCGGCGTGCCAGACCGACCGACTGTCTGGGATGCGACGCGAACGCGAGGGGCGTGCTGTATACATGTGTACCACCTTTTTCTTGAGGCTTTGCTCCATGGCGCAATCCATGGATACAAAATTATATTTAAAAGTCAAGGGCGGGGCTTTTCCCATGCGGTAGGCGGGGCAGTTCCGTCTAGTCGGTTTGACAGAGAGGCGAGAAGATGAGGGAGTAGGCTGCTACAAACGTAGGGCTGTGTGATTTGACGGCGAGTTACTGCTGGACAAGTGGGGCCCTGTGATTTGACTTGCCATTATCATTTTAACTGCGACGCTACGACTAGCGTGAGTCTCCTGATTCCTGACCACCTCCATGGTATACAGGTGCCAAGTACTATACTCCTTACTCCTTTTGGCAAATGTAATAAATACTACGAAGAAAGAGATAGAGAGAAGTGAAAAAAATACTCTTATAGCCAACCTTACAGCTAACCTTGTTGTATGAGTGACTAAGTGATGACTATGTATGACATGCCAACATCAGATAGCCTAACGCACCTGGACAGAGGAAGTAGTTTCATGCATGCGAAGTAGGCAAAAAAATGCTCATTTATAGCCGTTTGAAATCTCCAAGGGTGCGACCGCGCGAGCGAGGCGACGGTCATGGTAGGCGCGACCATGATACGGGCTGCTGACAGCCCTTGGATCTGAGATCGAACGGTCGCAGGCTAAGTTGCTAAAAATTTGCAGAATAACCCTCCAGGATAGGATATTCACCCATAGGTCTAGAATCACGCCATGCAACCATTCGATCTCAGATCCAAGGTCTCTCGGAAGCCCGTATCATGAGAGCATGGAAAGCTTTCTATCACCTGTAATTTTCCCGACGCTTGACGTGCAAACACGCAGATGCATGAAGCCATTTAATTGGGCGTCTAGTAGACATGACATCTAATTGGGCCCCCATAGTACTATGCATGAATCCATTTATCCACCGGGCAAGCCACTACCCTGCCGTTCGCACGCCCCACTCGGCATTTTTACAATCAGAAAACCGCTAGCAGTTCGCTCCTACTTGTCCCCGGTCGTCCTTTAACATTGCGACAGTTCGCTCCTAGTCGTCCCGTCCTTTCACATTACAGCAGTTCCACTAATCCTAACCCTCCTCCCAAATCCATGGCGTCCCAAATCTCCATGATCGGCGATGAGTACAAGGTTAGAACCATCACCGGCGATGAGTTCGACATCATCTACACCCGTTCTTCCGCAACGGTGAAAGGATGCCTTGTCACTTCAGACGCATGTTCGAAAAGTCAAAGGGTGATGAGTGGGTCGCTGGGCTAGATGTTGAGTACACCACAGTCCTGGGAAAAGAGAAGAATCTAAAGGAGGAAGAGAAGAAGAAGTCCGCCGTGATCCAGGTTTGTGTGCATAACTTGTGCTTGGTCTACCACATATGCCATGCCGACGTTGAGTGCGAGGATTTTAAGAACTTCCTCGGGGGCAGCAAAGTCAAATTCGTTTCTGTAGACTTTACGAACGACAAAGAAGTCCTGGGTCGGATAGGCCTCGTTGTAGGCCAGCCCTTCGACCTCCAGAGGAATGTGCTCGTGTCCTCCCGTCAGCCTTCAATGCTGACCCTGGCAGCAGCCATGGTTGATCCTTCGTATGGTAAACTGATGAAACCTCCACCCAAGTTTCATCTTGCATGGCAGTGGAATGTACTAGATAGAGACCACATCAATTACGCTGCAATGGATGCCTACCTTTGTTTCAATATCTACAAGGGTTGGATAAAGAGCAAGAGCCAAGTGTGCGGTTCAAGCAAAGAAGTATCGGCCAAGAGGAAGAGGGACAAGGACGAAGTCGAGCACGTGGACGAGGAGTCCGAGTAAGGTGGCAGTGTCGTTGCTTATGGTGGTTGTAATGCAGTGTCTACTGGATTAGTTGCTTAGTTTAATTTCAGGGTGCTAAGTTTTATAACGGAACTGAGTAGTGAGACACAACTAGTGGCATAAATAATAAAAACCCAATTAAATAGGTATGCTAATTTCTTTAATAGAATTTAGCACCCCATCTAAGCACGTACTAGCTTTTTTAATAGTACTATATGCATAATTTGGCGACGAGCGCTCTCTATATGTACCATCTTTTTTCTTTAATTTCATCTTGTTAGTTTCGCTCCATGGCGCAATCCATCGATACTACTACTGTACAAAAGTATACATTTAAAAGGCTAGAGGGCGGGGCAGTCTTGCTTGGTCGATTTCACGAGAGGCGAGGGCCTTTGTGATTTGACGGCTCATTACTGCTGGAAGGTGGGGCCTTGTGATTTGACTGCTCGTATAAATGTTGCTGATGACCTGAGGAGGAGCAAAGAACCATGCGGTATACTCAAGTTTTCCACTGGAGTACTAGTACAACAGAGGAGCACGAAACACGGCAGCCCAGTGCGATATGGCGATAAAAAATGATCTAATTTGCTAGTCATCGATCCCATGGCGCCGCTCATCGTTAGCATTGTTCTATTCATGCCTCGCAGAGAACGTGACACGTGCGGCGAAACACCCGAAGCAAAACAAGAAACACAGGAGCAAAAGAAGAAGGAAGATTATCCCCCCAAAAAAAGAAGGAAGACGCACACACAAGTCTGGGGCGTTGCTCTCAACTACATGAAGGGTTGCTGGCTGCGGAGTCGTAACTGCTTCTTCATTGCCTCCATGACCTCCATCTGCTCGCGCATCTCCTCCGCCATCTTCTTCATTTTGTCCATGATGCGGGATTTCTTGACGCGAGCCTTCATCATCTCTTCCACGGCCGCATTACATACCTTGACAGCAGCCGGGTGCCCGATGCGGAGTTTCACCAACTCCTCCTTCTGTTCCATGATGAGGGTGTGCAGCATCTTCACCGAGGAACTACTCTTCTCATGCAGCTTCTTCCAGCCGGCGTTCTCCTCCTTCAGCAGGTCGAGCTTGTGGCGAAGCTTCACATTGTCCTCCTGAAGTTGCAGGATTTCACCGGTCGCCTTCTTATCCGAGGCAATGCTCTTCTTCAGCAGCATCACCAAGCTGGCGGTCAACTCCCCCTGCTCATTGAGCTCAGCGGGCATGTCATCGAGGCTCTCCTTCAGCAGCTCCACCAAGCCGTCCATGAACTCCTTCTTATTGAGCTGATCGGGCATGTCGTCGAGGGATAACGACTCCAGCGCCGCCAGCTCGGCATGTTCGCCTCCGCGGCTAGGGCGCTCCTGGGAGCCCTCGCCTGCCCGTGAGAGATCTTTCGAGGTCTTTGCGAGGTGGCGAGCCCTCTCTTTTTTTCCGCGGCCTTGGTCGCCCCTGCCTTGTTACGAGTAGTACTCGACCTAGAGCTCTGCACACCGGCCATGGCAAGGATGGACGAACAAGAAAGACTTATGAGGAGGAAGGTAGAGTAATTTTCGGCTAGGTAGTTCCCCTTTTTATAACCTAGTACTAGCACTAGTACTAAAACCTGCATAGTGAGAACACGTTCACGTTTGATACATACTAAGTGTGAGCAGGTTTGCACTTAATTATAGCATGGTAGTACTACTTTGGAATGTGATGGGAACAAGCTAAAGATTAATTGATGGTTTTGGCTTCGAGGCCCAAAACGGCTCCCGATGAGTTTAGTGGAACATAAATTTCAAGTACTACTGCTCAAATGCGGTCGCACAAGTCAGTGATGTAACTGGTCATACATGTCAGACCAAGCCGATGCATGTCCCTTCGGTGGGACGCGGGTCTGACCGACCGTCTGTTAGTGCGACCGACCGTAAGTATTACGCGATGGAGACTTCTGGTTGTGGCTTCGGGTGATTGTCACGACCAAGCATTCAAAAACTAGTGATAAATCAATTACCATTTTTTTCCAAATGACCAAGTATTTTCACAGGAATACAATACATATAGATGGAGTGATTGTCAAGGTTGCAAACCGACATGGCATTGCAAGTTCACTGCAGCAGCAACCGAGTAGGTCACTACATTGCTGGAGGGGAAGGAGGCAGCTCACCTCGCCTACGATGCATGCCCAGCGGCGCCGCCGCAGCTGGTCCCGGGATTTGGCTTCTCGTACCGCCCATTTGAACAGTTGTACCGGCTGCTCATGCCATTCCGCAGGCATGCGCGTTCTTTCCTCCGCAGTCGACTCTGTGAATATGATCTCTGCCATTAGACCCAGCTCGAAATCAACGCGACGCTGCCAGATGCTGACATCCCTCAGCATCTCTCCCCTAAGATCGACTTGCGACTCCGCCTTGTGCTTCGCCAGGCGCAGCTCCTTCGAACTTGTCTCCAATCGATGCGACGCTTCCTCGGTCCGATTTGCCCTTGCAGCCCACCACCTGAAACGCGGCCCTGGCATGTCCTCCGGCGCCACCGATCTGTGATTCCAGAGCAGTGGATCCCCTCTGAAACACATGTTTGATTCGCTCAAAGGCGGCTGTGCTGCGGGCCGCAGCAAGAGGGCAGCCCGCGGGATCCTGGGATCTAAGGGATCCTCCATGGCGGGATCCTCCATGGCAGGATCCGGTGGGCGAGGCGGGGAGGCGAGCGTAGGCGCTGGGAGAGCCCTACGAGGCTAAGATAAAGATAGTACTACTCCACTCCGTCCATATTTAAATACAAAGGCCATCAACAGTAACCCAGGCAAAAATTGATCATCCTGCCTGCGTCCTAGTTCATTGGCCCCCTTTTTATTTTGTGCCAATTTTTGACCAAAATTTTAACTAACAAAATGTTAATGCATGTCACCAAAAATTATATCATTGGAATCATATTTGAAAGTAGTTTTCGATGACATTAATTTTTATGACATGCATAAATATTGTGTTACTTAAAATTATGGTCAAAAATTGGCACAAAATACGAAAGAGACCAATGGAAGTAGCAACCCATGATTTAACTACTCGCATGCACGCAGTGGAGTAGTAATGTCTTTCTCAACTACTTCCTCCCTCACGTCCAATCCAATTTGCATGCACTGTATTAATTGGCCATCAATGAAGTGAATGACTTTACACGCGTCAAATTATCACATGGGGTGGATCTTCGTACAAAAATGCGTCCCACCGTGTACCCGCGTGTGCGTGCGAGGGAATGAGTGCGTGCGTGCACATCTTCGCTTCGTGCATGTATTGCCAGTGTGCGTGAGAGAGGACGAGTACATTCTTCTAGAACCAGCAGCACGTCACTATGATCAATCCACACAAAGAGGTCGCGACAACGCCTCCACATGTGCCACGTGGCTTCATGGATGCCCCCACATCATTTTAATCATAATATATTAACTATAAAAGGAAGTACTAGTAAGGTACACGTGCATTGCACGCATGAGATTTGGCAACCAAATTATGAATAAATACCACACTATAGCATGTAATCTTTGAGTCATATATGCATGATGTAGATGTTCGTTTAATTCTTATAGTTCATCTCATTCAAAATCAATTAGTTTTTATAAAAAAGTTAATCTATTTTATGGTTCATGGAGTTGTGCGTTGTAAAGCATAAAGTAAAAACAAATAATGGCAATTCAACTAGAAAAAAAGTTTGGGCAGTTATGGTACAGAAGATTCTAGAACAAAGGAGAAGTACTTGTGTTTTGAGGTTTGTGCATTATGCTTAAGTTCAACCATGGAGTCTTCTATATTGTACGTGTGGCAGAATCTGGTGGAATGTAGATGATATCCAATGGCCAGTAGTGCTTGGATTTGCCATCTCTACACCGTCTGATTAGCTTCATCCAACGACCATCTTTCAAATTTATTCGCACCCAATATAGGGGTATAGATATAGATATAGACTAGTTTGGCACATCATCTAAAGGCTTTCTACATGCTCATTTTTTGTACAAATGTGCTCCACCGTGCACCCGCGTGTTTGTATGTGGGAAGGAGTGCGTGTGTGCACCTCTTCTCTTTCGCACACGTAGTTCGTATGTGTGAGAGATACTAAGATATGGTGAGGGAATACATGTCAATGCAATTTGTGTGAAGGAGAGGCCTATATACATACATGTATGTGCATGGGGCCGGGGTGATATACGAGAAGGGAGGGGAGGGGTCGACCGCACGAGATATCGATAGAGACAGATAGAGGGAAGAGCTCTGCGAGCGTACAAGCACTGGGATATGGGGGTGGGGGCTGGAAGTTGGTGCGAGGAGCCAAGTGGAGGGAGACTATGAAGGAGTGCACAAGTGAGAGATCGATATTTAAAGAGAGGGGGCGAGTGCGCGGTTGCGCGTAGTGGCGGAGCCATGAAAAATAAATGAGCTAGGGGGCCAAGCATTGCTAATCCTTTACGGGGAGGGCCAATTCATCAACTGAAACCATTTTACCAGCAATTGATCTACTGATCACATTCATATTAGCCTCAATATATAGTGATGTTAGGGGGGGCCAGGGCCCATGCTGCCCCCTGTCTTTGCCACTGTGCGCGCGTCTGAGAGATGAAGTGGATGGCATGGATGATGAGAGGGGGACGATGGATATATAATGTGGGTGTATTAGCTATGTAATCCTATATAGTGAGGTATAGATTGATCGATGTGTACGTGGGAAAGAGGGTGGGACCTGACTAGATATATAGATCGATCGGTTTGTGTGGAAAACTGGGAAAGACCTAGCTATATATAGAGGAACATCGATTGTTGCGCATGCATGTGAGAGATAAAGAATGCCCAAAGTGATGAAGAGGGGGAGGTGTGTGTGTGTGTGTGCATGCATGGGAGACCGACCTGAAGAAAAAGATTGCATGTGTGCGATGGATAATGCCGAGTGGTAGTGTGTGTGCATGCATGTGTGGCGTTTGCAACTCACATCTAAATACTTGTAGGCGTAGGGGGCGGGGCACCATACATTATGTGATAAACACATTATACATATGAGACATGGTTTAGATTATGAAGATCTAGCTAGAGCTTCAAATGTACTGCGATTTGAAATCAACATAAAGTGGATTCAAAAAATCGAGTTCGAGTTCATATAGTACACATAGTTCATATCTAACTCGACAGTAATCATGTGGTGTGTTGTGAAGATAATATATAAACGATGGTTTAACTTGACAATAATGATGATTGTAGATCTTATTAAAATAGAGAAATGAATTCAAATGGTTTAACTTGACAACAATCATGATTGTAGATCTTATTCAAATAGAGAAACGAATTCAAATTTAGTTCATATTGAAGCGGTAGTGTATACGTTTGGAATGCACTAAAACGTTCATTTGAGTAGCAGGTTGCATGCATTATACACGTAGTGAAATATTTTAATTGAACATAACATGGATTCAAAGTTTTGAATGGCATTTGTAGTGCGAATTGATTTGGTACAGTACACGGGACTAGACTCCCTTGTGTGGTGCGAATTGATTTCTTTTTGTTTTTTCGTCGAGGGAAGTGTGAATTGATTTGGTATAGTACACGTTAGGCTTGTCCAGAAATTTCAACCCGCGCCTTGTTACCCCGAAATTTTAAGATATCTTTGTCTCGTTGTGCTCCGAAAACTCCCTCAATCTCAACCTGCGCCTTGCTATCCCAAAATTACAACACGAGCAAAAACTCCCACCTCCTGCGAAATCCCGACACGTGAAATGCCCGTGATACCCCTGAACTGGAAGAACCGCCTAGCTCAAATCGGTGGGGCTACTTTCATAACTTACCCCACATTTCGGACAAGCGCATCCCTAAGCCATGGTTCTCCCCTCCCATCCCATCCGCCCACTCATTCATACACCGAGGCCGCGAAAACCGGCGAAGCCCCACACCCTCCTTTATCCGCCACCCAGCCGGAGCCTCTTCCCCGACGACGTCGTCCACAGCAACACCTCGACGTCCCTCATCCACCGCACCGGATGAGGATCCGTCGTCGATCTCATCGTCCCGCCGGTTCATCCACCCTGTCCTCCGCCTCCAAGGAGCTGCCCCGACGTTCCCCTCGTCTTTCGCGCCACCTCCATTCCCACACCACCGTCTTCACCTGCACCACCGGAAGAGCAGCATCATCACCGATTCCTCGGATGAAGCTGAGGCCTAATCGGCGCCACCAAATAGGTTCTACACTAATCGCTGCATTTTCTTCTTGATTCGATCTCACGGTGCTACCGGTGCTCGGTCCCGAGCCGACATGGCGCGGCTCCATCCATGGCAGCATCGCCGGCCACTTCCTCCACGGAGTCGCTCCCTCGGCGGCGATGTCTACATCAGTAGGAGCTGCTACTGCTTTGGCTCTCACTCACGCTGCTGCTCTGCTCTTGCTCTCGGTCTCCTGCCTGGTCTGCTCTTGCTCTTGCTCTTGCTCGCGTTGCTGCTCTCGCTCTTGCTCTTGCTTGTGCTGCTGCTCTACTCTTGCGCGCGCTGCTGCTGCACGAGCAGCAGATCCTGCTCTCGCTCGAGCCCCTGCAGCTGCTACCCGAGATGCTGCTACATGACTAGCTGCCCCGGCTCTCGCACGCGCTGCTGCTCCGGGCGCTGCTGCTGCTACTGCGTTTCTGCTACTAGTGCGTTCAGTTTCGATAGTAAAATTCAGTTTCGACAGCAAAATTCAGTTTCGACAGTTAAATTCAGTTTCGGCAGTTAAGTTCAGAGATGAGCGGCTGATGTATTTTACATCTAGCACTTTGTGGTTATGTATTTTACGTCATCTATTGGAGATGCTATTAGAATTTCACTCAAGTTAACATTGTATATCTTGTCCTGCTTCAGCCTCGTCGTCGTACAACTCACCGGAGCTGCTCCAATGATGAAACCCTCCATCACAGCGGAGCAGTACCCCCGGCTCCATCTCCAGACGCCTAAGATCTTCTTCCCCTCCTCCGACAGCCAAATCAGCTGGAGCATCCTCACCGACCAACCCAATCACGCTGAGATCGACATGGCTTCACGAAAGAGGTTGTACACTTGTTGCATCACTTTTTTACTCTACATGTTATATATATTGTCCACTGAGCACACATAGTAACGTGAAATACGATTAGTTTCTCCTACTATATGACAAGTAGTGAGGTACCAGGCAACTTAGCTATCCGTGATGGACTCTCTTGAATGCCATCATTATTTATCTATGCGCGTTTGAGCTGTGCATTTGTAGATGGGCCTGGGAGTTGAGCTAGTAGGGCAGTGGCCTGGGTCCAAAGTAGTAGAAATAGCACAAAAACATTTTTTGAGTGTAGGCTTTTCCCTGCTCAAGCCTGCCTACTAGAATCGCCAGTGCTTGAAAGGAAAAGTGAAGGAAAAACATAGGAATTGGAAAGTTTCCTATGGTACTACTATTCATGCATTTGGTTCAAAGGAATGGAGCAAAGGAAAACTGTAGGATTTGTTCCTTTAGTGTCTCCTTGAAAGAAGAACCGTAGGAACTTCAATATCCACTTGTCCTCCTTTTCAAATTCCTATTCATGAAGCACAAGACTAAGGGATAGTAGCATAATAGCATTATAACCGTACATTTTCTTGTGGTTTGACTTAATCTCACCATGCTTCTTTACATCCTGTGATCTTCCAATTCTTGTGAACCAAACACCCAGATTGGCAGAAATCCTATGTTTTTAAATTCTCTGTTTTGCACATGCATTCCTATCCTATTCCTGTGTATTTCCTATCCCTGCATTGTTAGAATCCTCAAATTCAAACAAGCCCTTACACAATTACTTCTGTTACAGATATGTGTCAAAGAAAACTTTGTGTGATTTGTCCCGCTCCCGCTGCGCTGTGTTCCACCGTAGCTCGGCTGCTCCAACGACGGAAGGGTTCACCACAGCAGGGATCTACCCTCCAGACTGTCTTTCGCTGCCTCAAATCTTCTTCCCCGCCGCTGGCAGCCATGACAACTGCATTACCATCATCAACTGAACAGATGATCTTGAGGACTACACGGGTCCGCAAGAGAGGTCGCACTCTTTCATGTCTGCTTACATTATGCGTCACTTAATATGATGACATGCTACTTCATCGTCTTGTTCACCGATTAGACTCCGAGTCAGGTCCAAACTAATGCTCAAACTTGATTTTTTAAATGGTTGTGGGGTACATATTGGGGCAGCAATCAATACTATATGTCTACAATCTGGTTAATCTCGGGTGTCTACTATGAGTTTCATGTTGGGTGGAAACAAACATTAAAGGAGCCATTATCTGTATTTTTTAACTAAAGCTATTATCTGCCTGCTATCATTGCTTTTGGGTCTATCCACAGTTTGCTACCATCACTCTGGATTTGTGCATGCACTCCTTACATAATCTCACTATGTTTTATTCCTATGCATGTCAGTTATTGTACACAATGGTACTGAACATGTAGAGCAAAAGAGGTGAGCCTTGCATGGCAATAAAATTTCATGCAGACGTCGCTCCATGGTCTGCGCAAAAGCAAACCCCCCTCCCCCCATTCCAAACTGTAATCAAGAGGAAGATAACAGTTCAGAGGGGGATTCAGAGGGAGCAGACCACTCCTATTTACCCCCTGAGGTCTTTTGCTCTAACTTGGCATGCTGATGTTGGTCATATCATGCATATGGTGCCTTGCATTGCTTACTTTATACATAAAATATGTCATCTGCTTAGTTTAGACATGCATTGTGTGAATGCCATCTGTTTAGTTTCTATATCATATATGTGAATCATGCAATGCCATCTTGTTTAGCCAAGCATCATATATGTGAATTTTGCAATGCCACCCTGGTTAGCCAGTCATCTTATATGTGAATTATATCATGCCATCATTTTTTTATTACGTATTAAATTTGTCAACAATTTTAGTACATTCAATTACTCTTCCTGTGCATCAGCCATTCGACATGGTCATGGAAAAATCTGGAGTGGAAACAAGGTCTTCAGAGAAGACAATGCTATCTGACGAAGCGCATGTCTTGCTGGTTATGGAGAGCTCCTCAGAGGAGGATTCAGAGACAGATGACCAGTCCTATCCCCCCCTCCCCCGAGGTGCATGCTCTAACTTGGCAGGGTTATATTGCTCATATCGTGCATATGGTGTCTTGCATTGGCATGTCATTTGCTTAGTTTAGACATGCTTTGTGTGAATGCCACCTGTTTAGTGTCTAATTACCATGTATGTGAATTTTGCAATGCCATCTTGTTGCAAGACATTATATATGTGAATTATGCAATGTTATCTTGTTGCAAGGCATTATGTATGTGAATTATACAATGCCATGCTGTTTAGCCAAGCGTCATATATGTGAATTATATCATGCCGTCCTTTTTTTGTATTACTCATTGCATTTGTCGACAAATTTTGTATATTCAACTGCTCTTCCTGTGCATCAGCCATTTGAATTGGTGATGGAGAAATCTGGAGTGAAAACAAGGTCTTCAGAGCAGACAATGCTACCTGCTAAAGTAGATATCTTGTTGGTTACATATAGCTCCTCAGAGGAGAATTCAGAGGCAGATGACCAGTCCTATTATCCCCCTGAGGTGTATGCTCAAACTTGGCAGGGTTATATTACTCATATCATGCATATGTTGTCTTGCAATGCTTAGTTTTTACATCATATACACAATATTGAATGCCATCTCCTTAGTTGACACATCATATATGCAATTGCCCTCTGCTCACTTGCTTAGTATATAAATCATATATTTGAATTATATCATGCCACGATGTTTACATAGACAGCATGTATCTGAATTATGGCATGCCAACCCATTTTCTAAAGACATAATATAGTTATATCATCTCATCCTGATTATATAGTCATCATATTTTGAATTATGTCATTCTATCCGTGAATTATATCATGCCATCATGTTTCCATCGATGGCATGTTTGTGAATTATGGCATGCCAACCACTTTAATAGACACATCGTATAGTTATATCATGGCATCCTGTTTACATAGTCATCATATTTTGAAGTATGTCATTCTATCCTGTTTAGTTAGCCATCATACATGTGAAATTGTGTCATGCTATCCTGTTTAATTAGCCATCATATATGTGAAATTATGTCATGCTATTCTGTTTGGTTAGACAACATAAATGTGAATTATTTCATGCCCTGTTTTATTCCCTACTATCCATTGCACATGTCTATCTTACAATGTCTGTACATTCAATTGCTTTTCTTGTTTATCAGCCATTTGAATTGGAGGGGGTGATGGCAGTATCTATGGGAGTAAAAACACGGTCTTCAGAAAAGATCGTGCTACCTGTCGATGCAGATAGAACCACGGTTGTACTTGCCCAAGAACCAGCCCCACCACACATAACCCAGACTCACGCATATTGTACCCCTACCCAGTTGGACAGAGAACCAGCTACACCCCTTCTAACCCCAACCCCAATAGATAGTAACCCAGTTCCAGTTAACACAGCACTGTCTCCACCATAGAGCACCCAAGCATGAGCAGTTAGTAAGGCAATTGCAGTGCCCAAAGCACAAGGACCACCACTCCGAACCCCAAGTCAACGCTTAAAGCAGAAGAAGAATTGTTCTCAGGTTAGGTTCCATAGCTATGGTTCATACTCCTTTGCTCTTGCATCACTGTATTTACTCATACCAACTAATTTCAAATTTGAAGGATGAAATTGAAACTCCAATGGCACAATAGGTATATTTTCAACCTGTTTCTTTAACGTGTTTACTGTTGTAACTTGCTCTATGTTGATTTCAGTTTCAATTGAATAAACAGTTATGTTCTCATGCCATGCACATTACAAGTGTTGTTATTGCTGTGTAGTTTCCCACACTTATATTCTGTCTATGCTGCTTTGTCTTAAATAGATATGATTTGAACTGTCTCTATCTTGATTTGGCAACATAAACTAGAATGATATTGACCATACAGTGACCATACTACATAGATATATGTTTGTTTCATGTTGTTATCATGTCCACCTTACTACTGAACTGGTTTACCAAAATGAGTTTCATATACAACATGGCCCCGTTATGCAATGGTGAAGGAAGTAATGCAGATAAGGTTCAAGATAGTGAGACATCCCTGTTGGTCTCCAAGAAAGCTGATAAAAACTATATTGAAGACACTAAGACAACCCCAAAGTCCTGTCTTGATGTAGTGTTCGAGTTACTGGCCACTACTGCTGGCACCAGCTCTTCGAACTCGCTGCCTGAATCAGTTCGGCTTCTTGAGTCTCAACTTCAAGTTGAAAGACATCAATCGGATGTTCTGCGACAGGAAGCCGGAGGACTGAGGAAGTCCCTGCAGAATTCAGATGCATACTTTTTGGTGCAACAGCAAGCGCTGGAGGATTTAAGCGCCAAACAAGAGAAAGTTAATAAGCTTGCTAAGCATCTTGCCAGCATTATAGGTACCCAGGATATTGTTTCTTGAGCTCTTCTGAAGTGGTTTTAGTTCTGGACTTGTTTTGCTGTGGAGTTTATTTGCACTGGTCGCCAACTTTGACAACCAGTGTATGTGATATGCTGCTTTGTTCCCTATATTTGCACTGGTGGCGAACTTTGATGCCCAGTGGATGTAATATGTGTAATAGCCGTGATAGCCTAGCGTAAGTTGCTTGCTTATTTATTTCCTTGTTGTCTTGTTTATTTGTTTGCTTGTAGTCAGTGCAGTTCTTTTTCCGCGGTTTGCTAGTGGCCGCAATAACCTATTTTTTAAAACTAGGCCACAATAACCATGGGCTACATATTTACTATAGTGACCATGGGCCTCCTACGGGCCGTAGAAACAATGATCCTTCTATGGGCCATAGAAACAACGGGCCTTCTACAGGCCGTAGAAACAATGGGCCTTCTACGGGTCGTAGCATCAATGGGCCCTCTACGGGCCGTATGATCGATTGGCCAAACATGGGCCAATAACGGACAGCATTATGGGTCGTAAACGGGCTAGAGTTGGAATCGTCCGTTCATGGGCCGACCATAACGGGCCATCGTTAATCGGCCGTATTTGATGACGCTATGAAAATGGCCCAACGGATTAACGGGCCACAAACGGGCCAATTGTAACCACGGGCTGAATTTGGCCCACAAGCAGAAAAGGCCAGTAACGGGCCGTAAGTAACCGAATGCTGGAAATGAGCCCAAGAATAAATGGGCCCTGAGAAGGCCGAAAGATAACACGGGCTGGAAACGGCCCAATGGAATAATGGGCCGTTAATGGGTATAAAGCGGTACACTATTCATTACGGGCCAGTTTCACCACGGGCCATTAATGGGCCAAGAGTTACAAAGGGCCTCATATGGGCAGAAAGACGTCATGGGCCGGAAGTTACAACGGGCTAGAATCATATTGGACGGCCCAGATGACGCTACTGGGCCTAATTTGGATAGGTCGTAACGGGCCGTGAGTTAGCGGGCTGTAAATGGGCTATATGCGAACAGGCCGTTAACAGGCTTTCCATGGGCCGGCCCGCTACCTTTTGACCAAGTCAAACGGGCCGGCCTTTTCACCGGAATGGGCCTCTATTGGGCCATGCCACATGTCGACGTATAATAGGCGCCTCCAATCCAATGAGTGGATGACATCTGTCCCAACGGTGAGCCAACACGTGGTTCCTCTGGCCATTGAGAATTTTACATGTGGAAAATCCCCATTGGTCTGGGCTGTTAACGGGTTATCGGATCCAAAACCAGACCCGATAGCTTAACGGCGACCTGTTACGGTGGATGCCACGTGTCGGCTACCCTTGACGAAAGCACTTCCATGACGCGCCATTCTTCGTCATGGAAGTGGACACTTCCGTGATGATAATTTTGCTAATGTCATGGAACACTTCTACTACAGCACAGGTATGACTATCTTGATTCTGTCATAAAATCATCATGGATGTACATGCATGGCAGAAAATGTGACCTACTATGACAAACACGTATCATCACGGAAGTGGTTTTTTTTTGTAGTGCTTTGGAGGACTCCTCGGGAACCCACGCCTGTCCTTGCTCCCTTAGCACTGAAAGGGAAACTGCCTCCTCTGCGCCCATTGGCGCCCGCCTGGCCTTGGTCGTCATGGCTCACATCGCCGTAGCCTCGTGAGGCTGGGTACATGCATAGAAAACTCCGCTCCTCGGGAGGCAGCCTGGGGAGACCGCTCCTCTGGGGGTCTTGGTGTCGTCCTCCTCGCGAGGCCAGGGGGTCCTCGCGAGGGTCTTGTCTTGGGGGCCTTGCCGCTGGGCCGTACCGGGCCATCGATGGAGCCATGCTATGGGCTACAGGCAGGCAGGTCGATCCCAGATCGCTGACAGTAGCCCCCGGGCCCAAGGCGCGCTCGGGCTGGCTTCGAGGCGAAGCCAAGGGGCAAGGGCGAAGCACTGCGGGCCCCAATAGCCTACGGGCCAGGCTTGACGCGTGGCGCTTGACGGGACGTGGACGCCTCCACTTCCCCATGCCGCCTCGGCAACCGCCCCGACATGACAACTGCCTGGTGCATGCAGCAGGGCCGTCATCGCTCGGAACATGGAGGGGCACCGGTTTGCCTTCGACCGCCTATAAGAGGGCGAGGGAGGCGGAGCCCCCAGCCCATCTTCATCTTCTCGCTTGTCGTCGCCTCTTCTCCTATCTCCACCGTGCCGCCACCTTGCCGAAGTGTCCATGGCGCCAGTGAGGAGGTTTTCGGCCGAAGAGCCGCCCACGAGGGGACATGGCCGTCCTCGCAAGTGCGCGGCCGCACCAATGACGCCATCACGGGTGCGCGGGTGTCCACCTCTGACGGCCCGCGTCAGTTCCAACAACCGAGGAAAAGGCCTCTCCCGCGGAGGTGGCTGCGGGGGCCCCAGCAGCCACGGTGAAGGGGGAAGGCGTGCCGCGGCTGCCCGGCCACCACGCCCGCGTTCCCGCTCAAGTGACACGGGACGCGAGTTCGTCGTATGGGTGGAGGGCCCTCCGGGCACCTGGCTTCTGCTTCCAAGCTCCTTCCGGGAGGAGCTACCAGCAACGGGACCCGTTGGGCTGCGGCTGCAGCCTGATGGCTGCTGCAACGGGTCTTCGTGGGTGGAGGTCGAAGTCTCCTCCATCGGGCATGTGTTCCTGACCCGCGGATGGCAGTCGTTTGCCCACGCCTCGGTCAGAAGGGGAGGCGCACCCTCCATTTTAAGTATGATGGGGTGGCAACGCTCTTTGTCAGGGTCTTCGGGGAGGACGGCAGTCGCCTGGGGTGCTGCCCAAAGGGCGACGACGATGGCAGTGACCACCCCTCCGATGACGGCGGTCAGTGCGGCGGTGGCGTCCTCGGCCGTGAACTTGCCCTTGGTGATGGCCGCTGCTCCTCCAGCAGCGATGCTTCCTCCGGGGAAGGCTCGAGCGACGATGACTACGATGAGCCGCCTCGTCACCGCGCACAGACCAAAGAGGATGGCATGCCGCCGTGCCCCCGCTCTGGAAGACATTGAGCCACCTCGCCATCACGCCCCTGTCAAGCAGGAGGAGGACTCCGACTAAGCACGGGCGATGGTGAAGCTGGGCCTCAGGAGCAGCGGTCCTCGGGAGGCTGCCTCTTCGGTTTTTCCTTCTTTTGCTTCCTGCATCACAACTTATGAAAAAGCCCCCTGGGGGCGTGTAATGAACCGCGGCGCTTGCGCCTTTATGTCAGTATTTCCCATTTGCGTTCTAATACTCATATTGCTATTAATCAGAAGTTCTCGCTTGGCGTGATTAGAATTACTTAGCTTGGCACGCTCGTGGCCCCTGGCGAGTTGCTCTTGCGTCGCGATTCGCATTCCTCCGGAGCCTCGGTCCCGGGTATGCCCCTGGGGTCCTGAGAAGGCTCCCTCCTTACAAATTAGGTGGCTCCAGGTCCTCAAGGGGCTTTGTGCCCGCAGCTCCCGAGTAGGGGCGATCGTCACTGGTATGCCGGGTCATGATGCCCAACAGGGCTAGGAGATGAGCTGGAGGATAAGCACCCCTGTGGCCAAGGATCGAAATCGGTACGTGCCCGCTAGCTCGCTCGAGAGCGTCGCGCGAGGATTCGGACACCAAGGCCTTGGCGAGGTGTGCGCATGAGTGGGCCTGCTGCTGGTGCAGCCTAAGCCGGCTCAGGCGTACCGTACCCAGCCCCCGCTCGCGGGGCGCGATGGAGTGGGCTACTGGCAGCCACAACACCGCTTAAGAATGAAATTCAAGAGAGGAAACACTGCAGGGAGCAAAGAAAAGAAGAAAGAAGAATTCCCTCCCTTTTTCGAATAAAGATGCGAAAACTTCAAATTTCATTCCAAGAAGTGGCAAATTTGGTTACAAAGGCAAGCAAAAGAACAGCTGCGTCCGGCGCCTACACTAGTCTTCTAGTCTTCCCGCCAGCGCGGAGCATGGGGCTTCCACTAGGCATGGGCATAGTCGCTGAAAGACTGTGTCGTCCGCCAGCGCGGAGCATGGGGCTTCCACTTGGGCATGGGTGGGAGCCCCCACGGGGTCGAGGAGCGACGCACCGGGAGACTCCGGGGCGTGTATAGCCCCACTCATTATTACGTGAGAGTGTCACGGGTAGAACTTGCGGAGGTGCTGGATGTTCCAGGCATTCTGGATGGGGACCCCGTCCTGCATCTCCAAGCATACGGCGCCTGGCCTGGAGACGCGGGCGATCCTGAACGGGCCCTCCCACATGGGCGAGAGCTTGTGAAGGCCCTCCCTGGAGAGGACCCACCTCAGGACGAGGTCACCCACCTTGAGGGTCCAGGAGCGGACGCTGCGGCAATGGTATCTCCGCAGTGCCTGCTGGTACCTCGCAGCGCAGAGCGAGGCTTGGCGGCAGGCTTCCTCCCCGAGCACGAGGTCCATTCCCCGCGAGGCATCTTAACACGCCTCATCGAATGCCAAGACCCACGGGGAGCGATGCCTGACCTCGTGTGGGAGGACTGCCTCAGCCCCGTAGACGAGGAAGAACGGGGTCTCGCCGGTGGGCTTAGTCGCGGTTGTGCGGATGGACCACAACACGGACTGAAGCTCACCGAGCCAACCCCTGCCGCAGGCCTCGAGCTTTTTCTTGAAGCTCCTCATCTTGAGGCCCCTCAGGACCTCCGCGTTGGCGCACTCAGCCTGGCCGTTGCTCCGCGGGTGCGCCCCCGAAGCGTAGCATATCTGCGTTCCAAGGTTAGCACAATATGTCCTGAAGAGTTTGCTGGTGAATTGGGAGCCATTGTCAGTAATGTTACGGTTGGGGACCCTGAAATGGCTCACGAGGCCCTTGATGAACTTGACGGCAGAGCCAGCAGGGATGGTGCGCACAGGATCCACCTCCGCCCACTTGGTGAACTTGTCGATGGCGACGTAGAGGTAGCAGTATCCACCGGCTGCCCGAGGGAACGGGCCCAAGATATCCAGACCCAAGACTGCGAAGGGCCATGAGAGCGGGATGGTCTGGAGGCCTTGCGCGGGCTGATGAATCTGCTTGGCATGGAACTGGTAGGCCTCGCAGGATCGCACCAGCTCGGTGGCGTCATTGAGCACCGTGGGCCAGTAGAACCTGTTGCGGAACACCTTGCCGACGAGGGTGCCCGATGAAGAGTGATGTCCGTAATCTCCACCATGGATGTCGGTCAATAGCTCGCGCCCTTGCTCCCTGGACATGCATCGCAGTGAGACGTCGTTGGGGCGCCTTCGGTACAGCTCACCGTCCTGCAAGCAATAAGCTGTGGCCTGACAAACCACGCGTTCCGCATCTTCCTCCTTCTCTGGCAGGGTGCCACAGAGCAGGTACGCCTTGAACTCCTCGGTCCAGCAGCCCTCCTGAGGCTCCAGCGCCAGGAGCAAGCGCGCTCCTGAGGTCGGGCCAGAGGCCGGGGCACCCAAGGATGGGGCCGGAGGCGGCTCCTCCTGATGCAGTGTTGGGCCCGCGACGGGGGGGGCGCTGATGGCTTGAAAAACATTTCCTCGAAGATGCCAGGCTTCTGGGGCTCGCGGCGGGAGGCCCTCTTGGCGATGCCGTCTGCCTCCTTGTTCGTGTCTGTCGGCGTGCGACACCTATGGGACCCCAAGGGACCCCTTTACGATTCGGCAGGGAGAGAGGTATGCACAAAGAGCAGAACCAACGATCGACGCAGGGCGATTTTACCCAGGTTCGGGCCGCTAATCAGCGTAAAACCCTACTCCTGCCTTGTTTTATTATGAATGTTCTTGAGCCCAGGCTTCAGGAGCGCTTACAATGAACAATACGTTCAAAGAGCAGCTACGCATGCAGAATGGGCCAGAAGATCCTCCTCCCTGTAGCAGTTGCCTTGGGCCTCCTTTTATATGCCAAAGGGGTCACCACAGTGGCAAAATGTATATACATTGAGGTGTAAAGTAGCTACAGGGTTATCATACCTAACCACCGACGGATTAGGACAAACGCATTTAATGCACCCTGAGGTGTCCGTTTAGGTGTCCTCACTTTCTTGGGGATGGAAAAAGGGGCCATCCCATCAGCACCGCTTAAGCTCTCCTCCACTGGCGCGTTGCCACGCATCCAAAGAAGGACCCAGAATGTCGGGCTTGTTGCTGTGCCAGAGTGGTGGCACAGCAACAGAATCTTGCCGGGCGCTGAATCTTGCCGGGCGCTGAATCTTGCCGGGCGCCGAATCTTGCCGGGCTTCGCAGGCCACCCCAGCAAGATCTTGCCGGGGAAGCTGGCTGTCGGATTCTAGCTCTTCTTATCTGCTGATTCTCAGATCTTTGACTTGAGAATTTCTTTGGTGGCCTGAGTCAACCTCGAACTGTTCCCCGACAAGCCTTGCCGCGAGTATGGCTACAACTGCCCGTGCACAAGTACGGGGTACACCGACAGGAGCCCCCGGGCCTAGGCCACACACAAGTGCGACACGTTGTTGGGCTAGGCCCAAACAGTGCACGGGCACACGTGGTAGGGAATTAATTGCTCGTAAATATCCTGCTTACTGTGCCCCCCACTACGCGCGCCGAATGCGCAACGTGGGAAGCATGCGTCGAAAGGCTGCAACTGCAACACGCCTGCAAAGGCGTATTCACATTGGGGAGTAAAAGAGGCGGCCTCGCACCTTCCCCATAAAAAGGAGAAACCGCAGAGGCACAGCCTATTTACCCCCCTCTTCTTCTCAATCTGGCCGTCGCCATTGCTTTCCTTCTCTCGAGCTCAGAGCAAAGCTTTCCCTCATCCGCTCATCGCCTCCATGCCCGCTCCATCCCCGGCTTCCGCCCCTGCAGTCGCCATGCCGCCCAAGACCAGCAAAGGCAAGGGCAAGGAGACGAAAGCCGATGTCCCGGAGAGCGAGCTGGTGAAGATGCGGAAGAAGTACGTCGTCTTCGCCCCGTCGCTTGATGCGAAAGCTCTGAAGAGGCGGTACCAGTGTATGTGGGTGAGGGAGACGCAGGCTCACCCCGCCACTCGCGTGATTCCAGGTTCTTGCTCCAAGAATGGGTCTGACAGATATCCCTTTTTCGTCACATATTTCTATTGCGGGCTCTGTCCCCCATTTTCTGACTTCTTCAACGACATTATGTACACATACAGCTTCCATCTTCTTGATTTCACGCCGATTGCGGTTCTGTGCATGTCCATCTTTGCTCATCTTTGTGAAAATTTTGCCGGAGTGGTTCCCAATACTGCCCTTTTCCGCCACTACTTTTTCCCTCGTATCCAAAAAGGGGAGGCCCTCTCTGGTTCTATCGCCTGGATTCCAAGGGCTTGGAATAAGGAAATATACCCAGAAGGGGTTTACCGCGAGAAGTGGGACGAATGGCGGGCTGAGTGGTGTTGGATCAAGGAAGCAGATCCCCATCCGTTCTGTCTGCCTCGATAGCAGAAAGCGGTCCGCGGCAATGGCTGGAGCAATCTCGCTGCTGAAGATGAAAAACTCACAATCGCCACCACCAGGATCCTTCGCCTGAAAGCTGCCGGGCTAACAATGGAGATGATTGGCTTCGATTTCCTCCGCCGCCGCGTTGCCCCCTTGCAGAATAAAGGGAGACCAGCTTGGGAATACCGAAACGCAGCAGACGTCATGAGACTGCGCCCCGGATTGAACAACAATTTGACTGCTATGCAACTTGGCGCTCTCCGTCAAAGCCTATTCCAACGCGACAACAAGCATCGGTTGCCGGCAAGAATTGCCCCCCTGTGCAACAACTCTGCCCTGGGGTCAATTATCGCTACCATGCCACTGTTCAATGCCCACAGTCTCGACGCGACATGGGTTGAGCCATCCGAGGAAGAGGCACAAAAATTCTTTGATAACTCCGACACAGTTTCAACTCCTTTGGATACTCCTAGCTAGCACTTGCTTCACAAAGTTTCCAGTTGACCAGAAACTTTGGAAATTAGCCAAGGGAGATTTATTATCCAAATAAGGCTTAATTTTGGCATGTGGCAATGATATGGATAGGAAAGAGTGCACAAAAAGTTTGAGAGCAAGCAAGCAAATATAAAGGGTACTTGCTTCACAAACTGCCAGCTGGGGCAGAATCAGAAAAGGAATATTTGGGAAATATTTTTTGGGCATGGCAAGGAATATTTTGACATATCTGTATAAGATATGTCCCAAAGGATTTATGGGAATTATTTGAGAATTTTGGGAACGATAGAAATATGAGTTGCTTCACAACTCAGGGCAAACAGAGTTATTCCTTTAATAGAAAAAGGAATATTCCCAAGAAAAGAATATTGGGGTTGGTCCAAGATGGAAATGACAAGGTCTGGGGATGGTGTTGAAGTTGGCAAGCCACTCGGGAATAAAAATGAAGGGTGATCCATCCAGGTTTCAAGACCACTAAGTCACAGAAAAGCAAATCCGGACCAAAATTAAAAGAAAAAGAAAATGGGCAAAATCCAGGGTGTTACAAACCTACCCCCCTTGAAGAAATCTCGTCCTCGAGATTTGGTTGCTCAGGGATCAGACATGCATATTTCCACTTGAGGAAACCGTTTCCAACTCGGGTTTCCTTTCTCTTTTGTATAATGTTCCCACTGAATTTTATATGACTGACTGCCTTGCTTCGGGGTGGTTTGCTTTACTGGAACCTTTTTCTGGGAAATCTTTCCTCATATATTACTCTGACTTTACTCCCTTTTTTTCTGCTACCATGTCTGGGGCAATAAATTATTCTGACCGAACTATGTGTCCTGTTCATAAGTCTGAGGGTGGTTCCTCATGGACGTGTCGTGACGAGGTCCAATACGAACGACCGTTCAACGACTTGTGAACAAATTCCCTTGGTGGACACAAAATCTTTTACTCACTGCATTGGGTGTCTCCAAATGGTTGTGTGTCCTCCAGGCTTAAAACAATACTATGATTTGTACCGTTCTCCTGGCGGAATCTGACTCCTCGCACGGATTGCTGGGTCATCTTGGGTATCTTTACTGTCTCGGGTATAGCGCTTCTACCAAATATTTGATTGTCACCTGTCGTGACCAGCTTAAAGGTGTACAGTCTTATAGTGATATTATCCATAGACTTGACTGACAGTGGTCCTGGCAGTAAAATCTTGTTCACGGCAGGTTAGTCTTTAACTGATTCCCATCTGTGAGGACACATGCTTCGAAACTGTTGTTCATCCTTCTGATTACTCAGTCTATCGGCATCCCTGTATGGATGGTAGGCCGTGTAGTACCTTAACATAGTTGCTGAATTTGAACTGTTGGGTTAATCTTTAGGCTGACCTGACCAGCTTGGTTGCCCTCTTCTGACAATTCTGAGCATATCTGGTTGGCTGGGCGGGTTGTCTCGATATGGGGTCCTTGCCAATAGAATAGACCCCGTGGGTGTGTACCCATGGTGACTGGTACCGAGCCAGGCTTCTCTGAGTATCTATACCATGTTGATCTTGCGACCATTACCATATCTGTATGGCCAATCTTGCTTTTTCATTATAGTTCTCTTTGCCTGAATCCCTTACTGAAAGAACTTGGCTTTATGTGTTCTTGATTCTCCGTGTGACCATAGGTATTATCGGGTGCGACATTCCGGCAGGCATATTACTTTATAAGTTGTAGCTGTAGGTAACGATCGTCTGAACCCTTGGATAAAACCGGCAAATAAACCAGTATCCACCAGAACGGTCTTTACAACTCAGATCTGGGACTTTTACTGGAATAACTCAACCCCGACTCAAGACGGCTGAAAAGCAGCTCAGAGCATGAGACGGTGTCGATAAGAAGAAAGTAGCAACTCCCTAAGACGGCCGAAAAAAAACAGCTCAGAGCATAGGGTCATTGCTACGAAGAGAAATTCAACAGCTGCCCGAGACGGCCGAAAAGCAGCTCAGAACACGGACAGTTGTTGACAAGAGAAATAAAAATCGGCATCCACCCCGGACGGCTGGAAATAGCTCAGAACACAGGCGTGGTGCTGTCACCAAAGAAAGACAGACAAGGGTTCATCCGTGTCCCATACAGCTCACTATTATGTAGATACCTTACCGTTTCTGCTGTCGGTTACTTGTTGTATGCAACAGAGTATTCGACTATCCTTCTTCTTGTACACTAAGCACATTCTGGCTTGCTTCCAAGACATAGCAGGGTTCAAATTGTACTCATAGCAGACTCAAACCTTGCATATATGAATCATACCTTCGGCACGGAATTCACTGTGGATCATGCACACATCTTGCCTTCTTGCTGATTTGATCATTGCCGCTGTGAAAATTGCACACTGAGGTATACTTGATGCTGATAATCAATCCGGCTAGGATATCATTTATATTCAGGCTCGATATTCCTGATATAGCACAGTCGGCTGAAAATTTCATATTGCTGAGCTGAGCTTCCACATGACTGTCTCTTCACTGATTTCTTTGGGTTCAGGGTCGGTGAGCAACTTCCATAAGGGGAAAATAAGGTAACACCAAGGGCCCAAAAACAACAAAATAAACGACTAAACAAAAGCACACAAAGCAGCAAGATCACACACACGAGCAATATCACATTCTAAAGCTATTCACGGCAATAATATGCATTCCTAGTTAAGCACACAAATCTCGCAAGAACTCCGGTATTACGGTCTAACATGCTGTGGCGATGTGCACGAAAGTGAATCATTGTGTGGAAGGAAGTAGGTGTAAACAAGGCTACACCAAACACGGGCTTAACACGGATGGAACCGGTGGCGAGGACGAACTTGGTGGTCGGGGGTCGGAGCACGAGGTCACGACCACATCGTCATCAAGCGTACGGAAGAAAACCGTACACGTCCAAAGAATAGGTGGCGGAATAAGATAGTGGTGGAGAGAAAGGCTTGCAGGCATTGCCCTTTTCTGATAGCAAGGATCAGTAAGGGTTGCCAAAGCGGCTAGTGGAATGGCACGATCCGGGATAGAACTTGCATTGTCTATCACCGAAACGATAGGGCGACTGAAGAGAATATATTGGTGTGGTACCGGTGCATCAATCTTGCTAGTGATCGCCACCACCAAGCACCTTGGCATCACTCCGCTGGGACGAAGATGACACCACACCAAGGAACAAATATGCAAACTGGAGAGCGCAGGTAGTGAATCAAAACCAATGCCACCCACACTCGCCAGATCCATCGTTGGTGACAAGCTATCTAGTCTATATGCATGCTATGCACAAACAAATGCAACAAACAAGTGCAGCAAACCAACCGGGTCCTAAACTACCGGGTACTAACACTCGCACCTAGACCGCGCGTCCTATAGCCAAACCTGGCTCTGATACCAACTTCTGTGGCACCCCGGCTCAGAGGAAACCGGAACGCCCCGTATTCTAGCCCAGAGACAAGTCTTCTGGAATACGGCACTGTTGGCATAGAACAAATCAGCTCTTTATTACTATGGATATGGTTACAAAGGGTACATGGATTACATCGGCACGGCGACACTACGCCTTCCCGGGGTAGCTCTATGCTAACAGCGAAGTAACTCTCTCGGCAGCGGAACAGCGACGACGGTGATGGACTCCACTCCGCAGGGACTCTGGCTAGAACGCGTCTGCTAGGTTGCAAACTCAGGATCCTCGACAAGCAAGCAATCATGGTATGACCTGCAAACTGGCATGACACGCCAGGTGAGTACTTTGAATGTACTCGCAAGCTCACAACAAACATCAGCATTAAAGCAAAACAACATCATAGCAATCCAAAATTAACCAGCATGGTTATCTAGCAAGGTAGCTACTGAAATGACTGCAGTAAGGTAAAGCGTATTAAATCCATACTTCAAATAATCTCAGGCTCCAATCCGAACCTGTACCAAGTCCAATCCCCAAGCATGTGGTCATCCGACCACTCAACTCACAGCCATCCCATGGCTAACATATCAAATACCTGATTCCATCTGCACGACAAGTCTGACAAACTTACTCTCCTCCGGGTTGTCTCACAACCCTCAGAATACTCATGAACCACCGAGTACTTCTGATCATACGACGAGTTCTTCCATCATTATCACTACTACTATGGTTGACCACCTAGTGAGGTCTGGACGGACTGTCCAATACCGTGGACACGGCTATTCGAATAGATTTTACACTCTGCAGAGGTTGCGCACTTTACCCACACTATGGAGCACTGACCTCGTGATCCCATTCGGGTGGACCAGCGTTGCTCCAACGAAACCTGCCTGACCCGTGACTCTCCCATCGTACCACCGGCAATCGCACTCCCTCGGAGTCAAGCCTTGGGTGGCCCCTTGTCACCTCGTGACACTTGCCACCATCGTGGCCAAACTATACTGTCCCAAACAGGGACGCTGGCACAAAACTCAACTGGGCTCACAAGGTTATCGCCGCCTACCGGGCCAGGGTAGCGCGCACGCATAACCTTCCCTGTCGGGCGGTACCGGTGAAAGAGCACGCGATCAGACCAAGTCAAGGCCGTCCCATACCGGCAAATGTGGCTGCACGGATAAGTCCGGACAGGTGACTCAAGGTCAACCATGAAATATCTAATCCTCGAACAATCTCTGTCATGGCTGACACTCCGATATCATAGCAATCCAATAACCAATATGCTTAAGCCACTGCTACTAATTCATCCCTATGAACTGCCGGATGAACTCCAAAATAATCATAGACAGTGATCTCAACATCACAATTTCAACAAGTGGGTAAGCTACTAGTCACTAATAATCCGGTACTCAACATGGTAGTCACCTACCCGAGAATTAACTCGAATATTGCATAATCCAATCCATTTCACAGCTACTCATACTTGCCGATAAAGTAAATAGTCAAACTATGACATTGCAATGCGATGATGTAGATGAGAGTTGTGGCTTGCCTGGGGGTGAAGGAATCATCGGAAAGGAGTGCGGAATGGTCGCGGAGGAAGTTGCCGGAAACAGTTCTCTCTCGGAGGGGACTGTTTACGGACAAGGGCAAAAGGGTCATTTCCACTGTGTGTAAACATTATGAAAATGACTCCATCAGAACAGGCTCGACGAGACGAAGACGTGGGCGTTGGATTCACCTCGATCGGAGTCTCGGTTAAAAAGTTGTGGTAGTTTTTCTGCCAGGGACCTGTCTGTAAATAAAATCTTCACAAACGGGTCCTCAGCAGAAAAACAGATCGCGCATTTCTGAAAGATACACGTTCCAGAAGAGAAAACGCATTTGGGCCCGAAGAAGCACCAAAGTACGCTTTCAGAAAGTGAAAACGTAAACCCGAGTTTACGCCTCCACTTATCCACGCGGGCCCGGGCATTGACTCCGCCTTGTGGCTGACGGGTGGGGTCCGCTGGGTGGTGGGGCCCGCCTGGCCTAGTCGTCTCCTTCCTCCTCGCGCTGGCCTGACCGAAGCAGAGGAGGGGCAGGGGAGGGGCGGCGCCGGCGGTGGTCTGGGCAGCTCAGGCCGTCTTCGGTCGAGCGGAAGGCACCGGCGGACTCGGGCGGCTGCGCCGAGCTCATCCAGAGGAAGGGTCGGCGCCGGGGAAGAGAGGAGGGACCGCGGCAGCAGGCAACAGAGGCTCGGTAGCAGCAGCCGGACCTAGGCAGCGGCGGCCACAGGGGCTCCGGCGGCGTGATGCGGTGGTGGGGAGGATCGCCGGTGAGTAGGGGACCTTGTGGAGAGGTCAGGGAGGAGAGGAGGGGTCGGTCTAGCTCAAATTTGAGCCGGAGGAGGGCGGCGTCCATGGCGGTCAATAGAGGCAAGGAGGGCGGCTTGAGCTCCGGGGAGAGGACGGGGAGGCGTAGGGGAACGAGGTGGAGCTGGTGGTGAGCTCGGGAAGGCTCGGGGCAGCCTATATATAGACGAGCGGCGAGGAGGGCCGGCCATTGCCACGGTGGCGCGTACTCCGGCTTCCCGGAGCTTCGGGAGCTCACCCAGAGGAGAGGAGGGGGTTCTAGGGAGGTCGGGGAAGGGCGGAGAAGACTCGGGTGTGGTCAAGAGAGCTCGGGAAAACTCGCAAGCTCGCAGGCGATGGGACATGGCGGCGGCAGAGAAGACAAGGTGCGGGCGCGGCGGTTCTGCTCGATGGAGGGGACGGGAGAGGGGGAGATTTATCCAGGGAGGAAGGCGACGATGAGGGGAGGCTGTTGGACATGACGAGTCGCGCGGAAACGACGAGCAGAGGAGGGCCCCGAGTTGACAAAGGTGCAGCTCGCGTCCACGACGTGCCGGTGCGGCGGTCACCATGTGGACACGGCGATTCCACGTGTTCTGGTCAACCCCACCGTGTCAACTCGATCAGTCATTCAACATATGAGGTCAAGGAGGAAAGAAATGAGCATAGTGGCACTTGAGGTGACCACAGCTAGCAGGTTCTATCCAGAACAGCAAGGTGTTTGTTACTTGGAGAGGAAGATGGATCAGGGAGTAGACTCTGGTTTTTGGCATGGTGTGATCAAATGCTAAGATGACCATGTCTGCAAATTTGAAGCTCAATAGGATGAGGATAACTAGCACTTCCTGTTCAAATGACCTCACTGGCCAGAACTACAAATCTTGAAGTGGCACTCACCTCAAGTGTTCCCTTGGGCTGAAAATAGGCATCAGATGATGATTTGGTCATATGAGAATGCCATAAAAATTTCATGCCATTTGGACAAGCCAAAATGGTACTTCCTTCACAGCTATCCTCTCTGACCAGAATCTTATAAAAATTCTAGGGGATTATTGGTAAGATGAAACGAGCCCAAATTTTGTGGAGAAGTGAGATACGGGTAGAAGCATGTTCTGGAAATTATTCATGAATTATGGAGCAATAAAAATTATAGTTGCTTCACAACCCATAATAATTACCAGAAACAAAGATTTGATGCTGTGATCACATAGATGATTGGATAAGGTTGAAACGTAGTGGAGAGTCATGAATTGAGCATAGGAAGATACTTGCAAAGTTTCAACTCCTTTGGATACTCCTAGCTAGCACTTGCTTCACAAAGTTTCCAGTTGACCAGAAACTTTGGAAATTAGCCAAGGGAGATTTATTATCCAAATAAGGCTTAATTTTGGCATGTGGCAATGATATGGATAGGAAAGAGTGCACAAAAAGTTTGAGAGCAAGCAAGCAAATATAAAGGGTACTTGCTTCACAAACTGCCAGCTGGGGCAGAATCAGAAAAGGAATATTTGGGAAATATTTTTGGGCATGGCAAGGAATATTTTGACATATCTGTATAAGATATGTCCCAAAGGATTTATGGGAATTATTTGAGAATTTTGGGAACGATAGAAATATGAGTTGCTTCACAACTCAGGGCAAACAGAGTTATTCCTTTAATAGAAAAAGGAATATTCCCAAGAAAAGAATATTGGGGTTGGTCCAAGATGGAAATGACAAGGTCTGGGGATGGTGTTGAAGTTGGCAAGCCACTCGGGAATAAAAATGAAGGGTGATCCATCCAGGTTTCAAGACCACTAAGTCACAGAAAAGCAAATCCGGACCAAAATTAAAAGAAAAAGAAAATGGGCAAAATCCAGGGTGTTACAGAGGAGTACGAGCAGGAGCTTCTGCGGCATGGGGTAGCGCGAGCATGCATCACGCAGCACCGTGCTAACGAAGTACACCGGGTGCTCGACGAGGGGCGAAGCGTCAATGACGCCCTGCTCTGCTTGAGTCGAGGGGGCCTCGGTGTAGGATCAAAAGTATGTCTAGAGGGGGGGATTAGACTACTTGACCAAATAAAAACCTAGCCTTTTCCCAATTTTAAGTCTTGGCAGATTTTAGCAACTTGGCACAAGTCAAGCAATCAACCTACACATGCAAGTCTAAGAGTATAGCAGCGGAATGTAAAACATTTGCATATGAAGATCAAGGGAGGAGTTTGGAGGGAGCAAACGCAATGTAGACACGGAGATTTTTGGCGTGGTTCCGATAGGTGGTGCTGTCGTACATCCACGTTGACGGAGACTTCAACCCACGAAGGGTAATGGTTGCGCGAGTCCACGGAGGGCTCCACCCATGAAGGGTCCACGAAGAAGCAACCTTGTCTATCCCACCATGGCCATCGCCCACGAAGGACGTGCCTCACTCGGGTAGATCTTCACGAAGTACGCGATCTCCTTGCCCTTACAAACTCCTTGGTTCAACTCCACAATCTTGACGGAGGCTCCCAAGTGACACCTAACCAATCTAGGAGACACCACTCTCTAAAAGGTAATAGATGGTGTGTTGATGATGAACTCCTTGCTCTTGTGCTTCAAATGATAGTCTCCCCAACACTCAACTCTCTCTCACGGATTTGGATTTGGTGGAAAGATGATTTGAGTGGAAAGCAGCTTGGGGAAGGCTAGAGATCAAGATTCATATGATTGGAATGGAATATCTTGGTCTCAACACATGAGTAGGTGGTTCTCTCTCAGAAAATGTATACTGGAAGTGTAGGCACGTTCTGATGGCTCTCTCCACGAATGAAGAGTGGGTGGAGGGGTATATATAGCCTCCACACAAAATCTAACCGTTACACACAATTTACCAAACTCGGTGGGACCGAATCATAAAACTCGGTCAGACCGATTTAGTTCAAAATGTGAATGTTAGGATTTTCGGTGGGACCGACATGTCAACTCGGTGGGAACGATTTCATTAGGGTTAGGGCATAACGTAATCTCGGTGAGACCGATCACATAAACTCGGCAGGACCGATTTCTGTAATAGGCAAACAGAGAGTTGGTCAGGCAAACTTGGTGGGACCGATTCGCTCATTTCGGTGAGACCGAAATGTTACGAAAGGGAAACAGAGAGTTTGCATTGCGAACTCGGTGGGACCGATCGCTCATCTCGGTTAAACCGAAACGTTACAAAGGGAAACAGAGAGTTTGCAATCCCATCTCGGTGAGACCGAGATCCCTATCGGTGAGACCGAACTGACTAGGGTTTCTGGCAGTGGCTATGTAAAATGAACTCGGTGGCGCCGGATAGATCAAATCGGTGGGGCCGAGTTTGACTTTTGGTTTGGGACATATGTGGATATGAGAAAGTGGTTGAGGTCTTTTGGAGCATATCACTAAGCATTTTGAGCAAGCAAGCCATTAAGCAACACCTCATCCCCTTTTAATAGTATTGGCTTTTCCTATGGACTCAATGTGATCTTGGATCACTAAAAGGAAAATGTAGAGTCTTGAGCTTTAGCCAATATGTGTCCTTAGCATTTTGAGGGGTCCACATTCCTAGTCCATGCCATGCCAAACATTGAACTTCCTGAAATAATCATCTTGAAATAGCATTAGTTCAATGAGCTATATGTTGTTAGGAATTACCAAAACCACCCAGGGATAGTTGCACTTTCAATCTCCCCCTTTTTGGTAATTGATGACAACATATAGATCAAAGCTTCGACAAATGATAATAAGATTTAGAACATCGTCGCTTTGAGAAGTATGTGATAAGTAAGAGCTCCCCCTGAATTTGTGCATTATTTGAAATTTGCTTTTGAATGCAGATGCACAATCGATTAGAATCATGGGTTACTCTTCCATGTCACATACATCTCGGTGGAGCGCTCAAAATGATAGAAATTAAAAACATGCACTCATCACCAAGCAAAGTGAATGATCATATATGGGAAATAAAAGATAATATCATTCAAGCAGGCATTAAAGTATGATATGATCAAACACATGATCATAAGACATAAAGTATCAATCAAGCACACAAAAGTTTCAACCAAAAAGCAAGAGAGACAAAAGAAGCAAGAACACTCTCTCTCGAAGCCTATGATCTATACATTTCTCCCCCTTTGGCAACAAGTTACCAAAAAGTTTGAAAATGCATAGTGCTATGCGTCTCTCTAGGCTTGATCTTCGGGAGGTGGTGTTGAGAGAACTCCAAGGACAAAAGCATCTGTAGAAGTTGATGGAGCTGGTGGAGTTGCAACTGGAGGTGGCACTGAAGCTGTGGCTGCTAGTGCTGATGTAGTAGCTCTAGTGTCAGGCACTAGCATTGCAGCGGATCTCTGACCTCTGGGCACTCTCTGAAAGGCATCTGTGGTAGCTTGCCCTTTCTTCTCCTTTGCTTCCTCCTGGAGCTGCTCAACAGCTGTCTGCATCTCAGTCACTTTCAGATTAAGATCATAGAATTTTGTCTCAATGATCCTCTCCAAGCTCTCCTGATTTTGAGTCAGGGTGGCCAAGCCCTTCTCAATCCTCAAAGTTGCTTGAATCAGATATGCAAGCTGATCTTGCTTGCTCTTCAAAAATACCTGAGATGCCTCTTCAACACTTGGCATCTTTGCAGCTTTCTCAGCCTTTGCCTTCTCTCTCTTCTCTTGTGCTTGCACAGATGTGGGATCTTCTTCATCCATCACAACAGTATTATCCTCAAATTCTGGTCTTAGGGGTAGATGCTCCTTATCCAACAAATAGGTGCTTGTGCCCATCTTGGAGTTGATGAGCACCTGAATATGTGGAGCATACCCACAAGATCTCTTCTGATCTGCAGCAGTCCTCTTGATTGTTTCAACAATCAGGCTCATAACTTTGAATTTCTGAGGCACATAAAATATCTGCAGCAAGTTGATTGAATGGCCTCTGATCATCTTGTGATCTCTAGATTTGGGCAACAGAGTATGCCTCAATATAGTGTTGATTGTAGCTAGACCAAACATCAAGTAATGAACAGATCCAAGTCTATGTGTATCCAAAGCTTTGTCAGGGATCTCTTTGTACATGTTGGCCATAGAGTTGTGGTCTTTCTTCTTCTTGGCATAGATGTCCAAGTCATCTTCATGCTCTTCAGGAGCATTTATCAGTTTTGCCCACTCATCAATAGTTGATTCGTACCTTGTACCCTCCGACATCCATACAATTCTACCATCTGGATAAAAATGAGCTGTAGAGTAGAATTGCATGATGAGTTCATCATTCCATTTTGTCAGCTTCTGACCCACAAACTTGTCAACTTCACAAGCTCTGAAGCTCTCATGCACACCTGGAAAATGATCTTCATTCTCATCAATGTACTTCCAGTCTGCCCACTTCATGTCACAAACTATGGGCTTCTTGTCAAGCAGAATGGTTTCATAGAAATCTTGTTGTTCTTTGGTGTGGAACCTGTAGTCTACTGCAGTCCTCCTCCTCACAGCATAGGGATCACTTTGTCTCCAAAGTCTCAGACCAGCATCCTTCCTGATGCTCATATTTTCTGCCACTGGATGGCTGTCATCATGATCTGGAATCTTTGGTTTAAGTTTCCTAAGCACTTGGGCTTCAGCATCTTCTTCAGTTTCAGTTTCAGGCACTGGGGCCTTGTTCTTCTCAGCAGCTGGTATATTCCTAGTGCTCCTCTTTGGTGCAGTAGGTTTTGGAGCTTGAACAGCAGCTTTGGAGGCAATCTTGGGCTTTGAAGCAGCAGTCCCAGACTTGATGGCATCCCCCATCAGCTTTTGGGACTTGGGTGCTGGTGCAGCATCCTCTTCCTTTTCCTCTTCATCCTCAGTTGGATCTCTCATCATGGAGGGCTTGCCAATAACTCTGGCAATGGTCTTCTTGACCCTTCCTTTCTTTTCTTGCCTTCACCAGCAGCCTCTCCAATAGTTGATTTGGAAGTTTCAAAAGTTGAGGCTCTGGCCTTAGACATGGGCTCTCTCTTGGCAGGAGCTCTCTTGTTCAAACCAGGCTTTGGAGAAGCTATAGTGCCAAATTCTTTCTTGACAACTTTCTTCTTTGAGCTGACTTCCTCCTCAGCAACATAGTCCTCATCCTCTGAGTCTGAGGTTCTCTTCTTCCTTGTCCTAGTGGCTGCCTTGGGCAAATTGCTTGGGGTGCTCCTGCTGCCTTCATCATAACTGCTAGAGGGACTAGTGCCCTCACTCATGTTCACTTGCTCTTCTGATTTGTTCTGGCTATCACTCTGGTCAGACATACTGGCAAAGCAAACAGACAGCAGACCCTATGAATAGATATAGATGAGATAGAGTGGATGAGCATCACAAAGTGCAGAGCTTTTGCAAAACAAATGAGTCAAAAACTTAGTTTTAGTTTTCCACAGAAAGTATTTCGGAGCTACCGATTTGTTAAACTCGGTGACACCGAAGCAACTTTTGGAGTATAAACTAGTGAAATCGGTCAGACCGAGACACAGTTCAGTGACTCTGAGATTGCTAGGGTTTCACAGAGAGTCAAACTCGGTCACACCGATTTGCAATTTCGGTCAGACCGAAAAGTGCAAGTGCTATGGCCTAAGCCAAATCGGTGAGACCGATTTCCACAATTCGGTCGGTCCGAGATGAGTTCGGCGGAAACCTAACCCTAAATTTTCAAATCAAACCTAATCTAATGGAGGTTTTCTCTGGATAGATTGATCTCATATGTGGTATAGAACATGGCATTGCATTGTGCTAAGAATCGGAGTTAGGAATTAGCACAAAAGGTCGAACTCATACCCTAGTTCGGCGGTGAGTTCGCTACGGCGGCAATGGCAGGGTTGAAATCCATTGACGGCGACGGAGACCAGTGGCGGGAGGTCGCTGGCGACGAGGAGATGATCCGGAGACCCAAGGCGGCAGAGCAGGACACGCGCGGGCTGAGGAGTTTTGAAGAAATTTCCAAAATCTCACCCGTCGGTATATATATCCTGACCCTGTCGGTGTGACCGAAAGGAACAACTCGGTGGCACCAAGATGCAGAATCACAAGCGGTTACTACAACTTGGTGTGACCGAAAGGTTCTAATCGGTTGCACCGAGATTGAAAACCTAGATCAACTCAGTGAACTCGGTATGACCGAAGTGGATGAATCGGTCAGACCGAAATGCACAGAGAGGTTTTGGAAGTTTAAGTCTATGACGAATCGGGGACTCTGAGTGCTCCTCACACAGAGTGGTTCAAATCTGACTTGATCAAACTTTGTGATGTAGCATGAATAGAGTTTGAGACGAGAAAAGCATAGATAGCTAGAGGAAGTTCTTAGGCATTCTTGTCCATCCATTTGGCAAAAGAGAAAAAACCAAACAATCAAAGCAACAAATGGATGTCCTCGAATGAGTAAAATATGCAATCAACATGCTCACACAATAAAGTGGCAAATGAAGTGGCAAAGCATGCACAAACACTCTAGCATCCATCAAGCAATTGGCGATGACTAGGTCATCTATATATGAGTATATTGACTTAGGAGTCAAATGAGAACATTTGATCATAGGTCATACTCATCGTTTAAGCACAAGTGGGGTTACCACTTTTACATAAAGCATTGTTGTGTTCACACCATTAGAGTTGCTTTAGCTCAATTGTTAGAGTAAAGCTCCCCCTAGATGTGATATCCCCCCTAAGAGGGATGAACTAACCTTGGGTTTTGTCGATGATGACTTCATGTAGATGTTGAAGATGTGGATGCTCAATGTTGATGTAGATCATTTGGAGCAATCCTTTGGAGTGAGTTGCACTTTCAATACCTACATGGGTTAGTCCCACAAGGAACAAACAAGGATATCCATAGACATAGAGTGATGTTCACACAAGATGATGTCCATGAAAGCATTAGGTTACCTTGTCCCTTGTCTTACCAACAAGAGGGTTTGTGACTCCTTGAACTAGTGCAAGATATGGAAGTTGTTTGCACTTGTCCTTGCCAAAATGATATGAGTGAAGTATGTTGGCGCAGTCACCCTCAAGAACTCTCTAGTTCTTCTTCTTCGGGACCCACATCATCTTGATGGGAATCCTTAGAGTTGTAGTCGTACTTGACGAAGTAGAACTTGATGTAGTCTTGGGAACCCACTTGACCAAGGCCTTAGGAGCTTCTTCAAATGCATCAATCTCCTCTTGAAGCTTGTCCTTGCCTTTTTGCTTGTGGTCTTGTGGTGGAAGATCATCTTGAGCTTGTGTCCCTTGGAGAGAAGTAGGATCATACTTCTCTTGTTGAGGAACAAACTTCGTCTTGGGGTATTCATCTTCTTCCCACTCAACTCCATTGGCATTGAACTTTCGTTCAAAACCAACACCTTGATTCTTCCGGTGCCTTCCTTGCTTGCGTACAATTTCCTCAAATTGCTTACTCCCGGCAAGGCTTTTGTAAACACCTTTCTCTATAATTCCCTTCAATAAGCTATTTTCTTGCTCAAGTGTAACTTGGCTAAGAGAATCATTAGTGGAATCAAGAGAACTACTAGAAGCAACAACATTGGATTTAACATGATTATTGTTACTACTAGAAGAAGAATCTTTCTTACTCTTGTTGCTAGATTTTACTTGTGGCATGTAAGTAGACAAGAGTAAACGCTTGGCAATGTAAGAAGAACATTTCTTACGAAGATCATCATTGATTGCCTTTAAGAACCCATGCTCTTGCTCAAGGTTGAGCTTTTCAAAGCGTAGCTTCTCATGAGTCTTTAAAAGTTCTCGATGATCTTCTAAGGTAGTTTCATGAGCTAACTTAAGATTGTTTAGTTCTTTAGTTAGACGCTCAATCTCCTTCTTGACATCATCATTCGTTTTATCTTGATTAGCATGATTAATAGCAAGTTCATCATAGTTTTCATCACTAGAGTTGTCAACAAGTAAATCATCATCACCTAGCAAATCATCTTCATCACTATTGAAATCAACATACTCGGGGTGTGATACCTTTGGGCCTTTAGTCATGAAGCATCTTCCAATTCCTTCATTTGGTGAGTCAAATATGTCGTAGGAGTTGGTTGACACAAGTGCTAGACCGGCAACACCTTCATCTTGAGTATATTCGGAGTCGGAGTGATAACTTCTCTCGGAGTGATGGTCAGAGTCGGAGCCGGATACCCATTCACCAACATGAGCTTGATGTCTTCGTTTTGTGTAGCTCTTTGATGATTTGTCCTTCCTTTCTGAATCCTTGCTTCTGCGAGAGGTTCTTCGTTCATAGCGATCATCTCTACTCCTTCTCTCCCTTGGAGGTGATTCTTCTCTTCTACTTCTTCTTTTGGGTGAATCTTCTCTTCTTTTGTAGGGGGCCGTACACTCATTGGAGTAGTGTCCGGGTCTTCCACAATTGTAGTAATTACGCTCACGGCTTGAAGATCTTTTGTCATTGTAGGACCTTGACTTGGAACTTCTTTCCTTGCTTCTACTCTTGTAGAACTTGTTGAAGTTCTTCACCATTAGGCTCAATTCCTCATTGAAGGTTTGTTTCTCACTTGATGATGTAGGAGTATCACATGAGGCTTTGTAAGCACCACTTGACTTGTTGTGAAGCTCTTCCTTATCCTTCAGTGACATCTCATGAGCAACAATTCTTCCAATGACTTCCGTTGGCTTGAGATCTTTGTAATTGGGCATCATTTGGATCAATGTGCACACGATATCATATTTTCCATCCAAGGCTCTTAGGATCTTCTTGATGATGAATCTATCGGTCATCTCTTCACTTCCTAAGCCGGCAATCTCATTTGTGATGAGAGCAAGCCTAGAGTACATTTCGGCGACACCTTCACCATCCTTCATTTTGAACTTGTCAAGTTGACTTTGAAGCACATCCAATTTGGATTCCTTGACGGAGTCGGTTGTCAGGACCCCGATTCCAAGTCACATCGATCTAGCCGGTAACACCTCATATCACTTTGCGGCCTCACGCACGGTATTCCCACGGGTGTCGCCTTACCATGGCCCGGGACCGTTTGCGCCTTTTGGCTCACGTATATGATAGTGTCGCTAGCATCCATATGACAGAGAACCCGGGCCGACATGACTAGTCGTGAACCCAAAGTGGCACTAACTTACGGGGACAGGCATACATGACCCAGCAACGAACGTGTCGGTCATCAGCGAGTGAATTCGGGCTGTAACAACTGGGCTAGCAGGACTCCGGGAATCCGGGCTGTAGCAGGCTAACAGGACTCCGAAAGACACCGCGTGACGTTTCCCCGAAGGGACAGACACAGGATCGAGGAAGGACACATGCCGGCCAGTCTAAGTGTTCTGGAGCAGTAGTGCTGGGCTAGCAGGACTCCGGTGAACCGGGCTGTAGCGGACTACTATGACTCATGGAAGCACAAGACTACATTTCCCCATAAGAGAGGCTACCAAGGACAAACAACTAGGTTGTCGGATCCCACACATACCAAGCATTTCAATCATACACACAATATGCTGGATATGGGCAAATACAACATGGCATCACAACAAGACTCTACGACTCAGAGTATTTATTCATTAGGCTCCGAGGAGCCAAGTATTACAAACATGGGTCTCATGACCCAACATTCAGAGCATACAAGTCAAAGCACATGCGGAAGCCTATCATGTCTGAGTACAGACATCTACAAGTAAAAAAGGCTGAGAAGCCCGACTATCTACCAGATCCTGTCGAGGGCACAAGATCGTAGCTGAGGTAACAAGCTAAACGTCGAAGTCCACGCGGAACTACTAGCGAGATTGAGTCTCTCTACAAAAACATAAATTAAGCAAACGTGAGTACAAATGTACCCAGCAAGACTTACATCAGAACTAACTACATATGCATCGGTATCAACAAAGGGGGTGGTGGAGTTTAACTGCAGCAGGCCAGCTTTGACTCAGTGGCTAACCTGAACTACGACAGCAAGTAACTCTTTTGAGGTGGCGCACACGAGTCCACATATTCACCATATCAATACACCACTATGGATCCGCTCCCGTCTCCCTACGAGAACGCCATCCATGGCACTCACGCTTATCTTGCGAGTTTTAGAGTATCCACTTTCACTTGTCTATGAACTGTACAGGCAACCCAGAAGTCCTTTACCGCGGACACGGCTATTCGAATAGATCATATTAACCCTGCAGGGGTGTACTTCTTCACACATGTTTCCACCACTTAGCGTCTGCACACGAAATGTGCTCGGCAGACTTCAAGCGAAAGCCGACGTGGGTGTAGACCACGACCTAACTAACCACACAAGTCTTTAGTCCAAGTTTATCGCCTATTCGGGTTCCATCCGCGAGGAGATCCGGCCGGGGTTTCACTCACAGCCCCAAACGATGTGTGCAGGGTTCCCGAGACACCAAACGGGCGCTCGGTACACCGGGCCACGGTGTATCTACCGCAACATAGCCCACCCCTAGGGTCAGCGCTACGCACGGCCTCCAACACATATCCTACAAACACCAGAAACTAGTTGCAACTCCTGGACAGAGGACAGGGGCGGTTAATAAGTCGAGCGGGGTCATATTTCAGGGCCCAACGTGTGGTAGTAACTGTTCATGGATCACAAACACAGAACTTAGTTCCTGAGGACGGTTTCAAGGAGACAACCCACCATGTACTCCTACATGGCCTCTCACCGCTACCTTTACCATATCGTGTTCACACACTTAGCTCACACACAGTAGGACATGTTCATCACCATTCCAACTCATTCCCGATGAATCAGACCTGACTCAACTCTAAGCAGTAGCAGGCATAACAAACAGGCATGAATGAGTAGGCACATCAGGGCTCAAACAACTCCTACTCATGCTAGTGGGTTTCATCTATTTACTGTGGCAATGACAGGTCATGCAGAGGAAAAGGGGTTCAGCTACCGCAGCATGTAACAGTTGAATCGATGTTGTCCTAATGTAGTACAAGAGAGCAGGAGCGAGAGAGTGGGATTGTATCGGAATGAACAAGGGGGTTTTGCTTGCCTGGCACTTCTGAAGATAATATAGCTCTTCATCGGTGTCATCGATCTCATCGTCGGAACGTCGTCTACTGAGAGGGGACAATTACCGGCAAACAAGAAAGAACACAATCAATGCAATGCAACAATATGATGCATGATCATGACATGGCAATATGCTGTGGTTTGAGCTAATGCAACTAGCAATAATTTAAATGAAGTTGGTTTGAACCAAGGGTTCAAATTCAAACTCCATATGTGCTTATTTAAATGCCAAATATGCAAATTGCCATATAAAGCAACCTTAGGTTGTTCAAACATGCATGCAAATGGTACAGATGGATAGATTGGATTTTTCTAATCCAAAAACATATATAAATCTTTGCATTTGGAGTTACGGTTGAATTACTATGAATTTTAGAAGTTTTGGGCATTTTCTGGAATTTCCTGATTATTAATAAATCCAGAAAATGTATTACTGCGTCAGCATTAGGTCATGCTGATGTCAGCAGGTCAACAGGCGCCGTCCAGGTCAAATCTGACATGTGGGGTCCACACGTCAGTGGCACTATGTTAAACAGGGGGTTATTTCTAATCTAATTAAAGGATTAGGGCACCGGGACCCACTGTCAGTGTCACAGGGAGGGGGTTAATTACGCGGTTGACCAGTTTGACCGGCGGTTAGTCGCCGGTGAGGCCGAACGCGGCGGAGCGCGTCGGGTTCGTCGCTACGGCGACCATTTGTGCGGCGGAGGCAACGGGCGAGGAGCCAGGGCTCGTCCGCGTCTTCTGGAGCAAGCGGGAGAGGCGGGGGTGGCCTGAGCTCGCCGGAAACAAGCTCGGGGCGGCGGCCGGAGCACGGCCAGGTGCGCGTGGGGTGCTGCGGGGCACGGCAGGAGCTGTGGGCGGCGGCGTTGGTCTTCTGGGAGGTTGCTGAGTGCCGTGACGTGCGCGGGTGTGAGCTGCGGTGGCCCTGGCCACGGCAGCGACATGACCGGCGGCGTGGTGCTCGCGGGTTCGACGGTTAGCAGGGTTACGGCACGAAATCGAGCACGGGGAAGGAGAGGAAACGGAGGAGAGCTCACAGCGGTCTCGATGGCGTCATGCGCGAGCTCGGGGATGCACTGGTGCGGCCGGAACAACGACAGCGATCTCGGGCGGCCGGAGGTGAAGACGACAATGATGGCGGCGATGCAGCGCGTCCCTGGTCGCTTGGCTCGTCAAGGACGATGCAGACGACGAGGCGGAGCACCCGGACACGAAGAGAGGGCGAGGGGAAGGCGGTGGCTACGCGGGCAGCGAGCGGCGGCGACAAGCTCCGCTCGGGCAGAGACGGAGAGAGAGCAGAGAAGGGGGTCGAGATCGAGAGAGAGTGAGAGGCGACCAGGGGGGATGCGTGGCGTCGTGAGGGAGATCCAGGGCGACAAGGAAGCACGCAGGCAGGGTGGAGGTGGCCGGCGTGTGGCTGCGCGCGCCGGGCACGCGCCCCTGCCTACTGGCGCGAGGAGGAAGGCGACAGAGGGGCTGCGGTGGTGGGCTGGGCTGACTTTGCCCAGCTGGGCTGCTACAGTGGTGGGCCGGTTGGGGTGCCAGGTAAGTCCTCTCTCTTTCTCTTTTAAATCCTGTTTTCTATTTTTCTGCAACTTTGTGGCTTTTCTAAAAATACCTAAGCACTTTCAAAAATCACCAAACTGCTCATGCCCACTGTATAGAGTATATCCAACGTGGAACATTTCAGTTTATGATTATTTGGACATTTAAAATATTTTATAGCATTTAAATGTCCAAATGCAAATAACATATGATTTAATCCAGTGACCTTATGATGTCCTAGAAAAGTGTGCACCATTTTTGTCAGAGATACTAGACCAAGGCAAAGATGATGAACATTTTAGAAGGGCATTTCAGGTTCATTGAAAAGGATTTTAGTAAACCCTAGTTGGTTTAAGATGTGCTGGGGGTTTCTGTCATCCCCATTTCAACTTCATTTGAAATTAAACATGATGCACACATGAAACTGGCCTAGCCAGAACTAGGGATGTGACATCGGTACCCTCGTGCATATCAATCAAAGTATCCCAAATTTCCTTTGCATTCTCAAGACGGCTAATTTTGTTGAATTCTTCGGGGCACAATCCGTTGAAGAGGATATCGCAAGCTTGAGCATTGTATTGCAACATCTTCAACTCTTCCGCGGTAGCTTCACGGTTTGGTTCTCTCCCATCAAAGAATTCACCTTGCAAACCAATACACACAATAGCCCAAACGGCGGGGTTATGTCCAAGAATATACATTTTCATCTTATGCTTCCAACTAGCAAAATTAGTTCCATCAAAGTAAGGACCTCTACGGTGGTAATTTCCCTCGCTAGACGCCATACTCTCCTAGGTTGTGAAACCAAGGCTATGATCACCAAAAGCTATGGAAATCAAGGCAAATGGAGACCAAAGCTTTGATACCACTTGTAGGATCGAAAGTATGTCTAGAGGGGGGATTAGACTACTTGACCAAATAAAAACCTAGCCTTTTCCCAATTTTAAGTCTTGGCAGATTTTAGCAACTTGGCACAAGTCAAGCAATCAACCTACACATGCAAGTCTAAGAGTATAGCAGCGGAATGTAAAACATTTGCATATGAAGGTCAAGGGAGGAGTTTGGAGGGAGCAAACGCAATGTAGACACGGAGATTTTTGGTGTGGTTCCGATAGGTGGTGCTATCGTACATCCACGTTGATGGAGACTTCAACCCACGAAGGGTAACGGTTGCGCGAGTCCACGGAGGGCTCCACCCACGAAGGGTCCACGAAGAAGCAACCTTGTCTATCCCACCATGGCCATCACCCATGAAGGACTTGCCTCACTCGGGTAGATCTTCACGAAGTAGGTGATCTCCTTGCCCTTACAAACTCCTTGGTTCAACTCCACAATCTTGACAGAGGCTCCCAAGTGAGACCTAACCAATCTAGGAGACACCACTCTCCAAAAGGTAATAGATGGTGTGTTGATGATGAACTCCTTGCTCTTGTGCTTCAAATGATAGTCTCCCCAACACTCAACTCTCTCTCACGGATTTGGATTTGGTGAAGATGATTTGAGTGGAAAGCAGCTTGGGGAAGGCTAGAGATCAAGATTCATATGATTGGAATGGAATATCTTGGTCTCAACACATGAGTATGTGGTTCTCTCTCAGAAAATGTATACTGGAAGTGTAGGCACGTTTTGATGGCTCTCTCCACGAATGAAGAGTGGGTGGAGGGGTATATATAGCCTCCACACAAAATCTAACCGTTACACACAATTTACCAAACTCGGTGGGACCGAATCATAAAACTCGGTCAGACCGATTTAGTTCAAAATTTGAACGTTAGGATTTTTGGTGGGACTGACATGTCAACTCGGTGGGACCGATTTCATTAGGGTTAGGGCATAACGTAATCTTGGTGAGACCGATCACATAAACTCGGTAGGACCGATTTCTGTAATAGGCAAACAGAGAGTTGGTCAGGCAAACTCGGTGGGACCGATTCGCTCATTTCGGTGAGACCGAAATGTTATGAAAGGGAAGCAGAGAGTTTGCATTGCGAACTCGGTGGGACTGATCGCTCATCTCGGTTAGACCGAAACGTTACGAAGGGAAACAGAGAGTTTGCAATCCCATCTCAGTGAGACTGAGATCCCTATCGGTGAGACCGAACTGACTAGGGTTTCTGGCAGTGGCTATGTCAAATGAACTCGGTGGCGCCGGATAGATCAAATCGGTGGGGCCAAGTTTGACTTTTGGTTTGGGACATATGTGGATATGAGAAAGTGGTTGAGGGCTTTTGGAGCATATCACTAAGCATTTTGAGCAAGCAAGCCATTAAGCAACACCTCATCCCCTTTTAATAGTATTGGCTTTTCCTATAGACTCAATGTGATCTTGGATCACTAAAATGAAAATGTAGAGTCATGAGCTTTAGCCAATATGTGTCCTTAGCATTTTGAGGGGTCCACATTCCTAGTCCATGCCTTGCCAAACATTGAACTTCCTGAAATAATCATCTTGAAATAGCATTAGTTCAATGAGCTATATGTTGTTAGGAATTACCAAAACCACCTAGGGATAGTTGCACTTTCACTCGGGAGCCTCACCGTCTGGTGACGTAGCGGAAGCCTCAGGAGCGCCATCCTAAGGTAGTGATGGCGCGCTCTTATGCGGGATGCCACGCCACGCACCCGCGCCAGCGTGCTCCTCTCTAACCGCCATGAGCGCTGCGCTGGCCGAGTGGGGAGTGGCCACCAAGTAAAGCACCAAAGGCTCAAGAGGTCGAGGCGCCACCATTACGGGTGGGCTCGTGAGGTACCTCTTGAGGTCTTCAAAAGCTGCATCAGCCTCCGGAGTCCACTCGAAGGGGCCCTTCTTCTTCATCAGCTTGAAGAAGGGGAGGGCGCGCTCGCCAAGCTTGGAGATGAAGTGCCCCAGCGAGGTGATGCACCCCGCGAGCTTTTGCATCTCCTTGAGGGTCTGAGGCGGACTCATCCTCTCTATTGCCTTGATCTTCTCAGGGTTAGCCTCAATTCCCCGATGCGATACGAGGAAGCCGAGCAGCTTGCCGGATAGGACCCTGAACACGCACTTCTCCGGGTTAAGCCTCAGGTTCACCCGACACAGGCTAGCGAACTTCTCCTCCAGGTCCTCGATCAGGGTCCTCGCCTCTCGCGACTTGACCACGATGTCATCGACGTATGCCTCTGCATTCCTCCCGAGTTGCTTCCCAAGAGCAATGTGCATCAATCGCTGGAAGGTTGCACCTGCGTTCTGCAGCCCGAAGGGCATACAGGTGTAGCAATACACGTCGCACGGGGAGAGGAAGGCCGTCTTCTCGATGTCCTGCACTGCCATCTTGATTTGGTGATAGCCTAAGAAGGCGTCTAAAAAGCACAGTAAATCACACTCGGCAATGGAATCCACGATCTGATCGATGCGCGGGAGAGGGAAGGGGTCCTGAGGGCAAGTCTTGTTGAAACTCGTGAAGTCGATGCACATGCGCTCTTTCCCGCCTTTCTTGGGGACAATAACTGGGTTAGCTAGCTAATCCGGGTGCCGCACTTCCCGAATGACACTAGCTTCTTGCAACTTGCAGACCTCCTGGATGATGAACGCTTGCTTCTCCTTGGCTTGCCGTCGCGCCTTCTGCTTCACTGGGCGCGCATTGGGCCACACCATTAAGTGGTGTTCAATCACATCCCGTGGAACAGCGACCAAGTCCGACGCTTCCCATGCAAACACATCCTTGTTTGCCCGAAGGAAGCCGGCCAACACGTCCTCCTGCACCGAGGGGAGGCCAGCGCCTATGGTGAAGGTGGGGCCCGAGCCGCCGTCATCGACAGGCACCTGTTTCGTCTTGGTTCGGTCTTGGGAGAACAATTGCTTCTTCTTTGTGGGCGTGGCCTCTGGGGTCTCCGGAGCGTCCCCGGTGCCGGGGCACGCAAGGCAAGCTTGAGGGCTCTGAGCACATCCTTGGTGTCTCCCACCATGGTGATGATGCCGCTACTACCTGGCATCTTGATGACGTTGTAGCCCAGGTGCGTTGCCGCCATGAACTTGGCGAGGGACGGATACCCCAGGATGGCATTGTACGGGAGGCCGCTGTGGGTGACGTCGAAGTCGATGAGCTCGGTGCAGTAGTTGTCGCGTGTGCCGAAGGTGACGGGAAGGCATATCTGTCGCAGGGGGTGGCCGAGCCCTTGACCACCCCCGAGAAAGGCTTGGTGGGAGTGAGGTGGTCGTACGGCACCTGGAGCAAGTCGAAGGTTTCCACGGAGAGGACTTTTAGGCCGGCGCCGCCATCAATGAGGGTCTTGGTTACCGCGACGTGCTGATGGTGGGCATGCACAGCATGGGAAGGGCCCCCGTAGCCACCGTGGTCTTGGGGTGATCCCTGGAATCGAAGGTGATGTCGGCCTCGGGCCCGGTGTGGCCCCGCTCAGCCTCGCGCCGTGGTCGAGTGACGCTTGCCTGATGGAGAAATTGCTTGATGTGGCAGCTGGAAGCTGGTGCCTGCAACCTGCCGATGATGCATGCGACCGCATGGGGCGCCGGGGGCGCGAAGCGTGCAACAAACTGGTCGCAGAGCTCCTCCTAAGAGGAGATCAAAGCATGCGGGAGGCCGCGGAGCCAGGATCGAGGGGCCTCCGTGAGGGCCAGGGGGAGCCAGTTTGCCATGGCCTTATCGTCGCCGCCCGCCACCTCGATGGCCTGTGCGTACGACCGGAGGAACTCTCGGGGGTCGGCCGCGCCGTCGTACCGCGGGGGCAGCACCGGCCGAAACTTCGCCGGCCACAGCACCCAACACAGGCTGGGGGTGAAGGACGGGCAGCCCGCGGCGTCTCCTCGGGCAACGAGCGGCCAGACCGGTGACGCAGTGCCCGCCATGGAAACCACGAGGCGAGGGCGAGGCGCTGTCGGGAAGGAATCGAATCTCCAACATTCCCCTACCTGGCGTGCCAAATGTCGGATTCAGGGCTCCGCAGACCCAAGAAGGTTCGAACTCTGGGGCGTGTGTGAAGATCTCAACCTCTCCAGTCTCTAGCTCGCCACCCTACATCCTAGCCTCGTCGGATCCGTGCGAGCGAGGAAGAAGATAAACATGGCAGTTTACCCAGGTTCGGGCCACCTTGCGGTGTAAAACCCTACTCCTGCTTTGTGGTGGATTGGCCTCACGAGGAGGTTAAGGATGAACTAGTACAGTGGTTTGAGCGACCTCGCGGGGGCTCAAGTGGTGAGGGTGGAATCGATCCCCCTCTATGGTGGTGGCTAACCTATATTTATAGTGGCCTTGGTCCTCTTCTCTCAAAACTTAGGCGGGAAGGGATCCCACAGTGGCCAATTCGAAAGAGGACAAGTAGTACATCTTATCCTGACGAAAGGTGGTCTTCGTCTGCAAAGCTTCTGGTTGTGACGCAGCTGTGGGCTCGGCGGTGACATCCGTCCTGCTGAGCCCATGGTCTTGGTCTTGTTGCACCGGAATGGAAACCTTTGGAGAACTCCTCGGGAACCCACGTCTGTCCTTGCCCCCTTAGCACCGAAAGGGAAACTGCCTCCTCTGCGCCCGCTGGCACCCGCCTGGCCTTGGTTATCATGGCTCACATCACCATAGCCTCGTGAGGCTGGGTACCTGCATAGAAAACTCCGCTCCTCGGGAGGCAGACTCATATGCCACAAGGAGAAGGACTGTTGTGGACTATCGTTTTCATACCAGAGAACAGCATGACTTCTATGAGACTATCTTGTTGGACAAGAAGCCCATTGTATGTGACATGAAATGGGTTGACTAGGAATACATTGATGAAAATGAATACTATTTTCCTCATGTGCATGAGAGCTTCGGGTTGAATGGAGTTGATAAGTTTGTTGGACAGAAATTGACAAAATGGAACGATGAGATGATCATGCAGTTCTACTCTACTGCCCACTTCTACCCTGATGGTAAGATTGTGTGGATGATTGAGGGCACCAGGTACCAGTCATCAATCTCTGAGTGGGCCAAGCTTATCAATGCTCCCAAGGAAAGTGAAGATGATCTTGATGTTTATGGCAAACCCAGGAAGGATCACAACTCCATGGCTAACATGTACAAGCCTATTCCTGATGCAGCTCTGGAGACACACAAGCTAGGTTCTATATACTATCTGCTTGCTGGTTTGACCACAATGAACACTATCATGAGGCATACTCTGTTGCCCAAGTCTGGAGATCACAGGATGATACGTGGTCACTCCATCAACTTGCTTCACTTGTTTGACATCCCCCAGAAGTTCAAAGTCATGAGCTTGATCGTTGAGACAGTAAATAGAACAGCAGCCGATCAGAAGAGATCATGTGGATATGCCCCACACATCCAGATGTTGATCAACTCCAAGGTTGGAACTGGGACATATCTGCTTGACAAAGAGCATCTACCCCTGAGGCCAGATTTTGAGGACAATGAGGTTGTCATGGATGCTTCCCATCCTACATGCACTGAGGCCCAGGAGAAGATTGAGAAAGCAAAGGCTGCAAAAGCAGCAAAGGCAGCAAGTGCACCAAATGCTTCAATAGTGAATCTCAAGACCAAGCAGGATCAGCTCAGTTATCTGCTTGAGGCTACCGTGAGGACTGAGAAGAGCTTGGCCACCTTGTCTCAAAATCAGGAGAGTCTCGAGAGGATCATTGAGACAAAGATGCATGACCTTGATGTGAAGGTCACAGAGATTCAGACCATTATGGAGAAGTTAAGGGATGATGCTGAGGATGATGATGACAGGCCCACTACCAACAGGTTCCAGTCAGTGCCAAGAGCACAGAGGTCTTCAGCTGTGCCAGTTGCAGATTCCAGGACTACTCTCTCAGCACCTGCAGCCACTGCCATAGTTGCCCCTATAGTATCCACTCCTCCAGCTCCACAGACTTCAGCAGAAGCATTTGCAGATGCAGTCATCTCAATGCCATCTACGCACACCAGAGCAACAAGCTAGAAGACCACTTCAGGAGCTCCCGGAGATCATGCCTAGAGTGCCATATAGCACTATACATTTTCGAACTTTTTGGTAACTTGTTGCCAAAGTGGGAGAAAGTGTATAGATCATAGGCTTCAAGAGAGAGTGCCTTTTGCTTTTGTTGATCTTATTTGCCTTGCTTCTTTGGTTTGTTTGGTTGCTGCTACTCTTGCTACTTGTGTTATGCTCGTGAGATACCTTATGTGATCATGTGTTTGATCATACTACACTTAATGTGTGCTTGCATGGTTATATCTATGAATGTTTGTGTATGATCAATCACTTGTATCTTTGGTGATGAGTGCATATTATTTAATTCTTATCATTTTGAGCGCTCCACCAAGATGTATTTGACATGGAAGAGTGGCCCATGATCCTAATCGATTGTGCATTTGCATTCAAACGCAAATTTCAAATAATGCACAAATTTAGGGGGAGCTCTTGCTTATCACATACTTCTCAAAGCGACGATGTATTTCATTCATATTATGATTTGTCGAAGCTTTGATCTATATGTTTTCATCAATTACCAAAAAGGGGGAGATTGAAAGTGCAACTAATTCCTGGGTGGTTTTGGTAATTCATAACAACATATAGCTCATTGAACTAATATCCATTCAAGTTTAATATTTCAGAAAGTTCAATGAATGGCATGGCATGGACTAGAGATGTGGACCCCTCAAAATGCTAAGGACACATATTGGCAAAAGCTCAAGACTCTTCATTCATATTTTAGTGATCCAAGATCACATTGAGTCCATAGGAAAGCCAATACTATTAAAAGGGGATGAGGTGTTGCTTAATGGTCTACTTGCTCAAAGTGCTTAGTGATATTGCTCCAAAGCCCTCAACCAGTTCTCATTCCAAATATGTCCAAAACCCAAAGGCAAACTCGGCCTCACCGATTCTTTCTATCCGGCGCCACTGAGTTCATATGACATAGCCACTGCCAGAAACCCTAATAGTTCGGTCACACCGATACGGATCTTGGTCTCACCGAGATGGCCTTGCAAACTCTCTGTTGCCTGTTGCAATTGTTTCGGTCTCACAGAAAATGCGATCGGCCACACCGAGTTGGCTTGACATCTTCTTTGTTGCCTTATTGCTTCAATTCGGTCTCACCGAGTTGATGTTGGCCCTAAGCCCTAGCACATCGGTCCCACCGAGTTGTTCCAGTCGGTCTCACAGAGAGTCCTAACTTTCACATTTTGAACTGAATCGGTCTCACCGAGTTCTTCTATTTGGTCTGACCGAGTTGGGTCAAATGTGTGTAACAGTTGGATTTTGTGTGGAGGCTATATATACCCCTCCACCCCCTTCTCCATAGGTGAGAGAGCCATCAGAACGTGCCTACACTTCCAGCATACATTTTCTGAGAGAGAACCACCTACTCATGTGTTGAGATCAAGACATTCCAATCCTACCACAAGAATCATGATTTCTAGCCTTCCCCATGTTGCTTTCCACTCAAATCATCTTTCCACCATATCCAAATTTGAGAGAGAGAGTTGAGTGTTGGGGAGACTATCATTTGAAGCACAAGAGCAAGGAGTTAATCATCAACACACCATCTATTACCTTTTGGAGAGTGGTGTCTCCTAGATTGGTTAGGTGTCGCTTGGGAGCCTCCGACAAGATTGTGGAGTTGAACCAAGAAGTATGTAAGGGCAAGGAGATCGCCAACTTCGTGAAGATCTACCCGAGTGAGGCAAGTCCTTCGTGGGCGATGGCCATGGTGGGATATACAAGGTTGCTTCTTCGTGGACCCTTCGTGGGTGGAGCCCTTCGTGGACTCGCACAACCGTTACCCTTCATGGGTTGAAGTCTCCATCAACGTGGATGTACGATAGCACCACCTATCGGAACCACACCAAAAATCTCCGTGTCATCATTGCGTTTGCACTCTCCAAACCCTTCCATTTACCTTTGAAAGACCGTGGATGTCGCCTAGAGGGGGGTGAATAGGCACTTTAAAATAATTACGGTTTAGGCTTGAACAAATGCGAAATAAAACTAGCGTTTAATTTCTCAAGCACAAAACCTAAATCAACTTGGCTCACCTATGTGCACCAACAACTTATGCTAAGCAACATAAACAACTAAGTGATAGCAAGATATATAACATGCCATACTATGGCTATCACAAAGTAAAGTGCATAAGTAAAGGGCTCGGGTAAGAGATAACCGAGGCACACAAAGACGACGATGTATCCCCAAGTTCACACCCTTGCGGATGCTAATCTCCGTTTGGAGCGGTATGGAGGCACAATGCTCCCCAAGAAGCCACTAGGGCCACCGTAATATCCTCACGCCCTCGCACATTGCAAGATGTCGTGATTCCACTAAGGGACACTTGAGGGCGGTCACCGAACCCGTACAAATGGCAACCCTTGGGGGCGGTCACCGAACCCGTACACTTTGGCAACCCTTGGGGGCGGTCATCGGAACCCATCAAATTGCTCGGGGTGATCTCCACAACCTAATTGGAGACCCCGATGCTTGCCCGGAGCTTTACACCACAATGATTGAGCTCCGAACACCACCAACCTTCTAGGGCACCAAGGCACCCAAGAGGAACAAGCTCAAGGGTACCATGCACCCAAGAGTAATAAGCTTCTCAACTTGAAACTTCCACGTATCACCGTGGAGAACTCAAACCGATGCACCAAATGCAATGGCAAGGGCACACGGAGTGCCCAAGTAATTCTCTCCCAAATCCCACCAAAGTAAATAATGCTAGGGAGGAAAATGAGAGGAAGAACAAAGAAGAGAACACGAAGAACTCCAAGTTCTAGATCCAAGGGGTTCCCCTCACATAGAGGAGAAAGTGATTGGTGGAAATGTGGATCTAGATCTCCTCTCTCTTTTCCCCCAAAAACTAGCAAGAATCCATGGAGGGATTGAGAGAAAGCAAGCTCGAAGAAGGTCAACAATGGGGGAAGAACACGAGCTCAAGTGATAAGGTTCAATGGGGAAGAAGACCCCCTTTTATAGGACCTCCCGAATCCAACCGTTATGTGCTCAGGTCGTGCACAAGCGGTACTACCGCTTGGAGGAGTGGTACTACCGCTTAGCACGGTCAAAACAGCCCAACGAGAGAGAAAAACATGAGTTGTAGTTCTACCAGAGAGGTAGTACCGCTCTAGGGAGAGGTAGTACCGCTTACCGCTTATAAGAGGTACTACCGCTCGGGTGGAGAGGTAGTACCACTTACCGCTTATAAGAGGTACTACCGCTCGGGTGGAGAGGTAGTACCGCTTACTGCTTATAAGTGGTACTACCACTCTACTACCGCGAAACCCGACACGAAAAAACGCATCCCCAGAAGCAGCGGTACTACCGCTCTAGAGAGCAGTACTACCGCTTGAGGCTTTCAGGAACACAACAGAGAGAACAGAGGATGCAATAAAGCCTAAACTGCCTCAACTTCTGCATATGAGCTCCGAATTGAGCAAACTCAAGCTTGTTGGATAGATGACGACGAGTAGCATCCAACAGCGACTGATTATAGTAAGAAGAGGCAGGGGACGTATGCCTAAGATATAGAGGAGTGAAACCTCCAAAAGAGAAGAACCGGCATAACCTCCAACATTGAAAACATCATAGAAGATGCATGTGAACTCCATTTTCGATGAACTCAAGCTTGTCATCAAGATGACCATAAGATCCAAATCTCACAAGGAGAAGAACCAAACAAGAACCAATAAAGATGAGAGCCCCCCTTGGTAGTACGGCAATCGATCCTATAACCCGGTCTCCCAACTACCACCATGAGACCGGTAAAATAGAAAACCTATCAAGGGCAAACCTTTGCCTTGCACATAGTCCACTTGAGCTAGATGATGACGATCTTGACTCCCTCAAGTTGGACCACCTTTCTTGATTGCATTGGCTCAATGAAGACTAGTTGATTGCTCCCCCATACTCCACTATGGGTGAGCCACTCTTTGGCACATCTTCACAAGTCCATTGACACCACAATGGACGGCAAGCTTCAAGGATGATCTCTTCATGATGCTTCACTTGAACTTGCACACCGCAATCTTGATGATGATCACCACTTGATGTCATCCTCCATGTGTTGTATGTGATCTTCCTCTTGATGCAAACCCATGGAAACAAACCTAACCCCACATAGAACTCACACATAGATCATGGGTTAGTACACAAAGCATAATGGACAATGCTTACCATACCATGGGATCACTTGATCCCTCTCGGTACATCTTGTACGCTTTGTGCGTTGATCAACTTGATTCACTCTTGACTTAGTCTTGATCAACCTTGTATCGTGTCTTCTACATGACCACTCTTTGGATAATTCCTTGAATAGCACATTGGTCAACATATAAACTCCTTGAAACCAACAAATGGACTTCAAGAAATTCCTATGGACAAATCCTTCAAATATAACTCAAGACAACCATTAGTCCATAGAGATTTTCATCAATTACCAAAACCAAACATGGGGGCACCGCATGTTCTTTCAACCTTCATATGCACTGTTTTACTTTCCGCTGCTACACTCTTAGAATTGCATGTTTAGGTTGATTGCTTGACCTGTGCTAATTGATAAAATCTGCCCACAACTAAAATTGGGAAAAGGTTAGATTTTTATTTGGTCAAGTAGTCTAATCACCCCCCCTCTAGACCTACTTTTGATCCTACACCCCCTTGTGGGGTTCTTCTTCTTCTTCTCCAGCGCCACTATCAGCATTTCTCCCAGCTGAGCGGACATGGGGTCTTCGGGTAGCGGGGCCAGACAGCCCATCTTCACGGCCTTCCTTAGCCAACCCTGGAGAAATAAGAAACAAGGAACTGGAATTCATAATGAAAAGGCAAATACCCCAGCTTATAGGAGGGTGGTGTCACATTACCTCCTTGGGAGGAGTCTCGGCGTCAAGGCCCATGTCTTCCTTCTCAGCCGGCCAAGACTCTTGCGGCTTAAACAGCGCTCTCCATAGCTTCTCGCGAGTAGTGCCATGGAAATATTGCATGGTGCGGGGGTCTTCGGTCTTCCAGGACCACATCAGGGTGTCTCGGAGTTGGCAAGGTAGCAGACTGTGGTGGAGCATGATCTGAACCACATTGGTCGGTGCGACTCCCGCTGCTATCATACTGGTAACACGTTTTTGCAGTGCCTTCACCTCAGCGACAGGTTCCTGGTCAAGGCTTTTTCTAGTCCACGAGGTTAACCTCATTGGGGGTCCAGATCTAAAATCCGGAATAGCTGCCCAGTTCACCTCTCGGGGCTCTGTGATGTAGAACCATTCTTTCTGCTAGATCTTGACCATGTCTATGAACACGCCCTCCGGCCAGCCGAGTCAGGAAAGCCTGCTCACCATGGCACCCCTGCAATCCGCATGATGGCCGTTGACGATCTTCGGCTTCACATTAAAAACCTTCAGCCACAGGCCAAAGTGTGGATGGACCCAAAGAAAGGCCTCACAGACGATGATAAAGGCGGAGATGTGGAGGAATGAGTTCGGAGCCAGGTCATGGAAGTCGAATCTGTAGTAGAACATCAACCCTCGAACGAATGAATGGAGGGGAAAGCCTAGTCCCTGGACGAAGTGGGGGATGAACACCACCCGTTCGCCTGCGCGGGGCATCGGCACGACCTGGCTTTCCTTCGGGGCTCGATGGGCGATGTCAAGGGAAAGAAAGCCTGCCCGCTTCAGGTCCTCGATGTCACTGTTGGTGACGCACGAGGCCTCCCACTTGCCTTTTGCTCCAGATCCGGCCATTGTCGAACTCGACTTGGTGGAAAGATGGGTTAGAGCGCTCGAGCTCTGTATATTGGGAAAGGTTGTGGTGAGAGGAGGAAGAAGGCGTGCAGGGATAACCATGGCTGCCCCTCTTTATAAGTAGTTGTAATACCAGGAGTCATGTAAATGCGCCGCTCACCTCGCCTCTTCCTGATAGACTCGTAGTGTTATGTGCGAGTGGGATACTGTGAATCATTGATCAACTCCCTTAAAAAATGGGGCATGATCTCCACCTTGAAGGGACATGTCATCAAAAGGGCGGCCTCGAGTCGCATATCGAGTGTTCATGTTTATGACCGGACGCGACCCTTCGTCCATAGAGGCTAGAAGAACAATCTCCATCCTACTAGTTAGGGTTTAGTTCGTCTGATCGAGTGGTAGATCTACTCTGTAACCCCCTTATACACAAGCAATATAATCAAGCAGGACGTAGGGTTTTACCTCTAAGAGAGGGCCCGAACCTGGGTAAACATTGTGTCCCACGTCCACTGTTACCCATTGATCCAAGATCCATAGTTCGGGACCCCCTACCCGAGATCCACCGGTTTTGACACCGACACCTAGCACTTTCATGAGATTAATGAACGAAGTTTTACGTGCTTTTATTGGACAATTTGTGGTAGTCTATTTTGATGATATACTGATTTATAGCAGATCTTTGAAGGAACATTTGGAAAGATTACGTGTTGTTTTTATTGCTCTATGTGATGCATGTTTGTTTGGTAACCTTGGGAAGTGCACCTTTTGCATCGATCGAGTATCTTTTCTTGGCTCTGTTGTTACTCCACACGGAATTGAAGTTGATAAAGCCAAGATTGAAGCTATTAAGAGTTGGTCGCAGCCCAAAATGATCACACAAGTGAGGAGTTTTCTTGGACTCGTTGGTTTCTATAGGCGTTTTGTGAGAGATTTCAGCACCATTGCTGCACCTCTCAATGAGCTTACAAAGAAGGATGTGCCTTCTGTTTGGGATACCCACTACTGCAGGATGCTACTAACGCGACACTACGATCAGAGACCCTTTGACAAAACTATGTGCGATGCATCAATCGCAAATGGTGATGTAAAAAAACCATCAAAAAAGATGCAAAACGTTTCTGATGAATGATACATCAAACACGGTTCAGATTTTAATTGCGTGTGCAATGCGGGGCATACGGTTGATCCATACAAACTGTTTGCGATGAGACAGAACAACAGAAACGGGCAGCCAGATCAAGGTGTGTGTGATATACGGCATACAGTTCGCTCCGATGAAACGTTTGCGATGATCGAGGTGAACACAAATGATTTGGCGTAACAAGATGTGTGTGATACCCGGCAAATAGGTCGGCAATCAGAATTGGTGCGATCATTATAGACAGCCCATACGGTTTTTTGTGAATTGTGTGCTCGTCAGGGCACACAGTTCAACAGACCAACCTGTGGGCGATAATGTAGAAGATCTCTGTCGAATACGTATTACTAGCCGTCTGCGATGAGATTGACAGGATAAACAGAGATAACAAATTAATATGAGCGAACGGAAACAGGGATATATACAGTCTGCTTAATTTAGTCCTTCTTGTTGTTGTTGTTGTTGTTGTTGGATGGCCCCGGGACATCGTCTTGGCGAGGACGCTTCTTTCCGCTGACCGTTGGCTTTTCATCGTCGCCGCCGTCGTCATTGTCGTTGATGTCGTCATCGTCCTCCTCCTCGTTCGACCATTCCTCCTCATCATCATCATCGTCCTCTTCTTCGTCCTCTGACGGCTCCTCGTCCATCTGGTTGTCGTCTGACGACTCCGGAGGTGGCGTCCCTTCCATGATCCAGATATAATCGAGGTCTGGGCTCGACGCCGTACTCATGGAAGACGAGCGGGATGATTCCGATGTTGACCTATCATCGGGCGCCAGACTGCTGGCCGAACTGTCGTCCTCGCTGTCGCTCGACATGGCTACGGTCGTATAAAAACCGCGAGAAAGCGAGATAGCAGAGTGTGTGCAAGTGTGTAGCCGGCCTGCCGGGGACGATGAAGATGGTGGACACTTAAGCGAGGTATGCAGAGAAGAGGAAATGCCAATTGAAGCAGGGGTTGACGTATTATCTAACCGCTGATATAATCAACCGCAATTATTTGTACCCAGTCGCTCCAAATTCCCGGGGTTGCGCAGGACTCCTATTGGCTGATTTCTTTTTTCAAGACAAAAACAATGAATGAGTTTTGGGATTATGCACCGGTACTGGTACGAACGGAGTAGGACAGTTGGCAAGCAATACATTGAGCTCTTCTTAATGATGAAGCCAGTAATAATCAAACTACAAAGGAAAAGAAAAAAAGACAAAGGAAAATATCTGCACGAACCTTCGCGTAACATCAATGGCATAGGACCTAGATGTGCATTACTTAGAGCACATCTAGATGTGCTTTAGCAATACTGTCAAACAAAACCCCTAATCATCATTGCAAATAGTGCATAGAACATGGCTAATGCGACAACCACAACTACACATGCTAGTTCCTTCTTGTCTCTTGCTTTCATCTGTTGCCTGTGATTGATTCTTTCTTGCTTCATCGTACTGATTGTACATTCCAGATCAGCTAGTTTCTTCTTCAACTTTATGTTATCTTCTGCGAGCTTGGTGATAACACTCTGAGCCCTGCCATGCCATTCTTCATCCAGCCAGTTAACAAAGGCACAAGCCTCATATCCCTGCCAATGTTAAATAGTATTCAGGATGAGCGGTGGCATTAACTCAAGTAAAATGATGAACTTAGCACTAACCTCTAAGGGGTAACTGAGAAACTACCTGCCAATGTTGAATCCCTCCATTCATACACGTCGAGCGGGAGTGTGCCTGTGCACACAACTCAGCTTTTGGTACTTCTTGGTGGCGCAAAACTCGGAGTCGAACTCGTGTTGCGGGAGTCTGGAGTCATGCTCCAGATCCGACGGCAGATCGCTTTCCTGGTGTGGGGGGTCATTCAGGACGGATTCAGCAAGGAGCTACTTTGGACATGCTAAAAAAGATCGGGATAGACTGGAACCTGACAGGACGATTCGGATCCATAGTACACCTGCCTTCTGATGACCTTAGGCAAGTGCTCGGCGGCGACCGCCGTCGTGGCGGCGATACGAGCAGGAGCAGCCGCACCGAAACCATCAGCACCACTCGTCCGCATTCCTCCAATGTCAGCGCCACGTGAAGGAATTTGGAAGCTGTCTAGGGATTTGGGGGAAACTATGGGGATAAGCTAACGGTCGGGAACTACTTATGGCACTATATGTTGTATACGGCACACTGTTTATACATGTCGTTTGTGTTAGGTATTACAACTTCACACACGATTTCCGCACCAAACCGTGTGAGAAGACAACGTAGGTGAGACACGGTTGCCGTTACATAACCATATGTGATGTACTACCCTGTACATATAGTTGAGTTATAGTGATACCGTGTAAACAGCCGCTCTGCGGATATCCGTCAAAAAATAAAACAGTTGCTCTGCATATAGAGATGGCGGCGGCGGCCTAGGCAGCGGCTATCGGAGAAGAGGTCAATCCTCGGTCGGTGGGCGGTGGCGGCGTCATAGGAGGTCAATCCTCGGTCTGCGGAGGGAGATAGGAGGAGCTCAACCATCGAGGTCGGCGGCGGCGTGATTCAAGCACATCCATCATGGTCGATGGCGGGATAATGGAGGTCGAACTTCAGGCGGCGGCCGCACTAAGCTTTGCTCCTAGACCCTGCTGTCTCGGCATGCCACCGCATCGCGCTTCTTTGTCTGCTGGGTGGAGGTCGCCGCGCGGCTAATTAATTAAGGTATTCTTTTCATGAGTGGCTTAATTAAGGTATTCAATTCCTAAGGTAGTGTTGTACTAGTACTCTGCGTGTAAATTGGCTAGCCATTAATTTTTGTCATTGCACGTCTGGATAACAATATGGAGCGCCCTCAGTAATTATGAAAATAAAACCTTGTGATTTATGCACGTATCTTTGGGCAGCAGTTAATCCGTGTATTAATGTTGTTGTTTTGTTTTAAATTACCATTCGTGTGGTGCAGATGGAACGATCTCAATGGATGAAGAATCGGAGAACCGCAGATTTTATCAGTGATGTGACAGAGTTCATGAATTTGGCTGAAAGTACAAAGAGGAGAATTGGTGATGCGGATTACATCCTGTGTCCATGTGCTGATTGTGCCAATATAGAGTCACGTGAAGTTGCAGATGTCCAGTGGCACTTAGTCTCTCGGGGAATCATGGATGGATATACACGTTGGACCAGACACGGTGAAGAGCAGTTCATGGATGAATATACCCAGGGCTGCGAGATGCCAAACCCCGATTAGTGTCACATGGATGTTGAATCTAACATCGAGGCAGAGGCGTCAAGCTACCAATTGAACACCGGAAAGTCGAAATGCCCACTGGAAAACCAAGACGTCGACGCAGATGACGACGATCTTGATATGCCAGATTTTGCTGCTATGATTGCAGATTTCAAGGGCCCAAAAAAGGATATGATTGGGTACAAGGATCTGCCAACCATTGATGCGGACTCCAAGAAATAATTGTATCCAGGTTGCAAAAAGAAATATTCCAAGTTGAGTGCCACCCTGGCGCTTCTCAGATTTAAAGCAGCAAACGGTCTATCAAACAAGGGCTTCACAGAGATGTTAGGTCTTTTCAAAGAAATTCTTCCGGAAGATAATGTGCTCCCCAGAAGCACGAACGAAGCGAAGAAAATTGTTTGCCCATTGGAACTTGAAGTACAGAAGATACACGCTTGTGTGAATGATTGTATATTGTACCGTGATGAGTACAAAGATTTGCGTGCATGTCCCACATGCAAGCATGGACGATACAAGCGCAGGAGAGCAAAGGACAAGTACAAATTGGATGACGAGATCAAGACAGGAATCCCGTTCAAGGTTGTTTGGTACTTGCCTTTAATTCCAAGGTTGAGGCATTTGTTTGCAAACCCTAGAGAGGCAAAGAGGTTGTGGTGGCATCATGATGAGCAAACTACGAATAAATATATGAGGCACCCGAAAGATGGGGCTCAGTGGGAATTAATCGACAACAAGTTTGAAGACTTTGCCAAGGATCCTAGAAGTATAAGGCTCGGGGAGTGTACTGACGGGATGAATCCTTTTGGCGATATGAGCACCAATCACAACACATGGTCGGTGCTTCTGTGCATATATAACCTAGCTCCTTGGTTGTGTATGAAGAAAAAATACATTATCATGTCAATGATTATCCAAGGCCCGAAGCAACCTGGAAATGACATCGACATTTACTTTCAGCTACTGGTAGAAGAACTGCTGACAGTGTGGATAGATGCGCCTGCTATAAAATGTTATGATGCTTACAGAAACGAGATTTTCGATCTACATGCGATGCTGGTGCACACCATTCAAGATATGCTGACATTAGGCAACACATTAGGGAAGAAAACAAAGGGAGATGTAGGTTGTGTCACATGCATGGATAGGACAGCTAGCAGATTTTTTCCCAACTCGCGCAAAACCGTGTATTCGCGTCATCGTAGGTTCTTATGGAGAAATCACCCATACCGAAAGATGAAAGCTGAATTTGATGGTACGGCAGAGGTAGATGTGGGCCCAAGACCCTATGATGGGGAGGTGGTCCACAACATGGCTAAACAAATTAATGTTGTGCTTGGCAAGAAGCACGCGTTGCCAGTGAAACAAACACCCAAGGGTCAAGTGTTTAAGAAGAAATCGGTGTTCTGGAAATTACCTTGCTGGGAGATTCTACGTGTACGTCACTGCATCGATGTCATGCACGTAGAGAAGAATGTATGGGAAAGCATCCTTGGTACTCTGCTCAAGACTAAAGGTAAAACAAAGGATGGTGACGGTGCATGGCTCGATATGCTTGCTGATCAATCAAAACGCAAGAGTGAAGCAGAAGATGATGACAAATTCATCAAAGCTCGCCAGAGTTACAATTTCAATACAAAAGAAGCAACACAGTTCTTCACCTATTTGTTGTTAGTTAAGACACCCTCTTCCTGCTCCGCAAACATCAGAAGTCTCGTGGATGTGAGCTTAGGTAAAATGAAGTTGGGACACATGAAGTCACATGATTGCCACGTAATGTTGACACAAATCCTCCCGGTGGCCATCAGGAATCTGATGGACAAAGATATAAGAAACACACTCATTGAGCTCTGTGATTTCTTCAACCAACTATGGCAGAAAGTTGTAGATCCTGAAGAGTTGGATCATATGCAAGATGATATTGCAAGAATATTGTCCAACCTAGAGATGTTTTTCCCACCGTCATTCTTTGATGTCATGGTCCATCTCACTGTGCACCTTGTCAACGAGATAAAGTATTGTGGTCCTGTGTTTCTTCGCAACATGTATCCCTTCGAGCGGTTCATGGGAATACTGAAGCGCTATTGTCGGAACCGAAACCATCCAGAGGCAAGCATCCTACAAGGTTATACCGCGGAGGAGGTGGTTGAGTTTTGCACTGAATACATGAAACAAACACCTATAGGTTTGCCCCTCTCTCGCCATGAGGGAAGGCTGAAAGGTAAGCCGGTCCTTGCTGGCACGCAAATGGCTGCACCCGGAGAATTGGAAGAGAAAGCCCATTTGACGGTACTGCTTAACAGCCCAGTTCTCAGCGCTTATGCCGAAGAACACTTGGCGGAGATACGCCAAAGCTTCTTAATGGTGCCTTCATCAGATGTGGAGATGACGGAGCACACTAAGAACTATGCCGAATGGCTGAAGAATCGTTTGGCACAAGGATCCATCGATGACATTGCTACGTGGTTGGCACAAAATCCATCACCTACGGTGTTGACGTACCAAGCATATGACATAAATGGATACACGTTCTACATTGAGGAACGTGATGAGAAGACCTCATATCAGAACAGCTCTGTTCGAATAGAATGCATGACTGTAGATGAAGCTGATAAAAGGGTATACTATGGAACCATCAAAGAGATTTGGGAGCTTAACTATGTGAAAGTTAAGGTGGCATTATTCAGGTGCGCATGGATCCCTCTTGGTCATGTAAAGGTTGATGATTACAGGAAGACCTGTGTTAACAGGACAACGATGGCATATCACGCGGACCCGTTCATTCTTGCCAGCGATGCTACCCAGATTTTCTATGCGGAAGACCCCTTGCATAAGAACTGCCATGTAGTGATGCATGGGAAGAGGAGGGTACTGGGTGTCGAGGATGTTGCCGATGAGGACGAGTACGATGAATTTGCTGAGTTGCCAGCCAAGGGATCACGCACCCATGTAACAGAGAAGCGTAAAATCATCAGAAAACCCAAGTTCATTCGGGGTCAATGTAATGATCCCAGTTCCCCCATGTACATGGGAATTAAGCCGTAAGACTTGTCTTTATGCCTACCCTGCAACTTAATTCATTCAATTTAGAACTGTCGCGTGTACTGAATTTGTGAGTTATGCCCGGTTTTCTGTTGATGCAAGAACCGTTAATATGTTGACCTTGATATGCTGTCAGCTCAGGCAATGAATATGAACTGTTTATTATTATTATTATATCATAGAGGTAGCACACTCAATTGATCTCACTCCAGCATGTGTGAACAAAAGATATGCAATCTGGTTTGCGAATAGCACACGGTTCGTTCATGAAAGCCATGTGCCGACCAAACCCCGCACACGATCTAAGTCGTGCTTTCTGATTCGCCAGAACCCAAACCCCACAGATCGTATGTCTGCATCATTGGATGCTCCCAGATCGAACGGCAATCCTCGTCCCTTTCGACAGCAAATGCAGTTCTGGTTGTAATTCTATTTTTATGCACAAAATGCATGTTAAACTGAAAAAATGCCTTAAATATAGCTAACGATACCTGAAATGCGCCAGAAAATCAAACCCGTGGTATAATGGTGATTGCGTACCGTGGAAATTTTTCTGAGGCCAAACGATGAAGTCACCGGCCACTGGAGTTTGAATTGACACATCTCCTTTTGGAAACCATGGTCCTTCATGTGAGATGCTCCGGTTTGGAAGGAGCGATCATCAAAACTTGTGCCAAACTTTACCAAACTTTTTCCACGGGGTCGTGAGAGCACGCCACGGGCACACATCAATTTTGATGATGTCCGGACTCCATCTGAATTTCCAGTAATTAAAATACCAACTAGGCCTACGCCAGTGGCCGCACCTCGCGGCCGAAATGTTTGAAACTTCTCCCCGCTTCTTGGACAAACGGATGAAAACTCGCAAAGTGACGCACAAATGATTTGTACACCTTCTTTGCTAAGGGTGGCCATAGTGGGGGTATCATAGCCGGTATCATGCACTCGGGAATAGCAAATATGATGATGTGGCAAGGAATTAAAGAAGGGAGAGTGGGTTAGAGTAACATAGGTAGATACCGTAACATAATAAATGCTATACTACTTTGTGTCATGCATGGCCATAAATACGGTCATCTATGATACTACTCTATGATACTATGCACTATGAAGGTACATAGTATCATACACTAGTATCATATGCATGATACTAGTATATGATACTCCCCACTATAAGGCTGGGCATAGTGGTGGTATCATAGCTGGTATCATGCACTCGGAAATAGCAAGTATGCTGATGTGGCAAAGAATTAAAGAAGATAGAGAGGGTTAGAGTAACATATAGGTAGTTACCGTATCATGTTAAATGCGATGCTAATTTGTGTCATGCATGGCAATAAATATGATCATCTATGATACTACTCTATTATACTATGCACTATAATTAAAGGTAGTATCATACACTAGAATCGTATATATGCATGATACTAGTATATGATACTCTCCACTATGAGTAGCCTAAGTATAGCCTAACTAAAACACCCACATGTAGTTGTAGTAGGGTTTTGACTTTATATGCACTAAATGCAAGGCAAGTGCAAAAAATGACTTAAACATAGCAGACGAGACCTGAAATGGGCTAGAAAATCAAACCAAGGGTATATCCGTGATTGTTTACCATGATTTTTTTCAAGGCGGAACGATGTAGTAACTGACGATTTGGAGTCCGAAGTGCCGCATCTCCTTTTGGAAACTATGATCCTTCTTGTGAGATGCTTCGGTATGGAAGGTGCGAGCACCAAAACTTGTGCCAAACTTTACCAAATTTTTTCCATGCGATCGTGAGAGCACGCCACAGTGACACAATGATTTTCGTTATTTCTGGACTCTATATGCATTTCCTGAAATTAAAATACCAACAAGGCCTACGCCTCTGGCCGCACCCTACGGCCGAACTGTTTGAAGTTTTTTCCCGTTTCTCGGACAATGAATGAAAACTCGTAAAGCGACACACAAATGATCTTGCTAACATCCATGTGTAGTTGCGACTATATATATATATGTGTGTGTGTGTGTGTTTGTGTGTCTGTGTGTCTGTGTGTGTGTGCAAAAAATGACTCAAATGTAGCAAACAAGATCTCTTTTTTTTTGCATATTCAAAGTTTGAGATTGCTAGCCAGCCTGCCGCGTGGTAAAATGCACCAGAAAATTGAACCATAGGGTACAATCGTGATTTCTTACCGTGGAAAAAAAATTGGAGGCGAAACGATGAACTCATGTTTTCATTCAAACGAAATATGTTGTTAGTTAATGTAAATGTTTTCAAATAGCACACAGTTCACTCACGAAAGTCGTGTGCCTACTAAACCGTGGCCGATGCCCCCCTGCAACGCGCGCGATCTGAGTTGTGCGTTCTGATTGGCCATAACCCAAACCCCACGGATCATACGTCTGCACCTTTGGATTCTCCTTGATCGAACGGCGATCCTCATCCCTTTCGACAGCACATGCAGTTCCGGTTGTGATTTTATTTATATCCACAAATTGCATGTTAAATTCAAAAAATATCTTAAATATAGCAAACAATACCTGAAATGCGTTAGAAAATCAAACCTGTGGTATAATGGTGATTGTGTACTGTGGAAATTTTTATGAGGCCAAACGATGAAGTCACCGGCCACTGGAGTTTGAATTGACACGTCTCCTTTTGGAAACCATGGTCCTTCATGTGAGATGCTCTGGTTTGGAAGGAGCGACCATCAAAACTTGTGCCAAACTTTACCAAAAAAATTCCCCAGGGTCGTGAGAGCACGCCACGGGCACACACCGATTTTGATGATGTCTGGACTCCATCTTAATTCCCTGTGATTAAAATACCAACTAGGCCTACTCCGGTGGCCGCACCTCACGGCCGAAATGTTTGAAACTTCTCCCCATTTCTCGGATAATGGATGAAAACTCGCAAAGCGACACACAAATGATTTGTACACCTTCTTTTCTAACTAACACCCAGATGTAGTTGTAGAACGGTTTTGAATTTATATGCACTAAATGCAAGGTAAGTGCAAAAAAATGACTTAAATATAGCAGACGAGACCTAAAATGGGCCAGAAAATCAAACATAGGGTATATACGTGATTGTTTATCGTGAAAAAAATTCGAGGCGGAACGATGTAGTCACTGACGATTGGGGTCCGAAGTGTCGCGTCTCCTTTTGGAAACTATGATCCTTCTTGTGAGATGCTCCAATTTGGAAGGTGTGAGCATCAAAACTTGTGCCAACTTTACCAAAAAAAATCATGGGATCCTGAGAGCACGCCACGGTGACACACCGATTTTCGTTATTTCCGGACTCTATATGCATTTCCTGTAATTAGAATACCAACAAGGCCTGCGCCTCTGGCCGCACCATGCGGCCGAACTGTTTGAATTTTTTTCCCGTTTCTCGACCAATGAATGAAAACTCCCAAAGCGACACACAAATGATCTTGCTAGCTAGCACCCACGTGTAGTTGCGACTATAGCAAACGACTCAAATATAGCAAACGATACCTCAAATGCACGACAAAACCGAACCATAGGGTACAATGGTGATTTCTTACCGTGGAAAACAATTTGAAGGCGAAACGATGAACTCTTGTTTTCATTCAAACGAAAATATGCTGTTAGTTCAAGTAAATGTTTTCAAATAGCACACGGTTCACTCATGAAAGCCATGTGCCTACCAAACCGTGGCCGATGCCCCCCCCCCTTGCTGCGCGCGCGATCTGAGTCGTGTGTTCTGATTGGCCAGAACCCAAACCCCACGGATCGTACGTCTGCACCGTTGGATGCTCCCAGATCGAACGGCAATCCTCATCCCTTTCGACAGCAAATGCATTCCGGCTAGGATTTGATATATATAACAAAATGCACGGTAAATGCCAAAAAATGTCTGAAATATAGCACACGAGACCTGAAATGCGCTAGCAAATCAAACCCGTGGTATAATGGTGATTGCTTAACGTGGGAAAAATTTAGAGGTGAAACGATGAACTCACGTCTTCATTTCAAAATTAGTACGTCTTCATTTCAAACGAAATTATTCTCTTTGTGCACACGAGCGCTTAGAGGCAACCGTTTGCATAGGCCTTTCCGCGCGGCGACCGGGGATATTTTTTCACCCTTTTCACCTAGGCCGCCAACACCCCCCCCCCACCGCCCGCCCGCGTTTCACTCAACTAGTCCACCCAATCTCCATCGCTAGCTGCCCCCTCCCACAGATCCACAGCAGAACCCTCTTCGGCGCCGGCGTGCTCACCCCGGCCGTGTGCCCGCTCTTCGGCGTCAAGCCTACCTCCACAGCCGTTCCCAACACACGGCTGCCCGCGCCTCGCCGTCTTCATTTGCTCGACAGCCACCCTCGAGCATATCGATCCTGTAACCCTTGCCTCTCCTGTGGTCCGGCCGGGTTTGCATTAAGAAACCTGTTAGTTACTGCTCTCCATCGCGGTGAGGCATATTTCCTCACAATCCCTCTTCCTATTTCGTTCCGTATGTTCCCAAATTGGCTATAAAATAAAGAAGAGCGTATATATGTTCATTATCTACCTTCCTAACTAGTACATATAAGTTGTATTTGTTCCAATAAGTTACTGCCGATTTACAGATCGCGGGCGCCTGAGTCACACAAACTTAACAAATAAGCCGTACATTTTCTAAATTATTGCATGACATGTTTAGACAGCTTGATACCAAGTTGTTAGTTTTATGTTTATCCTCCTTTCCTGAGTTTCGCATGTGTTCTCTGTAGATGCCGAGTAGCAGCGACAACACTCATGCTTCAGGCGATGTATCTTCATCCGATTCCGACAACCCTAGGTCTTCAGCAGATGGTGAGGGATCAAGTAATCTTGAACGGGATAGAGCTGCAGCAATTACCCTTCCGGTTAGCCTGAAGGTGTATATGAAGTCCACACACCAGCCTGAAGGTGTATATGAAGTAACCGAGATCGATTTAAAGTCTTGGGCTCCAACTAAACCAGATAAAGCACGCACGAGGTTCAGGAGTGTGTGTGGATTTGTTGGCAGGGCAAGGCTCAACATTAATCTGCCGGGGTTTCGGAAGGCTGACACAGAAACACGGCAAAGGATAGTCCGGGAGATCATGGATCACTTCAATGTTCCAGAGCAGTGGAGAATGCAGGTGGAACACGCTGCACTGAAGAAGGCTAGGGATTCTTGGAGAAACTGGAAGCACGTGTTGTACAAGAAGTACTTGAGTGAAGGCAAGGACCCAATCCTCGCATACCCCCAAATTACAAAGGCAGACTGGGCAGAATTCAAAATGTTCAGGGCAACTACAGAGTTTGCTGAGAAGAGTGCCAAGCAATCGGAACTTCAGAAGAGGAACACACACCCCCACCGTATGGGTGTGGCAGGATACTACGGCATGAAATCGATATGGGACCAGGAGGACAAAGAAGCAGTAGTGGTGGGTGGGAAACCGGCCTTTAGTGAAATCAGGGGCGAACGCGCTAGAGACTACTTGCGGGCACGTGCAAGGAGGCATGATGACGGAACTTATTACTTTGAAAACTCACGTGACGAAGAACTGTATCGCGTGATGTTAAAGGCTTCCAAGATCCTTGGAAGGTTCTACAGGAACTCAGGGCCATGTGACATTCTGTTCGAAGCTCTGGAAACAAGAGAGCCCCCTAGCCATGCAAGGGGTATAGGTGTTAATGTCCCGCACAAGAGGGCTTTCACACTCAGCAAAGAAGATAGGCTCAACATGAAAAAAGCGAGGAGTGAAATGAAGCAGAATGAATTGTATGAAAGGTTGAGGAAGGACATGTATCTGGCTGTTCGACAGGATATTGAGGAGTCAATGATGATGCAAAAGACTCTAACACTGACAGATAGCCAGCAGATGGGAGGGGAGGCGGGCATGGAGGATGCTGCTTATTGCGCGACAACACCGCACAAGAGTAGCTGTGCATCAGCTAACCCCAGCGACACTGAGACAGCAGCTGCTCATGATGACGCTATATCAGATCTATCTGGAATGAAAGACAGACTAAAGGGCGTGCTTACACATTATGAAGGTACATTAAAATGTGCAACAGCCTGGGTTTGCCCACCCTTCTTGGAAGAGGGCCTCTTGTTGGACAATGTGCCATTGAAGCCGAGCTATGTGAAGTGCTACGTGACTGAAGTAAAGCCTGGATTCAATGAATTTGCCCTGAAGAATGTCCTAGGAGACTTTGATGAGCAAAGGACCTTGGGAGAAACACTGTTACATCACATCCAGTGGCCACGAAAGGAAATAGAGTTCATCGATGAGATCCCTGAAGCCCCGCCAAGAGCAACCAATGTCGCCCCTCAACCGGTGACGCTCTCCTTGCCATAGCAGCTCTAGCGTGCCTCCCCCAAAGAACCTAATACTCGTAATCCAACGGCTGATGCATCAACCTATGATCAGCCGGCCCAACTTTGTGCCGTACAGGCCATGTCATCGTCCGCCCCAGAGCAGCCAGTGGCAAGGCCTACAACTGCTAAAGACGCACCACCAGTTCAGATGCCGGCCGCTGAAGTGGCGGGAGGAGACCCAGCTACAGCACATGCTCAGCAGACCAACCTAGTGGAATAGACTGCTAAGCAGTCTGATGCTTTGGAACCACCTGCTAAGCAGTCTGTAGGTCCAGAACCGACTGCTCATTAGTTCGTCAGTCCGCAGCCGCGTGATCAGCATACCAATGCGTCAGCACTTCCTGCTCAGCAAACCAACGCATTGGCACGGCCTCTTCAGCACACCGACAGGTTGGCACCACCTACGCAGAAACCCGACATAGCTTCAATGCATGGTCAGCAGTCTAATGCCTCTGCTCCTACAGCCCAGCAGTCCGTCACAGCAGCACCACCAGCTCAGAGGTCCGGCATAGCTAAATCGTCTGCTAAGCAGTCCGTCGAAGCTTCATCGTCTGCTCGGCAGTCTACCTTTCAGCCAACCAGACGTTCTACCAGAAATGCTTCAAGTACCAAGAAGGAAGCGGCCAAAAAGGCTTCACCCCGAGGAAGCGCGTCGGGAGAGCGAAGAGGAAAGAGAAGGATTGCCTCTTACTTAAAGCACTCATCGCCCAGAACCAAATTAACAGCAAGTTGTTCGAATCGGAGAGTAATATTATTTCTGACGGCATGAATGATGCAAAAATAGATTTGGTGCTTGCTAAAAATAAAGTAGACGTACTTGAAGCACGCAATTACGTCCATGGCCAGCCATTTCTTGTTGGCGAATACTTTGATGAGTGCAGCTCCAGTTGCCGCGAGTTACATGAATATTGCATGGATCAAATGTCAGCAGGTCATCATGGTCTGCTAGTCCACTACAACAGAGATCATTTCCGACACGATGCTGGTTCCATCAATGTGAGTTTCGAGGACTTACATCTCTTCTTCAACTTCAACGAGCTCGATGCCATTCTTGTTAGATGCCTGATTTTGTAAGTACTTAACAAACTCTGATCAACTTCTCCATACAAGGTTGTAAATGATAAACAGCTAACTGCATTTTATTCCTCTCAGGGGATTGAACGCGCAGAGAAGAAAAAGGGAGAGTGTGTATTTCATAGATCCTGCATTATCAAATGGCACAACATTAGATGGTAAGGACCTACGGGACTGGGCCATTAACACGGTCGTCCGTATCTTCGAAAACACGTCCCATGCAGAATCATTTCTCTGGCCATATCATGAACGGTAAGTCAAGTAAACAACCATGCATACATTGATTGTCTTTCAGATTTCGACATAATTCGTAAGTTCATGGCTTTCTTAATATGTAGCAATCACTGAATATTGGTATTCATTGTTCCAAACAAGCACACAGTTTACTACATGGATTCTCTCAGAGAGTCAACAAACGCTCAGGATCTGACGCATCTTCAGCAATTCATGGATAGGTATTGAATTCTATGATGTTGAAATTAATTTGCATTCATATCTAGTTCAATAATTGATGTTGTCAAAATTCATCTTCATTTGCAGTGTGCTCGCATTGTGGAAAACTAAACCAAGGAACCTGTTCAAGAGGGAACTACCTCTGCAGCACGAGATCATTTCTCCGGTAACACACCGAAATCCGTTATTTTCAGAAAATTTATCCAATAGTCTGCAAATACCTTTTCTTACGCTAGTCAAATGTTCAAGCTTCTAAATAAACCTCTTTCTATTTATGTCCAAAGAAAAAATAATACATCTAACACCAGTTAGGTTGTTCCTAACAGGACAAATACATGACTAATTCTGTATAAAAAAATTCAGTGTCCTCAGCAACAAGCAGGGACCAACCTTTGTGGATACTATGTTTGCAGACACATGATCTCCATCTGCAAATCTGCTGATAGTTGTGAAGATCCTCGCGAATTAGTACCAGTAAGTCTATCTTAATTAATATCTTCTACTCCACTCATATGGCACATTCTGATCTTAAAAATATTGCAGCTCATCTTAGAACCGAGGACCCCTGGACCGCTCCCCGCTGGTGAATTGCTGATGGTTCGGAGATTTATCAGCGACTTCTTCCTGAATCACTACATCAATCCCACTGGTGATAATGAAGATTTCAGCATGCATTCTCCTGAAACATTGAGTAAGAGTTAGCCGCTAAACATATACGCATGGATCCATTGTTTTCCATCTGATGAGGTCTTCGTATTTCGTACACTATGATTAATTATGTAATGCATATATGTGTTGACAAATCATTGGAATTTAGCTACCATATGTTCAATTGCAATTGTTGCGAAATCTGATGAATGTTCTTCCTGTGGACACTATTTGTTCAATTGAATATTGTGGCGAATTTGCTTTTTGCATGCCGATTCAAAATGGGATATTTTTGTTTTAACCTGGCAATTGCTCCGCACACGGTTCAACTAAATGAGTGTGTGTGGTCCACATCGGAAAGCATACGTCAATCGTAGCGGAACCGTCGGTGATACACAGCAGATCGCAAACGATTTGCAGCACTACTACGTGTGCGTAGGGTCTCCGGAACCATTTGTGATATCACATTATCGCACACGAGAGCTCGGAGTAAACCGTGCCCAATGTAAAATACAATCCCAGTCGTAAATTTTTCAGGAAACGTGTGGGATCCCAAACAAAAAGCACACGTCACTCTTACCGCAACCGTCGGTGATACACAACAAATCACAAACGGTCTGCAGCACTTGTATGTGTGCGAAGGGGCTCCTGAACCATTTGTGATAGAAAATTATGGCGCACGGTAATTGTTGGGAAACGTGTGCAATGGAGTCTTGCATGGCAGACGGGTTCCGCAGAAAACTCGTGTGCGATGGGGCACATATCACACACAGTTCATATGTTGGCCCGTGTGCCTTACATACTGTTTCCCAAACGGTTCATTATGACACACCATTTGGTTTCACTGCATCATTAGAAACTTTTAATCACCGATCCCACACGTGCGAAAGAATTTAGTGTGTGCTGCATCGCACACGATTACATTTTGCAAGGCCTCTGGATCATGGCTCCATATCCCCGACGGTTTCTGGGTCGTGTGGGAAGGACCCCCCTATCGCAGTGACTCACTTGGCGATGGTTCCAAATGCCGTCGCGGAAAGGGGTTAAAAACCGTTTGTATAGAACCTCGTTGTACCAGTGACCGCACAGGAAGATGCCTTCACAGTATTGAAAGATAAGTTGACACTTGCTCCTTTACTGCAACTTCCTGATTTTAATAAGACTTTTGAGCTTGAATGTGATGCTAGTGGAATTGGATTAGGAGGTGTGTTATTACAAGATGGTAAACCTGTTGCATACTTTTCTGAAAAATTGAGTGGGCCTAGTCTGAATTATTCTACTTATGATAAGGAATTATATTCTCTTGTTAGGAATTCGGAAACATGGCAACATTATTTATGGCCCAAAGAATTTTTTATACATTCTGATCATGGATCTTTGAAACATATTAAAAGTCGAGCAAAACCGAACCATGGACATGCTAAATGGGTTGAATTGATTGATACTTTCCTTTATGTCATTAAACACAAGAAGGGTAAAGAAAATGTTATTCTGATGCATTGTCTCGTCGTTATACTATGCTTTCACAACTTGACTTTAAAACATTTGGTTTGGAGACCATCAAAGATCAATATGTGCATGATGTTGAATTTAAAGATGTGATGCAAAATTGTAAAGAAGGAAGAACATGGAACAAGTTCATCATTAATGATGGATTTGTGTTTCATGCTAACAAGCTATGCATTCTAGCTAGCTCAATTCGTCTTTTGTTGTTGCATGAGGCACATGGAGGAGGATATTGGGACATTTTGGCGTGAAGAAGATGGAGGACGTGCTTGCTACACATTTCTTTTGGCCAAAGATGAGACGGGATGTTGAGCATTTTGTTGCTCGCTGCACTACATGTCAAAAAGCTAAGTCACGACTCAATCCTCATGGTTTATATATGCCTTTGCTTGTACCTAGTGTTCCATGGGAGGACATATTTATGGAGTTTGTTTTAGGTTTACCTTGAACTAAGAAGGGGAGGGATAGCATATTTGTTGTCATGGATAGATTTTCAAAAATGGCACACTTCATACCATCTCATAAAAGTGATGATGCTACTAATGTAGCTGATTTGTTCTTTCGTGAAATTATTCACTTGCATGGTGTGCTAAATACAACTGTTTCAGATCATGATACTAAATTTCATAGCCACTTTTGGAGATGTTTATGCGCTAAGTTGGGGACTAAACTGTGTTTTAGTATTACATGTCACCCCCAAACTTATGGTCAAACTGAAGTAGTCAATAGAACATTATCTACTAAGCTTGGGGCTATTTTGAAGAATAACCTGAAAGTGTGGGAAGAATGCTTGCCTCATATTGAATTTGCTTATAATTGTTCGCTGCATTCTACTACTAAGATGTGCCCTTTGGAAATTGCGTATGGTTTCCTACCTCATGCACCTATTGATTTGTTGCCTCTTCCATCTTCGGAGAGGGTTGATTTTGATGCTAAACAACATGCTAAATTGATCTTGAAAATGCATGAGTTAACCAAGGAAAACATTGAGCATATGAATGCTAAATACAAACTTGCTGGAGATAAGGGTAGAAAACATGTTGTCTTTGCACCTGGAGATCTTGTTTGGTTACATTTGCGCAAGGATAGGTTTCCTTATTTGCGAAATTCAAAGCTAATGCCATGTGCTGATGGTACTTTTAGGGTGTTAGAGCAAATAATTGATAATACATATAAACTTGAGCTGCCTGCAAATTTTGGGGTTAGTCCCACTTTTAACATTGCAGATTTGAAGCCTTATTTGGCTGAGGAAGATGAGTTTCCATTGAGGATGACTTCAATTCAAGAAGGGGGGATGATGAGGACATCTCTACTACAGTTACACCCACAATCCCTGCTGCTACACATACTGGACCAATCACTAGAGCTTGTGCACGCCAATTAAATTATCAGGTACTTCCGTTTCTTGGTAACAATTCTAATGTTCATGAAAATATGATGTTGCCTAAATTGGATACATTTGTTTTGCTTACAAATGAAGGGCCCGGCATGGACAAGAAGGATGAACATTGGAGCATGATCAAGCATGGAGATGATGGCGCGCGCAAGGGGAACAAGAAGTTTTCAGCACTTTGGAGCGACCATGATGACATACGAGTACATGGACGAAATATACAAGATGGCCTTTCATAAATTTCATCCATAGCTTAATATAGGTGTTGTGTCACCATATTTTTGGGCCAGGCCCATGCAATTTCAAAATACACTTAAAAAGTTGGTTTTAGAGTCTGTATTAATAGGGAAAACAACTTAGGATAGGATTTAGTTTCACCTTGCCAAGGGTGGACGAAACTCCCCTCTGTCTCCCTATAAATAAAGCCCTTAGGGCGTCGTTTTAGACTTGGGATTTGTTTAGATTAAAGTTTGTCATAGCTGCAACTCGCGTCCTTCGTTTGTGTTCAACGACTAGACCAAGACGTCACAGGACCCCCACTTGATTAATAAAGCTTTCCTCTTATATGCGCAATATCCAACTTGCAATCTCAGTTTCTTGCTTGTTCTTCATTTGCTTGTAGAAATAGACCCTCGTGCTCAGGTTGATCGTGCTCCGGCGTGGTCAATAACCTCTCGGAGTTGGTTTAGCGATTGCCAAGGCGTGACGTCCTTGCACGTTCGTAGTCAGATCATCAAAGTTGACTTCCACAGAAAATGATAGCTATCTCGTTGAAACATCGGGACACCTTTGCACCTATCAGGTGTGGTAATTGTCATGCTGCACAAAGTTACAAATTCTACCATTATGTACGATGATGTCATAGAGGGATGATTTATCAATAGCATGAACATGGCAATTGGTGCTCAAAATGATTATGTTATGATGCAATTGATGGTGGGAAATGTGATCATTATGTATAAATAGGCCATCAAGGAAGATCACAACAAATTTGCTAAGAAAGTGCACAAGCTCATATATCATGGATGACATGGAAATACAAGATGCATCAAGCCATTCATAATGAGCAAATTTTGTGGAAAGAATGGTTCCATCTAGCATGATCATCAACAAATATGGAGGAAATGTACCGAAGGCCAAATAGGTCCATGTGTGTGTCATGGGTGTTGGCGTACCGTTGCTTGGTGTTGTGGCATGAGTTGTGGTCCGGTAGTGCATCCACAAATTCCAAGCGCTCCTCAACTTGAAGTTCCATGTAACCAAGATCCAATGTTGTTCCTCCATCCAATAGATGTATCATGTAGACATAGAAGGAAACAAGAATGAAAGTGTGGCCCATCCAATATGTGTATTTGAGGATGGCTCAAAGGGAAAGAGTTCACCTTTAGGAGGGTCCCAAAAATGTTGGTGTCACGCATCATGTACGCCTTCACATGACCAATATGTCTCATGATGGCACCGTCTTGTGAATCCTTCAAAACAAAAGAACATGACAAACACTCAGAAAAACAAATTAGGTTAGCGTGAATGCAAAACCTATCATTCGTGTGGTGGGATACCCAGCAAGTGTCTTCTCATAAGAAGGGACAAGAGAATGTGGCATGGTATGGAAGCATATGATGTGAGTACAACCAAAGACATTAGGCTTAATCAAACAAGCATGTTTCACAAGTAAGATGTCCAAGTATCCAAGCATAAATGAGAAAGCTAGTGCAATCTCAATATGAATAAGCATAGCATTGTTGCACTCACTACAAGGGAATATGAGAGATGCGAGTAATGGAGACAAGGGAAATTAACAAGACAAGTCATGTGAGAGGCATGAACATATATGCCATCAACCCAATGAAATGATTAAGTATGTATCATGGGTGATGCAACCAAGCAAGTAAGCATAGTAATCATGTCATGGCAATAAATAGGTGGCAATAGTAAAGCACATGACAAAAGATAATCTCTAGAGAGCAAAGTTGTCTCAATATTATGGGCCATGCATAGAACATGGCAATAGCGACTAGTATCTCCACCAAGCATGGAAATACACATAGTAGTTGTAGAGTGGTGGAGCATGGGTAAATGCAAGCAAGGGTCACAATTAATGGCAAAGTCATAAAAAGAGGTATAACATGCAAAGTGAACACGGGAAAATGGGCATAGAGTGAAAAGTGGTATGTAGCCCATCACCATGCGAGAGCCAAGTAAAATAAATGAGCGTAGTCCTTGCATGAGGGGAACGGTGTGAAGGACAATCCAAGGGATCCCAAATCATCTTGCTCTTAAGATCTCGTTTCGTCAACTCATGGGATTGTGAAGTTAACGAGTATTCATGACTACCTACACAAAACAATGGCAAAGGGAAAATTGTGTGTACGTGGTATATGTACACATCATCCATTATGATGCGCACGTTCATGTGTTGGTTAGCACAAAATAGCCAATGTTCAAATAAATGAGATGCATGATATAGGAACATGTCATCCATCATGAAAGGTTTATTGTTATGTATAGCATAATGGACTCGGAGTGTGTGATGCATAACATGATATCTAGAGCATTGTCATGAATGGTATGCATATGGTGCACACAAGGGATGGATTCATGCGATCTATAATCATTTTCACGGCATGGCATAGGAGATGAATTACAATTTTTTTGCAAAGGGGGCATAGCAATATCATCGCAAGACAAACAAATACCAATAACCATGATCTTGTCATTTATGCCATATGTGAAAATTGGATTGATTTTAATTGGGTATGCATAGTTACTACGGTGAGTTTGCAGTGCTGCAATATGGGAAATCTCACTCATAGCATATGACAAGTTTAATGGATTGTCAAACATGATGTGACCAATAGAATTTTCACATGATATCCTATGGATCATAGCATCACAACTAAGTAATTCAACATGCTCATCATCATATGCATCATAAATGGGTGGCACATCTAAGCATGTAGAGGATATAGTATGTGGTGTATCCATAAGGTGATGAATATCATGCAAGCAATCGATGTCAAGATAGTCCACTAGTGGGACAAGTGAAGCACCATCACCTATGTTACCTTTAGAGCTCCACTCATGTGTTGTAGGTGAGGTGGCAAAAATCGACGCTTGGTTAACATCGTCGTCTTGATGGAACCATGTGGGGGTGCATCAGCGTCCACCATGGCCATCATGTTGTCCATTGTAGCTATGGACTCGTCAAGGATTGGCACTTTGTCTTGTAGGAGATCTAGCACCAAAGAAGAAAACACACTAGGAGTAGAGGTTAAGTTGTTAGAAATCATAGTGGCCTCACATGCCCTATCAACTACCTCACTCACTACGTGTTGTGGCTCACTCACTCCCACTATGATGCTCTCACTCATATGGTTGGTCGAGTCACTCAAAGGGTGGTGATGGCTCTCAACCTCACATAGGATGTTTCGCATGTTCTCGTGTGTGGGGCTAGTGGTGGTCACACTCATCCTCTCATAGGAAAAGCACCAACGTCATATGTGGTGGGGTCACTCATCTCACTTATGTGGTGGTGGCTTTCCTCACGTGGCAATTGGGGCATCTCATCATATATCGGTGTCGGAGGGATGTAGGTGCTAATGTTTCCATGCTCAACCGCTTTCGCCGCCTTGGTTGAAGGGATAGTCCCATGCTCAACCTCCTCATCCATAACGCCTCCAAATATGAATGCCGTGGGATATGGAAAATCATCAGTCTGCTTTGAGACCAAAGAGAAGGTCTCATGTGCGATCTCGTAGCTTGACTACGAGTGGGAGTCCCATACGGCATCGTCTTCATGTTGTCGAAGATGTTCGTGCTCGCCGCCTTGATCGAAGGGAATGGCCCATGCTCGACCATCTTGTCGTCGTCTCCTTGTATGAGGTCCATATGATGTGGCACCTCATTGCTCGCCTCCATGACCAAGGGGAATGTCCCATGCTCGGCCATCTTCCTTGGGGTTCTTCCAAATATGGAAGGGTCACCCTCGCTTGTAGTTGGTCACCTTGAAGGTGGCACCGAAGCTTCTTTTCGGTGGCGCTCATCGCGCAGTCCTCTCTTGTGCTCATGAAGGTTGGCCATAGCTTGATGTAGAGCTTGTTGAGACTTGTTGATGTGCTCCTCTTGAGTGTTGTCATCTTGATGGTGACGTTGTCATGCTTGAGCTTTTAGTCGATGGCGTTCTTCATCTTCACGCACATGTTGCTCGTGGTTGACTTGCCCTTCATGACGATGTGGATCACAAATGTGATGGTGATCGTCACAAAGATGAGGACGTGAACGAATTGAGCTTCCATCGAATGGGCACTCCAAAGATGTGCGACTTGCTGGCCGCCACCTTGAAGATGACGAAGGGGAAGAAGACTTGTAGTTGGCCAACATCTCTCGTAGTTGATTCATGTGTGCGTCCAACTTGTTGTTGAAGTAGTCTCTTTTTCGAGCTTCAGAGTGACGGATGTCGGTGGCGAGGCACTCGATGTTCTCAAAGATCGAAGATGATGTGCTTTGCCTATCCATCACAAGACTCGAGCAAAGGTGAGTAGGAAATGAGATAAACAATACCAAGCTACCTTTTCCCGAAGTTGAGGATGTATCTTGTGTCACTCAATGTGAATTGAGAGAATAGTGGAATTGGTACCGGACTTGTTTGCTCACACCTACAAAGTAAAGCTTATCGAGTGGCTTCATTAGGACAAGTGGCACAAAATTCAAGCAAGTGTTGGTCCAATATATTGATAATGTTGAGGAAGATTCACAAAACTGCAATGTAAAGCAAATAGATCAATAGCTATGTAGAGGACACAGAAAGACACACACGAAGATAAGTGGGATCCGCGTAACCAAGGAATGAGCACAAAATGTGTTACCACGGAAAAAGGCTCGTGCTGCACGGATACTAGAGAGACAATAGCTAGATTTCTCAAATGGGCTAGATACACTTGTGCACTAACGTATAAGAGTAAATGTGTCGTCTTCAATCCCAAGTATGCTATGTATGTATGATCCAATATTATGTACGGTGCAAAATGGCTCAATGCTATTTCTATTGCTTACAAGATCTTTTGTATCTCCTCTTTTGCTTAGAAGCTTTTCTCCTCTCTTTTTTTGGTATAACTTCCTTTACCACTATGCTTGATGCTTGAGCCAAGATATGAGACAAGTATGTAAGATATGCACGGGAGAGACTTAATGGCACAATGATGATAGCAAGATGATTGCACGCTCAAGGTAGCTATGCGGCGTAAGCGTATCACTAAGGTGCACAAGTAGCATGGCCTGGCAATTCTCCACTTGCTAGTCTCAGTGGGAAAGTAACGCAATGGGCTCATGGCTAACAATGCAATGGCAAGGAAATGTACAATGATGCCGTCGAAGTTACCATCCTAGCTTACGGTCGTGGTGTCAAAAGTGAAGGAGTTGTTGTTGGTGTCCAGTCTGTGGTGATGATGAGTGGCGGTGTTGATGTTGAAACATTCCTAATTAGCCGAAACACCTTAGGAAACAGAAACCGCAACTCAAAATCTCAAACAAAATTAGGTTAATTGGATATATGCCACTACAACTTTCATCAATTGGAAAAATGCCATTACAATTTTACACTTTGGAAAAATGCCACTACAATTCTTCTACACTTCTTCATATGCCATTATACACGATGAAAGGACTGAAGCGGCCATATGACTTCATTCTATTCTCAATAAAATTGCCACCCCATCATCTCCCCCAATCTTTCTTGTGCTCGACCCGCCCAGCCCTTATGCGCCACATTGCGGCCAAGGCCCTGCAGCAGGGCACTGGGAGATGCAGGTGGGCAGGATGTCCACCGACGGGCACATGTGCTCATGGGTCTGCCCCGGCAGCATGTCCAGGGTTCTCTCGCCGCTTCACACACTCTAGGGACAAGCATGGCTAGCTCGGATTCGTGGACGACCTCATGCACGACAGGGCTCATCCTAAGCCCGTGCGGCAGGACCGTCCTGGAGCACGCCAGCCATGTTGGGCTTGCCATCAACTTCGCCGAGCTCAAGTTTCAGGGACCCTCGAAGGCTCGAACCGGTGGAGGCCAGCCATGCACTTGTTCCTACTGTGGCACGGAGCGACGTCGTCGTGCTCAACCAGCTGGGTCGCAAGTGAAGCCGCACGACAGCGGTTTTGCCCGGCGTGGGGACGCATGCGGCGACCAACACCTGTGCATAGTGGTGGCGGTCGATGCACAGCTCCGTCCTTGTCCGCCTCAATGCACAGCACGGAGTTAGGAGAATGGAGACGTCTGGGGCGTTTTGGTCCCAAAATGTGTATAATGGCATAAGAAGAAGTATAGAAGAATTGTAGTGGCATTTTTCCAAAGTGTAAAATTGTAATGGCATTTTTCCAATGGACGAAAGTTGTAGTGGCATATATCCAATTAACCCAAAAAATTTGTCAAAATTGGGGTAAGATGGTGGAAGAGTCTGGGGGTTATGCGGAAGTTATCATGGAGGGATGTAGTCGACGGAGTTAGTCAGTGGTCGTATCACTCCACATGGTGCTTGATGAAGAATTAACCGTCCCTAAGTAGCCGAAACACCTTATGAGACTCGAATCATAACTCAAACAACCACAAATGCAATAGGGATCAAAATGGGTTAGGGTGCGGAAGACTATGGTGGTATTGCGAAGATATGGTAGAGGGCCTAGGCAAAGATGCCAAAATTCCAAAAATATGAAGGAGTCAAATGGTGTTGGAAGTATTTTTGTGCGATAGGGAATGTAAATAGCTACAAAACAAGCTAAAGAACGTCAAAAATGAAGTTCGTATGAATTAGTTATGAGCGAAACGAGAATCAGCCGAAGTCAGTTTCTACAGGTATCGGATGTCCAGTAATGGACGGATGTCCGGTGACTGGGGCGAAACAAACGTCCGGAAAAGAACAGAAATCCGATAATTCCGTATTGTGGTACCAGACGTTCGGTAAAGGTCAGACTTCCGGTGGCTCGGGAGGCCCCGGACGTCTGGTAAACGCCGGCCGTCCGGTGGGTCTGGGTCAACTCAGGGTTTGAGATCCGAGACATGATTTTGAGCGGAGTTTTCAATTTTTAGGGTCAAAATTGATGGGGAAAAGAAAAATTTTGGATGGAATTTCATGGTGGGGAGGAGGGGAAAGCCAAGATCCACTTGCAATATAACAAAATCGTGGATAAAACACAACAAAATCTCACAAGAACCAACAGATGCAAAAAAATGGTGACGCTATTTTTGGGTGGAATTTTTGAATTGGGACAAAAACAAACAAAATTAGGCTAGAAAACGAAGGGGGGACTCCAAATTCATGTCAACCAAAGCTCTGATCCAAGATGGTGTAGGGCACGGGCCAAAGTGCCTCGATTTGTCCCGATGTTCACGAATTTGAGGTGGGTTCAAGGAAGAACACGAAGAACAAGAGGGGAAAACAGGGAGAAATCACAAGAGGAACACTCAAGAACAAGTCCAATCACACATCCACTAGACTAACAAACACATAAGATCCACAAGGTACATGAACAATCAAAGGGAACAAGGATACATGGTAGAGTTCATCCCAAATTCTATGAAGGAGATGAGGTCATGATGATCTAGATAGATCCTTCCCTAAAAGGGGTCTTGAATCCCTTAGAGATCTTCTCACATGGAGGTCTCAATCTCCAGGGGAGTAGTGATAAGGAGCACAGCTCAACTAGATATGAGCTATCACTTTGTTAACCCTAGTTCATCCAAGTGAAGTGGTATTTATAGTCTAGGGGAGCGAGGGGGGTACATGGGTGAAAACCCAAGGGTCTGCGCGTAGGCAGTGTCGGACATCCGACGGTTGTCGGTCGTTCAGTTGCTCGTTGGGGTCCAGACGTCCGACGTTTCTTCTCTGGACATGAGGCTTCGGATTTCCGGACATGGTCGGTCATCCGGTCGCTGGAGATTGTCTGACGTTCGGCGTCCTGTCGGTCATCCAGCCATTGTAGAGTCCCTCGGTTGTAGTTCTTCTAGTTGGCTGGTCTTCATCGTATCGGATGTCCAGTGCACCGTCGAGCGTTCAGTGTCTGTAGCTTTCCGGTAGCTCTTTCTCTTGCTTCTCACGTTCCACTTCCTCGCCTTCTTGTCAATTTCTCCTAGCTGATCCATGGTCTTCCTCTTGGTTCCTGGTCATGCATAGCACATCCGTTTTAGGTAGTAGCCATGTCATGCATGCATGCAAAGGGAAATCACTAAGGAGCAAGTTCACCTTATGTCCAATGGCACATGCAGGTGGCGATGGCATGTCCATGGGGATGGCCGTAGGATGCTCCGCATCAAAAGTCATAACAACATCAATCTCAGAACATAGTGGATACTGGGGATCAAGCCCTAACAAATTGAGACGATTACATAAGGAATCTCATCAATCTCCATCTACCTCTAGTATGCCTACAAAGGAATTACTCACTCATGATTGTGAGAATCATGAAATTGTTGATGGAGAAGGGTTGGTGATGATGACGGCGATGAATCCCTCTCTCTGGAGCCACGAACGGACTCTAGATCAGGGCTCCCAATGAAGAACAGGAGGTGGCGGCGGCTCCATATCGTAAAACATGACGAAAGTTTCTCTCTGATTTTTCCCACGGGTAGGTGGAACTAATAGGCTTGGAATTAGGTCAAGAGAACTGTCAGGGGTCCCACAAGCCTGGCTGGGGCGCCCTAGGGGTTTGGTCGCACCCCCTGGGCTTGTGGGCCATGGGTGGCTACCCTCTAGTACTTCTTGACACCGGTATTTTTTATATATTCCACAAAAATTCTCCGTAAAGTTTTGGACAATTCTGAGAACTTTTTATTCTTGCACAAAAACAACACCATGGTAGTTCTGCTGAAAGCAGTATTAGTCTGGGTTAGTTTCATTCAAATCATGTAAATTAGAGGTCAAAACAAGAGTAAAAGTGTTTGAAAAAGTACACACGATGGAGATGTTGCTACTCCCGCAGGAGTTGTTGGATTTCCCCGAAGAGGAAGGGTGATGTAGCACAGCAGCAGAAACTATTTCCCTCAGTTAAGAAGCAAGGTTTATCAAACCAGTAGGAGGCAACACACGTACAACGTTAGCAGCACTACACACAAACAAAATAATTGCTTGGACCCATCAAAGGCAAGGGAGTCGTCAGTCCCCTTGTTCTTGCTAGCCACAAGGTTAAAAGCAAATAGTAGTAAATATAGCAAAGGATAATAGTAACTAGGATAGTGATAGTAAATTGGCAGCAATTATAAGAACTTGTAAATATATGGAGAATGGACCCGGGGGGCATAGGTTCACTAGAGGCATCTCTCTCGAAAGCAGAATAGCAAAGGGTAAACAAATTACTGTTGCACAATTGACAGAATTGTGCATAGTTATGAAGATCATCCAAGGCATAATCATTATATAGGCATTACGTCTGTGGCAAGTAGACCGTTAATCCAACTGCATCTACTACTATTACTCCACCCCAAGACCAGTATCCAACATGCATCTCAAAGTATTAACTTCAACAAACAAGGTAACTCCATTAAGCAAGATGACATAATGTAGACAAAGTAAGACCAAGCAATATGTTCAAACCCCGTCGTTTTATCCTTAGTAGAAACAATACAAATACGTGCCCTTGTCCTTTATGTAACTGGACAGGATCACCGCAAGATTGAACCTACTACAAAGCACCTCTCCGATTGAAGATAAATCAATCAAACTTGGTCAAAATATACCGATAGTTCGGAGAGAAAACAAAGCTATAAAATCACATCAGTAGAGGAAGAAAAATACAACATATCAAAAAATTGAATGGTAACCACAACATATCACCATTACTAACAACATGACTTCTCCCATGTCCTCAAAAACAAATGGAACTACTCACAACACATCATATGGATCATGACTAGTAGGTATAAATATATGATGAACAATCTGAACACAACAATCTTTCACCAACAAAACTCATATGCATCGACTACAAGGTGTAATCAACACATACAAGTACTCCCAATTACCAATCTGAGGTTTGATACAAAGATTGAACACAAGGGAAGAACTAGGGTTTGTAGATAAGATGGTCCTGGTGAATATGTTGATGAAGATGATGATCCCCACGATGATTGGAGTGTTGGTGATGACGAAGGCTTCAATTTTCCCATTCCGGAGGGGAGTTTCCCTCACAGAATCACTCCGTCGGAGAGCAAAAGTGCTCCAGCAAAGTTCCGCCCCGCAGACGGCGGTGGAAAGTCACAAGGATCTTCTGTGATTTTTTTGTAGGTCAAAATAGAATTTATAGCAAAAGGGCATCGGGAGACCAGCCACCATGGCCCCACACGGCTAAGGGGCGCGCCCAGGGGTGGCCATGCCACCTAGCCGTGTGGAGGCCTGGTGGGTCCCCTATGGTCCCTCTTTGCTCCATAAATCTTCATATATTCCAAAATAATTCCTCAAAAATCTACCCTGCATTTGGAGCTCTAGAAAATTGATTTTTTCTTCGGTTGCATTTTAGGTCCAGATTTCGAGTTGTCCGGCGATTCCCCTCTCTTTGTATTCCTTGCATTTTAAGAGAGAAAATGCATTAGAATTGCATTATAATGTGAAATATATCATTGAAATAGGATAAATTACAATAGGAAATACTAATGCAAAATGGACGCATCAGAGGCCCATGTCGTGCATGAGGACATGGACCGTGACATCCCCTTATGTGTTCCTATGGATATGACTCGGGTGACGATGGTCTAGAGAATGAAATGGATGAGGATGGATTCATGCAGAAATAAAGCCCAGATTTTGTCGAAGGTGATGGGTCGGTATCATCCAATTCTATTGTTTTGTGATCTTAGCCTGGCCCATAAGGCTATAGTTCATGGTGGCATGAGTAAGGTGATTGAGCCTGACACCCTGCCCTGAGAATGGCCCAACCAAAAAAACAATTTGGTCACTTGGGCTTAACCTGACAATCGCAAATGTGTTGTGATTCCTCTTGAGATTAACCACCCCGATAGATGGATCGACACGGCAGGGACATTAGCAGTCCCGGCATCCAAGGCCCTCAACCTCTTTGGGGAACCGGCTAGGAGGTCCTCCTCCAATTGGGCCCCTACAATTGAGGTCTCTACGCTCCAACTTCTCTTTAATGCCCGCGCAATCACTCAAAGCAAGGTCGCCCTCCTCATCAGAGGGCCCATACTCTTCGTCTTCCTCTTCTTCTTTGTTGTTGCCTCCGTCATTTTCCAACTCGTCGGGAGGCTGGGCGGGGCGACACGTGGTTCCCTTTGCCTAGGCTTAAGACTTTCCCAGGGAATGGTGGCGCGGACAGGAAGGCCACGAAGGCCATGAACTACTGCAAAATGACTGAGTTAGAAGAAGAAAAGAAACAGCCGTGAGGTCAAAGTCGGGTGGCTCCCGGCTCAAGAAGCTCACATCACTTGGAGGGTTGTTGGTGCTAAATGGCTCCATGGAGACGCTGACCAAAATCTTCTCCAGCTCCAGATCCATCGTGGTGTGCATATGAGCTTGCAGCTCGCCGTCGCTGAGCTCCCCGAGCACCGAGTCAAATCTCCCAGCCCCGCTTAGAGATACATAGGGTGGGCTCAGGAAGCTAGTGGTTGAACCCGCCTTTCGAGCCACGCCTTCAAGACCTGCTCGCCTGTCAGACTACGGTCAATCAAGCTTGCCACTGTGTCAATCGTCACTTTGGTGTTCTTCCACGGGTTCTTCATCAGCTTCCAGGACTTCAGGCGTTTTGGAGGTGCCTTGATGAAGGGTGCCAGGCCGCTGCCTTCCGCGAGGTCGGAGGCGTAGAACCAGCCCTTGTGCCAGTCGTGAATCGACTATGGCAAGGCTATCTTGAAGTAATACGAACCAGGGTGCCTTTGGAGATTGGCACCCCCGCAGTTGCAGACCCGTCGTTCTTCTGGACATTCACCAGAAAGAAGTAGCGGAAGAGCTCGAAGTGCAACCCTATGCCGAGGAAGGACTCGCATAGCATGATGAAGTTGGTGAAATGAATAAGGGCGTTGGGCGTTAGGTAATGCAACTGACACCCATAAAAATACGGAAGCTCATGTACAAAGTTGTGCAACGGGAGTGACAGGTCTCTGTAGATAAACTGCCGGTGTATCATGCGGTCCTTGTCAACCACCGTCGGGATCGTCACGTCCCCCACTGTCCTCAACGGGAGCACCGCCTTCCGCGGCAAGAAGACGTCCGTGAATGAGCCCTTCTAGATGTGTCTCATAGGTAGTGGAGATGAACCAATTGCCCATAGTGGCACTCGCCTCCTTCCTCTCCTTCTTTTCGCCGGCGGAGGCACTCACTTTCCTCTTCTTCTGCTCCTTGCTGGCGATGGGCCTAGGGCAGCTCCTACCCCAGCCCCGGCCACGGTTACCCTCACCTCATGCCATCAGAGGTTCGGATGGGTTGAAGGGGGAGAGGAGGTAGGAGCTTGTGGGCAGAAAGCTTGCAGCAATGACGGTTTCAATAGAGGAGGAAGAGGCGCGAGCAAGAACTACACGATGAACAGGTATAGTGGGGAATTGTTCCCTTCCTTTCTCCTTATATCTCCATGGGATATCCAAGCAACAGGCTTGACAGGCGAACATGTGTCCCATATCCTCTATGACGTTTCCTACTATGCGAGAGGAGGTGGGAGCTTGTGGGCAGAAAGCTTGCGGCAATGACGGTTTCAATAGAGGAGGAAGAGGTGCGAGCAAGAACTGCATGATGAATAGGTATAGTGGGGAACTGTTCCCTTCCTTTATCCTTATATCTCCATGGGATATCCAAGCGAAGGGCTCGACAGGCGAACATGTGTCCCATTTCCTTTACGATGTTTCCCACTATGCAAGATATGGGCGTGGGGATCGAGCCATCATCATCATGACATAGAGTTCAAAGTGGAGTCGGTTGATTACCTTCCCATCTTTAGGGAAACAACGATGGGACATGACCAAAGCGCACGGCCGTGACACCTCGGTTCTCGCGGCAAGCCAATTACAACTCGATCCATCTGGATACACATATGATTTTGGCAGTCAAAACACGATTTCAAGACCGACGTGGACTAACAGGTCGGAGCCCGTGTGGGGCTCTCCAAGCAACTTAAAGTCGAACATGCTGAAGCCGGAAGCCCCAAAGCCAGATCACCAGAGCAGCATTATTGTCCGAAGATCCCCTTTATGTACATATCTCTATGGGGAATCGTGCTTTAATTTTTTGAATCATTAAATTAAATATCTTGAATAAAAAAGGAATTTTGCTCTGATGGACTAATCCATCCATTTCACGCGGGAGGAGACCGTCTCGATTTCGACCTTAAGAAGGGTTCATATAAAAAGTCGAGACATGCTCGGGGCTACTGATGGTGTACTGTACCGGGGGTGGCCCGTCGACCGGGAAGCCTGTCAATGGGCCGGCCTTAAGGCCCAGGTGTCCTGGCAGCAGCCGGGGGCCCTTCGTTTCAAAGGAAGCCTGACTTTCGAATAATCACCATCATGGCGTGCAAGCCAAGGTCCCCTCTGCCAACTTAGAGGTGAGGTCAGTTAGGAAACCTATAAACCCTAGCTCGCATTTCCCTTTATAAGGCGAGGCTAGGGGTAGATTGAGCCATTGAGGGACATCTGATCAATAGCATATACCTCGGTATCTATCACCAGCTCCAAGTTGTACCCCCCTCACACGAGGCGTTTCCACCATCAATGAAACAACAAAATAGGAGTAGGATATTACCTCGACCATGAGGGTCCGAACCTGGGTAAAACCCATGTGTGCAATCCCCTCTGGTACATCTGGTCGTGCTCTCCGCCCTACAAGGACACTGGCGATTTTTGGTATCGTCATAACCCATCATATGTGCTTCGTAAGGCAAAGGATGGGTATGTTTACGCTAAATTTGTTGGCCCCTACAATGCTTTTAGATTCTATGTTGTTTCGATTACTAAGACCCTTATGACTAGCATTCAAGGACCCGTTACACAATGGGTACCTGAAGTCGCAACTTGTTTGTGTGTATGATGGATCCTCCAATGGAAGAAAATGGATAATCGATAGTGGTTGCACTAATCATATGAGCGGAGAGTGACTTGTGTGTGGATTTCCTTGACGCTATGAAGCAATATTCAATAGTCTTTGATGATAATGAAAGAGGAAAGGTACTTGGATTGGGGCGAAGTGGCAATAACTAATGATATACGGAGTATCATTAAGAATGACATGCTTGTCGATCCCTTCATAACAATTTGCTTTTCGTTCTTCAATTGTCTTATGTTAGTGATATGCTATTTGGTTTTGTGTGAAGAGATACTACCAAAGTGGCATTTGTTAAGCATGTCTAGACAACCTTTACATGATTGATTTCTCAAAAGAAAGAAGTCCACTTGAGTCTATGGAGTTCTTACTCCTTTTGCCAAATTAGGAATTGTCTATTATGGGTCTTCGGAATGCTCATGAGATAATCGTCATTACTGCTTCGTATTTGTGGTGGGAAAAGCGTAAATTGATTTATGAGGAGACAATTCAAGATGTTGATCAAATTACTATGGGGATTCGTGCTCTAACGGCTAACTATGTTATTGGTTCATCTCCAAATGCTACAATAAAAAGAGGGGGTTGGATTCGCCTAACTCTGGATTTTGTTAAACTTAATGTTGATGCATCTATTGATGAAGATTTTCTTAGGGGGTACAATTAGAGCTGTCCAGAGGGACGATAAAGGCAAACTCATTGTGGGGGTAAGTAAAAAATTGATTGGTGCGCGAACGTCCTGACGGCTGAAGCTGCGACACTCAGCTTTGTCTATCCCTTGTGCAAAGATGAGCCTCACATGTGTGTCCTGCCGCCGCCGCCGAGAAATGGTGAGGAATGAGTGGGAGTCGTGTGCGGCGTGCGTATGGGCGCGGGAGGAAAAACATGTGACGACTAGGGTTGGCTATGAGGGGAAAGGAATAAGCGCTGGTGAACTATTTGTTGGGCTGGGCCTCCACTTCTTTTATCCTAACCGCGGGCCACACAGCACACACACACACAGAATATTCCAGTCAATGTGCATGTTTTAGACATTTTCGGGCCAGGTCGGGCTAATTTTGGGCTGAAAACTGAAGCCTGGGCCCGGCCCGGATGTTACTTCGGGCTACAGATCTAGGCCCGAGGTGCATGCCCTGGCCGGGTGGTCGGGTCGGGCTGCCCATGCCCAGGTTTAGGCGGGATGCAATCGACCCGTTATTAACTATGATGATTTGAAGGTCATTTGACACATGTACAATGGAGGACAATCTGCCGAAGCGGCAGCAACAGTTTTTGACAGTTGTTATTACTTTGCTTGTGATTATCCTATCGCTGGTTCGGACACTATAATAAAGAAGCAAATAAGGTTGCTCATGAGCTTGCTAGGTTGGCTAGACTGGCTTAGACTTTTGACTGCTTTGAGGAGCCTTTGATAAATTGTATCCCTCCACATAAACAATGTTATTTCAAATGAATGGACTTGTGTTTTTTATTGAAAAAAATTCCATCTGAGACATGTCTAATGGCCAATGCTGACTTGGGATGACCATGGCATCACCCACTATGAGATAGTCTTTATGAAGTTCGGTTTGGTGTAACGGAGAGTTAAGCCACCATGTTGGGCAGCTGTGTAGCACGGTTGCGTTTACACCGGCTGTGTTGGCTGTGGAGTATGAACCACGCTTTCTTGTTTGATCTCAAACGCAGGAGCAAGTGGAGGTTCCCCGACAACGAAATTTGGTAAGTGCGACGGTTCTCATGCTAAACAACTACTGGGAGCACCGTGGCAAGAAGTTAGCTACATTGTTCAGCTAGACGGCAAGCCTCCTCGACAAGGACTTTGGCCTCCTTTGAGCCAATCTTAAACCATTCTCATTACTCAAGCATTCACATACAGGCAGCCTTGCATTGCATCCACAAGGATGCAAGAAATAATACTTCCTCCAATCCAAATTACCAAAGTTGTACTAGAACTGCGACAATTAATTTGGATCCGGAGTACAAATTTCAATTGAAATTCAACCAGATGTTAGTATAAAAGAAAATTAGTAAGTGAAAGTGCTAATAGAAAACTAACATAAGAATGAGGGTAGTCCGGTTCACGTAACTCCTAATTGCGCTGGTTCCCGGGAAGCTTCTACAGCTGCGCCAAGGCCCTCCTTCCAAAACTAACATACGAATGTCCTAATAATATCCTCACAAACATGATGAACACCAACATTTCCAATAGGTTCCTTAACAACCATAAGTCTGAGTACTACAACAAAATACTCAGCAGATTCAATCGCTGATTAAGTACAACTGGAGCATCTCTTACATCAAAATTTATGTAACCCAATAGAAATGTAAAGGTGCTGTGTCTGAAAAGCAAACCCTCCTAGCCCCCACTTGGATCTTCAAGATGGCACTGGCAATTGTAGTTGATAATACGGGATCAGGTGTTGAGAATTCAAGAAACAACACTATATGGGTATCAAAATACGCCAATGCACCACTTGATCTAGACAACAAGACTACTTACTGTATGTTGAAGTGTCGATCTGCTCAGGCAGCTCCTTGATGTCAACCTCAAACCTTTCTTGCACCTTCAAATAAAATATGTATGAAATTTCAGTTAGGCTGCACTCCACTCATCATACCAAATAAGTAACAAAATTAGATGTACCAGTTGTACAAACCTGATTGTGGACGTCAGAGTCAGAGGCAGAAGCAACAAATGTTATTGCAAGCCCTTTGGTTCCAAAACGCCCAGCCCTTCCAACCTGTGGAGGGGACCATGTTATGTTAGCCAGAGATAAGAACACCCAATCACAATCAGTAGGGCAAAGTTAAAATTACCCTGTGCAAGTATGTATCAGCAGAATCAGGCATGTCATAGTTTATGACAATATTGACACGCTCAATATCAATCCCCCTGCCAACCAAATCCGTAGCCACAAGGATCCTCTTGTGCCCTTCCTTGAAGTTCTTATACCGGGTCAGCCTATCCAAGAACCAATATTAGATAAAACTCACGAACAAATACTAAAAACTAAAAAAAGCAAACTGCAAATGCTCCCAACGATTACAAGTCATGACAGCTGCTGGGTACCAACTCAAAGGCTAGTCTGTAATTAATCACCTAGCTAGTACTCAAAGCCGTGTTGTAGACTGATTGACTAGTCTTTATAATTAGTTGCCTATACTAATGTAACAGCAAAGCCTTATAGTCCCAAACAAGTCGGGGTAGACTAGAGTTGAAACCCATAACATCTAAAAACCTAGTCATGGTTTTGGCACATCGATGGCTAACTTCCACACACCCCTGTCCATGGCTCGGGGTAGACTAGAGTTGAAACCCATAACATCTAAAAACCTAGTCATGGTCTTGGCACATGGATGGCTAACTTCCACACACCCCTGTCCATGGCTAGGTTCTTTGGTGATATACCAGTCCTTCAGATCCATCTTTACGGACTCCTCCCATGTCAAGTCTGGTCTACCCCGACCTCTCTTGACATTATCAGCACGATTTCCGCTATACACCGGCACTTCTTCTGGAGGCTTGCGTTGCAAATGCCCAAACCATCTCAGGCAATGTTGGACAAGCTTCTCTTTAATCAGTGCTACCCCAACTCTATCGCATATATCATTCCGGACCCGATCCTTTCTTGTGTGGCCACATATCCATCTCAACATGCACATTTCTGCTACACCTAACTGTTGGACACGTCGCTTTTTAGATGGACAACATTCTACGGCACACAACATCGTAAATCAAATAGCCATCCTATAAAACCTGACTTTAAGATTTTGTGGCACTCTCTTCTCACAGAGGACACCAGAGGCTTGGCACCCTACATTGTCACTCTCTTCATCAATTTCATCATCCTTTTGCAGGCATTGACCCCAAATATCGAAAGGTGTCCGTCTAAACTACCATCTGCCCATCAAGACCATAGAAGTACCACCTCCTCTCTGTGCCCAGTAGTACTAAAACCGCACCTCATGTACTCAGTTTTAGTTCTACTAAGCCTAAAACTTTTTGATTCCAAAGTCTATCTCCACAGCTCTAACTTTCTATTAACCCCAATCCAATTATCATCGACTAGCAAACTAATGGCATGATCTAAATTCTCAAATCATCCAAACAACAACAACAAAGCCTTTAGTCCCAAACAAGTTGGGGTAGGCTCTCAAATCGTCCAAAGATAGGAACAATTACTGAAAGCTGAAAAATAAAACAAACTGCGACTGTACATCAATACTCCCAATGCTAGTCATAATGTTGAGACGAGTTGCTGGGGGTAACAAAGCTGTGTTGCTGACTGAAAAACTAGTCTACAGTTAGTCCTCTATGAACTGCAAAAACTAGTCTACAAATGATAAAGGCTAATCTTACAAACAAAAAAATCCACGACAATCAGAACATATAATATGATAAACAGAACTAGAAAGGACTATGCCGGGAAGGAATTAGAGAAGACATACCTCTCCTCCTGTGTCATTCCCGAATGTATGCAGATCGCAGGAAAATTGCATTCACAGAGCAGCCTGTTAAGTTCTGAAGCTCTACCAACACTTTTAACAAATATCACAATTTGGTTGAAGTCGAGCGCATCTAAGAGATCATTCAATTTCCGATTCTTCTCCGCCTCACTTAGTTTAATATAGTGCTGGAATCACGGCAAAAATGTTGACGCGGTTGATAAAGAATGAGGTTGATACGAGATGAATAAACAAAATGTACGAATGGCTAGTGAATAGTTCACTATACCTGAACTAGACCATGAAGGGTCAGTTTAGCCTCGTCATCAACATAAATTTCCATGGGCTGTAAGGTGACAAATGACAAAGATATTAGAATTCTGGCAACAATGTAACTCAAGCCACTCCAAACGAACGGCATATCAATTCTTCACTTTGTCTGAATTTTCAGCCTCCACCAGGAGCTTCATTTATGCACGATTGGCACTGCAATTTGCGAAACCATAGCCAACAAGTTTTGCAACAGTGCTTTGCCATAAGAGTTCCGGTCAAGAGAAATCTGCTTTGTCTGCCTTCACCATGAGAACGGTAGGAGAACCAGAAGCAGTTTGCTCAGATCCAACGGAAACCAAAAGTGTGGAGGCCACAGAAAATTGGAGAAAACGCCCACTGGACTTAAAACCTCTACGACATCGGTGCCCTACCAACCCCAATTCTCATGTTCTTCATGAATGTTTCACAATTCACATCGAGAACAAAAGACTTCATTCCATCGCAGCCCATTGGAATGTGCACAGATACCAATTAACAGACCAAGATGTAAGTAGCCGAATAACTCAATCCACCAAAAACGATCAATATGATCAGCAAGCAACCAGCAATCCTACTGACAACAAATTATCACCTCTCCTATCTATGTACGAGCATAACCACCAGAAGGGGGGAAGGTTTTAAATAGGAAGAAGCACTAGAGAAATGAGGTAGGCCGCATGACATTACATCTTGCATAAATTTCTTGCAAACCGGGCGAATCTCCTTGCTGAGTGTTGCTGAAAACATCATCACTTGTTTATCATGGGGTGTCATCTTGAAGATCTCCTGGACATCTCTACGCATGTCTGAAGAATATTACATAGGTTAATACCAGAGCTCTGAACTACAGAAAAACAGGCATATAAACAGAAACTTATGCTGAAGTGAACTGAACTATTATAAACATTGAAAAATGGCCTGGAACCAGCAGCCTACCAAGTGAATCAAGCATCTTGTCACATTCATCAAGAATGAAATGCCTCACATTCTTCAATGAAAGGTCTTTGTCTCTAGACAGAGCTAGGATCCTTCCAGGTGTGCCAACCACAATGTGAGGACATTCATTCTTCAACAAATCCTTGTGTTTTTTTATGTGAACGCCACCATAGAAGACAGCAACTTTTGTTTCTGACAGGTACTTGCTAAACCTCTCGAATTCATTGCAAATCTACAATATATTAAGTAAAAAGGACAATTTGCATCAGCAGGCATATCTGACATTGATAGAATAAAAATGAAAAAATATGTATGCAAACCTGGTATGCTAACTCTCGTGTATGGCATAACACAAGTGCAGCTACTTGCCCAGCAACCGGATCAATCTGCTGGAGAGTTGAGAGGACAAAAACAGCAGTCTTGCCCATCCCAGATTTTGCTTGACAGATAACATCCATTCCGAGAATGGCTTGAGGGATGCATTCATGTTGCACTGATGTGGAGCCAAACAAAATAGGAGTAGCACCAGTGAGAAATATTTAACCTTCTGGGCCCACTAATGGAGAGTTTTACCATATCCTCTCCTCCGACCGAAAATGTCAGAAGAAATTATACCTGCACGTCAGCAAAACAGGGACGGTCACACGGGGACATACTTAACATATAACAAACTAAAAGATGGATGTTAAAATATGCTTGATTGAATTTTGTATTAGAACTATCAGACCATCGGAAACAATTTCTTGTTCTTGGCCCAGTTATATGATTTGCACTTATCCATCATCATGCTAGCATATCCGGTTCTTAGCATGTTAACTATCCTTAAAAGAAAATCTACTATACGAACTGAGTGCATAAGTGCTTTGTTGCCTGGGGCATGTATTCAAATATATGCATATGAGCAACTCAGCTAACAGAATAACTCATAAGTAGCACCTCACGGGGAAGAGTAAAACAAATGAAACAAGTGATTCTTATTTTTTGTATTTCGTTCACTGTTGAATGTAACATAATCTTACTGACCAAAAGGTGACACTTCAGCTACCAATCTAATCAAGCGAAGCTAAGATGTGTCCATAACAGGGGTTACAAGAAACAATAGTATGCTGTGTTCTCTTTCTCTCCATCTGTTTTCTTTTTAGAAATGCAGTTTTGGCTGAATCTCTCTATAAGCATTCTTGTAATTATCACAACCAGTGCACTGGTCTCAGCTCTGAATCCATAACAATAAACCTGGATTGCCGTTGGCAGTGCAATTACGACTCGAGCTATCAACTGTATGTCTATATGTGGTCAACAAACAAATAACAGTTTTGCTAAAGCACATCTAGATGCGCCCTAAGTATTGCACATCTAAGTCTCATGTCCTTGATTTTACGCGGAGATTTGTGCAAACATTTTCTTTTCCTTCCTAGTTTGATTGAGCCACTTAGATGTGCAATAACTAGGGCACATCTAGATGTGCCCTAGACAAACCCAACAAATAATTGCAATTCAAGAGTCCACAACGTATTATTCATGTAGATCCAATTCTGATGGCTCTAAAATGTTAAAGAACTTGCCTTCGGAAGGATGCTCAAACCCACAGTCCTGGATCGCCCGGAGCAGCTCTGGCTTGAGCAGGAAGTCCCTGAACCCTGAGCTGTGGATTCCCACGTACCCCCTGTCCAAACACCACAAACCATGCCAGGTGAGATGAGATCCCTCGACCACCAACTCTAGCAAGAAAAGTAAAAACTACTAGATAGAAGCATCGACGGCACGCACTTCTTGACGACGTCGACGGAAGGGTTGGCGGCTGCGCCGTCGACGGCGTTCTCCACCTCCTCATCGTAGTCGACGAGATCCTCCTCGTACACCTCGGCGTCCTTGGCTTCTCCCATCCCGGCTGCGATTAGCAACAGTGGTTAAGCACCGCGAGACGCGAATCCAACAAAGTTAGCATCGCAACAGCAAAGCAACCACAAAGCACCAACCTCAGGATCTCAGACAAGGAGGAGAGGAAGAACCGTGGTATTTCGAGGAGCGAGGAGGCTGCAAAGAGAGAAATCAGAGTTTTACGGCTGCATGCGCAAGGGTCAAACGCGTGCTGTGCTGGATTCGGGATCTAGGGTTCTTGCCTCTTGGGGCGTACGACCTAGGTAGCACGTATTTGGGACTGCTGCGACTATGCGGGAGGGGGCAGAGAACTTGGGTGCGTTCTGTTTGAGGATTTGTCGCAATAAGACGGGTTGGACCCGTACCTTAGGGCAGCTCCGACGGTGGGCACCAAGTGGGCCGGCCCATGCTGCCCGCCGAGGCACGTTTGTAAGTGGGTCGTAACCCTTGAAAAAAAGCGGGCCGTGACATGTCGGCACGCAGGCCGGCGCCCTGCACGGCACACTTTTTTAAAACATTGACGGAGACGCTTAGGCCTCTTCCAACGATGCAGAAGTGCTTAGATGCGGTGCTAAGTTTTTTATAAAAAAATAAGGTGCTAAGTACATTAAATATCTTAAAAAGTCAAGTCATCAATGCATAGGTGCTAAGCTTCCTTTATTTAATATCTACTCTTAATGGAGCAGTTGGTAGGATTGCATCCAGGTTTTTTGATGGAAATATGCCTTATAGGAAATATTAAAATGGTTATTATTATATTTTCTTAATCATGATAAAGGTTTATTATTCATGCTAGAATTGTATTGACCATACATGTGTGGATAGATAAACAAATACTGTGTCCCTAGTGAGCTTGTACTAGACTAGCTCGTTGATCAAAAGATGGTTAAGGTTTTCTAACCATAGACATGAGTTGTCATTTGATAACGGGATCACATCATTACAAGAATGATGTGATGGACAAGACCCATCCGTTAGCTTAGCATATTGATCGTTCAGTTTATTGCAATTGCTTTCTTCATGTCAAATACATATTCCTTCGACTATGAGATTATGCAACTCCCGGATACCGGAGGAATACCTTGTGTGCTATCAAACATCACAACGTAACTGGGTGATTATAAAGATGCTCTACAGGTATCTCCGAAGGTGTTTGTTGAGTTGACATAGATCGAGATTAGGATTTGTCACTCCGAGTATCGGAAAGGTATCTCTAGGCCCTCTCGGTAATACACATCATAAGAAACCTTGCAAGCAAAGTGACTAATGAGTTAGTTACAGGATGATGTATTACGGAACGAGTACAGAGACTTGTCGGTAACGAGATTGAACTAGGTATGAAGATACTGACGATCGAATCTCGGGCAAGTAACATACCGATGGACAAATGGAATTACGTATGTTGTCATAACTGTTCGACTGATAAAGACCTTCGTAGAATATGTAGGAGCCAATATGGGCATCCAGGTTCCGCTATTGGTTATTTACCGGAGAGGTGTCTCGGTCATGTCTACATAGTTCTCGAACCCGTAGGGTCCGCACGCTTAACGTTCGTTGACGATATAGTGTTATACGAGTTATATGTTTTGGTGACCGAATATTGTTCGGAGTCCCGGATGAGATCACGGACATGACGAGGAGTCTCAAAATGGTCGAGAGATAAAGATTGATATATAGGATGATGGTATTCGGACACCGGAATAGTTTTTGGAGTGCACCAGGTACTCATCGGGTCACCGGAAGGGGTTCCGGGCACCCCCGGCAAGTGTATGGGCCTTAGGGGTCAAAGGGGGGACAAACCAGCCCACAAGGGGGCTGGTGTGCCCCTTCCCTTGGCTGGTCGGCCCTAGGGGAAGGAAAGGGGAGGGGTGGCCCCTCCTGCCTTTCCCTCCTCAGGAGAGAAAGGAAAAGGGGGGCGCCACCTCCTCCTTCCTTCCTCCCGCACTCCAAATAAGGAAGGGGGCGCCACTTGGGGGAAGACCCCAAGTAGGATTCGGCCTACTTGGGGGCGCCTCCTGGCTGCTCCCTCCACCCTATATGTGGGAGGGGGCGCCTAGCACAAGACACAACATTGTCTTAGCCGTGTGCGACGCCCCCCTCCACCGTTTACACCCCCGGTCATATTTTCGTAGTGCTTAGGCGAAGCCTTGCGGAGATAACTTCACCATCACCGTCACCACGCCGTCGTGTTGTCGGAACTCATCCACTACCCCGCCGTCTTGCTGGAGCAAGAAGGCGTGGACGTCACCGAGCTGAACGTGTGCTGAACGCGGAGGTGCCGTACGATCGGTACTCGATCGGTTGGATCGCGAAGAAAGTTCAAGTACATCAACCGTGTCGGTGTACTAAGTATTGGGCCACTAGTACCCCGTACTTGTGCACGGGCAGTTGTAGCCATCCTCGCGGCAAGGCTTGCCGGGAACAGCTCGAGGTCGATTCAAGTCACCAAGGAAGTCATCAAGTCAGAGATCTGAGGATCAATGGGTAAGCAAAGCTGGAATCCGAAGGCCAGTTCCCCGGCAAGATTCTTGCCGGGATGGCCTGTGGAGCCCGGCAAGACTTGGCGCCCGGCAAGGCTTGGCGCCCGGAGGCCTTGGCGTCCGGCAAGATTCGGCGCCTGGCGAGATTCTGCCACTGTGCCACCGCTTCTGCATAGTAACAAGTCTGACATTCTGGGTCCTTCTCTGGATGCGTGGCGACGCGCTAGTGGAGGAGAGCTTAAGCGGTGCTGATGGGATGGCCCCTTTTTCCCATCCCCAAGAAAGTGAGGACACCTAAACGGACACCTCATGGTGCATTAAATGCGCTTGTCCTAATCCGTCAGGGGTTAGGTATGATACCCTGTAGCTACTTTACACCGCGATGTATGTACATTTTGCCACTGTGGAGACCCCTTTGAGCATATAAAAGGAGGCCCAAGGCAACGGCTACAGAGGAGGAGAACTTCTGGCCCATTCTGCATGCGTAGCTGCTCTTTGAACGTACTGTTCATTGCGAGCGCTCCTGAAGGCTGGGCTCAAGAACATCAATAAGAACACAAAGCAGGAGTAGGGTTTTACGCTGATCAGCGGCCCGAACCTGGGTAAAAACTTCCCGCGTCGATCACTGGTTCTGCTCTTTGCGTATACCTCTCCCCCCGCCGAATCGTAAAGGGGTCTCTCGGGATCCCATAGGTGTCGTACCCCGACAAACCGCGTTGTCAAACGCTTCCGCTTACGGTCTATGAGGGTACGTAGACACACTCTCCCCTCTTGTTGCTATGCATCTCCTTGATAGATCTTGCGTGTGCATAGGAATTTTTTTTGTTTTCCATGCAACGTTTCCCAACAGTGGCATCCGAGCCAGGTCTATGCGTAGATGATATGCACGAGTAGAACACAAAGAGTTGTGGGCGGTGATAGTCATACTGCTTACCACCAACATCTTATTTTGATTCGGCGGTATTGTGGGATGAAGCGGCCCGGACCAACCTTACATGTCCACGCACATGAGACCGGTTTCACCGACAGACATGCAACTAGTTTTGCATAAAGGTGCCTGGCGGGTATCTATTTCTCCTACTTTTGTTGAATCGAATTTGACTACGGCTGGTCCTTGAAGAAGGTTAAAACAGTAAACTTGATGAAACACCGTTGTGGTTTTTGCGTAGGTAAGAACGGTTCTTGCTAGAAGCCCATAGCAGCCACGTAAAACTTGCAACAACAAAGTAGATGACATCTAACTTGTTTTTGCAGGGCACGTGGTGATGTGATACGGTCAAGATATGATGTGATATATGTTGATATATGAGATGATCATGTTTTGTAATATCGACAACCGACAGGAGCCTTATGGTTGTCTCTTTATTGTATGAAGTGCAAACGCCATGTAATTGCTTTACTTTATCACTATGCATTAGCGATAGTTGTAGAAGCAATAGTTGGAGAGACGACCCCGACGCAACGATGGAGATCAAGGTGTCGAGCCGGTGACAATGGAGATCATGACGATGCTTTGGAGATGGAGATCAAAAGCACAAGATGATGATGGCCATATCATGTCACATATTTTGATTGCATGTGATGTTTATCCTTTATGCATCTTATTTTGCTTAGAACGGCGGTAGCATTATAAGATGATCCCTTCACTAAATTTCAAGATAAAAGTGTTCTCCCCGAGTATGCACCGTTGCCAAAGTTCGTCGTTTCGAAGCATCACGTGATGATCGGACATGGGTTAGTTGATTTGGATCATGTATCACTTAGATAACTTGAGGGATGTTTATTTAAGTGGGAGTTCATTAGTAATTTGATTAATTGAACTTAATATATCATGAACTTAGTCTTAATAGTTTTGCATATCTATGTTGTAGATCAATAGCTCGCGATATAGCTCCCCTATATTTTGATATGTTCCTAGAGAAAACTAAGTTGAAAGATGATGGTAGCAATAATGCGGACTGGGTCCGTGATCTGAGGATTACCCTCATTGCTGTACAGAAGAATTATGTCCTTGATGCACCGCTAGGTGATAGACCTGTTGTAGGAGCTGATGCAGACGTTATGAACGTTTGACAAGCTTGATATGATGACTACTTGATAGTTTAGTGCGCCATGCTTTACGGCTTAGAATCGGGGCTTCAATGACGTTTTGAACGCCATGGAACATATGAGATGTTCCAAGAGCTGAAATTGGTATTTCAGACTTATGCCCGTGTTGAGAGGTATCAGACCTTTGACAAGTACTTTGCCTACAAGATGGAGGATGATGCGGAGCATCCTACGATCATCCCCATGTACACTATGACGAGACCTCGACCTCAAGCATACGCCATTGGACACAAGGTGAACCCGTTCCTAAATGCCTCCCCTTTCCATTCAAGTGAGACATGGTTGCTACCTAAGTCAGGGACACTATGTGTGATCAGGTACATCGATCGTCCCGAAGAAGGAGGAGGAACGGCCAGCGTCAAGACTTGTGCAGAGTTTCTGCCATGCCCGGAACTTCCGGCCACTGCCCGGAACTTCCGGCCCCCGGACCTTCCGTCCTGCCTGGAACCTCCGCCCCCGGAGTCCAGACCAGCCCCGAGCGCGCCAACTCTCTGGATAGCCCGGAACCTGGCCGGAACCTGCCCGGAACTTCCGGCCCTGCCCGAAACCTCCGGCCTGCGTGCGTGCAGTGACTCTGGGCCGAGGCCCATGTACCCCTTCGCCCCCCTAGACTATATATACTCTTCTTCCACCTACGTTTTAGGGTTAGCAAATGTGATAGCTCATTATAGAGATAGAGCTTTGCTCATCCTTGTGGTTCTTCTCGATCGAGAGACCGCGGCCTCTTCGGAGAAGATCCACGCTTGGATTCAAGACCCCTCACGGGAAGATCCCTCGCGGATTCAAGGCCTCCTCACGGAGATGAACTAGCTACTTGTATCGTCCTTTGTTGATCGTGGATCGTGTATCTCTTTGTGTTTCGAGGATCTAGCACATGTGTAATCGAATCTCGTTGGTTTGAGTGATTTCTCTCATGTTTCCCCTCGTGTTCTTCATGTTCATCGCGGGATCCGCTCCAATCATGAAAGATCGGGCATCTAGGGTTCTACCCTATATCATCTTGGATCAGAGCCAGCTTGCTCATGATCATCTTGGATCAGAGCAAGGTTGATGACGAATTTGGAGCCCCTACCCCTCTTTTTCTAGCCTTGTTTTGTTTGATTTCATCCTAAATTCGAAAATCCCCACCAAAAATAGCCCCAATTTTTTTTGTGATTTGTTGGTTTTGATGATGTTTTGTTGATTTTGATCCATGGATTCGTTGTGTCTTGAGTAGATCTATCTTTCCCCCAAGTTTCCCCCATTTCCATCCATGAAATCTTCTCAATTTTGACCTTGGAAATTGAGTTTTTCCGCCCCCGTTCTTAGATCCAGAATTTAGGGTTCGTCCCGGAAGAAATTCCACGACCCCCGGAACTTCCGGACTCCCCCGGAACTTCCGTCCTTACCCAGGAACTTCCGGGCAAACCAGAGAGTTTACCCCTAAATCCCCCTGACTCCCCACACTTTTTTCGTGACCCCCGGAACTTCCGGCCACCCCCGGAACTGCCGGAGCCCGGAACTTCCGGCCCTAACCCCGGAACTTCCGGCCTAACCAGAGACATTACACAGAATTTCAGCATCAGCCTTTTTCACCGTTTTCATCACAACTTTTCGCTCCGAACTCCGATTTGAGTGTTCTTTGGCTCGTTTTGAAGCTATCGACGTCGCCAAGGTCCTCACATTGGTTTCACCACCTTTTGACCCCATCAAATTTTTGGAACTTTGGCATCTTTGCCTAGGCCTTCCACCATATCATACACATTACCACCACCGACTTCCGCAACCTAACCCATTTTGATCCCCATTGCATTTGTGGTTGCTTGAGTAGTGATTTGAGTCTCCTAAGGTGTTTCGGCTACTTAGGGACGGTTACTTCTTCATCAACCAACACCATATCTTCCGCATAGGCGTGCCCACCATACACTTCCACCACCCCAACTTAACCCAATTTTGTTTGAGCTTGTTTGAGTTGTGGCTTGTGTCTCCTAAGGTGTTTCGGCTACTTAGGGACGGTCACTTCAACATTGACTCGCATAACCCATCATTGCATTTCCGCAATACCATTGAGCTTCCGCAAAACCACCACCACATTCCCGCTACCACCATTTGACATTTGACATTTGAGATTTTGAGTTCACGGTTTTTCCGTTTCCTAAGGTGTTTCGGCTAATTAGGAACGGTTCTACATCAAGAACACCGCCACTCATCATGGAAACGGACGGTAACCTCGATGACATCATTGTACATTCTCCTTGCAATTACATTGATAACCCCTAGCCCATTTTGCGTTACTTGCCTATCGAGACTAGCCATTTCAGTATTGCCGGCAATGTTACTTGTGCACATTAGTGATCTTTGATCTACACCTTCCATTGCATACATACTATATCATATTGGTATCATATTGGTATCATCTTGGTATCATCATATCATCTCGTGTGCCACAAGTTTGTTCCCGCATATACACAATTGCTATCTTGGTTTGTGCATTTCGCAAAGTGGCCATACAAAAAAAAATAAGCTTTTAAGCAAAAGAGAAAGAGCAAAGAAGCTTGTAAGCAATAGCCATAGCATCATACGACATTGCATATAAGATCATCTTGGATCATCTTGAGAAGAAACACCGGGAACCATACATACATAGCATACTTGGGATAGAAAGTTTATCCATTTTGCATCTTATAGGTTGTGCACAAGTGTCGTATCCGCCTATTGAGCAATCGTGCTAGCGTCTCTCTTGAGTTGTGCAACACGAGCATTTTCCATGGATTCCACATTTTGTGCTCATTCCTGGGTTGCACGCCCCCATTTATCTATCCGTGTGTGTGTTTCCGTGTGCCATTCATTGCTATTGGTCTACTTGTTACATTTGCGAATTTGTGAATCTCTTTCAACATTATTGACTCTTGCTAACATTTTGCATCAAATTTTTTTTGTGCCACTATCCTCACCGAGCTCCACCATAAGCCTTACTTGTGTAGGTGTGAGAAATTGACGAGATCGGTACCAATTGTGCTATTTCCTTGTTACATTATTGAGTGATCATTAATCCATCTTCAACATCGGTCAAGGTACATTTGGTATAGTTCTCTTCTTTCTTCTACTCATATTTGCTCGAGTCTTGTGATGGATAGGCAAGGCATTTCATCTCCGGTCTTCCACGACAATGATGGCGCGAATAACTACATCACCAAATCATCAATCTTCAATCTACAACGACAAATGCAAGGTGCACAATCAAGATTGTGAGAGCGCATCGACAACCTCGCCATCGACATGCGACACTCCGAGCTACGTACAAGAGACTACCTCGACCACAAGCTCTCACACAAAAGAAGGAGGAAGATGCAAGGATGGAGGAGACTCGGACCTTGTTGATCAACCGTTCTTCCCCTTCATCATCTTCAAGCCGACGGCGAGCAAGCCGATCATCTTCGGAGCGCCCATGTGATGCAAGTGCAAGTCGTCCACGTCCACATCTACATGGCGACCATCATCACATTCGTGATCCACATCGTCATGAAGGGCAAGTCACCTCCAAGCAACATGTGCACGACGACGACGAACGACATCTACTACGAGCTCAAGTACGACAACGACACCATCAACATGAAGATGCTCGAGATGCGCCTACCTACAAGTCCCAACAAGCTCTACATCAAGCTACGGCCAACCTTCATGAGCACAAGAGAAGACCGCGAGACAAGCACCACCAAAAGGAAGCTACGGCTACTACCTCCACTTCGGCATCTTCGCCAAGTGCTATCAAGGCATCTTCGCCTTTGGACGTACGGCATCTTCGCCTACTTCCCACGAGTTCGCCTACATCGACATCATCAAGTACAAGGCGACCAAATACAAGCGAGGGCGACCCTTCCATCTTCGGAAGCCCCTCAAGGAAGAAGGCCGAGCATGGGAAATTCCCTTCGGTCATGGAGACGAGCTACGAGGTGCCACATCTTATGGGCCTCATACAAGACGGTGACAAGAAGGTCGAGCAAGGGCCATCCCCTTCGACCACGGCGACGAGCACGAACCTCTTCAACAACATGAAGACGGCGCCCCAACGGGACTCATACTCCGAGTCAAGCTATGAGACCGCGCATGAGACCCTTTCTTTGGTCTCGGAGGAGAGCGATGATTTGCCACATCCTACGGCATTCATCTTTGGAGGCATTATGGATGAGGAGGTTGAGCATGGGACTATCCCTTCAACCAAGGCGGCGAATGGAGTTGAGTTTGGAGACATTTGCACCTACATCTCTCCGACACCCACATATGATGAGATGCCCCAATTGCCATGTGAGGAGAGCCACCACCCCATGAGTGAGATGAGTGACTCCACCATATATGACATTGAGTGCATTTCCTATGAGAGGATGAGTATGACCACCACTAGCCCGACACATGAGAGCATGCCACACATCCTATGTGAGGTTGAGAGCCATTTGAGTGACTCCACCAACCATACGAGTGAGAGCATCATATCGGGAGTGAGTGAGCCACAACACTTAGTGAGTGAGGTAGTTGACACGGCATGTGAGGCCACTATGATTTCTAACGACTTAACCTCTACTCCTAGTGTGTTTTCCTTTTTGGTGCTAGATCTTCAACAAGACGAAGCGCCAATCCTCGATGAGTCCATACCTCCAATGGGAGAACCGATGGCCATGGTGGACGATGATGCACCCCCCACATGGTTCCATCAAGATGAAGATGACAATGATTTGGTCTTCGACACCTCACCTACAACACATGAGCGATGCTCTAAAGGTAACATAGGTGATGGTACTTCACTTGTCCCACTAGTGTACTATCTTACAAATGATTGCTTGCATGATGATGATCATCTTATAGATTCACCACATACTATGTCTTCTACATGCTTAGATATGCCACCTATTTATGATGAATATGATGATGAGCATGTTGAATTGCCTAGTTGTGATGCTATGCTCCATAGGATATCATGTGAAAATTCTATTGGTCACGCCATGTTTGATAATCCATTAAACTTGTCATATGCTATGAGTGAGATCTCCCATATTGCCTCATTTCAATCTCAACATAGTAACTATGCATGCCCCATTAAAATAAATCCCATTTGCACTTATGGCATAGATGACGAGATCATGGTCATTGGCCTTTGTTTTTCTTCTGATGATATTGCCATGTTTCCTTTGCATGATTTGTGCAATTCATCTACTATGCCATGCCATGATCACATTGTTTCAAATATGCATTGTTTTGGATGTTGTCAATATTCTCCATGTGATGTTTCGACTAATGCTCATGAGGAGACCCCCATAGTTTCCTCATACATATTAAGAGATTTTGATGCATTCCATACTTTGCATGATTCCCATAATTGCGTGCACCATATGCATTCCATGAATAACAATGCTCTACATATTTCTCATGATGCATTACACTTGAGTCTCCATTATGCTATACATAATAACAAACCTCTCATGATGGATGACATGTTTCTATATCACGCATCTCATTTATTTGAGCATTGGATATTTTGTGCTAACCAACACATGCACGTATGCATCATGATGGATGATGTGTACATATACCACGCACACACAATTTTTCCTTTGCCTTTGTTTTGTGTAGGTACTTATGAACACTCGTCAACCTCACAATCCCATGAGTTGACGAAACGAGCTCTTGAGAGCAACGATGACTTGGGATTCCGTGTACTATCCTTACCACCGTTCCTTTCGCACAAGGACTACATGCATCTCTTTTACTTGGTTCTCACACGGCTTTGGGCTATATATCACTTGTTACTTTATGCCCATGGTATCATGTTCACTTTGCATGATATACCTCTTTCTATGCCTTTGCCATGCAATTGTGACCCTTGCTTGCACTTACATATGATTCACCATTCTACTACTTCCATGTGTATTTGCATGCTCGGTGGAGATCCTTGTTGCTATTACCATGATTTCCTTGTGCCCCATGCTATTGTTGATTGTTGTGTTGGGAGAGTCATGATGTCCCATTGCTATTTACATATGGCCTCTCGCCAATACATTGATGATACATTGCTCATATCTTGTCTTCATGCTTGTGCTATGTCATGTGCATTATTCATGACCACTATTTGCACCCATGACATGCTAGCCATGATTCCGTCTAGTATGTTGCATCTTCGCACTACTAGCTTGCATGACTTGTTTACTATGATCACTTGCTTTGTTGCATCACCCATGTTCCATTCTTACTCGCTTTCTTGGGTTGATGACATCTATGTTCATGCCTCTCACATGATATATCTTGTTCATTGTCGCTTGCCTCCAATAGTTGCATCTATGCTTATTGATCTTGGAGACTTGGACACTTTACTTGTGATGCATGCTTGTTTGATTGAGCCTATTGTATTTGGTTGTTCTCGCATCATATGCCTCCATACTATGACATGCTCCCTTGCCCTTTCTTATGATGAGCATGATGAAAACACTTGTTGGGTACTTCACCACCCGAATGATAGGTTTTGCATTCACGCTAACCTCATTTGTTTTTCCGAGTGTTTGTCATGTTCTTTCATTTTGAAGGATTCACAAGGTGGTGCCGGCATGAGACAACTTGGTCATGTGAAGGCGTACATGATGCGCAACTCCAACATCTTCGGGAACATCCAAAAGGTGAACTCATTCCATTTGAGCCATCCTCAAATATGCATATTGGATGGGTCATTGTTTCATTGTTGTTTCCTTCTTGTTATCTACATGATACATATCGCGAACGGAGGAGCGACATTGGAGATGGACCCTATGGACCTTCAAGTTGAGGAGTGCTCGGATTTAGTGGATTCACCACCGGACCACCACTTCTACCACGACATTGAGCTATGGTACAATACCACCCATAACAAATTTGCATCTTATGCATGGATTGACTCACATTATGATTGCCCTGTTGCATCTTCCATTTCTATGTCATCCATGATATATGAGCTTATGCACTTCCTAAGCAAATTTGTTGTGATCTTTCTTGATGGCATATTTAAACATCATGATCATATTGCCCACCATCAATTGCATGATCACATAGTCACATTGAGCACCAATTACCATGTTCATGCTTTTGATAAACCGTCCCATTATGACATCATTTTGCACAATGGTAGCATTAATCACATTCACAACACCTTTGTGCATACATGAAATGCTTTTGACCACATGAATGCTTTACATATCATTCTATATCATCTTGCTAAGCTACATGTGCCTTGTCACGAACAATTCCATCGGACGACCTCATGCTTACTTGATGGACACCTTGTGTGCGCTAACCATTGTATTTCCGAGTGTCGTTTGTGTTTGCTCTTTTTGCACGTATACCATCCCGACGACATCTTGAAGTACTTGGATTGCGCCATGACTTTCACTGCGTCCAACTACAAGTCCGTCCACTACTACTGTTTCCATGGTGATGAGGTTTTTGATCCGAGGTCGGATCTTTCCCAAGGGGGGGGGGAGATGATGCGGAGCATCCTACGATCATCCCCATGTACACTATGACGAGACCTCGACCTCAAGCATACGCCATTGGACACAAGGTGAACCCGTTCCTAAATGCCTCCCCTTTCCATTCAAGTGAGACATGGTTGCTACCTAAGTCAGGGACACTATGTGTGATCAGGTACATCGATCGTCCCGAAGAAGGAGGAGGAACGGCCAGCGTTAAGACTTGTGCAGAGTTTCTGCCAAGCTCGAAACTTCCGGCCACTGCCCGGAACTTCCGGCCCCCAGACCTTCCGTCCTGCCCGGAACCTCCGGCCCCCGGAGTCCAGACCAGCCCCGAGCGCGCCAACTCTCTGGATAGCCCGGAACCTAGCCGGAACCTTCCCAGAACTTCCGGAGCCCAGAACTTTCGACCCTGCCCGGAACCTCCGGCCTGCGTGCGTGCAGTGACTCTGGGCCGAGGCCGATGTACCCCTTTGCCCCCCTAGACTATATATACTCTTCTTCCACCTACGTTTTAGGGTTAGCAAATGTGATAGCTCATTATAGAGATAGAGCTTTGCTCATCCTTGTGGTTCTTCTCGATCGAGAGACCGCGGCCTCTTCGGAGAAGATCCACGCTTGGATTCAAGACCCCTCACGGGAAGATCCCTCGCGGATTCAAGGCCTTCTCATGGAGATGAACTAGCTACTTGTATCGTCCTTTGTTGATCGTGGATCGTGTATCTCTTTGTGTTTCGAGGATCTAGCACATGTGTAATCGAATCTCGTTGGTTTGAGTGATTTCTCTCGTGTTTTCCCCTCGTATTCTTCGTGTTCATCGCGGGATCCGCTCCAATCGTGAAAGATCGGGCATCTAGGGTTCTACCCTACATCAGAGGAGAATAGCTCAGCCAGTGAGCATGTACTCAGAATGTCTGGGTACTACAATCGCTTGAATCAAGTGGGAGTTAATCTTCCAGATAAGATAGTGATTGATAGAGTTCTCTAGTTACTATCACCAAGCTACTAGAACTTCATGATGAACTATAATATGCAAGGGATTGTTAGGGCATGTCTCTCTCTAAGTGGTTTTGGTGATTGATGACAATACCTTTGCGGACTAATCGTGTGCATTGAGCATTTTAGATATTCATTCATTAGCACAAGACAATTCTTTCCCCTCGGTGTTTAAGGAGAAGATGGTGTGTTTCCTTCATTTCAGTTGTGGTGGTCTTGAGTCGTAGGAAACACCGTACTATCAAGAGGGTGTCCGTATCGGAAAGGTTAGGGTGGAATCAACACGTACACATCTCCTTTGCACCCCCAACTCTTTCCCGCATCTTTGGAGGATCCTTCAATGTCTCGGAAGTGGGTTTGATAGTGATCCAGCGGTAGTACCGCGGCGCCGAGCGGCAGTACCGCCCAGAGCCACAAGCAGCAGTACCGCTGTTCAGCGGTAGTACCGCCCGGGGCTCTCGGCTGTAGTACCGCTTCGGTGTCGTGCTATTACTGCCTCGATTCGAGAGCGTCGCTTCTCGTGTCGGGTTGTGCGGCAGTAGGAGCGGCAGTAGTGGCGGTAGTACCGCTCACGAGCGGTAGTACCGCCCCTACCACCGCTGCTAGTGCCGCCCAGGCTCTTGCTCTCGTTCCCCTTCCTCCTCTAAGGCCCATGCTCTCAGTCTTCACGGTAGTACCGCTGGGGCTCGCAGTAGTACCGCTACCCCCAGCGGTAGTACCACTCCCATGAGCGGTAGTACCGCTCTGTGCGGGCTGAGGAGGGGATAACGGTTGGATTGGTTCCCCCACTATAAAAGGAGGTCTTCTTCCCCAAGAAGACTTACCTCTTTTCCCCCAAGCTCCATTGTTGCTCCAAAGCTCATTTTTGCCCGATCTATCTCCCTAGCCAATCAAACTTGTTGATTTTCTAGGGATTTTTTTGAGAAGGCCCGGATCTACACTTCCACCAAGAGAAATTTGATTCCCCCCACTAATCCCTTGCGGATCTTGTTACTCTTGGGTGTTTGAGCACCCTAGATGGTTGAGGTCACCTCGGAGCCATATTCCATTATGGTGAAGCTCTGTGGTATCGTTGGGAGCCTCCAATCAAGTTGTGGAGATAGCCCCAACCTTGTTTGTAAAGGTTCGGTCGCCGCCTTCAAGGGCACCACTAGTGGAATCACGGCATCTCGCATTGTGTGAGGGCGTGAGGAGAATACAGTGGCCCTAGTGGCTTCTTGGGGAGCATTGTGCCTCCACACCGCTCCAACACAGACGTACTTCCTCTCAAAGGGAAGGAACTTCGGTAACACATCCTCATCTCCACCGGCTCCACTTGTGGTTATTTCTTAACTTTACATTGTGCAAGCTTTACTTGTGTTTTATCTCTAGCTTGCTTGTGTTTCTTGCATCATATAGGTTGCTCACCTAGTCGCATATCTAGTCAACCTATTTGTTGAAAACCCTAATTTGTTAAGAAAAGCTAAAAATTGGTAGTTGCCTATTCACCCCCCTCTAGTCAACCATATCGATCCTTTCAATTGGTATCAGAGCCTCGCCTCTCTATTAAGGGTTTCACCACCCGAAGAGTATGGTTGACACCGGGGAGGATGTGCTCGAGGCCGTGGAGTTGACTTTGATCACACGAGATGACTTAAATGAGGCTATGGCCTCACTTAGGACATCTATGACGACCAAAGTCAAGTCTATGCTTAAAGAATTGTTTGAGGGGATGAAATCCACTCCCGATCCCTTGCTTATGGTTAATCCCACGGCATCAGAGTCGGAGGCCAATTCCGCCAAGGAAGCGGCTAAAGGTACTCATGTTCCTTACCCTCATGATAAGAATGGGATGGGAACCTTTGCCTCTCGGTTCCCCCTCCCCCGGTCTATGGAGGACAGGTGCCCACAGCCCGCATTAATATTCATGGTCCTCCTCCCAAGCTTGTTAAGGGTGATTTTGCTAATTGGGTCTTTCGCATTAAGTCTCATTTGAATCATTGCTCAACTAACCTTTGGAGAATCATTGAGCAAGGCTTCTACCCGCATGATCCAAACAACTTCACCCCAAGAGAAGAAGTGGACAATCAATACAATCACTCCGCATTGTTCATTCTTTAAGAAGCGGTCCCTCCCGAAGATCTATCGCACCTACGACCTTTCACTCAGGCAAAAGATTGTTGGGAGCACATTGTTTCCATGTACAAGGGGAGCTCAAGCATCCAACGGTCCGACTTTGAAGTGGTTCTTGATGAGGCCGATGAATTTGTGATGCTTGAGGATGAGGATCCGCGTGATCTTTATCGGAGGGTGACAACTCTTGCAGTTGCTCTCCAAGACCATGGAAGTAAGGATACGGATGACACTTGGATCAAACGCAAGTTCCTCAAGGCCATCATGCCATTCAACAAGGCCATGTCTTCTGTGATTCGTCAAAGGTCGGACTTCCACACCTTAACCTCAAGTGAAGTGTTGGATGAGTTTATTGCCATGAACATCATGAACAAGACCGCCGACAATGCTCTTGCTTGAGTCCGGTCAAAGAAGAGCTCTCCCTCCCTTGCTTTGAAGGCCAAGGCCATTCCGGAAGAAGAAGAGGAAGAAGAAGAGGAGTGTGGCCCCGAGGACACCAAATATGCTTACCATAAGCACATGGCTCTTGCTTCAAGGCAATTTTGGAGCAACAAGAGGAACTCAAGGCCCAACTTCACCAAGAACAACTCAAGTGGGTCAAAGAATAAGCAAAGAGTAAGGACTTGTTACAATTGCGGCAATGTGAGTCACTTTGTGGTGGATTGTCCTTACGAGAAGAGGGAAGACAATGGTGGCAAACTCATTCACAAAGACAAAGCCAAGTCTTTCCCAAGCAAGAACAACTTCACCAAGAAGTCTCCTCCAAAGGGTTTGGTGGCACATGAAGAGTACCCCTCCGATGATGATGAGGAAGATACAAGTGGAGAAGGAATGGCAACGGCAACCATTGCCATTGCTACTTCTACCCCCTCCAAGGTGTCTCTCTTCGGCGCCCCCAACGAAAACATCATTGCTAAGTGCCTCATGGCCAAAGGTATCAACAAGGTAACTCCTAACATCAAAACCACCATCATTACTACTCCTTCATTGCTAAATTGTGTTGATGAGAGTGAGGTGGAGAAAGTTGATGAGAATGAGTTCACAAAGTTTGTGAATAAGCTCAAGGGTGAATCCAAGAAGCACTTTGTTGCTCTCTTGGAACAACTTGGTGAGGCCAATGATATCATTGAGACTCATGAGGATACTATCTCCAAGATGGAGGGACATAGTCGTGATTAGGCCGATGAGATTGCGGATCTTTCCAATGCTCTTGAGGAAGAGCAAGGTCTTCATTTGGCTCTTGAGGAGTCACACAACGTTGATCGTGCTAAATTACAAAAAGATCTTGATCATGCTATTGTTCTTTCCCGTGTGCTTAAATCTGAGAAAGTTGCTCTTGGGGTTGACCATGATCGGCTCAAGGAAGATTTTGACACTCTTGACAAGGCTCACAAGGTCTTGAAAGGTGTTCATGCATCTCTCAAAGAGTCTCATGATCAACTCCAAGTGAAACTAACTAAGGAGATTTCCACGTGTCCTCCTTTCATTCTAATTGATAATGCCCATGCTTCTAACCCTTGTTGTGAGCATGTGCATCTTGTGGAGGAAAATGCCAAGTTGAAGGAGCAACTTGAGAAGGGCCTTGTGACATGCATACAAGGTGAAAAGAACCTCAATGACCTTTTGACGAATCAAAAGGAAGTTGTGGGGGAGGGGCTTGGGTTTGCACCCAAGTCAAAGAAGAAGAAGAAGAAGAACAAGACCAAGCAACCTCTGCCACTCAAGGAAACTTTTGTCAAGGCGGGTGAGGGTACTCATGAGAAGAAGAAGAACAAGGGAGTGGGTGGTAATGCCAAGAAGGGCAAAACTGCCCCTAACAACAAAGCCGGCGACTTTAACCCTTCTTATGTTTTGTGTCGTGCTAATGATGGGCATGTTTATGCTAAATTTGTTGGTTCTTACTATGAGTACATTGAATGGTCTATTTGGGTTCCTAAGAGCCTTGTTACTAACCTCAAAGGACCCATTCAAGAATGGGTACCTAAATCCAAGCATTGATCTCTTGTAGGAGTTTGCTTCCGGTGGAGTGTCATGGTTGCTTGATAGTGGAGCAACAAATCATATGACCGGGAGCAAGGACTTGGTGGTGGATATGCATCCAATTCCATCTATGCCCACCCATGTCCAATTCGATGATGCTTCAACTTCTAAGGTATTGGGACTTGGCAAGGTGGTCATCTCTCAAGATTTAACTATTGAGAAGGTCATGCTTGTTGAGTCCCTTGCATACAATTTACTTTCCGTTCGTTAACTTGCTCTTATGGGCTTTGCAACATTCTTTGATCTTGATACCATGGCCCTTTTGTGAAGCAAGACTCTTAAAGTAGCCTTTGTTGGGCATGTTGAGAACGGTCTCTATGTGGTGAACTTTTCGGAGCGACCCACTAAGATCGCGACTTGCCTAATGGCTAAAGTTGATGTGGGTTGGCTTTGGCATCGCCAACTAGCCCACGTCAATATGAGATCTTTGCAAAGTCTCCTCAAAGGGGACCACGTGCGTGGACTAGCAAATGTGAGTTTTGCCAAAGACCGTGCTTGCAGTGCTTGTATCGAAGGAAATCTTCATGAAACAGCTCACCGACCATCGACTATCATCTACTCAAAGAGGCCCTTGGAGCTCCTACACTTGGATCTCTTTGGTCCTCCATCCTTTGATAGTCTTGGTGGAAGAAAGTATTGCTTGGTGATTGTGGATGACTACTCAAGATACACATGGGTATACTTCTTCAAGAGGAAGAGTGAGACTCAACAAACCATCATCAACTTTGCAAATGAAGCTCAACGTCAACATGATGCAAAGATCTTGATGATTAGAAGTGACAACGGCACCGAGTTCAAGAACTACACCTTGGATGAGTTTCTTAGTGACGTGGGGATCAAGCACCAATATGCCGCACCCTATACCCCTCAACAAAATGGTGTGGCGGAGAGGAAGAACCGGACATTGATGGATGCGGCAAGGACCATGATGGCGGAATTCAAATCTCCGTACAACTTTTGGGCCGAAGCCATCAACACCGCATGTCATGCTTCCAATAGGCTCTACCTCCACAAAGGCTTGAACAAGACTCCATATGAGATACTTACCGGCAACAAGCCCAACCTCAAGTACTTCCGGGTGTTCGGTTGTAAGTGCTTCATTCTCAAGAAAGGTGTTCGTTTGTCTAAATTCAAACCTAGAGCTCAAGAGGGCATATTTGTTGGTTATGCTACAAACTCTCATGCTTACCGTGTCCTCAACAAGTCCACCGGACTCATTGAGGAGACGTGTAACGTGGAGTTTGATGAAAATAACGGCTCCCAAGTGTAGCAAAGTGGTCTTTGTGATATAGGTGATGAAATTCCTCCTCAAGCCATAAGAAGAATGGGGATTGGTCAAATACTCCCCATTGAGGAACCCCTTGTGGCCGAAGGAGAAGGACAATGCTCTACTCATGTGGAGCCATCACCTATGCTAGACTCACATGCTTCCGAAGAACAAAATGAAGGCCCTCAACCCAATGAACAAGATCAAGGGCAAGATCAACTCCATGGAGATGGTGATGCACCAAATGATGCCCAAGATCAAGTTCATGCCGCCGAACGCCCTCAAGATCAAGAGCAAACTCAAGGTCAAGAGCAAGCTCAAGACGGTGCTCAAGATCAAGAGCAAGCTCAAGATCAAGAGCAAACTCAAGACGGTGCTCAAGATGTGCAAGATGATCCTCAAATGCCCATTGAGGAACTTTTGGAGCACCGTGCCGCTAAGGTGGCTTCCAAGCTCGAGCATCAACAACATGTCATGGAGAATGTGCTTGGAAGCTTGAGAAAAGGGGTAACTACTCGCAAACAATTGTCAAACTTTTGTGAGCATCACGCGTTTGTTTCGTGTGTTGAACCCTGATACGTCCATTTTGCATCATGTTTTCCTACTGTTATTTATGATGTTTTTATGCATAATAATGCTTTTTGGAGTAATTCTAATGCCTTTTTCTCTCGTAATATGCAAGGTTCACACAAAGAGGGAGAATTCCGGCTGCTGGAAATCTGGACCTGAAAAAGCTACGCCAGGCTACCTATTCTGCACAACTCCAAATGAGCTGAAACTTCACAAGGAATTTTTATGAAATAAGTAAGAATTATTGGAGAAAATAACTACCAGAGGGGGCCCACCAGGTGGGCACAACCCACCTGGGCGCACCAGGGAGCCCACGCGCGCCCTGGTGGGTTGTGCCCTCCTCGGCCCACCTCCGGTGCCCCTCTTCTGGTATGTAAGTCATTTTGACCTAAAAAAAATAAGGAGAGGACTTTCGGGACGAAGCGCCGCCGTCTCGAGGCAAAACTTGGGCAGGAGCACTTTTGCCTCCGGCGGAGCGATTCCGCCGGGGGAACTTCCCTCCCGGAGGGGGAAATCATCGTCGTCATCATCACCAACAACTCTCCCATCTTGGGGAGGGCAATCTCCATCAACATCTTCAACAACACCATCTCCTCTCACACCCTAGTTCATCTCTTGTGTTCAATCTTTGTACTAGAACTATAGATTGGTACTTGTGGGTGACTAGTAGTGTTGATTACATCTTGTAGTTGATTACTATATGGTTTATTTGGTGGAAGATTATATGTTCAGATCCATTATGCTATTTAATACCCCTCTGATCTTGAGCATGATTATCATTAGTGAGTAGTTACTTTTGTTCTTGAGGTCACGGGAGAAATCTTGTTGCAAGTAATCATGTGAACTTGATATGTGTTCGATATTTTGATGATATGCATGTTGTGATTCCCTTAGTGGTGTCATGTGAACGTCGACTACATGACACTTCACCATATTTGGGCCTAAGGGAATACATTGTGGAGTAGTTATTAGATGATGGGTTGCGAGAGTGACAAAAGCTTAAACCCTAGTTTATGCGCTATTCCATAAGGGACTGATTTGGATCCAAAAGTTTAATGCTATGGTTAGATTTATTCTTAATACTTTTCTCGTAGTTGCGGATGCTTGCGAGGGGGTTAATCATAAGTAGGAGGTTTGTTCAAGTAAGAACAACACCTAAGCACCGGTCCACCCACATATCAAATTATCAAAGTAGCGAACACAAATCAAACCAACATGATGAAAGTGACGAGATGAAACTCCCGTGTACCCTCAAGAACGCTTTTCTTATCATAAGAGACCGTTTTGGACTGTCCTTTGCCTCAAAAGGATTGGGCTACCTTGCTGCACTTTTGTTACCATTACCGTTACTTGCTCGTTACAAGTTATCTTACTACCAAACTACTCATTACTTATAATTTCAGTGCTTGCAGACATTACCTTGCTGAAAACCGCTTGTCATTTCCTTCTGCTCCTCGTTGGGTTCGACGCTCTTACTTATAATTTCAGTGCTTGCAGACATTACCTTGCTGAAAACCGCTTGTCATTTCCTTCTGCTCCTCGTTGGGTTCGACACTCTTACTTATCGAAAGGACTACGATTGATCCCCTATACTTGTGGCTCATCAAGGTTCTTTTCTAGCACCGTTGTCGGGGAGTGAAGCGCTCTTGGTAAGTGGAAATCGGTAAGGAAAAATTATTACTACGTGCTGAAATTTATTGTCACTTGTTACTATGGAGAACAATCCTTTGAGGGGTTTGTTCGGGGTATCTTCACCTCGACCGGAACCATAATTAGTTACCC